>OY757315.1:8762425-9400377 GCA_963583905.1 Stenurella melanura
CATTACATTTTCTTAAAGATCTTTTAATTCTAGACCAAATGCGTCATTTGTTGAACAAAAAAGGAATCGAAAAAATTGGCTCTGAAAATTGTGTTGTGAATTATCGTATTTATGTATTTTTACTGCTCTCATTTTGGCACTTATATACTTTGAATTAAAATATTGCATAACCATAACTAAATCCTCCTCCGGCAGATTAGACGAATCTGCCTTTAAGGAGGTTGAGGCGTTAGACGAAAACAATGAAAAAAATCTTAAATTAAGTTTTTTTAATAGATTTTTATATGACTCAATTTTCTGTAAAAATCCACAGTTATTAAAGCGGCTTTACATTTATGCAATGCAATGAAATGCATGGCATGCAAAACTTTGCATGAAAATTTTTGCATGTCAAATACACTTTACACTACTGCAATATTTTGTGAAATCTTTGGGACTACCAACCAGACGAGAAGAAATACTTTTATGATTATGTTTATTGTTTATTTATTTACTTTACAATCACTGAATCACTATAAACAGAAAGAGAGAAAATCAGTTGTTATTCCCGAAAGAAATACAGAATAGGTTATACATAGTATGTTATGTTTGTTGCTTAGTTCCTTTAATGCGAGGTTGGCAACCCAAATAAAGTAACTATATTGCATCTGCAATGCAATCAAATTAGAACACGCGCTAATGCAATGCAATGAAAAATATTGCCATCAGCTGATCAAACTAGCTGGATGTACGCATGCGCGCAATGAAAATTTGCATGGCACCTGCAATATTGCATTAATGTAAAGTGGCTTTTAGGAAACTCAAAGTTAAAAAATTTTTAAAACTTTTACATGTAGTCTTATGGAAAATATGTCAACCTAGCATGCAAACAGTACATTTTAACACAAATAACTAAATAAAACACACTACTATGTTTTCTACCAGATAGTGGTAGAAAACTTAGTAGTGTGTTTTATTTAGTTATTTGTGCAAAATGATTAACTACCGCAGAGTAAGGGCTCCTTAAATCAATTTTTTGGTACATTTAAATTTATAGCAAATAACCAAATACTGTCAGCAGTTCCGACAACTGACTATGTAAAGCTTTGATGTTTTACGCATATTTTAATACCGTTTCCAATTTAATTAGGAGACTTTTAATAAATAAAAAAAATGATTAAACATTTGTAAACTGTCAAATTTCTCTTTTCGTTAATAAATAATAATAATAATAATAAAAGTTGTTTATTGATTGCATTAATATACAATTTAATAAAATACAATAAAAAGTCCATCGACCTAGGTCCTTCAGCCAAGGAGATAACAATATTATATTTAACATTTTGTATAAAAAAATATGGTGGGAAGCATAGATTACATAGATAAATTGTAAAAAAAAAACGTGAGGGGTAGTGCATCAGTACTCCTGTGACATCAATATCATCTGGTCAAAAATTGGTCTTTCCGGATATGCGAATCTGGGTGCAAATTTTTCGTTGAGATGTTGTATTCTCTCATCGATAGGCAGTATTTGCACCAATTCATACAAAAGTGCATTAGGAGGGTTGTGTAACGGATTGTGTGGGTGCCGAATCTTTGTAATTTTCCTTAGTGCAGTTGTTTCAGCTGTCATTAAATTTTTTTTAGCTGGCTTCCTGCTGTTCATGTATAATGTATGTCCATATTCTAAAATAGGTCTACAAATTGTTTTGTATATTTTGGCAGCTGCTGTGGTTTTTATCCCCTTAGTTTTGAATGTTAAAACTCTGAAATGTTTCGCTCTGGATATGCATTTTTTTTAACCATTTTAGAATGCACATTGAAGTTTAATTTATTATCTAAATAAACTCCCAAATACTTGACATTGGTTACTGGATGAATTTGGTGATTACTTATTTCGATAGAGGGAGAATTATTGGATATTGGAATGTTCATGTGAGATCAAGGCTGTATATTGTAAAATGTATGACAGTTGTTCAGGTTGATTATTAAATATGTCATAACAATAAATGTTATAAAAAGTGGAGATAATGAGGAACCTTGCGGTTTCGTTAATGATTTTTAACTGATTTTTCAATTATTATACTTTGCAAATACAAAACGAAGAGTATATTGCATTCGATTGGCACATTTCTAAAACTGGTAATATTGCTCGTAGAGAAGAAGAAGTTAGTATTATCTAGAGGAAGATCCCTATTATTTTTTAACCAAATCGATCAATAAATAAAAAAGTTATAAATTCTTTTAAATGAAAAAAATAATTTTTTACACATTTTTTTTATGATTTGCAATTAAACTAAAAATCTCGAGAACTAATATTATTTACAAAAAAACTGCGAAGAGCATCCTATAGAATGTGCAACAATTATATAAAAAGTGCAAAGAAAAGAGAAGAGAAAATAAAGAGAATTGGCGAAGACTATAACGGTTAGCTTGTTTAATGATTTAATTTTAATTTTTACTGCTTCTCATTTTTTCTTAATTATTTACTGAAACAAATTTGTAAAATACACATATCTACATAATTTTTTTTTTTTTAAATAGGTTTGGACAAAACATCTAAAAGTATTAAGTAAAATAATTAAATCTCATTAAATAATTAATTAATAATAAAATATGATTTATTTATGCCTTTATGACAATAATTATTGGTATCATCAACGTATAACATTTTGTAATAATTTATTATGGAAAAGTTCCGATTTAGAATCCAACTTACTTTTGGTTGGGACTGTAACACCTCAACCTCCTTAAATAGCCGGAATCGCACATAAGTAAAAGGTCCTAAGTCTCCTTATGACAATACTGACACTGACTTCTGCGATTGTGGAAAGCGAGGACAGAATGACGTCAGTGACAGTTTTTGAAGAATTCGATTTTAAAGTAGTATATTTTTGGAACTATATCGGATCGACCTCAAATTTTCAGTATAAAATAATAATAAACGTGATTTATTGATTAACGAAAAGCCATTGACCGCAGTCCTTTAGCCCCCATTTCCAGTATAATAACTATTTGATGGTCATGATTGACGGCCAAAAAAGTTTTAAGAACGGTAGATTGTCTTCTGAACGTTAACTGCCTATAGCTTTCATTTTCATTTTTTAGTTTATACCATTGTTCTAGTTTATATATTTTTAGGTGTGAGACTTTTTGAAACAGTCAAGTATTCAAGAATCAACCTCTGTCTGAACCGTTTGGCGCAGAGGTTTCTTCATTAAAATTTTTAAGTATTTTTCAGTGGCAAAATACCCAACAAAAAGTAAGAAAATCTGAATATGCCACAAATAAACAATTATAGACAATATTTGATGATTATTTTGCACAATTGTAATAAAAAGTGCAATATGAAATTTGATGAAATAACCTCAATAACATAACCATCGATATAGAGCCAAACTTTGTCATAGAACTTGTCCTATAGGATTCTGTAAAACATTGCCTAAAATTTTACATAAAATGTACTTCTTATTCACAACTTGATGGTCTGTGGTTCTTGCACTGTTTCAGTTGGTATCCTCTGTATAGCATGTCTAACAACCTCACGCCATCTATCGCTTAGTGCAGTGGATTATACTTGAAAGGAAGTTAATAAGGAGATTATATAGGATAATACGGTTTACGACAATCTTATCAGAACTAGGATTCATTTGTATAAGAATGAAACTTCTAATAGCTCAGTCGTCGGGGGTTTTAAGGCGTCACTAAATGTTATATGGCTGAAATTTTCAGGATAGTATTTTTTTTGTGTAGAATATGATAAAAAAAAAAGTTTACAGCTGTAAGGTGCTGGCGACCCCTAAAAAAATCGAAAATATTGGCCGGAATTCGGTTCTTAGCCAATAACTCGAAAAATGAAAAAAATGTATCAAAAAACTAATATGTAGAGCTTGTGTAAATTTGCCTCTGTTTGTGTTTATTGAGTTTATGTTTTTATTAATTTTATTATAATGTATTATATCTAATTATTGTACAGTTTTTATGGAATTAGTATGTCATACTACTAATCCTAATCTGTATTATTGTACTTTTGACTTGTGTAATGATCTTACTTATGTCAAAAACACCAATAAACTTTACTTTAACCATCTATTACTCTGTATTGAAACATATTCTTTATAGGATTTTGCAAACAGCAGAAAAAATAACTATCTATAACTGAAAGAAAAACTATGTGTAAAAATATTAATGAAATCTTTGCATTCCTTCGATAACTTGAATTCTGGTTATGCTAGCAAATAAAATCCTAAAATGAATTTGTCTAATTTCTTGTTTGACAATTCTCATCTGTGTGGATGCTAGTGCCACACAGATGAGAATTGTCAAATAAGAAATTAGACAAATTCATTTTAGAATTTTATCCGTGCATTAACCTTATTCGTCTGTCAGAATCTGATATATCGGAAGCAATTAAAAAGTTAAAAAATAAAATGACGTCGGGTACTGACCGAATTCCTATCTTCCTGATAAAGGACTGTTCTAATGTGCATATTACTCCGCTGTTAATCGTATTCAATCTATCGCTAAGGACATCAATATTTCCTGAATGCTGGAAACTGGCAAGAGTGTGTCCGATACATAAAAATGGTGACATAAGTGATATGCGTAACTACAGAGGTATTTCTATTTTATCAAATTTTGCTAAGGTTTTCGAGGTGTCGGTGTATAATGTAATATATCCAGCTGTAAAAAATTTCAGTTCTCTATCTCAACATGGCTTTATGGAAAAACGCTCTACAGTATCTAACTTAGCGTGTCTAACTCAATTTATTTCCAATACACTAGACAAATGAGGTGGACATAGTGTACACTGACTTCTCGAAGACTTTTAATTAATAAACTTGGTAACTTTGGCTTTAGTGATACACTTGTTAAATTTTTTGAGTCTTACTTACAAAGCCGGTTACAGTATGTTCAATACAATGGTTTTAAATCAAATACATATGTCGCAACCTCGGGCGTGCCTCAAGGTTCAAACTTGGGTCCACTCTTATTTTCTGTATTTATTAATGACTTATGTGATGGACTGAATTGCAACAAACTTCTCTTTGCGGATGATCTGAAATTATTTAGCGAAATCACTACCATAGAGGATTGTGCAAGATTACAAGAACAATTAAATATCATTGAGAATTGGTGCCTAGTGAATAAATTATCAAGGAATGTATGTAAATGTAAAGTTACGACTTATTCACGAAGGGTAAATCTGGTTGAATATTCACATAGTTTTAACGACATCTCTTTAACTCGTGAGAGTATTAAAGATTTGGGTATACTGTTTGACTCGAGATTGGAATTCACAGGACACATTAACTCGATTACTAAATCGGCGTTAAAATCATTCGGTTTTATTATAAGAAATTCAAAATTTTTTACTAATACAAAAGCACTAAAAACATTATAGATATTTATGTTTTGTGCGTTCGAAATTGGAGTATGGTTCAGTAATATGGAATCCTATTTATGAGAAATATTCACAATCATTGGAATCTGTTCAACGGAAATTTCTTAAATACTTGTGTTTTAAAATAGATCACCAATACCCCGAACAGGGATATCCAAACTATTTAATGTTAACACCGTTTAACTTGGATTCATTAGAAAACAGAAGAATTATGTCAAATTTAATGTTTATTTTAGAATTCCACGAGTAGGCTCTCGTCAAGCCTTTACTTTTGCACTACCATCTAAAAGAACAAATATCCTTGCTAAATCACCCATTTATTCCATGATGGAAATATATAACTCTAAATTGGTGACCATTGTGACATGTTTAGTCTTTCTTTAAATAATTACTCCAAGACCATAAAACCATGTGTTCGAAATAGATTGTAACCTACATTGAAATACATAATCGTAATATTAAGCTACTCTAAACGAAATAATTATATTATACTTTTATATCTTATATTTTATACTATTTTTTTTATACAGTTTTTTTTTAATTTTATTTTTTTATATTACATATTGTATACTTTATTTATATAATTTAGTTCTATTTTGTAAAATTGTCCTGTAACTGGAGGATTCTGTTGGGCAATAAATTCTTTATTATTATGTGATATTGGATAGACATGTTTTTCTCAGTAATTGAAGGAAATGAGCAGAGAACTTAATTTATTTCTTATTGGATATAATTTGGAAAGAACAACATTAAAGTAAATTTTTATTCAAAACAACAAGAGCTCAAGTAACAGATGACTATCAAACAAACTGCCACCCATATTTTTTCCTGCAGTTGGATTTAACAAATCAAATAAGTAGCTCTCGATGTTGCAGATTCTGACTGGAAAGCTGAATATATCAGTATTTTTTAATATAAAGTTAGGTAATTCACATTTCAGAGTTTTATACTTTCTACATGAGAAGCAAATGCTTTGGGAATTTTTTCTATATAATATTTGTTTTCTTTACGAAAGAAATTGTGAATATTCATGGCATATGCCTCTGACTAATGGGTAATGGACACGAATTATAAATTTCCTGTTTACATTTATTTCCTTCCTTTCGTCATTAATCAGTGATCTAATATTGTACGCCTGTTTTGTTTTCAGATTTTGGAAGAATATACACCAGATAGTATAATTTATTTTTATATACTCCATACATACAACCGTACTCCATGATAATTTATTAACATTAGCGAACGTAAGCAAAATGGTTACCCCACCACAGCAGTTCTGTGTTCGTTGGAACAGTTACCAGTCTAATCTCCAAAATGCGTTCCCCAAGCTGCTCACGTCGGAACATTTCGTAGACGTCACGCTGGCCTGTGAGAACGAGATGCTTAAGTGCCATAAAGTTGTCCTCTCTGCCTGCTCAACGTACTTTGAGAAACTCTTATTGGACAACCCTTGCCAACATCCCATTATATTCATGAAGGATATGAAGTAAGTCAAAAACCATATTTCACACTTTACCCTCCGCCGACATCTTGGAAAAATGGCGGACCATGACTAGATTTCTTTTTTATGACAATTATTTAGGAATACACATGCAAAAAGTACTATTCGAGCTACAAAATAAGTTTTGTATGGAAATATTCAGATCTGCACGGATCTCGGCCGCCATCTTGAAAAAATGGCGTACCCAGTCTAGAATTATTTTTTTTTAGTTTATTTATTATTACTGCACTTTATATTTGTAATTCTTTGTTACTTATTTAGGTTTAGTGAAATGCATTCTTTAGTGGACTTTATGTACAAAGGAGAAGTAAATGTAACTCAGGATGATCTACCTTCACTTCTGAAGTCTGCCGAGGCGTTACAGATCAGAGGTCTGTGTGGTTCAGATCAGCTTTTAAACCCAAATTACTTTGGAACTATCCGAAATTTACAGCAACAGACACAACAGCAACAACAACAGCCCCAACAGACTCAATCATCAGTAAGTGCTAGTACTTGTTTTACTGGCTTTTGCCACTTTAACAACACTAAACTTAAAAGCCTCTATTCTAACCTGAAAAAATAATAAACGTCTATTTTTAGCCACCAAAAATAGGGTCACCCAGTGCGACTACAGAGAATAAACCTCAGCCCAGTCAAGTACCCATGAACAAGGTAGGCGACCAGCCTGTTAAGAAAGAGGCAAATCAAGTGACGGAAGGTTCAGACAGTGGGAATAATCCTTCATCCTCAGAGTGTGACTCAAACGATGGGATGTTACAAATAAAAGGTACGTGTGCTTTGAAATTTAAAATAAATAGTGGGTCATCTGTATTTTTATGGTCCAAGGTATAAACCATCGATGTAGTACGGGGTGGAGTGCTTTCGTTTCTGTTAAATGTAAACATACTTGCCACACAACATGCTTTAGCTCCCTGTGCTACCATACTCAGTAAAGTCATTGTATAACGTCAGTAAATATTGAAATACATAACGAATTTCTCCTTTTTTAGAGGATATGGATGACGAGCCAGATGATAATTTTTTTGACGGGGACGGCGAATTAATGGATCAGGAGTTGACGGAAGAAGATGGGACTGTAAACACTGACATCAAACCTCAGTTTTCAGCAATTGCCAACGTATCTTGCCAGTACGATGGAACACCAGGTAAGTAGATCATTGCAGTGTTTAATGAACTTAAGAGGGCACTAGTAAATGTAACATTTTCGCTAAGGTTCTGCAAACCGACGCATCCGGAGATCAGACGAGGAACTCCGAAGAGCAGCAGAATGCATAACCCGCGGACAGACTTTCCAAACAGTGAGCGATCAATTCAACATCCCCATATCCACGATCCGCTTCTATATGGCGAGGAAAGGTATATTGCCCCGACGTAAACGGGGCAGGGCGTGCGCTGGACCTATGGGTATGGGCATGAGCGGCATGCCCATTAGTACGTCATATAATTCTCCGGCGAGTCCGATCGGCCCACCTTACCATATCGTCCACTACAAGTTACCGGCACTGGGCGTTTCGAAACTCAAATAGGTATACCTTTTAGTTTTACCCACTAAGTTGAATTAATTTTTGAGTTTTGCATCGTTCGTCGAGATGTGGTTGAAGTTTTGTTATCGTAGGTCCGTTTTATTTATGACGTTGTTTAACTTACACAAATGTAAGGAACGGTAGTTTTGGTACACCCCGAGGCCCGCGTTTGGGGCCGCTAAACTGACCTGAGCTTTACTAAATCAGGTCGTATGAATAATTAGATAGACTATGAGTTTGTAACACTTGATATGCTGGTCATGATAGGACAGTAGGTAGTAAACGTTTTTATATTACTTAAGTTAATGTGAAAAATGCAGTTTGTAAGTTTTATACTGTTTCGTTACACATACAAATGTATAAAACAGATCAGTTAAACAAATTTAGCTCATAGCTAATAAAATATAGATGTAAAAACATAAACAAGAACAGATAATGCGGTAAGAAAAGACCAACAAGACTGTGAGATATGCAACAACAAAATTATGATGTATCACCAGGAGTTTTGGACTACAAAAACCTTTTGCGTTTTTTTTTTTTTTTTTTTTTTTTAATATAAACAATTTAGTTATTTGAACAGCGTTTATTTAGGTGAAAAGGTGAAAACAAAAAACCAATAGCATCGTAATTAAAGTTTCAACAAATCTGCATTGGTTTTGGGTCATCTAAGTAGGTACGTAACATACAAAATTGAGTAAACTGGCTAAAATGTTTTCTTTTCTATTTTGACGCCAGGGACGATGATAGGCTTCAAATTTTCAGAAAATATACCTTTTGTTGAAAACAGAACAGATATCTTGCATACTAATCTTTTTTCTATAGCAAAAATGTGACTTATCTATTTTTACCATCTTAAAACCAAGAATATGTCAAAACATAATAGACGTTCGCTAGGTTTTAATACCTAATATGTTTTTTCGGATTAATAACAATTTACTGATCACAAAGCCTGTGTGTTAAGTTATAAAATAGATAAGATTATATTATATAGGACAACAGACACATAATACATAATTTCTTTTTCCTTTCTTCCTAGCACATTTTTATTTATTTAAGAATTAAACTTATTTACAAACACATCCAATGTGTAGAAACATTCATCAATCAAGAAGTTTTTTATTTCTGATTTAAACTTTGTGTAAGATGCAATTGATTTTAGATGTTCAAGGAGGTTATTATACATTATTATATAATGTGGCGATTTTCTGACTGTAGTTTTATATTTATTAGGCAATAGGGTATTGGAATATCGTGTCTCATAATTATGTATATCTTTTTGGCTCTTATACTCTGAATAGTAGTTTTTTACATAAGTAACACATTTTAGAATGAAAATACATGGGAACGGTAATATTCGCTTTTCTCTAAATGTACTTCTGCAGCTTTCTCGAGCACTTAGGTTAAACAATAGTCTGATTATTCTTTTTTGACAAATGAATATTCTCTCCAATGCTACAGCATTGGAGAGAATATCTGTCCTCAGGAAAAAATGTTAAATCATAGATAACTATACGCAAAGGCATAATATAAATTCATAAGGCCCTTTTGATCCAAACACGGTTTCATTTGTAGGATGGCATAATATGCTTTATTTAATTTGGCGCAGACAAAATACAGATGTGCAGTAAATGAAAGACTAGAATTAAGCCAAGTTCCAAAGAATTTGGCATTGTCAGAGAAATTTAAATTAAATTGTAATTGCGTTTCTGCAGAAAGCTGTTTTCTAATAAAAAAAGTTAATGTAACTCGTTTTGCTTTCATTGAGAACTAGCCTGTTTCTTTGACACCATGTATCCATTTCCTCATACACCAGTTTTATGTTTGCTTGTAGTTCTTCAGGAGTTTCAGCCGTCACAATGACAGTTGTGTCATCCGCAAACATAGTGATCTTCCCTTTTGTGACAAATCTTGCCTATTTTTTTAATAGGGTATCGTTGAAGTTTAGCTAGAAGTATAGAATTTTATTTGATGGATTGAAAATGAGCTTGTTTTTATTATATGTTCAAATTAACAAGTAACATTTATATATTGTACAGTTTCTTTTATGATGAGGCTTAGTGCAATTCTTCTATATATTTTTCTAAATCATTAACGAATAATGTAAATAGAAGTGGGGATAGAATGCTACCTTGAGGTATAATATATTTCAAATCTCAAATCCGATAGTTCTTTGGCAACTCTATTACTTTGCTGTTAGGCAGGAAAGACTTTTCCAATTATTCATGCAGCCGCGAGGACAATTTTTTCATTAGAAGTTCAGGATCCACCCACTCAAAGGGTCGTGTGAGATCCAAGAATATGGCTAAAGTTTGGGTGCTGATATGTTTGTTGCATGGTTTATTCTGAAATCATGTTATTTTTTTGCCAAAATTTTATTTTAAGTTAAAAAAGTAGCCTGTTACGAAAAAGATCCTCAAGGATTTTTGTAAACGTCATTAAACCAGTTATAGATCTGTAGTTTTCGAGTAAGCCGGGATCCATCTTTTTGAAGACTGGTATAATGTCCCCCATTCTTAAATTATTGCTAAATATTCCTGTTTTCAAGGAAATATTGAAGAAAAAAACACAATAAATTTGATATAATCTCTGGTAACATCAAGGGCATAAGTCTAATATATGTCCAGACCATTACATGCAGATCTTTTTAAATTGTGACCAACCAAGGATTCTTCAGTAAAAGTCGAATTATCGGTTGAATTAGGAAGAATACAATCTGTGGTATCTAGATGTAAGGTTTGATGTAGTAACTGCACAAAACTAATAATGCAATAATCACAAAATCATTACTAATTTCCATGAATTTACCGATACCGGATAAAAGCCTATCTATATTATTGTATAATTGGCTTTTATTAATCAGGGAATAAAAATTAAGGCATGACGTTATTAATGTTTTTGCATGCAAAAAATTTACCTGTTTGACCTAATCTGGTGGCCTTTTCTACACCTATTAGCAGTATGGCAATTTCCATAGTGGGTTTAGGCCCTTGTGTACCGATTACAAAATTATAAAAAAATCTCTTTCATTAACAGTGTTCAAAATACTGTTTGTAACTGCACTCCAGATGTCAAACTTGCACGTTTAACACTTACCTAAGTGATAACAAAAGGTATACTACCTACCTGTGCCGCAATTTCCAGCCAATTAGGTGTTATGAGCTCTTGGTCTAGTTCTAATGAAAGAAAGCGTTGATTTTGGCCTTGGAGGGTGGCATTGTCGAAACGACCGTTCCGTAATTACATGATCTGACTGTTTGAAGCCATATTTACGTGAAATTGACTTTTTTATTTATTTATACATTTTTTTATAATTTTTTTTATTTTGAGGATCTCGTAATTGAATTTATTTTTCGTCACTTTTTGACGGTACTTAGGAGATAGGTATTTTTTGCTGCCAAATAAGATTTTTATTTATTTTAATTTAATTTTTTAGTTTATCCATTTTTACGTTGATTTTATTTTTGTGTCTATCAAGTAAAAATATGTCTTCTTTAAGAATAAGATAAACTTAAGAAAAATTGTGGTAGAATGAAAATGTAGGACGTGAATTTTAGTAACTATATGGATTTCGGTGAATAAGAAATTATGATAGTGGAAAGTCATTGTACAAATTCTGTCTGATATTGATATTATACACATAAAAATCTCAATTTGAAACCTGTACTAGTCTTTTATTGGAAGATTAATTTTCGTAAGTAAGTTTTTAGTATTTTTTTGCATTTTTTACACGAGTTAGTTGTAGATTTGCTGCCATTCTCTTAATTATTACTCCTACTTAGTGATTAGTTTGTTAACCAGAACTGGGAAGAATAAATATCGTGGTCTGTACCGAACGTTCATCGACTTCTTGGGGATAACGCTAATTTAAAATGAGCAACAATCTTTGCATTTTTACCCAAGCAACCATTGTATGCAGAGTGTTCCAACAATGTAGAAATATTCCTTAATATAGAGTAGGCCAAAACAATTAGACCTGTGGATTAGTGCAATGAAATAAGACAAAAAACGGGTTTAACTTCGGAATCCTTTGTAACAGGGCGGACTTTTTCCATTTTCTTCCAAATTGTATCCACAATATATGATCAAAGGTCTTCTTCCTAAAAAGTGCCATTGTAATAGTTATTAAACAAAATAGGTGTAGTATTACGGTTTTTCGCGAATAACTTTTAAAATTTTAATTTATGGAAAAAACTACTTACATCGAAAGTGCGAGAAGTTTCACATCAAAAACGTATCTGAAGTTTTTCTGTATGATCAGATTTTTTGTTTAACGCACGAAAATGAAACGCTGTGACACATAAGTAGGGCACGCAAAGCGTGCGCGATCTCGGATGCGCTACACTAAATTTGTTATAACTTTTGAACTAATTAATGAAATTAAGCTCAACAAAGCTTAAATGAAAGAAGAAACGTGGCTATTGGATTATCATATTTTCAAATATAAAAATGAATATACGTAGGAAAATAGTACATATATGAGGTCGAAACATAAAAAGATTTCCAAAGAAATCGGTAAAAGCTCTACAATATTTAAGATAACAACCTGTAACTTTCACATATTACTCTTGAAGTAATGTATAAAATGATCCGATCGATAGGTGTGTTAAATATTTTTTTTTTTACAAAAGCTATTACCGTTTATGTTACCCCTAGTTTCACGAATTTTGGAGCAAAGAAAAATTTTCATTTTCATTTTTATTTTCGTAAAATAAAGCGGGTTAATTTAATTTTTAAGTTAAATCCCCTTAAAGCATCTTAAAGTACACATTTCAAGCTTTAAAAATCGCACCTACAGAAATCTAGTAACGCGATTTAAACCAGAGTAATCAGTGGTTAAAGTTAGTTATACATATCAAATTTTACCACCCTCTCAAAATTTTGAAATTTTGGATGTGTACATCTTCAAAAATAAATTTTTGAGATTGTTTTCACTCATCAGATCCTTTTGTACATTACTTCAAGAGTAATATGTGAAAGTTCCAGGTTTTTATCTTAAAAATTGTAGAAATGATAGAGCTTTACCGATTTCATCGGAAATCTCTTTAAGTTCCGACTTCATATACAATAATCCAATAGTCACATGTTTCTTCTTTCATTTAAGCTTTGTGGAGCTCTTCTTCTTCTTTCTTCTTCTTCTTTTAGCGGGGCGCCCAGAGGTCGCCGCACTCAGGCCTTGTGGCCCATTGTGCTACCGCTAACAAGTTAAGGAGATCCCCCGTACAGACCGGATTCCAGCCCAAAGGCTGAAATCCTTGCCACGGGAGAACTCCTAATTTCCTCCAGCACTGGAAAGCCAATACCGAAGTGTTTGTGCCTCAGGTTCACGTGGAGCTCAATTTCATTAATTAGTTCAAAAGTTATAACAAATTTAGTGTAGCACGTCCGAGATCGCACACGCTTCACGCGCCGTACTTACGTGTCGCTGTATTCCATTTTCGTGTGTTAAAGAAAAATATCTGGAGCCTACATTTTTGATCGTACAAAAGAACTTCTTATGCGTTTTTGATGTGAAATTTCCCGTACTTTCGATTGCCGTAAGCAGTTCTTTTCGATGATATTAAATCGCGAAAAACCGTAATATTACACCTATTTTGTTTAATAACTATTACAGTTGCACTTTTTAGGAAGATGGTTTTTTATCATATATTATGGATACCATTTAGAAGAGAATGGAAAAAAGGCCGCCCTGTTACACAGGATTCCGAAGCTGATTCCTTATTTTACTGCTCAAGATTGTCAATTATAATTTTTCAACCTTTTCAATTTTCTTTAATTCAAAAATTGGATTTTGAAAGACCTAAAAAGGAACTTCAGCTTTTTTGACAACTCTAGCCTGTACACGATAAGAAGAATGACATACCAAGTTTATAGAAACAGATGTCCCCAACTTTTTGAAATTCTTGTTTTTTTTTATTTCTTGAGGGACAAACTTGAAAGGAGAGCTATGAACAGGATTCGGATGATTAATAGGGCGATATTCCACGAAATACGAGGGCCTGACTGAGACGCGTTTGTAGGAATGTTTTTATTTTGTAGGCATTTTATATGCAACATAATACATCTTGTTAATGTGATCATGGTAAAATTTGGTGGACACAGTGGGACAAAATGAACCATTTTTTGGCCAAAATTCTGAAACTTATGAAACTCATTCAAACTCAGAAAAAGTAATTAAGAATTAATAATTGGTTTTAAGGGGTGCAACAGTGGGACAGAATGCCTTAAAACTTGGTCAAAATTACTAAATAGCTTCAAATGCGTAATTTGTTGCTAGTGGTGATTTACTTCAGAATACAAAGAAAAAATGGACATTTTAATTGTTTTATTTATTAAAATAAAGAAGCGCGCAAACTGCTATAGGTTACATAAACTAGTTCTTCAGATCCAAATGATCCAAAGTTTTTACAAAGTTCTGCGGTCTTTCCACGGTTCGATCTTTCACTGCTTTCATCAAAAGACAGTTTCTTTCTTCCTTCTAATCCAGAAGTGCTGGATAAACCATTTTCCACCTCATCATTTTAATACAAATTAAATTTTTCTTTCAGCCAGTCAGCATTATTGCTCAGAAACCGTTCTTCTACTCTTCCATTTTTGTTCCATATTTCTCCAATTTTGGTACTCGATATATATTATGACGTACATCATTTTGAATATTTTCTGGAACTCCCAACATGTGACTGGTTTAAAATCACATTTATAACATACTGACACTTTACAGAAGAGTCACAACTAGATTTTTTTGCCATATTTGAAAAATATGGTTCCTACTTAGTCCCTCTTCATTTCCACCTGATATGAAAAATAATGTTTAGAATACAGTTAAATAGGATAAAAATAATAATAATTTTCGCTTTTTCACACGTAGGAGTTTAATATTAAATAACTCAAACAGTAGTAATGGAAAGTGCCCAAGATTTTTGCCATTTGTTTTAAAATGTATAAGGTTCGTATGGTTAAAAAATTAGGACAAGTCTAAGCAGGTCTAATTTTATAACTCAACAGGAGTTCATTGAAATAAAGAAATGATATGATGCTTGTCAACAGGTCTTACCATTCGAAAGTTACTAAAAGTCTCGGAACACCCTGTATACCTTTGAATATTTGGTCAGGTTGTTATCATTGCAGATATAACCGATGCAAACATATTTATATATTCCCAGTTTCGTATTTTTAAATTATGTTATAGTAAGCTCAATTAAAAATAACTACTTATTTTTAAATATCGTGATATCTTGCTCTCTAATTTGTTATGAAACTTTCGTTTAACCACCCCGCCGCATCTTTTCTTTAACGTTTTCATTATCGTAACACATTAGTCGTTAATCAAAACTACAAAAATAACTAGGCTTCCATTTTAAAACTCATAAGTAGAGTCATAGTAGAGTAATATACCAGTGAAGAACAAAATAGTCGCCTTACTATATTTTTGAAGATGCCAAGTACTTATTTCTTCGTTGTCTGATTGTAAATGAAGTGGCATTATTTTAGTATTAACATTAAGAGACGTTGGAAATTATCTACTCTTCGGAAAATCTTATCTGAACGACATTAGGATCGACTTTTTGCTAATTTAACGCATATATGTACACATCTACAGGGCCTACCAAAAATATTGCATCTAAGATTGAGTTAATATTGTAAATATCCCACGTTCCATGCTGTGATTGTTCACACATAGTCATACTATTGTTTGAGACTGCCCCACATTGAAAAGAATGTTGATAAGACTAATTACATTTCTACGAACCTGTTCTTGATAATTGAAAGTTAAGTAAACTTCATATGCTCCTAGAGATATAAATTTGAAGGTGACTGGCATATCCAATATCTCAGCATTGCCTCATTAAAAAAAAGTAACCGATGGCTTGCTAGAAATAGCTCTCTCAACAAATGCATTTAATTCTTATCAACGGCCACAATATCTCATTTGCATAAGAAACAGACATCTTTTGTTTTCAACTACACCAGATTAAAATAGTGCAGAACGGATAAAAAAACAGGGCGTTTCATAATAAACCGTACTAGTAGAGTGCCGCGGAGCATTAAATATGCTTAAAAATAAATTCTGTGGGCGTCGCGGGGTTACAAGCTGAGTTGTGCATAAAACTGAAGTTTGTACATTCGTGAATCAGAATCCGGAAGTAATAAAAAAATAAGGCGGGCAGAAGGGCAGTAAAATCGAAAAACGAGTTATTACCACGGGCGGATAGCGCAGCATATAGGCTACAAATCCACATAAAAATCAATTGATATTTTGTACAGAATGTATTTTTTATCAATTTTTGAAAGTTGGCCACAGCGTTGGGTCTTACGGGAGAATAAATTTTAAAACTCGAATATCTCGGTTCCAACACGTCGAAAATCTGACTGAAATTTTGCAATTTTTATGTTTCCACGCTGTTTACTCGAAAACGAAGACCTAAATGAAAAAAACTTACTCTTACAATCAGTTAATATTATCAATTTAGAAGACAACAGCGTTTAATTGAAAATTTTTACTTGAATCGTAAACATGATATGAATAAAAATACAAAATAAGCCATTTTTCAAGCTCTGGCTGTTTAGCGTCTCTACTCCGGCACAGTCGCATCTGTCTCACAAATCCCCATAGCTCCATCTCGTACTGTTTCAATACGTACATGGGTGGTGGTATCGCTACTAAATGCAAGTGTAGCATTATGTAGAACACAAACAAAATTATTAAATTAGTTAAATAAAAATAATGTATTACTTCTACATACTAAAAGACGTATTTTATAATAATAATAATTTATTGGATATTTAAAAATACGCCGTAGTGATTTGACATGTGAACATAAATATGTAAAAAGTAAATAAAAACAAAAGATATAAATGCAAACATAAATATAAATACTACAAAAATATAACTCTATAAAACACTAGGACATAATATCAGTATGGTCAAAGCAAATATAAATATAAATAACAAACAAACAAACAATCATACGGAATATGATTAGCTCATAAAAAACAAAATTTTTCGTCCAATTCACTTTTCGCATCTAACGGTGGCAAATCCGTGGTCTTGGTCAATTTATTTTTGCAGGTTTTCTAAGCCATGCATTTACAGGACCAAATGCAACCCATTTTATTTTTCTTGCAAGTGCACACCTTGCTTCCACAAAATTTTAATTTTGTTACTAAAAAAATTGTTGCCACCTCCGCCTTACCTTTTTTGCATCCATATGAAGCTAGAATGTCCAAATTCGGAAGAAAAGACGGCAAGGAAGTTAGAATCGGATTTACATCACCCGTTTCATCAATTTTCCTTCCATATTCGGCAATGCTAAGTAATTTTGGACAGGGTTCTAAGGAATTGAGCCACACTTTCATCTGATAATAGGCTCTCAAACTATGAAATTGCAAAGAATCTTCAGTCGGGGGTAGTATTGCAATTAGTTTTGCAATTAGTAGTTTTTCTAAAACCTCTGAAGAGATCGACGCAGTATTTTTTATTTTATCTTCTATATTTTTAGACATAACTTGGGACAATCTCTTCCCAGCAGACCGCTTCTGACAAAACACACATTTGTTTATGTCAAATCCACCCTTACGAAACGATCTACCAGGAAGTGGTGGAGGTTCAATATCATCAGCTGCCCTGTACTCTTTCAGTCTTTCCACTCTTTTTCTTAGACTTTCAATGTTTTGTTTGCTCCTATAGGCAATATATCACATTTTATGCCAAACAACGTTGACAAGATTTCCAGTTTTGCCATCAGCAATCACTTTTTGTATATCCTCATCTGACTCTGAGTTTATGTAATCCCTAATCTTAATGGAATTCATAAAAGTAAAGAAACTTTCATCAGTTGATTGCATTATAACACCTTCAGTCTTTTTACATATTATACATTGTTGTTAATTTTGCGTTTCAAATTTTACAAGTGAGTCGATTTCGCTCTCAGAACTAGTACTATCACTTGTAGAACTTTCCATTTCGTGCAGTGCTAACTTTTGAAAAAAAATCATCGAATGTAGAATTCCCTACATTTAACTAAAGCAAAAGTTCTCACCTAGTTAACCCTGGTAACACTGTACACTAACCACTATTTAAGTTTTTTTAAAAATGGAAAAATTAAGTTTAATAAGTATTAGGAATGTAGTACTGAATTCGTATGCACTCACCACCCACAAGGGTATATTTACGATATAATAATTAATATACTAATTAAGATGCACATACACTTAAAATTCCAGATATCAGATAATAATATAGACAACGTATCAGTACGAGATGGAGCTACGGGGATTTATGAGACAGATGCGACTGTGAACGGACTGGAGACGCGAATCAGCCAGCGCTTGAAAAATGACTTATTTTGTATTTTAATTCATATCTTGTTTACAATTCAAGTAAAAATTTTCAATTAAACGCTGTTGCCTTCTAAATTGATGATAGTAAATGTTTGTAAGAGTAAGTTTTTTTCATTACGGTCTTCGTTTTCGAGTAAACAGCGTGGAAACATAAAAATTGCAGAATTTCAGTCAGATTTTCGACGTGTTGGAACCGAGATATTCGAGTTTTAAAATTTATTCTCCCGTAAGACCCAACGCTGTGGCCAACTTTCAAAAATTGATAAAAAATACATCCTGTACAAAATATCAATTGATTTTTATGTGGACTTGTAGCCTATGTGCTGCACTATCCGCCAGTGGTAATAACTCGTTTTTCGATTTTACTGCCCTTCTGCCCGCTTTATTTTTTTATTACTTCCGGATTCTGATTCGCTAATGTACAAACTTCAGTTTCATGCACAATTCAGCTTGTAACCCCGCGACGCCCACAGAAGTGAAAATAAATTAAAGCTAGCACTCTACTATACATGTTTCTTTCTAGTGACAGTAAAAAACAGAAATTTGTCTGTTCTATTACTGTGAAACAGGATAATCGAATTTCCGGGTTTTATTCTACATTGATGATTTTAATTACCTGTACATCACATCCTCTCAGTTGGTTGTGATAACTGCTCAGGGCAGTTGACTTATGTCATGTCGGTGTTGTTTGATTTTTTTTTAGTAATATAGCCTCAAACTTTCAATTTTGTTTGTCATCTTATGTCATAATTTTCTAAAACAAAGTGAATTTGTGATTTTTAAGTATCTTTTCAAACAGTTTCTAATGTATACCAAGCTTTTGGTTCCGTTGAATGTCGCCCAGTGGGAGGTTACCTTTAAGTGTACGACAAATTATTGCCATATTCCATCGAATGTCACTTTAATTAAATTTTCTCCAACCGATCCTTCGGCATAATTTTTGGTAGGCCCTGTATGCACAATTGACTGACTAGAGTGGCAGCATTAACCTCCGAAGCAATATAACCAACAAAGCGCTTAATTCTTTTAGTGTAAAGTCTACTTAATGTTTCCTTATTTTTAAATGCAATTTTGCCAGTGATACATATAGAGAAGGATTATTTTTAGATCCATACAATATACTTTTTCATAGAACCGCACTCACCTCATAGAAAAAAAACAGATTAGGTTTAGGATTTTCGTCGGAGGTCGCTTAAATCGTCAAGAGAGAACCGAGGTTTCCTATCCGGAATTTACCGAAATTGTCTCTGTAGGCCTTCTCCTATCATGATAGTTATGCCCAAAATTTGGCCTACGGACATTGTTAAGTATCATTTGAAGATAACAAAACTGAAAGGTGGATATTCCGATTCATGATAATCCACTAATCGGGATGTGAAATTTCCACTGATAGGAAGAGTTTGCATATCACTTTCGTTATCTAACTGAGAATGACTATCAAAATACTTACTTTGAAGCAAACGATAAGTCTCTAACTACACTTTAGGTGGAAAATGTTTTTAAAAAAAGGACATTATGGGTGGATTTGTGTCTTTTCGTACTAAGCCAAAAATATCAAGATATTTATCAGGGGCGGAGTTTTATTGAGGCGAATTTTAATCTATTTTACCTGTACTGAAACAAAAGCTGGATCTGGAATCCAAATTGTAATTAGATATTAGCAAAGAACATTTGCAAACGGCAAAATTTGAGTAGTAAAACTTAAATTTGGTAAATCAAGATGGCGGACCTATATGCTCCCAATCTAGTGTCCACCCCCTGGCCTGACATATCTAAAAATGATACTCAACAGTCCCCATGGCTTAAATTTTACATCTTAAGGTATAGTCATCATGCTAGGGGAAGCAATATCGGAAGCGAAGTCAGAAATTGTTTCATTTAATAATGAACGACAGGGAACGTGGGAAGCTAATAATAGATGGCGTAAATATTGGCAGGGTTAAGAAACATAACCTACTATGTTCCCAGGCATAGAACGCGTGCACAATTTGATAGCTGCCGAGATCGGAGGGCACACAATCTATGAAGTAACCCATTCTTTAACATTGAATATCTAAGATTGGATATACTTATGAAGCTGAAATTTTAACAGCTTGTCTGGATGATCGAGTACTATTGAATACCATAAAAGAATAACGGAAAAAAAAATTATCGGTAACAAGCCCATTATGTGTTTTGTATCATATTTTCCTACATCATGAGATGTACATTGTTTACCTATGTGTTTTTAGTTACTTTCTTCGTGTATAAACGATTTATAGGATTGATCGTATTATTAATTATATAGAGCATATTTGGATTTTTTTTTAATTTAAGCGCTTTTAATTATTCTGTTACCAGTTTGCAACAAAAAACCGTCATATTGTATGGTATTTGGTTGTCGAAGTTGAGCTGAATGCCAATTTAAATTTTAAAAGGTATGTGATTGCTACTTAACATTAGAATTTAATGCTTATTATGTAACATATTTAATAAGTGAGTAGTATATCTACTGCATGTACAGAAATAAAGTTACAGTTATTTCAGATTGCCATCGATTTACACGAAAGAAAAAGATCAAAGAGAAAAGTCGATAAATGCCTTAAAGCTGCATAACCCAATTCATATATTTATTTGGTAGCCAATCTAGATGAGCTACGTTACTTTCGGCCAGTACCATAAAGGAAAGTAACGTAATGTAAATTTATTGATGTCAAAATACATTCTTACAATGCTTACATAAGTTTCATATTATTACACAATCACCACAAATTTAAAAGTAGCATTTTTTTTTTAAGAACAAAAAAATAATTTCACAATACATGTACATAAGTTTGTTACTAGACGAGACATGGCTTTCCCGCGGCACAGAATCCTCTAGGTTAAGAACGTGGTGTCTACCATAAATTCTGCTACACTGTAATATTCCCTGTTTAAAAGACCATTTTTTACGATATTTAAAAACTTATTTTTAGGCAATTCTCGGATTTCATCTGGTAGTTTGTTATAGAACATGGGTCCATAATAATTTTCAGCATTTCTACTTCTGCTGAGCCGTAAATATTTTATTGACAAGTTATGTTTCTTGCATGTTTCATAATTATGATGTAATTTGTTTGAAATATATTCTACTTTATTTTCGTGTGCATATTTTAGACATTCATAGATATACATAGATGAGACCGTTAATATTGTTAATTCAATAAATTTGTTTCTAACATTTGCTCTATAATTGAGTTTTAACATAAATCTAATTACTTTTCTTTGAATTGAAAAGAGTCTTTTTGTATGACACGAGTGTCCCCAACATAGGATTGCATACGAATATGTTGATTGGAATAATGCGAAATAAGCTTTTAAAACTATGTTTAGCGACAATATATGAGATAAATTTCTTAATAGATATGCACATTTACACAATTTTGGACATATATATTCTATATGAGCCTGCCATGTTAACGCTGAATCCAGGATTACCCCTAGGAATTTTACCGATTTCCTGCTGTCCATGTTTTGCTCCCGTAGGGTAAATATTATACTTTCGGTTTTTGCTTCGTTTAAGCTTAACTTACTTGTATCAAACCAGTTTCTTACTTTTAACTGTGTCTCGCCCAATTTATTTTCTAGGGAGAATTTGTCTTGATCGGTGTTTAATAACGTGGTATCATCGGCAAAAAGTACCACATCTGCGTCGGGTGCACATGCATTCAAATCATTTATATAAACTAAAAATAGCAGTGGACCCAACACAGATCCTTGTGGTACTCCATGTCTTACCTTTTCAAGATTTGAATAGTCATTGTTGTAATAAGTTTGTTGCTGACGATCAGTGATCTTATGATGAAATTAATTGTACAAAGCAATAGTTTACCACATACATTTTTAGTTTATCTAATAATATATTGTCTGAGACACAGTCAAAAGCCTTTGTGAGGTCACATAATGTGCATCCCACAAAAGCATGATTTTCGAATCCCTCATTTATTATTGAAATGACTTTGTTTATTGCCAAAGTTGTAGACTTTTTATTACGGAAGCCAAATTGGGCAGCAGAGAAAAGGTTATTTACTTCAAAATGATTACATAACATGTTTTTTAAAAGTTATTCATAAATTTTAGAGAGTATTGGCAATAATGAAATTGGCCGATAGTTTTCCGTTTCATTTTTGTTTCCTTTTTTAAATATTGGTATTACTTTTGAAATTTTCAGGCACTTTGGATATAATCCTGCTTTTATGCTTTGATTTATTAGACTTGTTAATGGTATTACTATTAAGTTTTTTATTGTCTATAAGATTTACATTTATATCATAAATGTCTAGGCTAGGATTTTTTTTTTAATCCTTTATTACATCGCGTACTTCATTGAATGATACCTCTTTCAACTGAAGGCTACTTTTATTTGTATGCACAATATCTATGAAGTCAACTGGGTCTTTTCCAAAATGAGGAATATTTGATATTATGTTGTCTGCTATTTTAGAAAAATAGTCATTAAATGTGGAAGCTGTGATATATTGATGAGTTTGTAGTATCAAGAAGTAATGCATCCTCCTTTAAATGTAAAAGTCCCTTTTATCTTGCAGACTTGTACCATAAACCAATTTTAAAGGAGGATTAAGCAAAAAACCTCCCTTTTTGGTAAAGTTTCGATTTTGGCCTTTAAGCATAGTGAAAGTCAACTTTATTGTGAAATATAACCTACAAATTTGACAACAGCAACATTTCAAAGTGAGAGATTATCGAGTGTTATTTGACTCGAGCAGTAGTTCCAGTTCTTCTGAAGAGGACGAGGAATATATTGTTTTGAGAAGATCGAAGAAGTATAGACCGCATCAGCAGTATTTTACGAAATACGATGATCTAGATTTTTTGACAGATTCCAATTAACAAAGCTTCTTTTATGAAGGGCGAACTTTTTTTTTCTTTTCTTTAAATCCCCTGTCATGATGCTGCCAAAAAACGTGATCAAACGTATCATAATTTGGATATGGATTAATGAAAACCAAATAAAACAGTGAAAACACAGTCCTCATAGGGACAAAGAGTTAGGTTCTATTGACAAGCTGTCAAAAATTAGGTCACGTAACGCTGTAAGAACTCCATAAAACCGTATTATCACAGTTTTTTTCAGTCCAGAAAACATAAAAATAAGAAAAAAGCCTCCTTTACCAAATGGTCAATGAAATTTGTTTTATGGTACACAACAGACTTTAAAGCTCTGTCAACTTTAATCGTAAAGTATCCTTTACTCAATGGATCCTTTGGAGTTACATTCATGATACTGGCTGTTAGTTCAGTAGGTTTTCTTTAAAATGAGTGGGTACAAAATTTCAATGAAATCGTACATAAAGATTATCTGTTAGGAAATGTCTGAAACTACGACAATATTTCATCTTTGACTTGGTAAGATCGGTTCTTTTAAGGCTCTTACTGATATATATTTATTAAATATGTTACATAATAAACACAAAATTGTAATGTTAAGTAGTATTCACATTGCTTTTGAAGCTTAAATTGGGATTCGACTGAACTTCGATGAACAAATACCAAACAATACAACGGCTCTTTCTCGTAAAGTGATAGCAGAATAATTAACATTTAAATCTTGAACAATCTGAATATGTCTATGTATAGTAATAAATTAATAAATAAATTGTTTAAACACGAAGAAAATAACCAAAAACACATAAGCAAACCATGCACATGTCACCAAATAAAATTAAATATTATTGTACAAAAACACGTAATTGTCTATATATAATGAAAACCAAGCTTAAAACTGTTTATTTCAATAGCTGATAGCAGAGGAAAGTTAAAAAACCAAAAGAATATTGCGAACTTCGCGTTAATTATTTTGAAAGATTGAGGTTGTGTCCTCCAATCTCGGCAGCTGTCAAATTGCGCACCTGCCCGATAGAGTGTGACACCGATCCAAACAAACTTAGTGGCTGGAATTAGTTGTAGTTAAAAAACCAGATATAATGTAAGACTGTGCCGCACTAAGTTCAGTTTGTACCGAATATTTGCGATTCGAGTCGAGATTTCTTCTTGAAAATTTAAGTGGTCCGAGACTCCGTTAGAATATTCTGTTTCTGAGAAGCAGGATATTCAGTCAAGAAGAGAAAAATAGTGAACAGAGACACCACGTAGGTGCCACGACTCTAATCTTTGTAAAAAAAAAAATGAACAATCGTATTCTATACAAAAATGAGGTTACGGAAAGATGTTACATAACCTAACATTTTTATATATTTTCTGTAATCTCAATATTATACATATAAGACTTAGAGGATAAGATATAGACTAGTAATTTTTTTGTCTGATTTACTTTACTGTGTTATTTATACAAAAAAAAAATACTGTTTTGTATCTAGAAATGTTCGTACTAAAAAACATTTTTTAAGTAAGTTATTTTTTAGTTTGTAGTTCTTTCGTGTACGATAATGTTAGATTAGTTTTATTGCAATTTCGTTTTTTTTTTTTAATTATTTTTTAATACCTGTGTGTAATTTTTTGAGTATTATCTACTTTATAGTATTTTTTCGCAGCTGTTTTTAAGTTTTTTTTAGCTCCTACCCTTGTAAAGTATATTATGTGTAAAAGTGCCATCTATAATATATTTTTCTAGTTAAATAGAACGCTTATGTCTTTGTGACTTAGACACTGTATACAGTATTCAGTCGTAAATATACAAGTATTATATACAAGCGTAATTTTTTATTTATTTTTCCTCCAGCCCTGACATTTCCTCAAAGCTTGAGATTACTGGTTCAAGGCCACAGTTGGTCTGGATGAATGGATTGGACTTTTTTTATTGGATATTTCAGGTCAGGGTTATGAAACGAATTTCTATACAAAAAAAGATCCACATTAATTTTTCTAGTTATATTAAAAGGAACCAAACGCCAGAATTATCGATAAAAAAAAGTTTTACAAAATCTACTTTGGATGGCAACCAATCACCATTTGGTGATTGGATAGGTTTTCCAGTAAAACTATCCAAATAACAGAGGGAATAATTCAACTTGAAATTAATAATAAATAGAAACATTTCAACATAAACTCTCTTTGATTTCTTTTAGCCTAGGTTAAAGAGCCAGAATAAGTCCGTTTCAAAACAAAAAAAATGCCAATTGGGATTTTTCAGCGGAAATATGTACCTAAAACCCAACAGCTGAAAATTAATGCGTCTATGTTTAATTAACGAGTAAAGTTACGTAAAACGAGTTTTTCCTTGTACAAATTTATCTTTAGGATTTATGAAAATACGTTTGTGGAAGAAGTTGTAGCCATTAAAAATATGTACAAAATGAACCCAACCGCATAAAAGTCGGTTAATTGGTTTTTTAACAAAATGCAAAAAATGCTGTTTCTTAATAAATTTTTAAATTTAAAAGTAATGTAACGTAACAAACTTTGATAGATTGTAGTTACTGCTGTGTAGAATGAGTTGTTTTAAAAGTGTCTGGAAGAGGAGAAAAGTTTCGGAACGATAACGACGGAAATGGAGCATGCGGCCTATTGAAAAAATTGAATTGTTCGAAAACCAAACATGCTAAGAGAAATCAAAATGGGTTTTGAAGGGGATATAAAATACTCTTGTTTCCATTTTTGATGGCTGTTGATATCTATTAGTATATAAAAATATCAATATAATATAGTTACCTCTTGGTTTTTTCCACTTTTAACTATTTACAGGCCCATAAAAAATAACTGACTTTAATATAAGTTTATAAATGCATTGTCTTTTTTTAGTTCAAGGTAGTACTTCAATGCAGAGAAAGTTAGGAATAAAAATATTCACATTTACAAATTTACCAGCATGTTGAAGTTAGTCAAATTTTGGCCAAGTTTTTATTGTTTCTTAAAAATTAAGAAAAGACCTAAACATCTTGAAAATTTAGCTCAAAAATTTTTTTTAAGCTTCTGTATCATATAACTATTGTTTCTAATCATTTAATAGTTAAAAGATTGTATTAAAAAATATCAAAAAATTGCATATGCAGCCTTTTTTAGATTTATTTTTGGCTAACTTTAACATGCTGCTAAATTTGTAAATGTGAATATTTTTATTCCTAACTTTTTCTGTGTTGAAGTACTACTACCTTGAACTAAAAGATAATGGCATTTATAACCTACATTATAGTCAGTTATTTTTTTTGGGCCTGTGAATAGTTAGATGCACAAAAAATCAAGAGATAACTATATATTGTTACTTTCGTATACTAATAAATATCAATAGCCCCCAAAAATAGCAACACAAGAGAGTATTTTATATCCCCTTTAAAACTCATTTTGATTTTTCTTCCTAGCCTGTTTGGCTGTCAGTTATTCCATGTATGGATAAAATTTATGAAGTGATCTGAAAAACCAGTTAACAACTTATCTAGAACACAATAAACTTCTTAACGTCAACCAGTTTGGTTTCCGAAATAAATTGTCTACAACACTTGCAATTGATAAATTGACATCTGCTATCAATGATGGATTTGAAGGGAAATATATCGGTTCTTTATTTCTAGACCTCACAAAAGCCTTCGACTGCGTGTCCCACGATTCCCTTGTTAACAAATTAAATTACTACGGCCTTTCTGGGCATAGCATAGCTCTTGTCAGATCTTATCTTAGTAATAGACAACAATGTGTCATCTATAATGGTAGAAAATCCACCTTACAAAAATTAAATCATGGTGTTCCCCAGGGCCCAGTACTGAGACCTATCCTTTTTCTTGTCTTTATTAACGACTTCCCAATTTCAGTTCAGGATGATGTACTGGCCATATTATTCGCCGACGATACTAGGTTAGCCTTCCCCAGCTGCAACTTTTAGGTTACTTGCTGAATGAGTTACTGCAAATCCAGTCAACTATACAAAACTGGTTCATATCTAACAAGTTATGCCTGAGTACATCTAATATGGAGACCATGATATTCAGTTTGCGTGACATGGAGGAAGTAAAAAATCCTGAATCTATTAAATTTCTGGGTGTGAACTTAGACCCAAAGTTGTGGGAAAATCATACAGCTTATATTTGTACTAAAATCTGTAAATACACTTACCTGCTCCGAAACCTTGTTGGTAAAGTATCTGAAATTACCTTAACAACTGCTTATCACAGCTTCATCCACTCTACAATTTCATACGCAATTCTAGTATGGGGGCATGCAACAACCTGTGCAAATGTATTTTCAGCCCAAAGGAGAGTTATACGAGTAATATCCGAATTAAAATTTAGAGATGACTCTAAAGAAAAATTCAGAATCATGACTGTACCCTGTACTTATGTATTCCAGTGTCTCCTATATACAAAAAAAAATCAGGACTCATTTAGCACCAGAAGCCAGGTTCATTGCCATAACACTGAAATAAAGATAATCTAAATTATAATTTCCTACAACTAAGTAGAACCAGAGATGGCACTGGTTATCTAGGAATACAGTTCTTTAACGCCTTGCCTCCCCAGGTAAGGGCTCTGTTTTGTATTAATTTTTATCTTATGTGTAAATTTATATCCTGTCTTTGTAGTATACATTTTATTCTTCCACCATAATTATCTAGCTGTTTTAGTGCCTACTTATATCTTTGATGTGTGTACACATTCTCTGGTGTATTTTGACATGAATAAATTATCTTATCTTATCTTGGTTTTCGAGCAATTTGATTTTTTCTATAGGCCACACGCAAAAAATTTGAAATAAACATAAATTCGCGCGTACTAAAAATACAAATTTTGCAATTTTTGTCAATATCGATTTTCTCGAAAACCATGGCATATACAAGAAAATTACAAGAGGACTTTTTTTTAGGCAATTAGACAAGCTTCCTTTTTTATGATGAGCAATTTTTTTGTATCTTCAACGGTTAACGAGATATCAGTAAAATAAGGCTTTTTTCTCCGAAAGGGTGGTTTTTTGAGGGGGTTGTGCGTCATCCCCCGAACTGATTTTTGTGATGTTTAATTCTCGCACTAACAGTTACGGAAGGAAAATCTTGGATAACATGTTTTGCGAGCTTCTAGTGTATTTTTACTTTACCGACTGGACTGTATGCAGGATGGACTAAGAAATCCACCATTAATGATTAATTTTGGCCAAACTGAATGTGACTAACTCAATAGCTTTGAAATATTCAGATGTGAAACATGCAGAATTCATTTTTTTAGGATCGCATTTACATTTTTTTAAATTTCTAATTTATATTTGTCAAAAGACACCGAAACGGTATAGGAAAGTTAATAATATTGTCTTTATCAGTTTGAAAATGGGCAAAATTTTCGCAGATTGATTTTTTTCGTGAGGTTAGTATTTTGAAGGATTCAAGACATTCTACAGAAACACAAGGTATGTATAAATGAAAATTTAATATTTGTACACGATAAAATAATACAAAAACAATAATTAATTAGAATACAACTTAACAGTACCATCCGCACCTGAAGAAAAGACCCAAGGCTGTAATGGGTGAAAATGCACTCCAAAAATGCCAAAATCGTTGAAAGATTCATGATCTTGTAGACGTTTCAATGGTACGATGAGCGGATTTTGTAGCAAATCGCTGAAAAACAAACAGTAATAAATTAACAATCTAAAACAAAGAGTTTAATTTTATCAATTAATACACAAAAGAATAGGGTCACTCTGCATGTTTCTTTCATTTTCAATTATCAAGTTTTATTTAAAAATACAACACCCGTATTTTTTTAAATTTTCTCATATTACATTATTTTATATAAGAAAAAAAAATTCACCTGCCTCTCAAGACATAATTGATTTCCAGCCTTCTCACTGGTTGTTGTTTGACATTGATAAAGTAAATACTGCCCAAGTACTCAACTTGTACTCAGATTTTGCGGCGATAAACTTGAAACAGGTTTGAAATAGCAATAGTAACATAATATAACCATCTGATATTATGATCAGTAGTGGCGGAGCTATGGCATAGCACGGTTTTGCAAAGCACAAGGGCTCAAACTTGACTCGACTTACAAAACAAAAGTTTAGAATATTTTTAGTTTTCTTTAAGGTTATGACTCGATATATCACATGGTTTATTTACATTTTATTTATTTATTTAATCACATTATCCAACAGTACAAAACCATTTATAGGATGGAAATCTAAACTAACTTATCCTAACCTAACTAAGAAGTACAAATAGAAATTATGAAGGTGATTAGACTGCACCAGAGTAGATGAAATTTCTGGCTGCTAGGCAAATATGTCCAATTCACTGCAATTAGTTTCAGAACTAGTACAAATATTAAACAGAGGAGAAAACTTTAATACGTTAGATCAAGGAGTGGATAAATAAAAGCTACGACAATGACGAGAATTAATCCGTGGAACATAAAAGTTCAGTTGGCTTAATATTTCACTACAATCTATTTTATTATGCATAATTTTATCTAGAAAATGCAAAGCAAAGGACTCGCCCCTTTCAGAAAGACTGGTAATATCAAATTTTTCAAGTAATTGATTTTGAGAATCAGTGGATACGTACCTTCAGTTTTCCGGTTTAAAAATTTCAGGAAGCGGCGCTGAATATTTTCCAATTTATCATTATGAATATTATACCCAGATTGCCAGAGAAGTGAAGCATACTCCGGCTTAGATCGAGAGAAAGCAAAATAAAGCATCTTTAAGGTTTTCGCATCATTATGGTTAGTGAAGGTTAATTTATTATTAAAAGATACACCTAGATCCTTGAAAGTAGATGGTCTGTTCAGCGTGTCGCCATTAACATTATAACTGTTTATAATGGGGACTCCTTGGTTGTATAACCTATTACATTGCACTTGCCAACATTTAGGTGAAGATCATTTTCATCGCAGCAAGCCGATAACTTAACTAAGTTGTTTTGAAGTTTTTCGCAGTCATTAAAACCATTAATCCTATGCAACATCTTGACGTCATCGGCATATATTAAGAAATATACGTCTAAGTGATCACTGATGTTGTTAATAAAAATATTAAAGAAAAGGGGTCCAAGTATTGATCCCTGGGGGACTCCTGACGTGGCTCGGTATTCAACAGATTTATATCCATTATAAGATACGAATTGAACTCTATCAGTCAAGCAACTCTCAGGAAATTGAAGTAAACCATCAGATAATCCGAATTTGTCAAGTTTACAGAGAAGTTTCCTATGGTTCAGTCTGTCAAACGCCTTAGAAAAGTCAGTATATACTGAGTCTACCTGTATTTGAGAATCAATTGATTCAGCCATGTACTCAGTAGCGCAGGTTAAGTTCGTCACAGTGGAGCTACCTTTCATAAAACCGTGTTGTTGCGTAGATATTTTCAGTTGAACATGTGCATAAATGTTATCATGCAGTAGCATTCCGAAAGCTTAACCAAAGTTACATATGATTGCTATGGGTCTATAATTGGTAACATCATTTCTTTCACCTTTTTTATACATAGGGCACACTTTGGAGTATTTCCAAATATCAGGAAAATAGCATTTTCTAACACATAAATTAAAAATTATGCAGAGAGGATATGAAAAAATGCTGGCACAGTTTTTCAGTAGAAATGCTGGAATTCCATCTGGGCCCGCAATAAGTTTAGGTTTAATTCTTTTTAATGCCATGCAAACTTCAGCCTCGGAAAGGCGTTTAATGTCCAAACAGTCAAACGAAAGATTACACAGGCCTGCATTTGATAACATTTTCAAAGTTGATTTAAAAATTTTAACTGTTTTTTGGTAATTGGGTAGCACTGATTTCAAATCTGCTTTCAGTTTTTTTGTATCACGTAAGGTTATTTTTCAAACCAGTAATATCAAGAAACTTAGAAAAACACGATTTATTTCATTTATAAGCTAGTTTTATAACATATTAAAGAGAAAAATACAAAAACATACAAGATATAGACATTGAAACTATTTGGAACAGTTATTTATTCTTTACGCTTCTTAAAAAACCGTTTTTTTTTTTCAGAAAAGCTTCTTTTTGTTGTTTTTCTGTCATATTCAGCTAAAGGAAGATCTCTCCTCAATGTCCAACAGTAATCGGCCATCATTTTTGTGTCCCAGCGCCCCTGGTATCTTTTTTCCATCTCTTTAATATCTTGATGAAATCTTTCACCTTGCTCTTCGCTCACGTCCCCAAGATTTTCCGGGAAATAGTCCAAATGGGAATGTAAAAAGTGAATTTTTATGCTCCAACCAACAATCCTGAATTTTTCCAGCATATTTTCAACGATCTCAACATAGTTTGTGTCTTTACAATTCCCTAGAAATTTATGTACAACTTCTTTAAAAGCATTCCATGCATGTTTTTCCTTATCTTCCATTACATTTTCAAATTCTCTATCTTTCATCAAGCTCCTAATCTGCGGCCCTACAAAGATTCCCTCCTTTAATTTTGCCTCTGACAGAGCCGTAAATGTGTTACACAAATATTTAAAACAATTTCCTTCTTTGTTTAATGCCTTAACAAATTGTTTCATAAGTCCAAGTTTTATGTGAAGTGGTGGAAGTAAAACTTTTTTAGGGTCAATAAAACTTTCGCGAATTACGTTCTTGGTTCCTGGTGTTAAAGACTTTCTTTGTGGCCAGTCTCTTTTTATCCAATGCTGTTCTCGGTTCCTGCTATCCCACTCGCACAGGAAACATGGAAATTTAGTAAATCCAGACTGCTGACCCAAGAGAAGGCCTAAAATTTTTAGATCTCCACACAATTCCCAGTTGTGATCTTTATATTGTATTCTTAAAAGTAATTCCTCTCAATTTTCATAGTTTTCCTTTAAATGAACTGAATGGCCGACAAGAACAGAAGCAAAAACATTGCCATTATGTAAAAGAACAGCTTTAAGGCTCATTTTTGAAGAGTCGATGAAAAGTCTCCAGTCAGAAAGTGTGTATTCAGGAGCTCCGAGGCAAGTAATTAGATGTGAAATTGCTTGGCAGTACACAAGTGGTCCGTTTTGTGCAAAGTATTTTACAAATTCAGCCTCACGATTTCTATACCAAGAGAAGGTAGTTTCTGGGGCAAGCAAATTTTTTTGTTTCAACCTAGACCCCAGTACTTCAGAAATGTCTTTTGAAAGTCCCAAATCTCTTACCAAATCATTCAGTTCAGCTTGTGAAAATAGTTGAGGTTGGTTTGGACCTGAGGTTGATGGTTCAAAATCACGATTCTGTACTGAGCCGGAAGTTGAGGAGTTTTCACTATCATCTTTTAGTACTTCGGGGGGTACATCATCACTGTGAGGAACTGGTCTGCCCGCAAATTTTGTCCAAATTACCATAAATATAGCAATTAATAGATTTACCTCAGGTAATGAGAGCCTACTTAATAAATTTCTTGAAAAGTACCACATAAAATCATTTTTGGGTTAATAGAAGAATAGAATTTCAAGCACTAAATTTATTATAAAATCTATTAGGCCTATTATAAGATGTTTTTTGTGTTTTTTTTTTTTTTTTTTTTTTTTTTTTTTTTTTTTTTTTTTTTTTTTTTTTTTTTTTTTTTTTTTTTTTTTTTTTTTTTTTTTTTTTTTTTTTTTTTTTTTTTTTTTTTTTTTTTTTTTTTTTTTTTTTTTGTTTTTTTTTTTTTTTTTTTTTTTTTTTTTTTTTTTTTTTTTTTTTTTTTTGTTTTTTTTTTTTTTTTTTTTTTTTTTTTTTTTTTTTTTTTTTTTTTTTTTTTTTTTTTTTTTTTTTTTTTTTGTTTTTCATTATTTAGTGGAATGATGAATAAAGTAAGTTATTAGAAAATCCATTGGACCTAAATGCCTTCGCCTAAAAACTATTTTACTGGCTTTCTATAAAGCTCATTTTATTATTGAATTCATTTTTCAAAATGTTTTAACTCGAACAATGTCGTTTATTTTGGCTTGATAATAGTCATCTAAGCATTCTCGAGGTAGCTGATTAGGGATTTGATGTTCAAAAAATTAATAAAGAAAACAACTGCTCCAGAATGGCTGAATTTTAAAGCCAATGTCATACAATTTTAGATAGATTAAGAAATCGACGATTTCCAAAATTAAATATATTTTAAGTTTTGTAACAGTATACTATTATACGAGCGATTATGATAACCATTATTCACAAAGATGATGTTTAAGCCAACGAACAGTAGGCGAGTGGCACAAATCTTCTGAGTGAATAATGGTTATAATAGCTTTTTCTACACCTATTAAACAAATAAATTAGACTGAAATTCGATAACATTAATCGGTACCTACTCATAAGACTTGCATATGTTGGAAAACGTAAACAAACAATATGCCGATACACTTGATTGTCACTAGTTAGGGAAATGGTGTGCAAAATCGACGACGAAAGGTTATCGTCTGCCACTCAGTGATCGAAGGGAACATATAACTACGAAATTTTTTTTAAAGCAATATCTGTCCTCATCGGTCGTTAGTATATGTACTTGACATAATGAGAATTCCGCTCGGTGCACTATAGAGGAAATTTTAAAGCCAATTTTTTTTAAATTTTCCTCTACCGCGCACCGAGCGGAAATTTCATCTACCAGTGTAATTGGGGTATGTCAAGTACATATACTAACGACCTATGAGGACAGATATCGATAACCATTCGTTTTTAAAAAATGTCCCCCCCCCCCCTTCATATTCTCCCACCATACTAAAAATTTTCAGGGAGAAGAAAATTTCGTAGTTATATGTTCTTTCGATCACTGAGTGGTAGACGGTAACCTTTCGTCATCAATTTTGCATGCCATTTCCTAGACTACACTGTCAGCGAGTTGATTGTCAAAAAACACCGTCAGAATGCCCGAAAAATCTCAAATAAGTGAATAAAGAGCTTACACGAGCTAATCACCATTTCTATACATATTTTGAGGCGCTGAGACCGAAGTGGGCGGTATGATCTATGGTCATTTTTAAGAGAGATGCACACTGCCAAAGGTGTGAGGATTTTGCTTCTCTGGCTACATAGGTCCACCTCTGGAGCAACTACATCCGAAAGAGGGACCATAAAATTATGAAAAAATTTAGAGATACGCAAAAAGAACAGAAAAATTGAATGGCACAAACCAGACATCTCTACGATATTTCGTTTCCAAAATAGTCACCGGAAGGAGAAAATCTTTTTTTTCATCCACTTCTTGAGACTCTATCGGAAACCGAAAAAACTATAGACTTCTGGTTTGCGCCAGTGATCTTTAAGGAAAATAATATAATAATAGGATTGTACTAAGAAGCGAACTGTAGAAAATTTAACTACATTTTCACTTTGCAATGAAAATATTTGGCAGTTCCATACATTGAAACTTCAGTTCAAAAGGGCGAAAAAAAATTAAATCATTAAAAATAGATCGATAAATTTTTGACTAAATTAGACGAAACGTGCCTTAAGTTGTATATTGAATACTATTTTGAGTGATGACACATTGCCGAAAGCTAGCCCTAGTTGAAAAACATGCATGTCTTTAAAAAGAAGACTACTTATGTCACCACAGGGAAATTTAAACTTCAAAGGTTTAAATAAGACACTATTAGATGACATGCATCAGAATATTTTCTATTTAAATGTGCAGAGTGACGTTATTCTCTGTGATCAAATAAACCTTTTAACATCAAAACTTTTACTTACTTATATACCATGCCGTGGGAGATGATAAGGCTCCTATCATCAGATCCTGATGCAAATAGCGGATACCTCTTATGGAATGCCACGCCCCTCACCGCAGTACCATGTAACCTCAAAGTCTGATACGGTTTGGTACTCAGATCCAAGTCGAACCACAGCATTTTCCTGTCATAGGTCCCAATCAGTAAATTATCGCCCCCCGGATGTATCGCCATCGTAGAGATCCACTTGGAATTAGTCAACAACTTCTTCATCATCGTTTGCTTCACTAAATCGTATATCCTAACGTGCCTCTGGGTGGCCACGAACAAGTACGGCTTGGTGGGATGGAAAAGGACGCACTGGACCAGTCCCTTTGCCTTTGTAAACGGTAACTGGGAACGTCTCTTGGAAATCTGAGATATTAAGACCGAACGATTTTGGCCATCGGGCATGACGGTGGCGAAGTAGTCACCGCGTCCATGCCAACTGACTTGGGAAACTTCCTTGAAGTGCTTCAAGATGATCCTAACGCCTCTTTTATAGAGCTTGTCATCTGGTTCCGACCATTGGACGGTCGTCCGCACCCTTTCATTGATAACAACATCCGACTGTGGCGCTTCTTTCAAAACCGTGTCCGTCTTACTGTTCACGAGCATATCCCCTATACAATAATAATAATAATTTTATTAGTCTTCACAAAATATTACGTTTTATAGACAGATCAAAGAATAGAAATACTTAAGTTATATAAAGTTAAAATGGTAAAATATAATACAATGCCCAGTAGTAAAGGACAGACAGTGACAAACGTAGATAAAATTACTAGCTAGAAAATGTTTCCATTTTGAACAATCAACTGGTAAAATTCCTGTATATTATATAAGCAATTGTCTCTTAAAATCCTTTTAAGTTCAGGAGCTGCATAGATCCGCAAAAATTTTTGTGCTCCCAGTGCGGAAACCGGATATTTACACAAGGCCAGAGGATGGGTTAAATGCTGGCAGTGGACGTATCCGTCCATTTATTTGTGAAAGTCTGTTACAAATAATATATAATATACTAATATAATAAATACATTTATTTATATTTTGTTTGATGTACATAATATTCTAATACACTCTAACGGAAAACAGACACATTATCGTTACCGATAAAGAGTGATCTGCAACTGTCATCCCATTTGGCACTGACTATACTTCTTATTGCAGACTTCTGGATGATAAATACTCTTTGTAAATGGGTATGTGCTGCATTCCCCCATGACAGTATACCATACAGTAGTTGCGAATGGAACAAAGAGAAATACGTAGTGACTGCAGCATGTTGATTAACCGTTCTTTTTTTTTTAATAGCAAATACATTTTTAGAAAGTTTTCCACATAGTATGTTAATGTGCTCTGCCCATGTTAATGTGATGTCAATATGTACCCTCAAAAACTTGACACTGGTTCCACGATTCTGTTCTAGCTTAGTGGTAGACTTGGCCTCAAATGTTAAGTTTACTGTTTTTCTTTCACTTAGCACTAAATGATTGTGTGCAAACCAAGCTTTAGCATATTGCAGAAGATTGTGTAGTACGACTTGACTATCGCTTTCCTTGTCTAGACTTGTAATAAAAGTGACATCATCTGCATACATAACGCTGTAGTGTTAAAATTATTTATGCTTTGTGGCAGATCATTAATGTAGACAAGAAAAAGTATGGGTCCTAGAACTGAGCCTTGGGGAACTCCTCTTTTAATTTGCAGCAGTTCGCTCCTAATTCTAGGTACAGATGATTCATTACTGTTCCGATGGTCAATATCTCCTCAACTGTTTGAAATTCGAAAAAATGTCTGATATAAATCGTGAGATACCAAGAGTGAAATATTCTAATATTATTTATAGATAATAATTAGGAACTTACCAACATTGGGATTGATGAGCAACACTTCCTGACCGGCAGCCACCAGAATCAACGACAAGGCCGCATTCGGGCACCATTCAACAGACCTAACCACATTATCAGTTTTTATAGTCTTCAGACATCTACCTGTGTTAACTTCCCAGATCTTCACGGTTCCATCGTCGGAACCGCTCAACAAGAATTGTCCGGATTTATCTGTACTTATACTTCTAACCATGTCAGTGTGACCTATAAAAATGTATTATATAACGTCTGTTGTCATTCAACTGTAATATATTTTATTTCTACCTCCGATCAAAGAACTTATCCCTAGATACATGTTTAATTGTTTGTCCGTCGTGGAAGTCATAGTCATAGTAATTTGGGTATTTTATAAGGGCTGCAGAAATGTTTCCAACATGAATTTTATAAAACAACACTCTCAAAAACATTATTACAACAGCTATAAATGCAAAATTGGCACCATCTTTTAAAATATTTCAGTCACTGTTGATATTTTGTAAAGCCTATTGGAACCATTACAAAATAATTATATATACATTTCCGCAGGTCTTAAGAGTATCAGTACTATCACTATATAAGTTTAATTAAAGCTTCATTTAATTGTGCTATATAACACATTTCACCTTTTGTTACATTATTGCTATAAAACAACTAAACAACTGTTTTATAAGAGATAGCTATTGCGTATCTAGGGATAATTTCTTTTCTCGAAAATATTATTCTCAGTGTCTATTGTCATCTCGCTAAGTTCCAAATACCTTTGTATTCAATAGCTAGCACAGTAGGGAAGGGCTGGAGGTCCTTCGGGCTCGGCAACTTGGGTACAAGCGACTCCGGCTCTATGTTCAACTTCATCTTTATAGCCCTAGGGCAAAGGTATAAATCAAGACACCGCAGGAAACGTTCCTTGATGAATCTCGGGTATGCTGGAACTTTGCGCAGCGCATCGTGCTTTTGTGGTATGAAATGAAGCTTCCTTTTCCAAGGGGCATTTTTGAGTTTGTTCCAGTCTTTTAGTTCTTTGGCATCGAAGAGATACTCTGGAGGAGGGTTGTAGCTCTCAGCATGGCCTACAAAATAAAATAATTACCTCCAAGTGAAAAGAAAATGGTTTTAAAATTACTGCAAATGATTCCTTAAGTTTCAATTGTTAATTTTTTTGCAATTAAAGAAATAATACTTATAAAAGAATCATTGTGTTTAAACGTAGTACTAAAAGAGAAATATTAGGTTCTTTCCCTAGTTATATTCTTAGATGTCCACATTTTAGGATTTTGCTCACATTTTTGAAATTTTGATCCACCGTGTACTATTGCAAAACCTGATTTGGACTTAGGAGCAACATGACAGTGTAATTAATTCCATAACTCTTCTGATTGTGCCATAAAGAACATAGTATACAAGGACCAAAATTATTAAGATTCTGTATTTATGCAATACCTGGTAGAAGTCTCTTTGGTGCTGATATGTGCTTGTGTATCCTCCTCATTTCCTCGGACTGGTCATCGGTTTGCCACAGCATGTAGAACTGTGGCTCTTTCTTGGCCCTCAATTTTTCCTGCTCTGCCCTGGTCTTAATCCAGCCCATTTTTAAAGCATGTACAAGTTTAGACACTTTCTTCGCTTCGTCTCTACTAGGCAAGAAGGAACGCTTGTGCTCCGGGAATTTTCTAAGGGGCATTTGTTCAACTTCACTCGTAAACCATTCAATCCACGGCTAAAATAGAAGTCACACATGATAAAACAAGATGCTGTTTTAGAAGATTGTAACACACTAAACGTCTGCTATCTTTTCAACAAAGCATACCAATATCAAGTTCATTGATCAACCTCTTTGTTGAGGATATTAAGTCATACTTACAGCATATTCATCAAATGTTACGTCAGGTATTTTCTGGGCTTTTATCCTTTTAATGGTCTGAATGTCTTCCTCACTTAATACTACATCTTGACCAGTCTGCGGGTCCTTAACAGTTCTCCAAAAATCAGGATCTTCCATTCTTTTAAGAAACGCGTCCAGCTGATCGCCGGTTTCGGGTTTTAAGAGCTGATTTCCATCCCAATCGTACCCTACAGATTTGATTAAGCAATTATTAATAAAATACTGTTACATCATTGTAGTTAAATCTATCACCTAGATGCTTATATTCATCATACCAGTTCATGGGTATATTTCCAACGGTATTCCTGATATCTTCCTCATCTGATGTATCATGCTCATCATATTCATCGTTCTTAATTTCTCGTACATTTTCTTGAAAAAAATTTTACATTAATAATGCACACAGCATTGTCCTTGATTTTAAGCTTTTAATAATAAATTCATTTGTACCTTTATTCTCTATTTTACTTTTTCCTTTCTTCTTACTATTTACAATAAAATTTCTACTAGCTTGTTTAGTTTTTGGTGGCTCATCACCCAATTTTTCTTGATTCTTGGTTTCTTTATCTTTTGTTTCTTCATCGCTACCACTGGCACCTTCTTCCTCTTCCTCGCTATCGTCGACTTCACTTTCACTGTCTTCGCTACTGTCTTCACCTTCGACGTCTTCCTCAGAACCTTCGTTCGATATATCGTCAGAATCTGCTTCAGATTCTTCTTCAACAAGTTGGTTATCTTCATCTTCGGAGTCTTCAATTTCTCGCTCTGAATCCGAACTATCGACTTCTTCACCGTTAATTATATTCATAAAGCCGTCCTGGAAAAAAGTATATACATTGAGTTACCGATAATAATAGTTGCATTGCAGACTTGCCTCCTCATCGGACTTGGTGTTTACGCTCTCCTCCTTCTTATCTATTTCTTTAATACTCCTCTTTAAATTTTTTTGTTTATTTCCCATATTTTTAAAGCAGAAAAAAATGTTTCATTCATTCGGTCACAAAACAACACGTGAAAAGCAATCAATATAATTTTAGGTTAAAGGCAAGGAGAAAGGACGGGTGTGAAGTTAGCAACGCGTTGCCAGCAACGCGGAAACAAGTTTTGAGGCAAAAACCGAAACCAGTGCAGGAACACGGCTAATTCAGCATGATTTAAAGCAAGTATATACGTGCGTTCCTTACTACATTAGGCCACTATATTCCCCGTGGCAGCAGTATATCAGCCTATTGTACTCTCTTCTTCAACCGTACAAGTTCAATGGGTGAAACAAAGTGAAAATCATTGCAACCGAGGAACAACCGAGGAAAGTATATAAAATGGAAGAAACCGTTGCTGGAACACCGATCTGTTGGCGCATCCACCATAGCAAATTAAAAATATTAATTAATTATTTTCTCGAACCACAGGTTTTGTAACCTAAAAACGAAAGCATCATTTCATCCCATTTACTACCCCCTACACCCCCACCAGAGGAAAGTCATTGCAACCCCGTAATAAAGTTTTTATAGTCAAAAAATGAAAAATTTAAAAAAAATTATTTTCTCGAACCACAGGTTTTGTAACCTAAAAACGAAAGCATCATTTCATCGCATTTACTACCCCCTACACCTCCACTAGAGGAAAGTCATTGCAACCCCGTAATAAAGTTTTTATAGTCAAAAAATGAAAAATTTAAAAAAATTATTTTCTCGAACCACAAGTTTTGTAACCTAAAAACGAAAGCATAATTTCATCGCATTTACTACCCCCTACACCCCCACCAGAGGAAAGTCATTGCAACCCCGTAATAAAGTTTTTATAGTCAAAAAATGAAAAATTTAAAAAAATTATTTTCTCGAACCACAGCTTTTGTAACGTAAAAACGAAAGCATCATTTCATCGCATTTACTACCCCCTACACCCCCACCAGAGGAAAGTCATTGCAACCCCGTAATAAAGTTTTTATAGTCAAAAAATGAAAAATTTTAAAAAATTATTTTCTCGAACCACAGGTTTTGTAACCTAAAAACGAAAGCATCATTTCATCGCATTTACTACCCCCTACACCCCCACCAGAGGAAAGTCATTGCAACCCCGTAATAAAGTTTTTATAGTCAAAAAATGAAAAATTTTAAAAAATTATTTTCTCGAACCACAGCTTTTGTAACCTAAAAACGAAAGCATCATTTCATCGCATTGACTATCCCCTACACCCCCACCAGAGGAAAGTCATTGCAACCCCGTAATAAAGTTTTTATAGTCAAAAAATGAAAAATTTTAAAAAATTATTTTCTCGAACCACAGGTTTTGTAACCTAAAAACGAAAGCATCATTTCATCGCATTTACTACCCCCTACACCCCCACCAGAGGAAAGTCATTGCAACCCCGTAATAAAGTTTTTATAGTCAAAAAATGAAAAATTTAAAAAAATTATTTTCTCGAACCACAGCTTTTGTAACCTAAAAACGAAAGCATCATTTCATCGCATTGACTATCCCCTACACCCCCACCAGAGGAAAGTCATTGCAACCCCGTAATAAAGTTTTTATAGTCAAAAAATGAAAAATTTTAAAAAATTATTTTCTCGAACCACAGGTTTTGTAACCTAAAAACGAAAGCATCATTTCATCGCATTTACTACCCCCTACACTCCCACTAGAGGAAAGTCATTGCAACCCCGTAATAAAGTTTTTATAGTCAAAAAATGAAAAATTTAAAAAAATTATTTTCTCGAACCACAGGTTTTGTAACCTAAAAACGAAAGCATCATTTCATCGCATTTACTACCCCCTACACCCCCACCAGAGGAAAGTCATTGCAACCCCGTAATAAAGTTTTTATAGTCAAAAATGAAAAATTTAAAAAAATTATTTTCTCGAACCACAGCTTTTGTAACCAAAAAACGAAAGCATCATTTCATCGCATTTACTACCCCCTACACCCCCACCAGAGGAAAGTCATTGCAACCCCGTAATAAAGTTTTTATAGTCAAAAAATGAAAAATTTAAAACAATTATTTTCTCGAAGCACAGGTTTTGTAACCTAAAAACGAAAACATCATTTCATCGCATTTACTACCCCCTACACCCCCACTCGAGGAAATTCATTGCAACCGCGGAATAAAGTATATGTGGTCAAGAAATGGAGGAAACCGTTGCTGGAACACCAATCTGTTACAATTCATTTTCTCGAACACCAAGCGTTGTAACCTAAAAGCGAGGGCATAACCTCATCGTATTTACTGCCCCCTACATCCCTATAGGGGTGAAAGTCATTGCAACCGCGGAATAAAGTCTTTAATAAAAAAGGAATGAAACCGTTGCTGGAACACCGATCTGTTGGCGCATCCACCATAGCAAATTAAAAATATTAATTAATTATTTTCTCGAACCACAGGTTTTGTAACCTAAAAATGAAAACATCAATTGATCGCATTTACTACCCCCTACACCCCCACCAGAGGAAAGTCATTGCATGTTCCAGCAACGGTTTCATTCTTTTTTTATTAAAGACTTTATTCCGCGGTTGCAATGACTTTCACCCCTATAGGGATGTAGGGGGCAGTAAATACGATGAGGTTATGCCCTCGCTTTTAGGTTACAATGCTTGGTGTTCGAGAAAATGAATTGTAACAGATTGGTGTTCCAGCAACGGTTTCTTCCATTTCTTGACCATATATACTTTATTCCGCGGTTGCAATGACTTTCCTCTAGTGGGGGTGTAGGGGGTAGTAAATGCGATGAAATGATGCTTTCGTTTTTAGGTTACAAAACCTGTGGTTCGAGAAAATAATTTTTTTAAATTTTTCATTTTTTGACTATAAAAACTTTATTACGGGGTTGCAATAACTTTCCTATGGTGGGGGTGTAGGGGGTAGTAAATGCGATGAAATGATGCTTTCGTTTTTAGGTTACAAAAGCTGTGGTTCGAGAAAATAATTTTTTTAAATTTTTCATTTTTTGACTATAAAAACTTTATTACGGGGTTGCAATGACTTTCCTCTGGTGTGGGTGTAGGGAGTAGTAAATGCGATGAAATTATGCTTTCGTTTTTAGGTTACAAAACCTGTGGTTCGAGAAAAAATTTTTTTAAAATGTTTCATTTTATGGCTATAAAAACTTTATTACGGGGTTGCAATGACTTTCCTCTAGTGGGGGTGTAGGGGATAGTAAATACGATGAATTGATGCTTTCATTTTTAGGTTACAAAACCTGTGGTTCGAGAAAATAATTTTTTTAAATTTTTCATTTTTTGACTATAAAAACTTTATTACGGGGTTGCAATGACTTTCCTGTGGTGGGGGTGTAGGGGACAGTAAATACGATGAATTGATGCGTTCATTTTTAGGTTACAAAACCTGTGGTTCGAGAAAATAATTAATTAATATTTTTAATTTGCTATGGTGGATGCGCCAACAGATCGGTGTTCCAGCAACGGTTTCTTCCATTTTATATGTACTTTGGTACGGTTGCAATGATTTTCACTTTATTTCACCCATTGAGCTTGTACGGTTGAAGAAGAGAGTACAATAGGCTGATATACTGCTGCTACGGGGAATATAGTGGCCTAATGTAGTAAGGAACGCACGTATATACTTGCTTTAAATCATGCTGAATTCGCCGTGTTCCTGCAATGGTTTCGGTTTTTTGCCTCAAAACTTGTTTCCGCGTTGCTGGCAACGCGTTGCCAGCAACGCGTTGCTAACTTCACACACATGGAGAAAGGCAGTGTTGCCAATGGTTAAGAACAAAATTATGCGCCTGCTCGTCCATAAGTATGTGATTTTGTGCAAAATTGTGCGATTTAACAAAGAAACTTTAAAAATGTATGTAGTTAATAGGTATATGAAAATCAATAATACATTTTTTCATTCCAAATCAGTACATGGATTTTTGGTGGTCTGTCTGGCAACGCTGATTTTGTTAGCTACCACTGGCAGCACTGCTAAACAGCCTAACCTAGAAATGGAATGTTTGTTTGTAGAGTCCATGTGTTCGTGTTGTTTATCCATATGTAATCCAAATTAAGTAAAAATGGGTAAACTAAACGTAGCTATAATGAGGTACCTCACTCCAGAGGACTTCCGAGTGCTGACTGCCATTGAAATGGGCATGAAAAACCACGAACTAGTGCCTGCCCCAATGGCAGCTTCCATTGCGAACCTCCAACACGGTGGAGTGCATAAATTACTGCGAGAACTGTGTAAACACAAGCTACTTAGCTACGAAAGAGGCAAGAAGTATGATGGATATCGTTTAACTAACAGTGGTTATGACTATCTAGCATTGCATTCTCTTACAAAGCGAGAAATAGTTGCTTCTTTTGGAAACCAAATAGGCGTTGGAAAAGAAAGTAACATTTATATTGTAGCTAATTCTGAAGGAGATGAATTGTGTTTAAAGTTGCACAGACTCGGGAGGATATGTTTCCGCAAAGTTACTGAGAAAAGGGATTATCACAAGCACAGGAAATCTGCGTCTTGGCTGTATCTATCGAGAATTTCTGCTACGAAAGAATTTGCTTATATGACAGCTTTATACAATAGAAAATTTCCTGTACCCAAACCTGTTGATTTTAACAGACATTGCGTTGTTATGGAGTTAATCAAAGGCAAATTATTAAATCATGTTATGGAAGTAGACAACGTTGATGCTCTATACGATGAACTAATGAATTTAATAATAAGATTTGCCGATTCTGGGGTAATCCATGGAGACTTCAACGAATTTAACATAATCCTGACAGAGGATGAGAAACCAGTCATCATTGACTTTCCCCAAATGGTTTCCACTGAACACCCAAACGCAGAATACTTTTTCAATAGAGACGTGAATTGCGTAAGGGAGTTCTTTAAAAAACGTTTCAATTATGAAAGCGAACTGTACCCCAAGTTTTCTGATATAATGAGGCATGATAACTTGGACGCTGAGGTCTTGTGTTCCGGATTTACTAAAGAAATGTCTAAACACATAAATGAAGAACTAGGTATGGAGGAAAGCGATAGTGAAGGTGATGTAGAAGAAGAAGAAAATAAAATTGAGGATGACAAATGTGATAGTAATTTTAAACGGAATGAAGAAAGTGAAAATGAAGAATTCTTTGATGCACATGAAGAGACAGTTACAGATATGGATGAGGTAAACAGGGGATTATACTATATGAGTGTAGGTCCAGACTACGTTTCTATTGATTCTGTAGTGGAACAAATAAGCAACAAGTCCTCTAAAAAAGACGAAGAAGAAGACAGTAAGTAACTTTAACTATAGTCTGTTTTTAAACCAAGAGGAGCGTTTTAAATTTAACACGCGCTAAATCATACGTCTGTGATTGGATACGCCGTCGTCAGTTTTACACAAGGCAATAGTCATAAATTTTGACATATTGCAAAAATTTAAATTTCGTGTCATAAATTATTTGGTTATAATTTCTGGTTTATCGTTTGCACATTATAGGTATATCAGTTTTTAATCCCTTTTGTATCAATCTGAAGGTAAAAGTGGCTAATTACTTGATGCCTTTATACCTATTGCGTAAATGGTATGGATGCTGTATAAAATACCTAGAGGTCAAATAGAGGTCGATGCATTTATATAATGTAATAAAATACACACAAAAACACTGTAGTCGTGTATTGTTGGTTGCCCGAAACGCCAAAAAGGTTTTAGTGTATTTTCTGGTTACTTTTATGGTGTGAATGGAACTTCCATGTTTACTCCTCCTGGTTTAAAAACAGACTATAGGTGCTCTATGCTGTTTCTAGTAGGTCTGTCACTCCAATCAGGCATTTTCCACCACCAACTTAATATTACGAAAAGTAAACCATTGTACAGGGTGGGGCATCGGACTTCAATAGCTCGAGTTCTATGATAGCTAGAAATTTAGAAAAAAAATACCAGTGGATAAAAAAGTCCATAACTGGAAATTATTTTTGAATTTACAGGGGAGCCAAGACAATGTTACAGGTGTCCCTTTTCTAAATATGTATACTTATATAGAAACTTTATTTATCAAAAAAAAGCTAATACAAACAATGATTTTAACATATAGTAAAAATTATTTTATCCTAACATTAACAAACAAACTAACAATAACTTTGGTAGGGATATTTAGCAACTAAATACATACCTCTCACTGACCTGTTAAATTGCTCTATATTGGAAGAAATTTTTCCCAAAGCATTAAAATCATTAAAAATAAAACCTCTTTTCATATACGGTAATCTCGCCAGTAATAGATATGACATATGACATTAACAATTATTGTCAGTATGTTTTCAAAGATGTATGAAAAGGTTATTTCAAATAAAATAGTTTCCTTCTTTAACAAATCTAAACTTTTTAACTCAATCAGTTTGGTTTCCTCAAAGGTTTATCTACTAAGTATACATGGCATAAATCAGTTTTTAAATCTACTTTATTCACATCTAGATGCCAGTGAAAAACCTTTGGTGATTTCTTGGATTTAAACAAAGCCTTCGACCTTGTAAGCCATGAAACTCTAATTAATAAAATTGGAAGATATGGCTTAAGAGGCAAAACTCTAAACTATCATGAAAGCTACTGAAAAGGAAAGACTCTGTTAGTTCTTGCTTTATGTACGCTTTTGTATTTTAATGTTTTTATCTTATTTATGATATAATTGTTATTATTACCTTTAATAGCAGTCTAAAGTTTCTGTAGGTATTCCATGTCTTGATCTGCGTAAATATTACGTGTAAAATATCTAAAAGAGATCCAATTCATAAACAAAGCTACCAGGAACTAAGGGTAGACGTAAAACAAACCATTAAGATATCTCATAGTAATTATATAAATAGTATTGAGGATAATATAAACTCTAATCCAAAAAACTTTTGGGAATACATAAAAAGCAAAAAAAATAATTCTCATCTAGCTCTTAGGTTTTCTTATGAGGTCTAATATTTTGAAAATGAAGTAGATATCGCAAATGCTTATGCAAAATTTTTTGAATCTGTTTATAGTGAAAGTCAACCACTTGCACATAATATTGAATTCAAAAATTACCAATTAAAACAAGTTAAGTATAGATAATGTAAACATATGCTATTCAAGCATTAAATCCTAAATCATCTGTAGGAGTTGATGGTCTCCCATCATACTTTTTGAAAGCATATGGTGATGTAATGAGAGTTCACTAAAAATAATATTTAATATAGCACTAAAAAGTAATACTTTTCCCGACCTCTTTAAAATAGGTAGAATCACCCCTATACACAAAAGTGGAAATACTAGCCTTATAAATAAGTAACTATAGGCCCATTACGGTGTTACCCACACCATAAAAAATACTAGAACGGGTGATATATAATAGAATATATGCTCACATTTCTCCTGTAATATTAGAAGAGCAACATGGATATGTTAATAAAAAATCAACATTAAGTAACAAATTTATGTGTATTTAGTAATTTACATTGCGAATGATATAAACAACAGTTCACAGGCTGACACTGTATACTGATATTGCCAAAGCTTTCGATAGGGTGAATTATAGGGTCTTGATACAGGGACTACAGTCTTTCTCGTTTGACAGAAATCTGTTAAGCTTTTTGGATTCGTATCTTACTAATAGACCTCAATTTGTTAAATTTAACAATGCCGTATCATACTGTTTCATTGCCTCCTCTGGCATACCACAAGGATCGATTTTAGGACCCTTGCCTTTTGTCATGTTCGTCAACGATATATCCGATTACATTAAACATGTCAAATTTCTACTATATGCAGATGACCTAAAATTGTGCCATTTGTTTTCAAAACAGTGTTGTTGAATGGATACTCGTATTTTTTTTCTAAAATGAAATACTTTAAAAAAATATAAATTGATGACGTGAATGACAACATTCGTAATTAGTATAGTAAATGCACATTGTTTTTTTAAACACAAATTACTCAAGAACAGCTTGGTTTATCGAAATGCAATAAGAATACCTTTTTTGTTTCTAATGATCTGAAAATTAGTTTACTGTAATTTTTAAAAATTTGAAAAAAAAATATGAAAAATTATGAGGAAACAACTGACAATTTCGCCCTAAAACTACTCCTTAAACAGAACAGAGGGTTTGACTGATACCATGTAAGCTTGTGTCTAGATGATTAAGTAAGAAATATGAATTTGATGTTTTAAAGGAGTCGGAAAATATTGCAGAAAAACTGAAGTTTATTTTCCCCGGTTTAAGGGCTATATATCTCTCTTATTATTAATTTTCTTAAATAAGTTTATATAGTAAAGTAACAAGGTAAATATTATTATTATTATTATTGTTACATACATACAAGGCAGGCAGCCTAGGGCTGTTTATACCTAAAGATCACGTACATGTGTATAAAACTAAAACTACTAGCATAGACAATTAAATATAAATATACATAAATATTAAACGAAAGGCTACATAAAGTATACATACATTTATATATGAAAATGAATCTCAGTAAATAATTCTATTATCGCACATTATTAGTGTTCAGGTGCAGGTCAAGTCTATTTTTAAATTGGTTCAAACTAGTTGATTCGATTACATGATTGGGTAGTCTATTCCAGTGATCCACGACACAATTGCTGATGAAATGTTTGTAAGGGTTAGTTGAGAAATGGCTTTTAGTAAGTTTCATTTGATGTCCCCGAAGATATCTATTCGCACTTAAAGCATATACTGTTTATACATGGGCAGCTATATATGTTGTTTAATATTTTGCATGTCTCTATAAGGTCACCTCATATTCTTCGTTGATGCAGTGTTGGTAATTTCAATTTTCTGAGTCGTTCTTCATATGATATGTTATAAAATTTGTGGGGGAGGATTTTGGTTGCTCTGCGTTGTGTTTGCTCAAGGAGTTCAATATCTTTTTGAAAATATGGTGACCATATTTAGAAACCAAACTCAAGAATAGGGCGGATGAATGACTTGTAGATCTCTATAAATAATTCTGGTGATATGTCGTGAAAAGATTTCCTGACTAGATATATCATGGAGTTCACTTTTTTGGTAATGTTGATGATGTGGCTGTCCCATTTGAGACTTTATTGTAATACCAAGATCAATTTGGGATTCTGTGGATGTTATGGAGCTGTTATTGAGTTGATACTCTAATTGAGGATTACGTTTACCAATATGTAGCACAGAGCATTTATTAATGTTCAAGTTTATTAAACATTTTTTTGCCCAGTCGTAAATTTTATTAAAGTCGTTTTGTATTTCTTCACTCGCTTCAAGAGGGTTACCAAATATTTTTGTGTCATCTGCATATAAACTCATACAGGATATAATTGATGAGGGCAAATCAGCAGTAAATAGAGCAAATAAGACCGGTCCCAAAACAGAGCCCTGGGGCACACCGCTCAGAAATATTAAAAGGGATTTAACGTTTTGTGTAAAATTGCGTGTATTTTTTTTCCTGTATCATTCTCCTTGATGTACAAATATACTCGAGAAATAAATGTATTAATATCAATAATGTATTAATTCCAGGTGATCCTTCCAGTAATTCATCTGAGCATTCATTTGGTGACTTCGAGTCGAGAAGTATCAGGTCCACTGCTACCACCATCCATCCTGACGAAATAAAAAAACGTGTGAGGAAACAAATGAGTGCCCGGGAAAAGAGAGACCATAGGAAAAAATGTGTGGCTAAAGGAGAAGCTAGTGCAGTCACAAGAACAAGACGAGAAAATTCAAACACAATAAGGCAAAGCAAGGGAATTTGGGGCTATGACGATTGATTGTCATATTTTTAAATAAGTTTTATACATACGTTAATGAAGAGAATTAAAGCTTTATTTATGTGTTTAATTTAAACATATTGTTTGTTTTTGCTTAGGCACCCTTTTAGCAGAGATGTAGTGTGGATTTAGTAGTAGCAACAATGTCATCTCGTCAAATAGGTATGCAACTCATGGAAAGCTGTCATAACAAGCTGGTTGCCTGCCAATCACGATGTACTGTAGTTGCCAGATAGGATGAAACTGCTCGAAAGACAAGTTCTAGTTGTACTGTGTTGAGCAAAAAAAAAATAGGACAACTAGTAGCCGAAATAAAACAGTTGGCACTTTTATTATACTTTTTATTGTAATGCTATAGTTATTGCTAAAGCAGAAGATGGATTGTCAATGAGACATATTGCACTGCGTTGTAACATTAACAAAAATTCTGAATCAGAATATACTTTATTGTCAGAAAAAAATACAAAAAATTTGTGTTGACAAAGCCAAACTTAAATACTAATAAAAGTTACAGACATTAAGAACAAAGAAAAACAAAAAACAAACAGAACTACATTTATTTTATGTATACAGTAGAAGCTATGTCACTTTTGAAAATCGGTTTTTTATTAATCACCGGAAGATAATTATCTTATCTATGAATAATGTGTCATGATGCAAGTTTTTGTGTCTTATCACCTCATAACATCCTGCATATCTTAATAATATCTTATTACGTCATTATAAATTTCCTGAGTAAAAAATAATATTAAATAGTGGAAGTAAAAGTTTCTTACAATGCAATTAAGATCCGTGTGTCACCGGGATGACATAGACTGTAGGATGATTTTTTACATATTTTAACTTATATATAAAACACAATATATTTTGTATTTTACTTCATGCGTTTGTTAAATACTATTTAATAATATGTGATGTACAGCCCGTACGAGGTTCGGACAGATTAAAAAATTTCGAAATGTAGCATTGGACACTGACATTAGAGCATATTTAATTCATATCTACAGCAGCTCAAAGAACAATATGATATAACCATACCTAAATGCTGCGAATATCAATGGTAAAATTACCATCAATGAATTTTTGTTAATCACCGGAGGATAATTATCTATGAATAATGTGTCATGACGCAAGTCTTTGTGTCTTATCACCTCATTATCAGTAAATTTTCTGCATGTAGTGCTTAATATGTGATTATGATGGCACTATGTCTTATCATCTCATTATTAGGTTAATTTCCTACATATTTTAACAAAATAATGCTACATAGTGGGAAGTAAAAAGTTTTTATGTCCTTAAGAAGTATAAAATCAGTGCAGTTTTAGAGTCATGTACAGTATTCTATAAATCTTTTAAAATACAGCTACATAAGTATATTTTAACCAAAGAGCAATATTACATAGTGTCTGATTTTATTAGATTGATTTTCTAGTTAATAATACGAAATGTATAGATCGTACGAAGACCCAACAGACTTAAAAAGTGCAGTAGAGGTGCTAGAGGAAAAGTTTCGAGATATGGTAATGGGATGCTGACCATGAGAGTATTTATGGTGAATAGCTTTGGCTAGATTTCGCCTTTGCGATTGGATGTATTGTATGTACATGCTTTCCTAATAAAGACTTTATTATTATTATTATTATTATTATTATAACACAGTGATAAAAATGGGTCAATAAAATGTGTCTTGAAAGAATTCATTCAGTGAATAATAAGCCTTGCTAACCAATAATTTCTTAAGTTCTCTTATAAATTTATTATTGCTTATAATTTGCCTCGAATTTACAGGAAGATGATTAAATGTTTTTCTGCTATTATAGAGAATTGAGTCGATGATGGAATAGGAAGTGTGATGTTATAAGTGAGCCGTGTGTTGGGAACCGAATCCCCGTTTATATCACGTCCAGACTTTTTGTGCATAAGGCATGCAGTCTCAAAAATGAATATACACGAGAGCGTCATAATTCCATGCTTCAAAAATGTGTTTTACACGAGTCTCTTACATTAGCCTTACACATATGTATACTTTAAAGCCCTTTTTTGCAGAACAAAAATTTTATTAAATAAATATTGCAAGCAAAAACCCCAGAAACAAATACCATAACGTGAATTTGAGTCTATAAGGGCAAAGTATGCATTTCTTACTGAGTCCAAGTTTAATTCATTTGCCACCACTCTAATTGCATAACAATTAGTAGCTAATTTTTTACTTAATATTGAGATATGGTTTTCAAATTTTAACTTACTGTCGATATGTAGGCCCAAAAATCTACATTCAGCTTGTTTTTTTATAATTTTGTCTTCCAAGTATACCTCATTCAGGTCGCACTTGAATGTAATGATGTTAGTTTTAGATACGTTAAAAGATAATAAATTAGCATCACACCAATCTTTAATCATTTTTAAATCGCTACTCATGATCTCATGGAGTTCGTCGATGTATTTACCATGCCAGAGTATCGTGGTATCATCCGCAAAAAAAGGTGAACTTTCCTTGAATTTTAATAGAAGCCAAATCATTAAAATATATTAGAAATAGTAAAGGCCGAAGGACAGAACCTTGTGGCACGCCAGACGTCATTTCCAGCTGTTTTGACACTTTACCATTAAAAATAACTTTTTGATAGCGACCAGTTAAATATGACTTGAACCAATCCAGTATTATACCTCTAAACCCGTCTGTGTTTAACATTTTCAAAAGGTGGAGAATAAACGGTACGATTAGTAGAAATCCTGGATCAGGACAACAAAGGATATCCAACTTAACAACAAACTGACTATTAATATTTTGTTATTGCACCATTACTATTTATAACTTCTATAAGTCTGTTTGACATAGAATTAAATAAACAAACAATAATCTTTAGTAATAATATTTTCCCATGCATTGTTTACTACTTCCTGGAATTCTTGGGCATTACCTGGTCTCACATTTTATTTTTGTATATTTCTTATGAGTAGTCCCCATACGTCTTCCACAGGGTTAAGATCTGGACTATGACTGGGTCAGTTAAGAACATTAATTTTGTTATCTTGAAAGGAGTTAGTTATGGTATGAGCAGTATGAACTGAACAATTATCTTGTTGAAATATGAATTCATTATTAGGAAATAATTATTGTGAGGGCAGAAGGACTTCGGTCAATAGCCCTTTGGATCTTTCCAATAAAGAACGTATTTATTTATTATTAATTATTGTGTCACAGAAGGGAGCATAATAAATCCTAATATACGTTTCACTATTAAATCGTTCCTCAATATGCCACAAAACACCAGGACAACTAACTGACAATGTCACAAAAATTAAAGTTAAATGTACACAACTAGATTTTAGAAAAAATACAGTATAAGACGCCCTATTTATTTTTGCTCACGACAGGTGTAACTGGGACAGTACACCTCCTAAACATATAAAAACACCAATTGCAGGAAACGTGGAAGGTTACACAGAAATTATTGCATATCCATTTTGGTAAGTAGGGCAGTGAAGTACAGCCTCAGAAAGAACCCGTAGGACTTAATCTGCGCCAGGCGACTTCTTATTTGGCAGCTATAGTAATTTTAAATTTAAACGTGAAGTCATTTTGGTATATGCAATCAAATTAAATTGTATTTAGAATATAATATAAAACACATATAGTTAATCGGGCATTATTTCCCATATAATCAAGCGATATAAGTTTCAGTGGAGTATATCGATTAGGCTATATTAGGCCTCGAGTGGGGTAGTGGCAAATGAGAAACTTCGCCATGCATTAGGCTATATTCTATAAAGATTTCAATTATATAGCATATTTATAGTACAACTAGATATTTCCTCTACAGATATATTCTCTATTTAATCTGTACGTGATCACAAGCCATTATGTGTAAATTTTTCCTATATAGAATACGTGATTTACATTTATAGCAGATATAAAGTATTGTATATATTATCGATAACTCATCAATATAGGTCCTGTAAAGTTCTCCGATAAAAACATTACCGTTATGGAAAATGTATTAAACTTTATCAAATCTATATGTCATCTATACAAATGGCTATAGATATTCTATATTAAATAGGTATCGAGTCTTCACGTAATCGATACTGATACTTTCTCATTTTTTGCACAATTATAGACGAGATGACGCGACTGTATTTCAGTTTTCTACACAGATTTTATTTTAAAACTTGCCTTGTCAGAACAGAACTGGCGTGCTTGCCTGTTAAATGTGTGGTTATGTGTTCTACAATTAGCCATTCTACGTGCAAAGTAATGAGTAGAAGAAAATAATATCCATTGTCCATATAACGGACGTTTGCAGCTCTAGGTGTTTTGAGTAATGTTCTTGCATCCAATGGTAGTTCAACATGATTCCCATCGTAAAGCAAAATTCGTAATAATTTAGAAATATGAGTTAATTCCATATTCCCGTCTATTGCTCATTCACGGAATATTTCGGAAAATGATTTCGGAGTCATGCAGTACCTGCATGCTCATCAACTTCTTCTATGTTACCATCGGGCGATGATCCTAATGTATCTACTGTATTACATACATCCTTGTTACTTGGATTTTCTTTGGGAATTTCATTGTCTGTGGAACAATCGGCAGTCATATTACATTATTTGTTTGTTGTGTGTCTCGAGCAGTATTTCTATAAAACAAATTTACTGAGTACATAGTAAATAATTTAGATTATAATCCTACTTTTAAATATCTTAAGTCGACTAGTTTCATATCTAGCCGTATTAGTTCGCACTTCCGCCCAACGACGACAAGTTTTCTTTTTAGTTTTCGGCATTTCGTTAAATTATAATCAAAATATAGTAACTATACGTAAATTATAAATATGTATATACAACAAACGAGAGTTCAACACAAGGCCAGGTAGCCAAGAGAGTAAAGCCACCATCAACTGCACCTCTGACTGCATTAGTGCATTGAAATTGTAGATCTGCATCGTAGGTTTGTGTGTATGATATCCGAAGGTTTCTATAAGTTCATCGGTACAGTAAAAATTATAAAGTAATATGCCATAAATTTCCGAAAAAATGCACATGGAACAAATATTTTTTTATATAATTATTATTTTATTTGCAACACGTGCTTAAATACACTAAAGGTACATTGAAGTGTATACATTATAACTAATAATATATATGCGTGATAGCGATTCGATAAATTAAACTTTATTCGATCAATCTAAATAAAAAATGTATCGTGGCGATAGCGAATCGATAAATGCCAACTTTATTCTGTCTATACCCAGAATGTATTCAAACCCGTATCGTCGCTGTACCAAAAGAATATGGGCTGTCTTTACCGAGTAAAGATTTTCATAGACCCGATACAGGTTATATACAGTTTGGTTATACACCCACACAGCACAAGGCTGTCCGAGGGACGTACTATGGCAAAGACCATTTAGGATTTGGGCTTGCCTATGGACGTCCCAATATCCCAATATGTATGCTTTTCGGCACTCTTGGTCATCCCAATGTCACAACTTGGTACCAGATAAAGGTAATACGACGGACGTCCTGAAGGATGTCTGAAGCTCATAACTAGGGACATACCAGGATATCCCGGGATATTTCGGGACGTCGTAAGTACTACGAATGGGCATCCACAGGGACATTAGAGGATGTACAAAGTACACACTGAAACGTCCCAGAACATCCTAATATTATATTTTCTTATATTTCAATATATTAACCATCGACAAAGAAACCACATTTTTACAAAAAAAAAAAACTAAAAATATTTTCTATGTATGGACCGAAGCGCTACCTACTTATATATAATTATATATAAGTAGGTAGCGCATAAATCCACATAATATATTTTTTGTCTTTTGTAAAATTGTAATTTCTCTGATGATGGTTAATACACTGAAACAATAGAAAATATTACATCACATTTGAAATGACCGAAAAACCCAAGGAATTACTCATCTAGTTATTTGATATAAACGGTCAAGAAAATAAAATCAGATATAAGACAGACTTTAAAAACAAACTCACACTTGTAATGTCAAACTACTTAAAAAAAACTACTTCGAAAAAACATAGAATAACAAAATAAGTATGTTGCACATAACTCCATAAATATTTTGTTTCTTGTAAAATTTTGTTTCTGTCGAAGGTTAATAAAAAAATTACACATGAAGCTATTTGAATTATCAGTCAAGAAATTAAAAACGCCTAGGGGTTATAAGAAGCTAAATATATTCAATATTTAAAGACAAAACTCATTTGTAACACCAAAAAGCAAACTTCTTAAAAGAACATAAAATAACAATTTTCAAACTGAATTATATAAAAACATATTTTTTTATCAAGTAATGTGTTCCTACTTCTCTACTCTCTTCATTGCCTCGCTCTTCTTTTTGCCATGCTCGGATTCTTTTAAACACTTCCCTGCTTTGTACCTATATTTCATAATATTATAGGTACCCATTCATGGTTGCATCTAAAATAAACATTTACTTATTATTTGAATCAGCATTATCAACAAAAATTTAGTGTATATGAAAACTGGGTAAGATAAAGATAATATAGAGAACATCGAGAACATCGAGGGATAAAGGTTTAAATTGAAGCACTAATAAGAATAATTTTTCGCATTATAAAATGCAATCCTGTATTATGACTTCATTTTAATGCATTATATCTGTCTTCCATACAAGTCACATATGGCCGTGGCTGCGAAGCCATTTACATAACACCATTCATAAACCAATAACCGTTTTGTGCAATTTACTCAAAAGGAAACAATATATCAGGATCAGGACAGATTTGCAAATGAACTGAAATTTTACTACGCATGTCCTGTCTGATACATATTTCCCTTTAAGAGTGTAATGAAAGTTTCAAACAATTATCTTGAAGCAAAATTATTTTTACTTACCTATTTTCATACAATGTTCATTGTCAAACTTCACAACACTAAGTACGACCTGGTTTACAATCTCTCTCCAACCTGGCTTCGTAACATTCAATTCTTGGGCCAAATAAGCTTCATTTTGTAGGTTTGTTGGTCATTGAAAATAAGGGAGCCAGAATTTTTGTTTAATACTGTAAGTTTTCTATAAAGTTTCCTCTTTTTAGTTTCCCTTGGCATTCTGAAAGTTTACAATATTGTGTTAAATTTGGGAAGTTTTATAGGTTATGTTATTTTTACATGGCTTGTACTTACTTTCTATAGTGTCGAACAAAAAAGTCTCAAATAAAACTGAATTAAACAGATAAAAAACAATCAAAAGTGTTAAAAATATTTCCTACAACCACTAATAATTTATATTATTTGATGTAGAGAAATTAACTGATATTCCAAGCTTGTTTTGAGTTTACACTAAAGAATAGTAAGTGAAAGTACAGGCACAGAGTAGTAATAATACAGAGTTTGCACTCAATGCTATTCCCTATGTTCACAGTTTCATTTTTTGTTGTGTGACGTATACCCCCCCAGATTATGCGCAGAAGATGTTCCCTGCGATAGACAGGGTTGGCTTCAGCTGAAGAGTTACTTCAGACAGGGGTGGAATTAATTATTTATTCACATGATATATGAACCGAACTCTACTCAATTATGTACAATTTAAAAGAGACAATTATATTTTATTTAACAATATTTCATGGAAGATCCACAAGTCAATACATGAATTTGAAAAACTTTCATCCAACTGAAAATATTCAGTCGTACTTTAATCTTATTAATTAGAAGAATATTTCTTTACGTGAATAAATGATCGTACAAAAATATAACCAAATATTAAAAGTTATATATCTGGATTATCATAAAAAAAATAGGTTAACACAAAAATAATTGTTGAAAGTTTATACCGCCGTGAGCAAAAAAAAAAAATAGTACAAATCTTACGTATTTTTTCTAAAATCTAGTTGTGTACATCTAACTTTAATTTTTATGACATTGTTAGTTAGTTGTCAAAATTCATTGCATGCATTCAAATAGACAGATTTACATGAAAAAAAAAATTGTCCCATTTTTATTTTCTCACGACTACATAAGTGCTTTTAAATTATTCAAAAGATGCATAGAATAAAGTTTTGTGAGTTAAATTTCTGAAAATTTTTCTAGCAATAGTTTTTAATATTTTCATATTAATCCTTTCCAATATTATCTAGGAGTAAACCAACAACTTTCAATTTTTAAAATTAATACTCAGAAGTCAAAAAAAAATATATTTATATAAATACATAATGAGCATACATATAACACATTACAAATAAATAAGTATACAGTGTACATTTATTGCGAATGAAATAGAAAAAAACGGAGATTAACAAAAATATACTTATATATATCTCGATAACTAAATATTCAAAATAAATGTTATTACAATAATTTTCATAAATAATGATAAAGTACATATATATTTTAACAATTCTTGCCAGCGTTACCACAAAAATAGACAAAGTTGCAGAGGAAAGTCTCGGACACCCCAAAAATAGAAAATTATCATGTGCGTGAGAGGGCAGGTGCCATTTTCTTTAGGGTATCACAAGTTCTTCCAAAAGTCATTTTAAGTTATCTTCACAAAATTGGATAAATTCTTCAATCAAAGGACTTGTTTGATCAGAGGATAAATTCATCCTTTCCATTTTTCTTTTTTGGCTGATGTTTCGACTAATGAAATAATTTTCTTTTCAGTTTTCTGACTTCTTCACTACATTTAGTTTTCCGTGGGGAATAGGAAGTTAAAGTCGTTGCAATCTGGGTCTGAGCAGATGAATCTGAAATTAAATAATTTTTTATGTACTTATATGTACCCATTGGTAAAAAAAAAATTATACAATTTCGTTCTTTATTTCTAATATTTATCTCGAAGCGCATGGTGTATGTTGGGTATACACGAGAAAAATTGAAGTCATATGCCCAAAGTAAAGTAATAAAAAATGTTTTTATTAGGACATATATTGCGTACATGCATACAAAATAAATTTTAATATTAACATTTTAATATTCCTTGCATAGCCCACTTTAATTCATATATATGTATACAAGAACAATTAAAAATGTTGAAAATAACCCAACGTTGTAATGGAACCGCATCGAAACCAGTTAAGGCATAGTTGTGATGGAGATGTGCAAACAAAAGAAACATATGAACAAATGTACGGATCAAATAAAGCACACACCTTTTTCCTTTCAGATAGGAAATTACAAATGACTTGTTAAGATATTCATCGTTCATTGCTTTACATATTTAAGGATGAATTTCAAATCAGAATCATAGAATAGCAAACAACTTTTAGTATATATATTTTTAACTCATCTCTAGAAATGAAAATATAACCAGAAGGACTGATTATCACTCCGTTTGAATCACTTCAATGTTCTCGGGCGAAATTAATGACTTATCAAGAGAATTAGTACATGAACTCGCTCAGTCCATATATTGTTCTAAAGGTAGTATATAGTCACGAAATGGGAGGTAAATAGGTTCTCTGTAATTATTCTTATTTTAAATATACTTTATTAATGCTGCTAGAGCTCAGTGGTGTTATTTACATGCAATATGAGAAGTAATTTAAAGTAAAAAAAAAAAAATAGTAACAATATTTATTTACTTATTCGATCATAACCTTACTAAAATATTTCTTTGTTTACACATTTTTAACAACATGATTGTTTAAATTTGAACTACATCTATGCAGTTAAACAAAATTTTAGCTCTTATTTATATGCCTACTAAACATTAAATAATAAATAATGATAATGAAGTAGGTATATACCTAATGAATTCCGAAACTTGTCTTAAATTAATATTAATGGTCTTATTAGTTGATTACAGACTTAATCAGCAATTAATTTATGATACAGTCTTACCTGATTCTATGACAGATTTGAAAATTGATGATAAATGTACATATATAGTATTCTTATTCTTTCACTAGTTTTTCAAAGGGATTTGAAAATAATGTCTTCATCGAAATGTAAGCTGCGTACCCTGTAACTACTGCACAAACGAGTATTATATCTTCTCGACCACAGTCTGTGACCACAATTCCTTGTCCAGGCTAAGCATCTAATATAAAAATATAATAATTACTACATTATATATTTTATTATTAATTTCTTTTTACCTCTCATGATCTTTGGGGAACCTGAATATCATAACATTCATTAATTTAGAAAACAATCACATAACTAAAAACACTATTATAAACATATAATAAAAACAATCTTACACAGAAGAATATGAAAAATTATGAAATGTCAGAGCCTAAATTTCATCGTTCGACATTCGAATTAAGACTGATTGGTGCGATGCGCAGATCAGTTCAAATTCGATACCCCCCCAGAGTCGAAAAGACAAAAACAGAAACTTAAACCATGATACGTCATCAGTGAAAACTCTGTATTATTACTACTCTGTGGTACAGGTTTGTGAAATTAGATATGGCCGCCGGAAATCGTAATGGCGCCTTATTTGAACATATTAAAGATGAATATTGGGTTACAGTTTAAGGAGATTTAGGGCCCTTCACTGGACGTCCTTTTTTAATCCCGGTGTCAATTCACAGTTAATGCCAAAATGAAACCAGTTCAGGATATCCTCTTGGCCTCCTTTTGAAGGATATCCTGGGATATCCTAAATGGGACGTCCATTTCACTATCTACTTTACGTACTGGGATATCCAGGTACTTCAATTTGACATCCCATATCCCGATTGTGCTATGTGGGCAGATTAACTTTAGATACCTACTAAAATGAAATATATTTTTCAAAATTAAAATCGAACTTAAAATAACGTGACATAATCTTTTAGGAGGAAAACATATGCTCATGCCGATGACCAACTCTACTCTATAATTCGACACGCTCAATTTGTAAACGTTTTAAAATGTCAAGGAGGAGTAAGTTTGCCCCTTCTTTGTAAATACATTATCAGAGTGAGAATCGGTAGTTTAATTTATAACCAGAAGTCATTCAAATTAATTAGGGATATTGTCATTTCATAGTGCTCTTTAACATTCAAATCATATACCTACTATGATTCAAACATAATTTATAAAAAGTCCGGAGCAGTAAATACAATCGAGTGTATGTTGGGTTGCTGACATGCTGACCGATTAAATAACTTCATCTCGTAAATTAGAGAATATGTTAAACTTATTTTTAACGAATAAGCTATTAAGTTGTCAATTTCTGGGTAACAAAAACTACAAAGAGTCATGTCATTAAATTAAGTGAGATACAACAGAAATAACATCTCTGGATACAATTAATAAATAACGTTCTAAATTCCAAGCTGCCACTGCCAGAAACAGTATGCAAATCAGCAAAGACATAAATTACCCCAGACATTAAAATCAAAATAAGCGAGAGAAGAGTGCCTATTATCAAAGTGAGGGCAGTTTAATTTAAGACCGGTAGTCATTAAAGTTAATTAGGTATGTAGAAAGTTGATTCTAATCTTATCTTGAAAGCAACAGTTTCAAATGTAGGGTATTACTCACTTATAAGGTTGTCCTTCCGATTGAATTGCCACACCCGACCTAGACCAATCACATTCTTTTATTTTGTATCAAATAACATGGCCGTTTGATGTTTACCACGTCCGGCTGTTGACAAATCCCCAAAAATTTCTTGGTTTTCCTTTAGTTATATAAGTACTTAATTTGTTGCTAGTGCCAAATAGTGATTTAGCAAAAATGTCCAGTGAATCCGTTAAAAACGTGAGTGTCCTTTTTAACTTATTTTACTTACAATATTATTATATTAAACATACCATACTTTTGTGTTGCCATACGCGTTTTTTTTATATTAATCTATTATAATTACTCTGTTTAGTTGATAACTTGCAGGTTTATTTTCCGATTCAAAGTACTAAATGTGTAGGTTTTGTGAGTTCTTCCTTTGTTTGGCTTAGTTTTAATCAAGTATTTGCTTAACATCTTGTTATGACATCAAAACAAAATTCTCTAATTTTTGACAAAGAGTCATTGTTAGTTATTGTAATTTTCTTTCCAGTTCTCTAGTCTGGAGACGCCAGGGTATGTAGGTTTCGCGAATCTACCAAATCAAGTCCACCGGAAGTCGGTCAAAAAAGGGTTCGAATTTACACTTATGGTAGTTGGTGAAAGCGGACTGGGAAAATCTACTTTAGTGAATGCTCTTTTCCTGACTGACCTGTATCCTGAAAGACTTGTGCCAGATGCTGTGGGTAAGAAAGATAAATAAAAAAATTGTCTGTACGTCTCAGTGTACCTTTTTTGCGTTTGTCTAGAAAAAATGAAACAAACTGTGAAGTTGGAGCCATCCACTGTAGAAATAGAAGAAAGAGGAGTCAAATTACGCTTAACTGTGGTCGACACGCCGGGTTACGGAGATGCGATCGATAACACTGACTCGTTCTCGGAAATAATACGATATATCGACGAACAGTTCGAGAGGTTTTTGAGAGACGAGTCTGGTTTGAATAGGAAGAATATTATGGATAATCGCATCCATTGCTGCTTTTATTTCATCTCTCCCTTCGGTCATGGGTAAGGAAACACTTTGGTTTATTCTTATTTTACATCTAATATTCTAACAATAAAACCACCAATTGAATTGTGGAGAGAGCTGTTATGTTGGCTATCATGGCCAATAAATTATTTCATTCCAGTTAAAGATAAGCAAGTTTAGAATTACAGACAGGAAATGCATATCATTCTTCTCCAAGATAAACAAACATTAAGTTGTAAACAGAAGCCTGGTTTAGTGCTGTTTCTGTATTTGATATTGAGTAATTGGAAACATTTCCTCCAGAGGTTTATTTATTTTTAAATTTGTTAAGAGGTATTAGCTGCTTTTTTTAAATACATTAGTAATATCTAAATATCTATATTGGGAGGTTCACCTGGTTGTTAAATAGATGTTTGTTAGACCATGTTATGTACAACTTTATATATATACTTATACAAATATTCGTACTTAGGTAATGATAATATCAACATTTTTACCGACAAATTTGAACCAAGAGCTAATTAGGCAAATAGGTCTAATATTCTCAAAATAATAATAATAAAATAATAATCTGGCCCTTTTCGGCCACCTTTTGATCGAAACGTGGGCTCTTTAGCTTTAATTTAAAGAAAAAAATTAAGTCCCTAAGACATTTAACATAGAAGTTAGCTGCGAAGCAGAAGTTATTTGAATGGAGATAATTAGATAATAATAATAATACCTTTATTTCCATAGACTTTTACAAGTATTAGAATATAGTCACAAAAAATCTAATATATAAATCTTTACACATATATAATATACATAGGTAGGTTTACATATTGTATTTAGAAATGTAATCAAAAGATACTATACTATCTACTGGTATCATCTAATATCGATTTCGTAAATAGGATTGGAAGAAGTGCAATCCCAAAATCATTGCTAACCATTTTGGGAATTATTTTTCAAATGTCGCATCAGAGAAAATGTCTGAACATTTCAAGGATAATATTTCGAGTTTGCTGATTCCTCTTATGTGGAACAGACAATATTCTTGGCGCCTACAACACCTAAGGAAGTTATAAACACAATAAAGAATTTAAGAGATAAGCCTGCTACAGGTGTAGGTGGAATGTCCAGTAAAGCTTTAAAGTTTTCATGTGAGAAACTCGCAGCATCTCTGGCATATTTAGTTAACAAATGCTTTCGGCAAGGCTATTTTCCTAGTATTTTTAAAATTGCATCAAATCTGCCAGTATTCAAGAAAGGTGATGAGCTTAATTTTGAAAATTGTCTACCAATTTCCATTTTATGTGTAATATCAAAAGTTATAGAAAGATTAATATTTAATAGGATATCAACATTCTTAATTAAATATAAAATTATAAAAACCAGCATGGCTTTCTGCAAAATAAATCAATAGAAACTGCCACCATCCAGCTTCCACAGTTTGTATACAATGAAATTGACAAAGAAATCATGTTGGCTTATTCTTCTACCTAAACAAAGCATTTGGCATTTTGAATGTTGATTTTGTTGCATACAAATATTGCAAAAGCTTGGGATTAGCGGTCCAGCATTAAATCATTCTTGACTGACAGAAAACTGCACGTAAAAATATATGGCACAGTATCAGAAAATTATAATGTCACTCAATGAGTTCCTCAAGGTTCTGTGCTAGGACCATTACTATTTTTACTATTTGTCAATGATTTCCCTGCAATTATACAGGAGGGATTGGTTGTTATGTTTACCGATGACACTTTGATGCTGCTCTCTGCACGGTCAAATAAGTAACATTATACTTTTATATCAAAACTGGTGTCAGAGTAACACACTCATCTTGAATACTGGTGAAACTGAATGTGTGTACTTCTCAACACCTTCTAGAGATCTTGTCAAAGTAATACCTACTGAAAACTTTTCACCAATAGTCAAGTTCTTGGGAACCATAATAGACAAGAGCTTTTGTTGGGGAGAGCAAATTTAAAATATTTGCAAAAAGATAAACCATGCATACTATGCATTAAGGCAGTTAAAAGGTACCTTTAATATCAAAGCACTATTAAATGTTTATTATGCACTTGCATATTCACATTTATCATAAAATATTGTTGCTTGGGTTGCTGCCTCAAGTATAAATCGTGTGTTCATCCTGCAGAAAAGGCTTGTCAGGTTATTATTTGATATTGCACCAAGGGATTCCTGTAGACATTATTTTAAAAATTATAAAATCTTAAGCATCCACAGCATATATACAGTGTGTCCCAGGATAGATGTAACAAGAGGTGTAATGGACCAAACATTTTGGAATGGTATTTGGGGATTGAGTCCTGCTTGTTGTAAAACTAAAGTATACCAAAAATGACTTGATTTGGTGTTCTACAGGGTGTTTTATAAGCAAAGTTGTAAAAATCACCAGTAATAAAGTACCTTTATTTTTTTAAATATGAAAAAATTCCACTAAGAAAACTTATTTAGAATGCAATTTTATACCTCTGTACCACATTTCAGGAATATAAAATTATTTTTTTTAAACTTCCCATTTTTTCAATAAATTAGTATTTTATTTTGAACCATTCAATTAAAATTGCATAGAAATTATTTTTTGTGAATTAATATTTAAAGTTATGTAAAAGCTAAAAGTAGGCTATGAGAAAAGCAGTGGATACACATTTATCATTTATTATTGACATATCTGTCAAACGTAGTCAATATTATCCTTCATTTCTGTTTCAAATTAACAAACCAAGCATAAAAAGTTAAGTGAAAATGGTACTCACAGTGCGTGAAAAAATTTATATTGTGAAATGCTACGGAATTTGTGGTGAAAACTCGCTAAGAGAAGGGGAAAGCCAATTTAATTTGAAATTTCCAAACACTGCTTTGTCATGTAGTCAGGTTATGAGAATAATTAAAAAGTTTCTGGCTACTGGTAGTGTTCTTAACATGAAAAGAAAAATAAAAGCATGTGATGAAAACAATGTTGGGGCTATTACAGCTCATGCCTCTGTTATAGAAAATCCTAGGATGCCATTAAGATAGAGGTCAGCTCTTATTAATATTAGTAAGTCTGAGCTCCAAAGAATTTACAAGGCAAAGAAAATTAGGGCATATAAAGCAAATTATAAACATACGCTTGATGACAGCCGTAGGTTGGATTTTTGTTTGACAATTGGAGAAAAAATCATGGAAGAGAGATTTTTTCATCATTTCATAATTTTCTCATATAAATCCATTCACAAGCAATGGTGTTGTTTCATCTCAGAATTGTCGGTTTTCGGCTTCTGAAAATCCAAATTTTAGAATTTATTGTAGAAGACAATATTATTTAAAAATGAATGTGTGGTGTGCCGTTTCTTATCACGTTGGAGTTATGGAACCTTATTTCATTGAGGGAAGGTTAAACAAGCAGACTTATTTACAGCTTCTTGAAAGATTTTCTGAAGAACATTTAAATATTTTAAGAGATAGGCCTTTAGGTCATTTTCAACATGAAGGTTGCCCTGGCCACTCCACAGAAGTGGTTAAACGGTGATTGAATTTAAATTTTGGAGAAAATTGGATTGCCAGTAATGGACCGATCAAGTGACCGGCGAGATCCCCAGACCTATCAATATTGGATTTCGTTTTATGGGATCGCCTCAAGCAGTTGGTTTACGCTGAACCACTTCCTAACGATGTAGCAGTATTGAAGCAGAGAATTACAAATGCCGTAAACTCCATACCGTTAGATCATATTTGAAACAGTTTTAAGGACTTCAGGTGAAGGATCGAAATGTGTGTGGATGTGGGTGGTAGCTACGTCGAATAATAAAAAAATTGTAAACATTGTTTTGTATTGGTCAATAATTAATTTGTTTGTGAATCTGTTATGTTTTTGACATTTATTACTTGTTATAATTTTTAAACCTCGTTAATCCTTTGTTAGTAATTGTTTCTTGTTTTACAATTAGTTCGATTAACATTATACCTTCTTACATCTCGTATATTCAATTTTTTATTTACCAATAGCCTACTTTTTGAGATGATTAACATTTGCTCCTACACAACTTTAAATATGAATTCAGCTCTTAATTCGCAAAAAATGGGAAGTTTCAAAAAAATTATTTTGTATTCCTGAAATTTGGCATAGAGGTATAAAATTGCATTCTAAATAACTTTTCTTAGTGGAATTTTTACAACTTTGCTTATAAAACACACTGTAGAACACCAAATGAAGTCATTTTTGGTATACTTTAGTTTTACAACAAGCAGGACTCAATCTCCAAATACCGTTCCAAAATATTTGATCCATTACACCTCTTGTTACATCTATCCTGGGACACACAAATTTAATAAAATTTGTCAAGAAAAATTTAAACATGTTTTAAACAAATTCAATCACTCATACAATACCAGACAAGGTCACCCTTGTCTGAAAAGTTTTCTTGCTGCTAACAGTTTCTATTCAGTTGAAGGGTACTTAAAATATGAGCCACAGTGATATTGGAAAATTTTGAACATTACCTAGATTATGTGTTTTACCAGTTTGTGATTACATGTTTAATTTATACAATGTGCACTGTTATTTTGTTCTAAAGTACTATAAATTATTTTATTTTATTATCCTAAACTCTTTTAGATTGACGTTCATACATATACTATGTATATCTATAGTGATAAATAAATACTGCTACTAATATGACATTATTAAATCCATGGTACTTTAATTTTGAGTACATCAATTTAGTAACGCTCTGTACTTATAATAAATAGCTAGGTATTTCTGAGTTCAAAAATAGTGTTTTTTTTTTTTAATTATAAAAACGTAGATCATACAAAAATTTATAAAACCAAACTTCAGACAGTTTATAAAAGAACATTTGCTATTGAGGAAAAAACAAGTGTTTTAAAAGTAATATAATGTAAGGCAACTTTTCTTCCAATGTATAATAAATGTATTACTATTTTTGTTACTATCACTACTGTTTGTTTAATGAGTTCTACAATGATTACAGTTATCAATAGCATATTCAATTTCATTGTAATTGGGTTATTAGGTGATTAGAATAACAATTAGTATGCATAAACTGTTTACATTTGTTATCAGCGTTATTCTATTATAATGCAGTGCATGCCATAATAGAAAGTAGAAGTAAAATTGAATTATAACTTATTCGAACTATAACTGTTGTTGACTAAAGTATATTATGAAAAGATAATGCTCGGTTTCTTTATAATACAGAGAGAAAATTTTATACTACACTATTCCAATTGTAAAAAAATTACACTCCAAATTAGTCATTAGATTGCTGTCTCTTACTTAACAGTACTTTACGGGTTGAATAGTAATAAATCGGAGGTTGGAAATTTTATCTTGGTGACATTAAAGTCAGGGTTGGCTCGGCCAGCGCGGATACATTTTTATGCAAGCATGACGCAATACCTTGTACTTTTTTTAGGGAATTCCGAAAGATGCAAAGTTAATATGATCAGTTTATTATAAAGACTCACTTCCGCTAAATCTAAATTAAAATTACCTTGACTTTTGCCATCAGTAAAGCCACTAGGACGCTTATGCTTTTGTGAGGAAATAGGTCTATTAACATTTGTTTTAGATGTCCAAGGAATTGTTTTGTTGCAACTACTACAATAAAGATCTATTCCATCAAATTGCAGTTTTGGAAAATCGCGAACCTACAAGTGTACTGCAGCCTGAAAAGCTCTAGACATTTTTGTATACCGGGTGACCACGAGTCAATGTACACCCCAATATTTTGGTTGTTTTTGTATTTAAAAATTTGGTTTTTGGTACACATAAATTAGACAATAATAAGCTACTTTTAGACTAACAGGAATGAAAATATCACTTCCGGTTGAACCGGACAACAATTTTTTTTTCTTAAATGGAATGACTATATTTTTTTGATGGTTTCTCATTAAGCATAAATTTCTAAGTGCAACAGTTTTTTCAGAATACCAAAAAATAAGTGAGATACGAACAATTTTTAAATTTTTTCAAAATGGCCGTGTCAGATGAATGCGATGTAAGAAAATTACTAAGTAGGCTATATTAGTAAAGTTGTAGACTTGTCTGTAAAGAAGAAAAGTGTTGTTTGAATTACTGATAGGTACCAGTATTTTTAGTTTTTTTTCAAAAAAACGGAATTTCATTTTCATTTCCGTAGGTGTCCTATGGAATTTTTTTAATAGAACTGTGCTATTTCTTTTATTAATAAAAAATAATGATTCATAAACTATCATTTTTTCGCCATTAATCATTTCTTAACCTTCGTAATAATAGAAGTATGTTTAAAAAGTAAGCGCCAACAAATCATTTTAATAAGGTACATTTAAGTCCAAAATTGCAGATATCCATGAAAATGCCAGACATTCGCAACAATTGATTTAGTCTTGACTTACTCACTAATTTTCTGAGCCAAATGTATTAAACTTGTTATAAACAAGAAAATTAATATAAAATGGCTGAAAATTATTCAAGAGATGATAAAGTTGACATGATCATTATTTATGGAGAGACTCGACGTAATGCAACTAGACCACAAAGTCTGTATAGAGGGAGATATCCAGAAAGAAGACAACCTCCGAGAAACTATTTCGCCCGGTTGGAGCAACAATTTAGAACTGAACCTAATGCAGAAATTGAAGAAAGATTTATTGTGGATGAGGAAACGGAAATTAATGTATTAGCTTTAGTGCATGTTGACCCAACCATTTCGATAAGACAAATCGAACATGAATTACCAGTGTCCAAAGAATCAGCCAGAAAAATTTTAAAGAAACACGGCTATCGTTCTTATAAATATCAATTGCTTCAATTTTTGTATGAGAATGATTATCAACGAAGAATAACCTTTGGTAATTGGTTACAGTTACGCCAATTAAGAAATGAGAATTTTATCAAAAACATTTTGTTCACTGATGAATCGAGATTTACAAACCTTGGGTTATTTAATCGAAACAACACTCGATATTGGACAATTGATAATCCTCACATTATGAGACAGGGGCGGTTTCAGGAGCGGTTTGGCTTCAATGTTTGGTTAGGCGTACTGGGCGATTATATCATAGGTGCAATAATTTTTAACGAAACTCTAACTGGACCAAGATATCTAGAATTTCTCCAAAATATAATGGTTCTACAGATTAATCAAATTCCCAATACCAATATTGACGAGGTTTACTTCCAACAAGACGGGGCTGGACCACACAATGCTATTATCGTTAGGGATTACTTAAATCAATAATTTCCAGATCGTTGGATTGGGACCCATGGTCCAGTCAGATGGCCTGCAAGGTCGCCTGACTTAACCCCACTCGATTTTTTTATTTGGGCGCATTTGAAAAATAGAGTCTACATGACTGCTCCAACCACAAGGCAAGATCTGGAAGAAAGAGTTCGACACGAAATTGCACAAATAACACCTCAACAATTACAGAATGTTAGACGTGCAACGATAAGTTGTGCTGTGTATTAATTATAATGGTGAACAGTTTGAACAATTCTTATAATTGTTTATTATAATTTAGGTTTTTAAATAGTTGTTATTTTTGGTAATTTATTCATGGTTGTAACGTTATACCTATTAAAATTATTTCTTGTTTAATTTGTGTTTACTTTTTAAAAATACTTCTATTATTACGAAGGATATCGTTAAGAAATTATTAATGGCAAAAAAATTAAAGTTTATGAATCATTATTTCTGATTAATAAAAGAAATAGCACAATTCCATTAAAAAAAAACTATAGGATCCCTACGGAAATGGAAATGAAATTCTGTTTTTTTGAAAAAAAATACTAAAAATACTGGTACCTATCAGTAATTCAAACAACTGTTTTCTTCTTTAAAGGCAAGTCTACAACCTTACTAATAATTTCCATAGCCTACTTAGTAATTTTCTTACATCGCATTCATCTGACGTGGCCATTTTGAAAAAATTAAAAAATTGTTCGTATCTCACTTATTTTTTGGAATTTTTTACATCTGAAAAAACTGTTGCACTTAGAAATTTATGCTTAATGAGAAACCATCAAAAAAATGTAGTCATTCCATTAAAAAAAAAAAAGTTGATGTCACTTCCGGTTCAACCGGAAGTGATATTTTCATTCCTGTTAGTCTAATTTATTTGCACCAAGAACCAAATTTTTAAATACAAAAACAATCAAAATATTATGGGCGTACATTAACACGTGGCCACCCGGTATAGATACTTACTTGAAATGGTCCTCACCAACATATGTTAACTTAGTAGTAAGCCTTTTCTCTCTTTTTATAGTTTATTGCCGTTCCTTTCGCCTTTTTTAATACATAGAAACGGTATGAAATGTTTTAGTAGGTATGTTTACTATAGTGCTTTAACACTCGAGAACAATACAAAATTATAATTCCTAGTTAATATAAATCAGTTAAAATAGTTTTAAAAACCTAATTACTTCACAAACACATTTAAGTTTCATCTCACACATGCTGTAGCTAGCTCTTTCGGCTAATACGTTAAGTTATGTCGCAACCAAAATTCGACAAGACGGATGCGGGTCCGATGGGTCCATACTTATGATTTTTTTTGGACCGTTATGCAGTAAATTAAATTTTAATTATGACAGTTGCAAGCTGTCAGTTGTAAAACAATATACCAAAATAGTATATTATTTAACAAGCGATAATGTAAGTAATAACCTCACGCAGATGAAGTTTGCAGCATGAGCCGCAGGTGAGTCGATTGCACAGGCTAGGCATGAAGTTAAAAGTGACTGGCTCTACGCAGTGATTTATAATAAATTACTTGTGAGTTATTTTGGATGTTTTCGCAGACATTTTTCTTGTTAACAATTAACTTAAATAGAAGAGAGTAAGAGACAACATTATAGGAATTGTCTCCATAGATTTTGGATTTTGTTGAATGTAAAATATTAAGAACCCTTTATAATTTATAATTTTCTAGATTTTTAAGCCTCTTTTGGATATTTTTCCAGATTGAAACCCCTAGACATAGAATTCATGAAGCAACTTCACAATAAAGTCAACATAGTTCCTGTTATTGCCAAAGCCGACGTACTAACCAAGAAAGAGATGCTAAAACTTAAAAAGAAAGTCTTAGACGAAATAGCGGAACAAGGCATTAGGATATACTCGTTGCCGGAATGCGATTCGGATGAAGATGAAGAATATAAGGAACAGGTATATTATATTAATTTAGTATCAGAGACATCAACTTTTCCAACGATTTGGAAAATTAAACTAAGACCTATTCTTATAACTGGTGATGCAAATGATGTAATTGACTATCGTGATGTATCTATAATTTGTAACTTTTCCGAATTAGTCCGTGACTTTGTCTGTGCCCCTAAACATATGCACCAAAAGAGACGGTAGTAATAGAATTCAGTAGTTGATTATTGAAATCATTTTTCTTCAATCTTTTTAAAGATTTTTTATCGCATAATATGTTGAATAAATAGACAAAGAGTTAATCTATCGAGCAGGTGCTTGATTTGGCGTAAGAGGATAATAAATCCGACAAAATGACACCAATTTCAAGTGATTGCGGTTTGACATAATTTTTAACTTTTTTCTTTCGGCTTTTACATGGAGTCACTCCTGTATAGAAATCAGGCCTTGTTACCGAAATTCTTGTATTTCCCCACTTGAAGATATTTCACAGATACCTATCAGTCAGAGCAGTGGCGGCTCGTGATATTGTCTGCAGAGGAGGCTTGATATTCTGAAAGACAACTGATGTGCAATATGACTACAATTTGTACATTTCCCCACCACCCCTGAGGTATTACAACGGCGCGTTACATTTTTTTGCCGTGGGTTGTTCGCCAGGATACCGATTCACGACTTGAGAGAATAGAACTAATAAAAGAATAGAATGAAAAGGAAATAGAAAATATGATGAGATGAAAAAATCATTCTCATGAAATTCTCGTTCCTACAACTCGAGTATCGGTATCCAAAGGAGTCCTACTATCCCACTTGTAATTAAATTATATAACTTTTAATAAAAATAAAAATAGTTTTGGTAAAAAAATTAAAGTGTTTTTCTACAAACAAAAAATTGTATTCATTATCACTGCCAGGCGTGTAAAATTATAAGTTTTAATAGAAATTAAAATAGTTTTGAGAAAGAAGTTATATAAAAAAATATAACCGCGGAACTCTATATTATGGAGAATTGTAAAAAATATTTCCTAAAAAATAAATAACACAAATAAATATTTTTTCTAAAATAACAACTACCTATATTAATCTCTGCTTTAAAGCCTGAATATTTTTATAAATGAGTGGTAACCTGCGATTTTTGGAACTAGCAAAATGGTTGATTATTTCATCATAACATGAATCGCGTTTACTCAATTCTGACAAAAAAACGTTTTTTCTATTGAAATAAGCGATACATTTGAAAGGCGGTCTTGACTCAAAAATGTTTTTATGCGTTTAAGTGTTGAAAATGATCATTCTACAGAAGCTTACCGGAATTGTCTCAAAAAATAGTGGCGTTATTCAAAAAGTTCTCTAATTTTGGGTCATAAGTTTTTAAAAAATCTACCAGCTCTTTGAAATTTCCTTTATTGCACGATTCTCGTTTTTCGTCATGTCCTCGGAAAGAATTTTCTTGTGAAGATAACTATATAACGGCATCTATTAACCTCTTTAATATTTCCCTATTCTCACGGACCTTTTCGTTAACATTTTCTATTTCTCTCTTATGTGCAGAATCCAAGAAATTTACAATATTTTGTTTACCAAACATTTCGAATTTAATGCAAGATGAAATGTGCTCCTGGGATTTTTCGTGCCTTTCTAAACCTCGCGACAAATTTTGCAAATTATTAAACCCGGCCCTGCCCCAAATTGAGGATTGATCATTAGTAAATAATAAACACCTCCAACAATATAATTTGTTTCTAACTGTTGATGCCGTTAACCACTCGATTTTTTTATAATTGTTATCACAAAACCCTCTGTTTTGTTTACCACTTTTAAAAACTAACGAAAGCATTGCTGGTGTAGGCCTGGCATTTCTTTTAATTCTTACCTTTTCGTCATAAATAAGAGTAGTAAATCCATTTAATAACAAATAATCCACCACGTCTGGACAACAAGACATGTTGCTGGGAATATTTTCACCTAGAGCACTTATTTCTAGCCCGCCTATCAAATGTTTTATGTATTTATACGTCAAGTTGTTCTTAACCGGTTAAACGCAACTGTCAGACTGTCAGACGTCAGTTCGTTTTCTTTGTGAATCACCTGACTCTTGAATGACCTGTGCACATGCGCTATAAAAACTATGATCTGAGGCTAGCCTCATACTTGGCTATTCCAAGTGTTGCTATTTTACACAGCGCAAAGAAATTCAAGGTCATTCATGTTATAAGTAAATGCGGTAAAGTTGGAAGCTATTTCGTATTAGCCTCCAGCGAACCACAGTGTTCATTCAGTAAAAGACCGGCCGACCGGGAAATATGCATACAAAGACTATCCGGACTGTTACGTTATAGGTATGTTTGTGGAAAGGAAATGCAAAAATGTTATATATACACGGAAAATTAATTAATGAATAATAAACAATAAAAAATATTGAAAATTGAGATATACCTAATAGAAATTTCTTAAGATATTACTTTTGAAGATATGGTGGTTCTTCCAAGGGGAGGCCCAGCCTCCCCTGATTCCCCTGACGAGCCGCCACTGAGTCAGAGTTTGTATAAAAAGTAGACTTTTAAATAATCCCCACTACAAGGAAACACTGATAGGGAACACTTGATAATTTTGAACAAAGTATCTCGATACCTTTCCGAATCGGCCTATAAGAATGGCTATCAGGTTACATGCAAGAAACTTTTGGGTGTCACTGACTCTTGGAATATAACGGATCGTAACACGTTGACATTGATTAATCAAGTTAATTAAAATGCGCAAGAGAAACAACGAAATATCATGTAGAATTAACTTTATTTAAAAATATTCTACAACTCAAGTTAATAACTCATTTCAACCCTATATTCTAGGAGCTAGTGTCGAAAAGTGAAGAATTTATCAAACCACTAACCAAAGTGGTTTAATGATAATATTCGCCCAAACAAGCAAACTTGTCTCTTGTGAATATGGGCCTTAAGGGCCGGCAATTTATAGTGCGGGCCGGGGTGTGAAGAACGTATTTCATCCTAATCAAACCACTAGGTTCTTCGGTTTGACTGTAATTGTAGGTGAAAGGATTGCATTGATATTCGGCGAGAGTTTTCTCACTAAGCACTCAGAAAAAAGAACCCAAATGAAAAATTGTAATCAAACCGCCTAAAGTTTCTGGCAAATGTTTTCAATTGTCCAAAAAATGAAAGATATACAATTGGCAGGAATTTTGAAAGAGGGAAGGAAGAGCTATTGGGGCATTTATGAGCATAAATTCCAGGTTTACACTGTAAATGTCATCAAACAAGGTATTCAAGCTAAAAACTATCGCCTAAATTTTTACATAGGTACTCCATACACCCTATAAAACATATTATCATTGGCGAGAATTTTTATTAAAATAAACCCCCCAAAACTGCCTCATTGGGGATGAATCGTAGTAACGTTAACTATATTGCCGTCTATTGCTATTTCGAGCATTTTTTTGAGCAGAAATCTCTAGTGTCATTTTATTATTTTTGATTATTCAACGGTACTTACCCTCAAAAAACGCTGAAATCACCCCTACAAGGGGTGAAAACGAGAATCTTCACTGCAAACTGATTTTAATCAAAATAACATTCGTCCTGTAGGTTAGTTTATGATTACATGTTTTTGAAGACATGATGATACTACGGTTACTCATCCTTTTCTTCTTCACAAGAGGGTGGGGGTGAGGAGGAAATTTATCCCTTAAATTTTAATAAAAGTTAATTTCAGATAAAACCGAAAAAAAAATTTCTACAGCGAAGGGAACGAATATGTACAAAGGATTTTTACTCCCTGGAAACTACTCATCCCCATTTTATTGGGGGGGTTTCTATGCTATCATTGATACTTGAAGTTCAATTTTTTACATTGATCTGATATTATATTATATTATTTAGTAATGTATAAATAAATTAAAATTTATAATGAATCAAATTCAAATATATCAGACGTAGTCTTCTTGTATAAAATTCATGACACTCTCAGACATTTGTATACGTACATGTTTTTCCATTTTTCAGAAAAAACAAATTAAAATCCAGAACATAAAGACCTACCATAAACGATGTAATGATAAATTGAAGATAATGCATGACATAACATTGAATTTAGTTCGTTTCAGAACAGATTTGTTTTGGAAAATCCTTTTTCTTTGGTTTAATTCCATTTTTCATTCAAGTCCACTTGTCATAGAGAACTCATAAGAAATAATCTATTATGTTTCTAGTTCAAAAACTATATTCTCTAAAAAATGTATCAAAATTAATTCATTGTTGTAATTACCCATGATAATAATGTTCACATTTTAGTAATTTTTCATATTTTCTGGGAAAACCGAACAAAAATAATCATTTTCAAACTTCGTTTACATAAGAAAACTGACTTCAAGTACATAAGAAAACTGGTAGTTGGAATATTTAGATTAATGTTATTTTGATTAAAATCGATCAGTTTGCAGTGAAGATTCTAGTTTTCACCCCTTGTAGGGGTGGTTTCAACGTTTTTTGTGGGTGTACTGTTGAATAATCAAGAATAAAATGACACTAGAGATTTCTGCTCAAAGAAATGCTCGAAATTGCAATGGACGGCAATATAGTTAACGTTACTACGATTCACCTCTAATGGGGCAGTTTTGGGGAGGTTTATTTTAATAAAAATTCTCGTCGATGATAATATAATGTTTTATAGGGTGTTTGGAGTATGTAAAAATTTAGGCGGTAGTTTTTAGCTTGAATTCCTTGTTTGACGACATTTACAGTGTAAACCTGGATTTCATGCTTATAAATGCCCCAATAACTCTTCCTCCTGTCTTTCAAAATTCCCGCCAATTGTATTTATTTCATTTTTTGGACAATTGCAAACATTTGCCAGAAACTTTAGTCGGTTTGATTACAATGCGATTCGGCTTTTTTTTTCTTTTTTTTCTGAGTACGCACACTGCAACGCTCAGTGAGAAAACTCTCGCCGACTGCAATGCAATCATTTCTCCTACAACTACAGTCAAACCGAAGAATCTAGTGGTTTGATTACGATAAAATACATTCAATTTTTCACAGGCCTGCACTATAAATTGTCGGCCCTTAAGGCTCATATTCACAAGGGACAAGTTTCCTTGTTTGGAAGAATACTATCATCAAACCACTTCGGTTAGTGATTTGATAAATGTTTCACTTTTTGACACTAACTCCTAGAATATTAATAAATAATAATAATATTAATAATAAAAATTCTTTATTGAATATGTAAGAGAGAAATTACATATTCAAACGGCTATCGACCAGGGTCCTTCAGCCTCTATTTCCTGTTTTTTTATTGATATTACAATATTCTTTGTATTGTTTTAAGATGAATACAATTTATTTTGTAAAAAAAAAACAAACAAGTTTAGATTAGTTTAGAGTTAGCGAAGATATTTTTTCCATCAGTGTCATCTCAGGGTGCTTGAATTTTGATGTGTTGGGGCTTCTTGCCCGGCAGAGAGGTCGCATCAACTGTAGGTTGTGTGGTCGATTTGCAAATTTAACTGTTTTAACATTTGGAGTTTGGTCAGGATTGGTGTTATTCTAGTTTTTTCATATAGTAGATTATTTGGCGGGTTATGGAGGTTGTTGTTTGGTTGCCGAATTTTAGTTATAGTGCGTAGAAAAGTCGGAATATTAATATTTTATATATTTTTTTGCCTTTCTGCGTTCATTTTCCTTAGAGTACATTTCTGCTTAACCCCAACTTTTCAACATTTCTCTGTCGCATGCCACAGTTTTAACAGCTTCAACGTAATTTTTAGGTACGCCAATTGAAACAAGCGGTACCGTTCGCAGTATGCGGGGCTAACACTCTGTTAGAAGTCCGCGGAAGGAAAGTAAGGGGCCGCTTGTACCCCTGGGGTGTCGTAGAAGTGGAGAACCCCGAGCACTGTGATTTCATAAAGCTACGGACCATGTTGATCACGCACATGCAGGACCTGCAGGAGATAACCCAACAAGTACACTATGAGAATTACAGATCCGAGAGGCTGGCCAAGGGTGTACCGCCGCCAAAGAGAAACACGTAAGTAGGCAAAACTTCGGTTTTATGTTCGTTTAGTCTAGAATTCGTTTATTCATGTGTTTGCCCTTGGTTTATTATTTGTTTCTCTTATAGGATTGTAGACGACAAATCGAGTGCAGGGAACGACAAAGACCGGATCTTGCAAGAGAAAGAGGCGGAACTGAAGCGGATGCAGGAAATGATTGCAGCAATGCAGGCCAAGATGCAACAGACGCAATAGATATTATCTTTGAGAAATTTGTGTTTTACATATCCCTGAGATGCCTATATATACTTTTATTTTGCTCAGATCTGTGTACTTTAATCCCTGATAGATATATAATTATGCGGAAGAGATACGGAATATTTATGTATTTTTTTATGAATAGTCTATAAACTGTGACGCATTCAAAATAAGCATCGAGTGGAGATGTACTTCCCTGTGATTTTCCTTTCTATGTTTAAAGGATTCTCCGAAAGAAATTTGTTTACGTTTCGTAATATCGAAATAGACTTTGGCGCGTAGGTACAAGTTATGTACCTATCTTATTTTTTCGTTGTTAACAACATTTTGAATGGTGTGACAGTCCAGATGTTCACACACTGTCAAGATTCATGTCTAATTCTTGGCATAACTGATTGTGTGTTTGCGTCTATAATTTTATCTAGTTTAACGGCAAGTGCATAGAGAATATAAGAAAAGACAAATTTATTATTGATTTGTATTTTTAGATACGCTCTCAATATTTTTTATTTGAATTATGATGTATTTTATATAATAAAAATCGAATATTTTACTTACGTGTTTTATTGGGTTCGCTGCAAACTACTGATAGTAGGTGAGTCCTAAACCAAGATTTCGTGTAATTACGGCAACGCTAAATTCATGAAAAGCGTTTAGTTCCAATCAAAATAAACAACTTTTTTCCTTGCAGGAAAGTTACAAAGTGCCGCGGAAGGGGTGCAAATCCATTTTCAATAGCTTTCTTTCCACGTAAAATTAACTAGACATGAAAAAATACCCATTTTTTCTTCATTCATGTCGAACTGAATTTTCGATTTTGACCCTGCACTTTATGATGTCGATACATCGTCGATGTTCCTCTTTCAATAGAGACATAGAATGAACTTCCACTCGATATATTTATTTAGTTACGAACGTTAACAGGAGCTAAAATATATGTGGTGCAGGGCATTATGTCGATTATAAAAAAAATTAATAATCAATTAAATGAACAGGTAAGAAAAACATATTTTAATTTTTTGAGATGTTGCGCACCCTCATACTTGATGTATTTATTTAGTTATGAATTTTTCCGAATCCATGTTTTTCAATTATTACGAAAAACGCCATTTTTCTTTTGTTCATGCCAAGCCGGTGCCACCATTGCGATTTGGTATCAGAGTAAAATGCCAACCTTCCTCTCTGTGGAGACCTAAAACGGCTTTCCATTCCACATATTTACTTAGTTATGAATGTTGAAAATTCATGTTTTTAAATTTTCAAATTACCGGCCGTGTAAGGCAGGGTCTTGAAAAACCCTCACGTTTACACCATATACAGGATGTGAAAAAATTGCCGAAAATTAATTAAAATAATTTTTTTCGACCTCGCTGATTACGAATATGATAACAGAATTGAGAAAGTCAAACTGGTGGCACAATTAGCTGGACACATTTTATCATTGTCCGATTCGTCCGGGAAGTACGATTTAGAAAAAGGAGACCTAAGATTGGAGATGGAGAAGGTGACGGTGCTTTCCATGGCAAAAATGAAAAAGACAGGAAAATCTGGTTATTTATCACCAGAGTCCCAGATGATGTCAACGATGAAAAGATTAAAAAATACATTGAAACCCGTGCAGGCACCGATGACGTACGTGTCCAGAAACTACCAACATTCAATTTGAATCCTAATAATCAATCTTTTATGATAGGTGTACAGCCTAATCTGCAGACTACTGTTTACAACCCGAAATTTTGGCCAAGAAAGATAGCCTTCGATCGTTTCGATTTTAAGCGAGGTAAGCGTTTTCTGGACTCATCCCGCACCGATTTAGAACCAGATGCAAACTCCCAGCCTAATACTTTTTTATGCCCTACAATGTAAAATGGCTTTATCCAGATTCGCACGACACTGCAAAAGAGAAAACAGTGAACAATCAGGAAATTCTAAAAGAAGATCTTAAAGAGTTTCATTTAAATGTTTTAAACAATCTTAACAAAGAGGCAAAGACTCTAAACAGTAAAATGAACAATAACAGTAAGAGTGATAGAGAAAGTTGTAAAATTAGTATTATCCACCAAAATACACAGTCCATAGGAAATTCAACAGATGCAATAAGCATCTTCCTACGAAATCATAAAGAGTGTTTATTCTTCTGTGTGTCAGAACATTGGAAAAGCAAGTCACAGATACTCAATTATAGTATTGATAATTTTTATTTGGCATCTAGTTTCTGCCGTGATGAAAACAAACATGGGGGCAGCGCAATATATGTACATAAAACTGTTCCATGCAGAGAAAGAGAAGATATCAAGTCATTATCAACATCGGAAGTGTTTGAGTGTTCAGCAATTGAAAGTAAATTACATTGTCAAATTCTTATTATATTGTCAATATATAGACCACCTCATGGTGACTTAAAAGTGTTCCTTAGGAAATTAGACAATGCTCTAGCTTTGTTTTGTCATGAAAGTGCAAAAAAGGTAATAGTAGGAGATTTTAATATAAACTTAAACCATGATAATCAAAACAAGTTTGAATTATGTTCACTTCTCAATTCGTATGATTTTCATCAAACGATATTCGAGGATACACGAATCACTCCACAGGGTGCATCATGTATTGACAATATTTTTACAAATCAAAGTGTCTATAACTCTAAAGTTATTCATTCTCTAATTTCTGATCATACAGCACAAAAAATCACTCTTGAAATAAAATATGAGCACACAAATACTTTTACTTATAGGAGATACATTAATGATAGTAACAAAGAAGTTCTCTTAAACAGCTTGACTAACACACAATGGGATGGGGTATATGATACTCCACCAGAAAATGTAAATAAACAATGGGAAATATTTTTTTCTATTTTTATTTCTAAATTTGATGAGGCCATTCCAATAAAAAAATTTAAAGCATGTGTAACACACAAAACAAATATTTCCCTAGATACTCCGGAAATTAAAGAATGCAAAAACGCATTAGATATTTTATATGTGATAAGCAATGTGGACAAAAACTATAAAGCTGTATATAACAAAACAAAAAAAATGTACAACAAATTACTTGCAGAAGCTAGGTCGGCTAAACTACAGATGAGAATACGGGATTCGGATAACAAGTCAAAGTGTGTATGGAATATAGTCAATGAATTAACAGGTAAATCTACTGATAAAAACACTCGTATACAGGGTGATCCTCAAACAATTGCAAATGAATTTAATTTGTATGTCGTGAATGCTGCATCTAATCAAATAGCTCACTTACATCCTGAACAGTTTTACTGTAATTTTGATGAACCAGAAGAACTCATGTCCCTTGAATATGTAACCAGTGACGAAATTTTAGATATAGGGAAAAAAATTAAAAATAAAATGAGCAGTGGGGAGGATGGTATCCCCGCTAGTTTACTAAAACTATGCATACCAGTAATTGTGCAGCCTTTAGTATTTATTATCAACAACTCTTTGAAATATGGCATTTTCCCAGACAAGTTAAAGACTGCTTTGGTAATTCCAATTTATAAAAATGGTGACCAATCCAAAATGGAAAATCATAGACCAATTAGTTTACTTCCTTCTTTTGCGAAGCTATTTGAATTAGTAATGTATGATAGACTTATGAATCATATGATACTACAAAATTTGCTAACTACCACTCAACATGGTTTTCTCAGGGGTAAATCGACACATACTGCGGTTTATCATTTTAATTTGAAAATACTACAATCATTAGAAAACAACGACATGGCTTTAGGCCTGTTTTTAGATTTATCGAAGGCATATGATTGTGTTGATCACAAGATCTTATTAAACAAATTAGATAACTATGGAGTGAAAGGAAATCTACTGCAGTGGTTTCGATCATACCTCTCAAAACGCCGTCAAAGGGTAGTTATTACCAAAGATAATGTCACAAGTAAATCAAATAACCTGTTTATTAGCCTTGGAATCCCCCAAGGAAGTATTCTAGGACCTTTACTTTTTATAATTTTTGTAAATGATCTCACTATAAATATTAACGATAGGAATAATGTTACTTTCATTCAATACGCTGATGACACTAGTATGTTAGTTGCTGCCCCAAATTTCATGGAAATTCTCACCAGTGCCACCTACTTTTACACTACAGTCTCAGAATGGTTTGCCAATAATAGGTTAATACTCAATAAAACTAAAACTAACGCAATACTATTTAAAACTAAACAAGGAAATTTTGAAACGCCCAAGGACATTACTCTTACAGACACAAAAATTGAATTAGTGGAACATACCAAATTTTTAGGAGTCCATATTGATGACACTCTCAGATGGAATGTACATATTACAAATATTGAAAACAAATTAAATGGAGTATGTTACAGTCTGAGAATTCTATCAAAATATATAAATTTAACATCTTTAAAGATGGTTTACCATGCTAATTTTGAATCTATAATCCGATACGGAATCATCTTCTATGGACAAAGTACACAAATATATAGGATCTTTACAATACAAAAAAGAGCCCTCCGAAGTATACTTAAAGTGAACCAAAGAGAGTCATGCCGGGGAAAATTTAAAGAAAATAAAATGTTAACTGTCACAGGCATATATATTCAAGAGATCCTACTCTTTATGTTTAAAAACAAAAACTCTTTTAATGAATTTTTACCTGCAGAATACTATAATACAAGAAACTTTAATTACGTGTACCCTATACACAGATTGACACTATCAGAGAAAAATGTGCAGTATAGTTGTATAAAGCTTTATAATAAACTTCCACATAATATTAAAATTATTGAGAGCTTTCCTCTTTTTAAAAATAAAATTTTTAGGTTGTTATTAAATTTGGAACCTTATACTATATCAGAGTACCTATGTAATTAAATAGTAAATGTAATATATTGTTTGTAGATATAAATGTAGTATGTAGTGTTTATGTGCCGACGTTTATTTTACTTAATGTTGCTATTACATGTATAATGTATTTTGTGGCGTTACTTGAAAATAAAAAATGTTTATTATTATTATTATTATTAATTGTCAGTTACTGTTTTTCCTAGGTTCTCTGGCCCCAAAAGCATGTAATTATATGGGAAACTGATGTACCGTGATGACATGATTTTCCAACTGTCGAAAATTGGAAATTTTCCCCCACTAGAGACGCGGATGAGGCGAGAAATGTCAGTTATTATTTTCTCTACATTGTCCAACATTACCTTTAGTAGAAAAATAAGGAAACTGATGTGCCATGATAAAAAAAAATGGATGATTTGTTTTTACATGTATGATAAACGAATTCACCCCTTTAGCAACTCTGGACGTGTCGGTAATAATGAAACTTTTTCTTCAGGGAGTGATCAACTATAGAAAATAATCGAAATCTTCATGCTGCTCTGAGGCTAAAATCCTGGTCGAGGGCTATGAATGTCACTCTCAATTTACAAATTACAACTGGATATGTAAATTGCAGGGTTCCCACCAACCTGGAAACCTGGTAAAATCAGGGAATCCAAAATGTGGTCCTGGAGACCTAGAAAAGTCAGGGAATCCAAGAAATTTCAATAAAATCCTGGAATTCCAGTCATCACGTAAAATATTTTGCACTGACTTCCTACTGTACAAAAAAACCGCTGCCTAAGGAATCACTACTTCCACATCCAGATTTCTCGTCCAAGTCACTTTAATAGAAACATCTTGACTATATTTGACTTTAGTATGTGGATATTATTGGCCATAGAATAAAAAATATTAGAAAGAAATCTGAGGCCTTTGTTTCTAGTATATACACCAAATCCCAAGTTTCAGTACTCTTACCAGCTTGCTTTACATATTTTTCCCTATTTACCTCTACTTCTCCCCCACTCCATCAACGGAATCATGTCAAAATATAATCTAGTTTCCGATATCATTATAATACATATTTGTACCAAAAAATATTATAAAAAAAATCTGATGCCTTGGCTTCTAGTACATACACCGAATTTCAAGTTTCTGTTCTCGTAGCAGCTTGCTTTATTTATTTTCCCTTATTTACCCCTAATTTAACTCTTCAACGGAATAATACCAAAATATAATCTAATTCCTTATGTCAATATAATATGTACGTATACCAAATTTCAAGTGAATATCTCAATTTTTTTTTAACGACCCCTTGGGTTCATGAAAGTGGAGGGGTGGTGGGGATAGGAAATATTATAAACAATTTTGAGGCCTTGGCTCCTAGTACATACACCAAATTTCAAGTTTCTGTACTATTACCGGCTTGTTTTACTTATTTACCCATATTTGCCCCCCAACCCTTCAGCGGATATGTTCAAAAACAATCCATTTCCAGATCTCGTTATAATGTATACGTGTACAAAATTTTAAGTCAATATCTTAAACCGTTCCGGAGAAAACGTGCGAACAATAAAAGTTATAGACAGACAGCCAGACCGACAAATCTCGACGTTCCATGACATTCTAAGCCTATTTCGAGAAAAAGAAATTCACAGGTTTCGCAGTTCTTGCAACCATCGGGACATTGAAAATGATAACACCATACATAAAACCTCGCATAAAACACAAACTTTTTCCAGCTACAATCCACTCTCGATTGCGACACCTCTGTATTTCGACCTTAAATGAAAACTGGTAACTTGACACTCTGTAATATATGCAACCCATATTACATTTGCATATATCAACCGTTGCATATACAACAGTCTCACTCCACCGCGACACCGCTGTCTTTTGACCTTGAACGAAAACTGGTAACTCGACCCCCATATACGAGCATACATTTCCAATGTTAAAGATTTCAATTTTTTTTACGATTACCATATTTCTAATCTACTAAGTGGATGTGGAAGTTATTACCTATAAGATTTGAATTTTATATATTTCGCTAAGAAATATAGGTGTAATTTTAACTATTCATTATTTAAAATAAACAACAACAAAAATTACTTTAATGGTTTTCTCATATTTTTTCCACGCCGATCTGATGATAATACAAATACATTAATATCCACTTATACACAAAGTCGTATTGGAATGTACTATATTTTCATATTTTGGTCCTGGAAAATTTAAATTTTGTTCCTGGAAAGTCAGGGAATTCAAAATTCCAATGTTGGTGGGACACCTGAATTGGCATCAAGGCGATTAAAAATTACAGTTTTATCATTGATCTGGTGATGTTAGTATGGTGAGTAAGGCACATTTTTTTGCGTTGTGAGAAGTACTTCAGTATTTAGGAATAATGTTCTCAATTTGCAAACTCGACTTTCAAGTCGGCGTCAGGTAGCAAGTAAAAGTTATAGTTTTAATCATCTCCTGATGGTGCTAGTATTGTAGGCGGAGTATGGTTTTTGCGTTATGAGGAAAAGTTCAATGTTTCACCTGATTTTTTTATCGCCAATGTTGTTATTTATGTTTTTCTATGCTAAACATGAACCACCAAGCAATATTCCCAATGTGCAAGCTCGACACTCAAGTTGGCATCATCAAGTAATAATAACACATTATAGTCTAATCGTCCCCTGATAATGCGATGCAGTAAGAAAAACATGATTTTTGTTATCAGTAAAATTTCGTGTTGCTGGAATGGGTATTTCTTTTTGTGCTATCAACATACTATTGGGTTAAATTCTCAATGTATTCGTTTCAACTTGACATTCAAGTTGGCATCATCAGGTGGTCTTGAAAAGTTATAGTTTCAATCATCTGGTGAAATCGGTGGGGTAGATGGAACAAGCAATTTTATGTAACAAGATGAATGATTTGTTAATTGAGTATAAACATTGGACAATCCATACTACCGGCGTGACATTGGCGGTCTATTATGTTTTAGAATAATTATGGACCAAAAAATAATTCTAGATAGCCCCGAAGAGAACTATCGCTAATTCAGGCAGACAACTATTCAGAAGTGGTGTAATAAAAGTTTCCTAACATTACAAGCGATATCCAAATCACATTTTTTAAAAAGTGTTTATTGTTTTAAAACTAAAAATACATAGAATATATCGTAAGTGGTAAATATATCACAAATAATTAGAACATTACCTAATAACAAGGTTGGATGCAAAAATATCATACAGTTAACAGGAGAAAAATATTTCGTCTGTTACCAAGAAGAATAAACACGAGAAGTGCTTATATAGAAAACGGTGAACATTTTGTGACGTCACTATAGACAGTATTAATCTAGATGACTAAAAACTTATAGTGACCTCAAACAAAGAAACAGATCTTTATTTGTCTGAGATAGTGACTATTTAGTTTATAAGCTTGTATACTCTTTAGACTATAATCTATATATGATTGTATTTATACAACTGTATACATACGGTTTAGAATTTTCTTGTAATTTATGTTTTTAGTAGTTATTTTAATGAAGACTGTTTTCTTATTTGTATACAAATATAAGAGCCACAGGAATACTTAAATGTGTCTATTTTGACGTCAATTTCTTCTTCTTGTTTTGATTGGTTATCACATGATTGAGCACTCCTTGTTAATTATTCTTGGTCTGTTACGAAAAAGGATATGGTCTGTTACCATGTAACAGAATTATAAACAAAGTTAATAACAATGGTAATAATTGCCTATAGTTAGGGTACCTAAATAACTAAAAGATATGTAACATGTCAACGTATACTGTACTTACAAAACATGTAAGTATAAATTACAATAATCTTATCAGAAAATTTCATTTAGTATTTCAATTTCGATATGCAGTCATAGGGTAGAATTTTAAAATTTAAAATGGTCCACATTCATGACATGCGAAATAGACGTCAATACTATTTCGCTACTCTGTCACCAGAGGACACTATAATACTATAGATGGCTGAGGACACGAGAACTAATCAAAAATCGTTTGGGAAAATAAATATTTAAATTGAAGTCTTGATGTTTTGGTTATATCAAATCAACAGTGACTGTACACCGAAATCTACCACAATTCTTCTATCTATTTTACAGAGTATCTAATTTATCACAGTTATTGGAAAAATATTGAGCTAAGTCTAGAGAAAATAATACAAAGTAAAGTAGAATATGAAAAGTGGAATAACCTGTAGAGGTGATATGTTGGTCCCTTTCCCGCAGAGTTTTATTTCACTTTCCTGCAAATAAAAACATAAATATTACTGTAAAGAGGAGATTTGCTACATGATCAATCAGTCATTTTTGATTTGATTATGACATAAAAACATTATTATAAGTACGTAGTACTTTGCAGATACAAAAACATTTATAGATTTGGAATTTAGTGTCAAAAATACTTAGTTTAAATGTAAAGTTTATTTATGATTTACTTTCTTTTCCTTCGTACTTCTAAATTTCACTCAGAATCCGTTGCCAGTACTAGCAATACACCGCTAGAGGGCGGCAATCGCATCTCTAAACTTTGTGATCTATGGTAGCCTCGTTGATTCAACCTTCGACCGTGAGAGGCAGTACTTTCAACAGTAACAGAGTCTATCGTGTTTAAATTTAAAAGGTGGCTATGTTAATATCGCGATATTTTCCTAGTTCTAGTTTTAAAAGATGTTTTAATTTGTGACTTTAATAATAATGTACAGTAAATCTTAAACCACAAGTGTTACGACTATTTTATGTACCAAAGTTAGACGAATTGCTTTGCATTTCCTGATGTTCTGAGTATTTCATATTTCAGTATAATAATGTTCGAAAATTACAATAATGTAATAGGTACTTACGTTTACGTTTCTGTTAATACAACTCATGTACAGTTTTCGTGGGAAGTCGTTATTCAAGGCCCTGTAGCAAGCCAGGGACATGTTGTAGTCTACTTGCTCGGGCTGAGGCATTAGGCATTTTCTATTCAAAACCGGCGGGCAGATATTGCTAATGACTAGAAGTATCATATTGCTACCAGACACCCTCTGAGCTATATAAGGCCTGGAATAAACACAGGTAAGTTTTAACAATATTAAAAACAAATGTCGTAAGGTTTGATTTATTATACATACAGACTGTCTATTTTACGAGGGCCACACCAAATATCTCGCTTAATATCTATTGTAGAAGAATAAATTCCCAGATAGCATTTATTATTCCACGAATGTACATTTTGCATTCCTAATGTTCTAATTGCATACTGTACTAGCCATGTATGTTCCCCCAACATTCTCATATAAATAATATTTTCATATACAATATGAATATACAGACGATATGGATCGAACATACACAAAAGTTTATGTTCATAGTCGCATGTACTATGTATATATGTCAGGGAATGTTCTTCGTATATGTGTTCATGTACCTCGTATAAACGTTCATCGATGATTTTATCTGTATGATAGAGACGTGTACATTTTGTAGAAATATTTGGATCGCATGAACTAATAAAAATAAAACTGCATCACAACTGATGAGACTACCTATTGCTACTTTTATATAGTATCTACTTTAACTTTAATTATAATAAAAATAAATAAATGCTTCTCTATCCAGATTTGATTTAAGTACATTTATAATCATTCCCTGTCCAGTGGTAAATAACATCCATTTTATAAATTTTAAATCGTTGGCAAAATTGTAGATGTGAAATATGATTTAAATTTTGAATTCAAACTAGGCTTGTGATCGCGCGCCACGGTCCCTAGGTTAGTGCGCATGCTCAATATTCTCATTCCATTCCGCTCAACGAAGTAAAGGTTCCCTTCTACTTCGTTGATTCCGCTAGGCCTCTGCTGTCAAAATGTCAAATGTCGATTTCAATTTGTTTATGGTTTGTGTTTTGTTTGCCTATGATTATTACTACATACTTAATTGCATTGCAGTAAGTATTTTACAATAATTATGTACAATAATACAACTACCACATAGTTTAAGGTCCCCTTTATTGTCATTTGCAGATATTTTAATTTATGTTTAGACACTAAAGTTGAATGTACTTACACTTACCTATCACTTTGTACTTTTATCAAAGATTAGGTCTAATCTTTGCTTTTATTGTAATACGAATAATGATGTTTGTAGGCATCGATTTTTGGGGAAAAAACGGAGGTGGTTTAATTCGAAGTGACTCGTTCCACGAATGGTGGTCACCATTTAAACGGAAACAATTTGATAAATCATTGAAAAACAAGAGAGATCCCATATGAAGCGTGGACACTATAAATCTTGTTTTCAAGAAGGTAGGTTCGATCTATTTCAATATTAAGGAGCTTTTATTTATGTAAATCACAACCATCGGTCTTGATTGCAACATATAAGTTGTCATATTTGTACTAATTTGCTTTATACCTATTATAGAAGATTATAAGCTGCAGTTAAATTGAAAAGAGCAGAACTCACATCGGATATACAGAGTGAACAAAAACGAATCAAAGGACTATGTACAAAAAGCAAATTATTCCTCCCAAAAGATTATTATGAGATGAAGATAGTGATATCGAAGAACATATTGGAAGACGTCGACTTCCCAAAGTGAAATAAATTTTGCTGTTACTAGAAGTTAAGGGACAATATGTTGTTCTTCTAATAACTTTGGTAGGTATTAAAATCACAAGTACAAATATTTCCGAATTCCAAAAAAAATACCTGTTTTGTAAATTAATGATAATATCAATTTGTTTAATTTGTTTTTGATTATTTTTATTTTTTTCTGCAAGATGTTTGTAAGATGTTATATTTTTCAACTTTATTATGGCCAGTTTTTAAAGTGAAACAAATATTCAAATATGCTCTCGTTTCTTTTACAGTTGGAACTAGCATGCGTATCCCCACCTCCTCTAGACAGGAAGAGAATACCTTCTCCGAAAAATTGGAAAAGCCAAAAGAAAGTATTCAGCCAATAGGAGCAGTCACAGATCATGTGTTGAGAATGCCAAGTGGAGTTTCGCAATTACAAATATCAGCATCGGCAACATGTAGACACGTACTGGTTTTGGAAATGTAAGCCCTCCAATTTTTACTATTTTTTATTTACTGGCAAAACGTTGGTTATAGTAAAATATGACAGTTTATAAGTAGCAAAGAACAGTTTGTTGTTAACAAAATATCAATTTAAATTCTTGACAATTGTTTTCTATTATTGCAATTCATATTTGTATAGTAGACGCAATCGTTATAGTGGCTCAACGGGTGAAAGTATAATAAAGACGGAAAATGTTATCCTTGCCAGTTAAACCTCGTCTTGTGTCTCACTCGTAGAGTCACTGTAACGATTGCGTCTACTATAACAAAAAATAAAAATATATTTAAAGTAGCACTAACTGTTTTATTTATACCTCTTCCTATTTTATAATTCAAGATGCATAATTGTTACAACAATAATTAGTAGTTAATAGAATAGAATCATGTTTTGCTCTGGACAATTTAAAACACAATTTGAATTAGATAAAACTTTAAGCTAACGTAATATGATCATCAGAAATAATGTGTTAAATTTGATTTTAGAGTTGAAATTTTCAGTGATAAATGTTTGATGTATTTTAAAATGATTTTGAACAGATCTTGTATAAACGTAAAACTAATTTTTTTACAAATGATATTCTTGGGTGTTTGTAAAGTACTGTTATAACAAATTCAGCATTTGTGTGCTCTATTCAAACAAAATTTGATCGATAAAACATGATTGACTTTAATTGAAAACTAGTGGTAAAAACAAATTTTCTGTGCATACATTCCACATTTACTTACATAATGTTCTTCACGAGGAATGTGTATTGTGGAAAATTAGAATAAGTAATAATTGACTGTAACAATTAAATACTAAAATTAGATACTGGATTTATTATATGCAAGTATTTCACTCATACCATGTATTCTCTTCGGAGTTTGATTATTATAATAATTTATTATTTATTGAAATCATAGAGGAGTGGCTGCTTCATCATGAACATACTCAGAATGAAGCAGCGACTCATTGATTACAGTAAGTCATAAATTATTGTAGTAATTAAACTCTGAAAAAGATACATGGCATGAGTGAAGTATTTATAGCTGCCACTGATACGTAATGGTCATTCCTACGAAGGTAGTACGCGTATACCGTGAACGTGCAGTGTACATTATGAATGTAGCATGGACCTTCCTTCTATATATCTCATGTATCTAGCAATATTTCAATATACCTCTTTGGTTCATATCAAGTACCATTTTGGTTCATGGGAATGTTGTGGGAATCTTATTCGGATGTTGAGAAGCGGTCATCTGTACCGCTCTCTGACATTCAGATTATATACATTACATGCAAAATGAATATTCATTCTTAGTTCCTTGGTACATAAAGTACATTCCGAGCACATGCTCTGAATGCAAAAATGCTATATGGGAAGTTTCAGAAACAGTTATCCCATTTTTTGTGAGCTATATTTCAGTAAAGAGAAATTTGAAATCCATAGCCTACTTTATGAGATATATTACAAAAACCTGAAAAATAGGAAAACCACAAACGGTTATAGCTTCCTTATTTGAGGAGATACGAAAAAAGTTAAAGGAATGAATGTTGACGGCAAAGACAATAAGAATAATAACGTGTAACAAAAAAATCGAAAAATGCAGTTGGCTTTGACATACGCTATTGTGCAAAAATGAAAAATACATATCTCAAAGTAGGCCATGACGCCATTAATTCCGTTATTTTTTTCTCATTCCAACGATATAAAACATGTCACAGAAATTTTAACCGATAGTGTCAATATGTAATATTTTACGAATACCACAATTCATATAATTGAATCGTAACAATCAGCTGTGCCATAATTAGTGAAAAACAATAACAAAATTTTCGCGAGTAACTTGGTATGTTCTAGTATGCAATACGGGCTAACCAAAGCATACTTTGCCGTTTTCGCGAACGTATAGTAAGGTAGGGGAATACGTACGACGGCAATATATGACGTCATGAAATGATTTTAAATCATACTTCGAGTAACCTAGTTCAAGAGGTAGTTACTTCTAGTTAGATTGTTTTTAAGAGTTGTCAAACGACGGCCAAACGTCACTTCTTTTAACAAGGTTATGTTTGATTTTTGTTTTGGGGTAGGTAGTTCGCGTATAATATATATTATATATTATATTAGCAATAGAAAATGTTTTTTTTTCATTCTAAAAAACTCATAGAACTTTATTTCAGTGTATTTCTCTAGCCAGTTTTCAAAATGAAGGGGTACACTTGATATCTTCTCAGTAACAGCCTTAAGCATATTAACAACATATTACTGTCTGTTAAAACAATAGCATTATGTAACTCTGTATTTATATTGAAAATTAAGTTCTCCGTCATAAAAAATAAATTTTCCATTACATTTACATTTGTAAATGCCCTAATGAAACTATATAATAACTAACCTGAACTAACCAACTTGATGATTCTACGTTTTCGCGACTATCTGGCCTTACTAGTGTTGGTATGGTGGGGGAACTTACTAGACCTAACTATTTGGTTAGTTAAAGTTACTCGCGAAAATTTTGTTAATGTATACAGTTATTAATAAATTTGACAGATTGTCACTGTTGTATGTTGTATGTTACGTTGTCGAGTTCTAAGACAAATTTTATATCAGTAATTATGGTGTACACCAATAATAACAAATTCGATATGATTAGCATTTATTGTCAGTGCAATTTTGACGCTGAGATGGCAGTCACGGTTTACGGAGATAGATTTCCAGATGCTCCGCAGCCAAATCGAACTATGTTTAGGAAGTTAGTTCAAAATCTAAAAACGCACGGTTCATTTTCAAAAAAAGTAGTAAGGCGAGCGCATTGCGGATAATGTAAGAAAAGTGAATAGAGTAATGAATTATGTTAACCAAAATGAGGAAACCTCTTTGAGACAAATTCAGAGAAACTGTCGCATAAAAAAGACAGTGCAAGAAAAATATTGAAAAAAAAACGGATTTCGATGCTACAAAATGAGGAAAGTTCAACATTTAAATGAGGGAGATAAGCCAAGGAGAGTAAGATTTTGTAGATGGTTATTAAATAAGAAAAGGAATGACGCGCTGATATGTCGCAAAATTCTTTGGTCGGACGAATCAAATTTTTCTAATAATGGATTTTTCAATAGAAATATGCATTATAAGTGGACACGAGAAAATACACATTGGTGCAGAGAGATTGCTTTCCAAGAAAGATTTTCTACGAATGTTTGGTTGGGTCTTTTAGGGACTAAAGTAATTGGACCTTATTTTTATGATGGCAAATTAACCGCTCGTAGATACCTTAATTTCCTGCAAAACGAATTTCAAGATTTTCTTTATGAATTAACAGTGTGGCAGAAAGATTAAATTATTCATATTTTCGACAAGATGGGGCTCCACCTCACACTGCTGTAATATGTACAAATTATTTAAATCAAGTTATGCCAGATAGTTGGATAGGCACCTATGGACCCATTCTACCCGTATAACCAAGCGATATAGGTTTCCGTGGACTATATAGATTAATATATAATCTATAAAGATTTTTCGATAAAGATTTGAACTATATAGAGTATTTATAGTACAACTAAATATTTCCTGTATAGATATATATCTATTTAATCTGTACAGAGAATATAAAGCATTATCTGTATATATTTTTCCTGTATAGAATATATGATTTACATTTATAGCAGATATAAAGTATCGTTATATTATCGATAACTCATTAATATAGGTCCTGTAAAGTTCTCCGATAAGAACATTACTGTTAGGGAAAATGTATTACAACTTTATTAAGTCTATATGTCATCTATAGATATTCTATACTAAATAGATATCAAGTCTTTACATAATCGATACTAATTTTTCCTCATTTATCGCACTTCTTAAGTAACATTAAATTATAGACATCATCAACCAAATTAACCTCAAAATCTTTGTATGTTTAAAATGTAATTTTGATGTGCCTCTATTGTTATTTGGATATAATCGAGTATATAACAATCTTTTAACAAGTTTAAAGAAGTAGGGAAGTACTTCTCTACATATGTTTCTAAAGCAAACAAAGTATTTTTTTTATTATACAACTTGGATTCGAGTTCCTATTATGCAGAGCTCGATGAAGTGCATCAAGGAAGATATTTATAAAACATATCTTTATTGACAATGGATCCGTATGTGATTAATTTAGAACAATATTCTACAGACCTATCAGATTTTACTAAGATGTATCCAGATATAATAACATATCTGTGCACACCAAAAGTGCTTTTACCATGGAAGAAATGAAAGCTCATAATACATTTTCAGTAAACGTTGATATAAATAGTTAGTAGAACAAAATTTTTACATAATCAATGGTGGAACCCCTGTAAATATAATTTTATTTATAGTTTTTAATTGATGTTAAGGATATTTTACTTGTCGTATAAACTAAAATAGAAAAAATAAATCCAAAAATACATTATTTTATTATTTATCGAGTTATTTATTAATAGGTTCACATAATATATAACAAAAATTCTATGTGGCACAATAAATCATAAATTTCTTTATTAGCATTCTGTCACACAAACTGTAAACTCTCAACTCTGCGATTCTTCAATGTCCTTATAACATGATTGAAACTTTTCTCCATCTGTAATAATAGATTATTATACCTTATAAAAAAAATTCCCTTTAAACCCTAAAATTAAAAATGAAATTCTCCATGTCGCATACAAATTTCGTTTCAAAATTCCCACGCTGCGGACTTTCAAATCTGTCTGTCATTTGGTACCCTTTCACCCTTTCAGCTCATCTTTTTCCTCTTCGAACTCTTCCTGACCATTGAGTTTATAAAGAGCTTGTAATGTAAGTTTAGCCCACTTTTTTTTTATAGAATCCAAATGGAATTTTTATTGTCGGTTAATGATGCTGGATTTCTTAAATTTAATACCTAAAATGATATGTCTCTTTAACATATGCATATATTGAATTCAATTAATGAACAATACTTGAACTAAAATGTTTGAAACACATTCTAGCATGCTTTATTTTCCTTCTGGTAAATCTTCTCTTATTTTGACGGAATTTATCTACAATGGTCTTCTTTCAAAGAATTCATTATTTTTTATATTTGGGCCATGCATAGAAGGAACTCTGCAATTGAGTTACTGCTTAAATTAATTAATAATGTATGACATTGACAATTATTTTACCAGAATAATCTAATCCCTTGATCCCTGGCTGCATTACTACAACAATTTACCACTGCACAAAAAGAAGGCATGTCTGCATTTATTTTAAGAACTTATACTTATAACAGCGTGCAATATCACAATTAATGTTTTATTATATCACTTATTATTTAAAGTCAGATGTTTTTCTACACTCAAAATTGTTTAATTCGTTTTTGAAAATGTGAGGTTATTATAAATATGTATATTGTATATACAATAAGCTAGATTTGATCACAAGGCTAGGTAGCGCAGGGAGCAAAGACACTAGTGCACTGAAATTGTAGATATGCGTCGTAGGTTCGCATCCCACCAGGATCCCAGGTAAGTGGAATGATATCTGAAGGTTTCTAAATAAGTTTATAAGTACAGTAGAAATTATAAAGTAATATGTGCAACAAATTCCCGAAAAAATACATACAGAACAATTATTTTTTTCATTTAATTATTATTTTATTTGCATTTTATGTGTTTAAATACACCAAAGATATATTGACGTATACATGACTAATAATCTACGCGCTGTCTAAACTCAAAATATATCGTGACGATATCGAATCGATAAATGCCTACTTTATTCAATCTATATCCAGAATGTATTCAAACCCGTATCGTCGCTGTACCAAAAGAATATAGGCTGTCTTTATCGAGTAAAGGTTTTCATATAGACCCGATACAGGTTCTATACAGTTTGGTTATACGGGTATGGCCAGCTCGATCACCAGATATTACCCCCTTGGATTTTTTCGTCTGGGGTTACATTAAAGACAAGGTATTTCAAACTGCCCCTGAAAATATTGAGGACATCAAAACCAGAATTCGAAACGCATGTGAGGTAATTACTCCTGAAATGCTCCAAAATGTAATGCGTGACGTGTCTCGTAGAGCACGTTTATGTGTCAGAATGCATGGTGCACAATTTGAGCATTTGCAGTTAGAAAAATAAATACACACAATTTCTTTTCAATATAGTAGTAGGTACTGTTATACATAGTTTTTCGTTTTTTTCTTTGGATGTTCGTTTTGTACTTGTATTTTTATTTATGAGATATTTATTGGTTTGTATTAAATTTTAGTAAATAATTACGGAATTATAATTATTATAAAGTGAATTTTTACTATTATGGCACAGCTGATTGTTACGATTCAATTATATGAATTGTGGTATTCGTAAAATATTAAATATTGACACTATCGGTTAAAATTTCTGTGACATGTTTTATATCGTTGGAATGAGAAAAAAATAACGGAATTAATGGCGTCATGGCCTACTTTGAGATATGTATTTTTCATTTTTGCACAATAGCGTATGTCAAAGCCAACTGCATTTTTCGATTTTTTTGTTACACGTTATTATTCTTATTGTCTTTGCCGTCAACTTTCATTCCTTTAATTTTTTTTGTATCTCCTCAAATAAGGAAGCTATAACCGTTTGTGGTTTTCCTGTTTTTCAGGTTTTTGTAATATATCTCATAAAGTTGGCTATGGATTTCAAATTTCTTTTTACTGAAATATAGCTCACAAAAAATGGGATAACTGTTTCTAAAACTTTATTCTTCTACAATAGATATTAAACGAGATATTTGGTGTGGCCCTCGTAAAATAGACAGTCTGTATATTAGGTGCCTATATGCCAAGTGAATACGAAACTCATGAAGTACATTCACTACAGATTTGGCCTCTATTTCGAGGATAAGTAACAAACAGAAATATTTAATTTGTATAAGTTTGTACAGATAGTTTGGTATATACAGGGTGATTCTTTTTATGGCGGCCATTAGAATATTTTCCACTTGCAGATGAGATAGACATTTAATTGAGATTTGATACCCTACCATAATCGACCATTGCGAGTCTGAAAATAATAATTTCAAAAAGGCGGCACTTCTGGAAATATCGGAAATGGATATCATCTTTGTTATTTTAAATTCGACTTTTCGAAATGAACATAAAATTCTGAGCCGAAACATGTAGCATATGCTATAACTAAACTGAGCAGTTTCGGATATTTTATGAAAAAAATGAGAGGTGCAACGGTTTTCAAGAACTGACTGTCATCCAGCTGGCCGGTTAGCGGTAGGGGTGGATGCATGTGAAAAGGTTGAAAAGATGTAAAATAAATTGGCAGGCAGATAAATAATGTACTACATTTCCAAGAAACTTTTACACATTTTCAACATAAAAATTATAGTGAACCTTTAAAAATGGTTTAAATATAGGTTTCATATTTGTTTTATAATATCGGAAAATTAGCAAGCTACAAAAAAATTCCAAGACACAAAAACTGTTTAGAGAGCCTCAATGCATACGTCTGATTTTCAGATTTTTAAATTACATACATAAAGTAATAATAATAATAATAATGGCAGTGATAATGGTCATGATAATGATAATGACGATGACGATGCCGATGATAATGATAATGATAAGTGTGCGAAATTCCATTGATAATAATAATAATGATCTTTATTGATGTTCAAACTTCACAAGAATGTGGTACCCTATTCGCAGACACGCCGTAGTCTCTGCCTTTAACGCGGTAAGAAATATTTGTCACTAACCTCTCACATTCCTCCAGGGATTTATTATACCCACTGTTTGAAATGTTTCTTTCCGAATAGTGTACCAGGGAATAAAGCCACATTTCATGGTCACAAGGCTCCGGTTTGGTCTTCTGAATGATATACCTAAAAATATTTAAAATTTTTCTCTATGTCGTTCCCAGGACACCAAAACATTGAACGCAACAATCGACACGCATTTCGTCAACCACGTTGGAACCATCGGGAGGTGTAAAAATTTTAATCTTCTCCCGACAATTCCAACTTAATTGGCGGAACGCGCGTCGAGTTCAAGCCTCTTGGTGTTTGTAGAAACTGCTTCTCAGGCTAATTTAAATGCTGGTATAAGGTAACGCGACTTACTTCTGTATGATATCCTTCTCCCCATATGGCATCTCACCCGTCTCCTGATCGTATATCATATTACCCTCACGTTCCTCGTCAAATGTGTGGTCATTGGGGTGGTGGTCCGGGTACATTACGGAGTCGGAGAAGGATTCGAACTGATCGCCCAACACTGTGCTGGCTAAGTAGATGAGAGCACCAGTTGCCCAGTTGAACAAGTTTACTAAATGAACTATCGGCTGAAAAAAATTAACTATTATGTGTACTTAACATTCAGACTAACAACACATTAAAGCCTGTTTTTATTTAAAAATTTGAATGTAGGTCAAACCATACGAAATGCATACCTAAGTCTGAAGATGCATATAGATATTCTGCTTTAGTATAATACGTTGTGTAGTGACTGTTGGTGATGGTGGTGCTTAAAAAACGTATGTGTATAAAGAAGTAACAGAGTGTATACAGAAAAATCAGAGAAGCGCCGGAAATAAACTGAATACAATATATAGCTAGCTGTATTATTTCAATTTGTTTGAAACCATTACAAATAAAAAATAAATTTAAAAATAAACACATTTTAACTGTAAGGGGACCAAAAATTAAACATAGATTAGTTCAGTAGAATTGCGCAGGTCCCCCCTATATACTGACACTAGAAACAATATACAGCGAATTACGAGAAAATGATAGGATTACTATTAGATAGGCAACATTAGCAAGGTGATTTCGAAATTGGTTTTAAATTTAAAATGATAAATAAGCAGGAACAATATTTGGTTTCGGTTACCAGTAATATACTGTTTATTAATATTATTTTACTAGTATTATATTATAAAATCTTAATAATAAAATACATTAGACACCTTAAACACCTTAAACACATTTGTTGTTGGCTAGATGGTGAAATTAATAGATTTCAACTTTTCAATCAGTTTCGTATGATTGAAGTTAAAACTAAACGTCTACAGTACCAAATCAATAATTATTTCTTTTAACACTACTCTATTTGATATAAATACTTAATTAATGAAGTATCATGCAATTATTATGGTTCAAAGTTAATTGTCAATGTTTAGGAAAAACTAAAGCCAGCCCTGTCTCTATTCGACATTTTCCTAACTAGTCGGAACGTCGGTATCTCTAATGTTTTTTTGCCACGTTGTGTCAACCGGTTATATAGATCAGAAGAACTATAAAACAATCTACCAAATCTTCTAATCACCTATTATACAGGGTGTAATTAGTTTCATGTCATTAAAAAAAACTGGTGATAGGGAACGACAAGACAAACAAAAAAACCTTATATAACGTGGGGTCTAAAGCTTATAGTTTTGGAGAAAAAAAATTAACAATAATTTCGCAAATTTTCAATAAAATCTTTTGAGAACTGCTGGAATATTGAGGTAGGTTTAGATCGTCGCGCATGTCTTTGCCTATGATACTCAATATTTGTGTAGATAGCTATAAAGTGTCGACGGTCTTTAGCGATGCGGTAAATAAGATAAAAGACGTCGACGTTTTCTGAGTGTTTTGTAGATCTGATCTGAAGAAAACTATACTCTGACTCTCCCTTGTGCAATATTTTAGTTACTGTGGGTATTGAAACATTCTTTATAGGATTTTGCAAACAGCAGAAAAATTAACTATCTATAAAAGAAAAACTTTGAGTAGAAATATTAATGAAATCTTGAACCTGAATTCTGGTTATGCTAGCAAATTAAAATCCTAAAATGAATTTGTCTAATTTCTTATTTGACAATTCTCATTCTAACACTAGCATCCACACAGTCCCCTACGGCCATGCAGATTAAACTAGTATCCACATAACCCCCTACGATTATGAAGATTCAGTTAAAAATGAGAACAGAGACCTAAAATGAATTTATTTATCTACCTTGTCTTAAAAAATTTTTCATTCCAATGGATTACATTTTCATGAAATCTATCATTCTGTTTCCTGGAAATGCTTAGCCTTTGAAACGTTTTTCGCCCTTATTCTGGAGCTCATCAGAAATAAGAAATTAGACAAATTCATTTTAGGATTTTAATTTTCTAGCATAACCAGAATTCAGGTTATCGAAAGAATGCAAAAATTTCATTAATATTTCTACTCAAAGTTTTTCTTTTATAGATAGTTAATTTTTCTGCTGTTTGCAAAATCCTATAAAGAATGTTTCAATACAATTATAAGCAAACAAATAATAAATCATTTTTTACTGTGGGTGTTTCGATGTACACACGTCCAACCCGCCGTTCGTTGTTTTTGTTATTTTTGCATACTTGTTCGTACTTTTTGTATTCCGGTTTGGATTTTGGATCAGGTTTTTCTTTTATTTTTCTTTATTGACAACGTTAGTTGATAGTTTACTGTTTAGTGTTGAACGGAGCACGTATGTCCTTAATTCGACGTACCGAACTGCGTATTGATGCAGATGCAGAGATTTCGAATAATTTACTTAGGTGGTAAGCTTTTAACCCAGGACACTCATTTATGTTACAAACGTAAATAAATCACATTTAAATATTCTAAATTATAAACATTAATCCAATATTTTGTTCCAAATTAAAAGAAACGCATGTAAAGAAATGCTCAAATGCTCTGTTTAAACTTCTATGGCCATTATTTGCTTGCAGTTGTGCAAAAAAAGATAACGAATTATTTACCTCTTTATAATTACCTCAGTTCGGTTGAGGCGGTCCATCAAAGGAGGTCGATGATCCAAGGCCTTTGCACTTTTTTATGACAATTTAAAAGTTGTAGAATTGGGAACTACAAGTCCATTGACCAAGAAAAGCAGTGGTTCTCAATTATTTTCTACATTAATATTAAAAACATATTTAAAATGTTGACCTAGGTCAGTTTTTTTTTTCAAAGTGCCCCTAGAGGGAAAAATCATAAAGGTTTTTTGTTTGTCTAGTCGGTCCCCATTACCAGTTTTTTTAATGACATGAAACTGATTACACCCTGTATATTAGTCCAATCAACGTTAACAAAGGAAAAATATAAGAAATAATTTGTGCAGTGGCCAATTTTTGTGCACTTGTCGGGGGAAGTGCCCTGAACAACATACTAAAAGTCCTGACTAGTGGAGGGTCCGCGAGGGGGGGCGTAGTTCAAAGGTCCACTTTTCACGTTTTTCTTGAATAACTCGAAAACCACGCCCTCTAGCGAATGCATACTTTTTCGCCAGAAGGCGTGGTTTTCGAGTTATTAACAAAAACGTGATAAGGGGAGCTTTAAACTACCCCCACCCCCCCGTGGACCATCCACTGGTCAGGACTTTTAGTATGTTATTTCCTCTATTCAGCCTTTTTTGAGCTTCGATGACTGGACTATATGTACATTTTTATCAATCGCTTACCGAGGACAACCTCGATGCTGGGCTAGCGGTTTCTTGGCCTTCCGGACACAGTCCTTGGTAGTCGTACATCCTGGTCACCTTGTAAATTCCCTCGTCTACCAGTTGACTCATGATGTCCGGTCGTCTGCTTCCAAAGAAATAGCCGGTCTCCTCCAAATTGTTGCTGACAATAACAAAACCGTGGTCGTCCAGCATTAGGCAATGTAGTTCTCCGGAACTGCATGTCCTTTTGCAAGGTATATCCCCACACTGAAATAATAATAATGATAATAATAATAACCAAGCGCGCAAGAAGTGCAGATGATTGCACTGTTGGGAACGGCGCACATTCTAAGGAAAATTCTGGAGTTGGAGTCTCTGTGACCCATTGTTGAGATCTGGACGGGATAAGGGCTCAATAACCAACAACAGCGCCGCATCCCCTACCAAGGGATCAGGGAAATTTCCTCCCAAAGAGGATGTGAAATTTCATAATAATAATAATAATTGTAGAATTGAGGAAGTGAATATATTACTAGCATAAATACTCGTAATTATTTCAAACTCTTACTAAAGACTTATTCATAGATAAGTACAAAAACATATATCCTTCTAAACAAAATACTTTGCTGGCTACATGCCACGAACAACATTGAATTATAAGAAAGAAATATGCACATTACGTACAGAAAACTGTCACAATAATGTTAGTTTTAATTTTAAATTATCCTGTTCAACAAAACCAAAAAACAACCAAAGACAAAAACACTTACCAAAAACTTTGAAAACTTTCACAGACACGTGTTTCTGTATCCTACAGGATTCTGTATCCTACAGGATACAGAAACACGTGTCTGTGAAAGTTTTCAAAGTTTTTGGTAAGTGTTTTTGTCTTTGGTTGTTTTTTGGTTTTGTTGAACAGGATAATTTAAAATTAAAACTAACATTATTGTGACAGTTTTCTGTACGTAATGTGCATATTTCTTTCTTATAATTCAATGTTGTTCGTGGCATGTAGCCAGCAAAGTATTTTGTTTAGAAGGATATATGTTTTTGTACTTATCTATGAATAAGTCTTTAGTAAGAGTTTGAAATAATTACGAGTATTTATGCTAGTAATATATTCACTTCCTCAATTCTATTTTAGATTACTCTTACATTGTAGGGAATTTGCATTTGCATTTGATTATGTTTTATAAATAATAATTGTTCTTTCTAATCATTTAGAAGATACGTCAACGCCGAAATGCATAACGGTTACATAACATTTAATGTAATACTGATAGTTACATCGTAGTATAAGTTATAAAACTGGTTGATATAACAGAACAAAAAACGCAGAAAAAATGTATACTTATATGAATAAACAAATAAACAGTTTTTTTTTTCGTGAATATCTCACTTACACTGTGGGTAATTTTTGTGAAAAGTGAATTCAGGGCAGTGTGGTAGAACTGGTAGCCAACCACCGCCGCTGGGGCCTTTCTCGCTGTCTCTTCTTTAAATATCGCATGGCTTACGGTGACCAGGATATTCGTAGAGTTTCCTGGAAAAAAAATTCTGTCAAATACTATACCGGGTGCCCACGAAATCACGTACCACCTTCACTTTTTTCGTTATTTCTCAAGATAAAATTTGAATTTAGGACACTGAACATTTGACACAAAAATAGGTTTTTTCGAAAACTGTCATTAAAAGTTACTTTTACATGATATTATTATGAATTACACCCCCTTGAAACTGGAGATTGATACGCCTATGCCTAATAGTGAGTGACTGGAAACTTGTAGAAAGAGATAGAGTTTTCTAGAGTACGATAGGAGAAGATTCTTGGTGGATTTAGAGGCAATTTCAGAGTATATAAGGCGCGATTACCGGCGCAGAAGGAGAAGTTTATTAAAGCGAAATTGATAGCCAAAAAGTAAGGTTAAATATCAAGTAAACAAAGTGTAAAGGCTATTTTGAAGTATTGTATAGTCAGTGAATTATTAAATAAAGTGTTAGTGGTTTACCCCTTTTTAAAATTATTTAGAGCCCACAGATTCATACAGGGTGTTTTCTAAGAGGTGGAAATACGCAACAACTGATGTCAGAAGCGGAATTTTAACTAGAAGATTTTTTTTTCGGAAGTGTTCGAGAAGCTTTGGACAGTGTATTCTCGAGAAGTAGTGCTAACACAGTTGACTGATTTACTGGACGTTGTTCGAGGGTTATTTTCGAACAGGAAAATAGTGTAAAGTGCATTTTTTGAGACATTTTTGGAACATTTTATTTGGACATTAGAGGTTAAGTGACAAACACTCTAGATAAGACTTTTTCGTGCCGTTTTGAGGTTTTTCTGGACAGTCTTATTACGATAGTGACGTAATTATTAGATTTATTTGATTTCAACGTAGTCGTATGCCGGTAACAACCAGAAGCATGGCATCCGAAAAACAAATACAGGACTTATTCGCCCAAATGCAAAAGATGATGATGGACCAAGAAAATAAACGCCAGGAAGACAAAGAAGAACAGGAAAGAAAACGCCAGGAAGAGAAAGAAGAACAGGGAAGAAACGCTAGGAAGAGAAAGAAGAACAGACAAGAAAACGCCAGGAAGAGAAAGAAGAACAGGAAAGAAAACGCCAGGAAGAGAAAGAAGAACAGGAAAGAAAATTTCAGGAAGAGAAAGAAGAACAGGAAAAAATCGACAAGAAAAAGAACAAAAACGTCAACAGGAAAAAGAAGAACAAGAACAGAAGAATTAAGCAAAATTTTTGTGGATCAAGAATAGGAGAAACGCCGTCAAAAGAAAAATGACGACTTAAGGCAAGCTATAGAGACGCAACAGAATGCCTTGTTTACAGTCGCTGAAGAACTCAAAAATAAGATCGAAGTAAAAATGGACAAGGTCCGAGGAGGAATTAAGTGGAGTCAAAGAGGAAGTGAGCGAAGTCAAAGAAAAAGTAGACAAGGTTGAAGGAAAATTGGACAAGGCTGAGGTAAAAGTAAATAAAGTCGAATCAAAGATGGACAAGTTTGAAGAAGAAGTCAAAGGAGAGATAGACCTGCTTAAAAGACAGTTGAGAGATAGAGGAAACCAGCAAGTGGTATCATCAGGCCAGCAATTTAAACTTCCCCCTTTGATGGTCAAAGTTCCTGGATAACGTACAAGAAACAGTTCGAGGCAGCAGCAAGTGCAAACAACTGGAATGACGAGGAGAAGGCTATGGCGTTAGTCCTGGCTTTAAGAGGCCAAGCATTGGAGTTGTTCCAGACAATTCCGGTAGACCAACAACAGAACTTTAGAGTTTTGGAAGCTGCCTTAGATCTACGATATGGCGATCAGCACTTTGCCCGAGTATACCAGAATCACACCCCCTTGAAACTGGAGATTGATACGCCTGTGCCTAATAGTGAGTGACTGGAAACTTATAGAAAGAGATAGAGTTTTCTAGAGTGTGGTGGGAGAAGATTCTTGATGGATCTAGAGTCAATTTCAAAATATATACGGCGCGATTACCGGCGCAGAAGGACAAGTTTGTTAAAGTGAAATTGATAGCGAAAAAGTGAGGTTAAATATCAAGTAAACAAAGTGTAAAGGTTATTTTGAAGTATTGTATAGTCAGTGAATTATTAAATAAAGTGTTAGTGGTTTACCCCTTATTAAAATTATTTAGAACCCACAGATTCATACAGGGTGTTTCCTAAGGGGTGGAAATACGCAACAATATTTATTAAATGGCAAAATGACAGTTTTTTGTCTACAGAACGCAAAAGTCCTTTATATCCAGGATGTAATAGACCTTTTCATGCATCTACAAAAATCAATGAAATTATAGATTATAGAATCAGTTAACCAGTTTATTTGTCATTATCAAAAAAACCATAAATTTTAACAATCAATAATTAATAATCAATTTAACAGTTAATCATTTTCTTACCGTTTAAGGTACTTGTTATATTTCTCTATATCTATATTTTGTTTCACGCTTAGTGTTCTCTTCAGCATTGAATGCATAGACCATAACGTTGTCGGCTGCACTCTCGTAATTTTATATTCAAAATATGTCAATATCACACTTTCAGGCACATTTTTAAATTTCTTAGAATCATGCCATTCCATAAAGTCTTTGTAAGCAGATTCATATCGATTTGCTGGAAATAAGTTCAGAAATTGCACTCGTCACTGATTTAGATACTTCACATAGTAGATCTTCATCATTATCTTCGTTATTGTTATTATTGAATAAACGGCCACCAACTCAAGATTTAAAAAACCCCGTGTTTTCTTAATCGAATTGTTGATTGTTCACCCAAAGCTTATTGCTTTGCTATCGTTACGGACGCGCTAAAGAACATTTGATATTAAAATATGTGCAGCAAATTGAAGATGACATACATGTCAAATAAATTGTATGTCAAAATTTTCACTTCACATTTTTAGTAATTATTGAACTGTGGGAGACAGTTTTCGAAAAAATGTTGTTTGATATTCGATTGCGAAATTCTTTTGCATTCAAAGATGGTATTTCGCAATCTAGCATCAAAAATTACTATTTATGCTCATTTATGCCAAATTTCCTGTACCCTAATTTCAAACTTTTATCTTGAAAAGTAAAGAATGGAGGTGTACCTGGTTTCATGGGCACTCTGTATACATTGGCGCAACTTCGACGTCACATTTTTTTTACTAACTTACCTATTTCATAAGGTACAGAATATACGAAGTTACTCGAGTCGATATAGTGCTGTTCTACAGCTCTTTTGTACCAGATCTCGTCGATTGCTTTGTTGTGGAGTATGTGGAAGTTGCTGGAACACGATTTTGAATGAAAAACTTTTTATATACAGGGTGTTCTGTCAACGTCGCAGCTATGGTCATGAGCGCCCTTGCCAAGATTTGAACTTTGCGTCCTCCAAGACTTATTTTCTAGGAGAAACAACACAACAGTGGCGGCTCGTGATATTGTCTGCAGAGGAGGCTTGATATTTTGAAAGACAACTGATGTGCAATATGACTACAATTTGTACATTTCCCCACCACCCCCGAGGTATTACAAGGGCGCGTTACATTTTTTTGCCGTGGGTTGTTCGCCAGGATACCGATTCATGACTTGAGAGAATAGAACTAATAAAAGAATAGAATGAAAAGGAAATAGAAAATATGATGAGATGAAAAAATCATTCTCATGAAATTCTCGTTCCTACGACTCGAGTATCGGTATCCAAAGGAGTCCTACTATCCCACTTGTAAATAAATTATATAACTTTTAATAAAAATAAAAATAGTTTTAGTAAAAAAATTAAAGTGTTTTTCTACAAACAAAAAATTGTATTCATTATCACTGCCAGGAGTGTAAAATTATAAGTTTTAATAGAAATTAAAATAGTATTGGGAAAGAAGTTATACAAAAAAAATATAACCGCGGAACTCTATATTATGGAGAATTATAAAAAATATTTCCTAAAAAATAAATAACACAAATAAATATTTTTTCTAAAGTAACAACTACCTATATTAATCTCTGCTTTAAAGCTTGAATATTTTTATAAATGAGTGGCAACCTGCGATTTTTGGAACTAGCAAAATGGTTGATTATTTCATCATAAAATGAATCGCGTTTACTCAATTCTGACAAAAAACGTTTTTCTATTGAAATAAGCGATACATTTGAAAGGCGGCCTTGACACATTTAGTTTCTAGTAAAAATGTTTTTATGCGTTTAAGTGTTGAAAATGATCATTCTACAGAAGCTTACCGGAATTGTCTCAAAAAATAGTGGCGTTATTCAAAAAGTTCTCTAATTTTGTGTCATAAGTTTTTAAAAAATCTACCAGCTCTTTGAAATTTCCTTTATTGCACGATTCTCGTTTTTCGTCATGTCCTCGGAAAGAATTTTCTTGTGAAGATAACTACTATATAACGGCATCTATTAACCTCTTTAATATTTCCCTATTCTCACGGACCTTTTCGTTAACATTTTCTATTTCTCTCTTATGTGCAGAATCCAAGAAATTTACAATATTTTGTTTACCAAACATTTCGAATTTAATGCAAGATGAAATGTGCTCCTGGGATTTTTCGTGCCTTTCTGAACCTCGCGACAAATTTTGCAAATTATTAAACCCGGCCCTGCCCCAAATTGAGGATTGATCATTAGTAAATAATAAACATCTCCAACAATATAATTTGTTTTTAACTGTTGATGCCGTTAACCACTCGACTTTTTTATAATTGTTATCACAAAACCCTCTGTTTTGTCTACCACTTTTAAAAACTAACGAAAGCATTGCTGGTGTAGGCCTGGCATTTCTTTTAATTCTTACCTTTTCGTCATAAATAAGAGTAGCAAATCCATTTAATAACAAATAATCCACCACGTCTGGACAACAAGACATGTTGTTGGGATTATTTTCACCTAGAGCACTTATTTCTAGCCCGCCTATCAAATGTTTTATGTATTTATACGTCAAGTTGTTCTTAACCGGTTAAACGCAACTGTCAGACTGTCAGACGTCAGTTCGTTTTCTTTGTGAATCACCTGACTCTTGAATGACCTGTGCACATGCGCTATAAAAACTAAGATCTGAGGCTAGCCTCATACTTGGCTATTCCAAGTGTTGCTCTTTTACACAGCGCAAAGAAATTCAAGGTCATTCATGTTATAAGTAAATGCGGTAAAGTTGGAAGCTATTTCGTATTAGCCTCCAGTGAACCGCAGTGTTCATTCAGTAAAAGACCGGCCGACCGGGAAATATGCATACAAAGACTATCCGGAATGTAACGTTATAGGTATGTTTGTGGAAAGGAAATGCAAAAATGTTATATATAAACTGAAAATTAATTAATGAATAATAAGCAATAAAAAATATTGAAAATTGAGATATACCTAATAGAAATTTCTTAAGATATTACTTTTGAAGATATGGTGGTTCTTCCAAGGGGTGGCTGAGCCTCCCCTGCCTCCCCTGACGAGCCGCCACTGCAACACAATAACTTTGAAAGTGTAATTTAAGCATAGTGCGTCCCATTGAGCGTTGCGCCTCTGGTAGCCGCTCGCCTGGCCAGCCTCTAGCTACGACGCTGTTTTCTGCATCATTATGTCAAAGTTTGGGAATATAAACTAATATGTTTGAGAAACACCAGTTACTCACGGTTCGTGTTCAGCGCTCTCGATGTTTTGGGGGAAGTTTTGCCATCTTGTCAGACCGCTATGGGTAGCCATAAATGCCACGACGATCCCAATTTTTCTTACCAGTTCCGCTCTGCGTGCAACAGAATTGTTATGTTAACATTTAAACAATTACTGAACGAGAGCTAAAATTTATTTTCTTAAATTAATTTTCGAATTGTGTTTTTAGTTTTGTCAGAAAACAACCTAGAAATATCTTGGCAAAAATGCTAGTGGTAACAGTTTTCCAGAAAACTTTTTAATTATAGAAAAACACATAATTGAAATGTAAAATGTAAACTACAGAAGAGGTTGCCCTATTAATAATTGTTAGAAAAAGTATAAAATAAAATCCTGGGAAGGCTAAAACTGAAAAACACAAATATCCTGGCTGCATGTCAGTGAGGAAAGTCCGTTATAAATTAAAGCTAGACATACAGACTGTCTATTTTACGAGGGTCACACCAAATATCTCACTTAATATCTATTGTAGAAGAATAAAGTTTTAGAAACAGTTATCCCATTTTTTGTGAGCTATATTTCAGTAAAAAGAAATTTGAAATCCATAGCCTACTTTATGAGATATATTACAAAAACCTGAAAAATAGGAAAACCACAAACGGTTATAGCTTCCTTATTTGAGGAGATACGAAAAAAGTTAAAGGAATGAAAGTTGACGGCAAAGACAATAAGAATAATAACGTGTAACAAAAAAATCGAAAAATGCAGTTGGCTTTGACATACGCTATTGTGCAAAAATGAAAAATACGTATCTCAAAGTAGGCCATGACGCCATTAATTCCGTTATTTTTTTCTCATTCCAACGATATAAAACATGTCACAGAAATTTTAACCAATAGTGTCAATATTTAATATTTTACGAATACCACAATTCATATAATTGAATCGTAACAATCAGCTGTGCCATAATAGTAAAAATTCACTTTATATTAATTATAATTCCGTAATTTATTACAATTTAATACAAACCAATAAATATCTCATAAATAAAAATACAAGTACAAAACGAACATTCAAAGAAAAAAACGAAAAACTATGTATAACAGTACTACCTACTACTATATTGAAAAGAAATTGTGTGTATTTATTTTTCTAACTACAAATGCTCAAATTGTGCACCATGCATTCTGACACATAAACGTGCTCTACGAGACACGTCACGCATTACATTTTGGAGCATTTCAGGAGTAATTGCCTCACATGCGTTTCGAATTCTGGTTTTGATGTCCTCAATATTTTCAGGGGCAGTTTGAAATACCTTGTCTTTAATGTAACCCCAGACGAAAAAATCCAAGGGAGTAATATCTGGTGATCGAGCTGGCCATAGAATGGGTCCATAGGTGCCTATCCAGCTATCTGGCATAACATGATTTAAATAATTTGTACATATTACAGCAGTGTGAGGTGGAGCCCCATCTTGTTGAAAATATGAATAATTTAATCTTTCTGCCACTGTTAATTCATAAAGAAAATCTTGAAATTCGTTTTGCAGGAAATTAAGGTATCTACGAGCGGTTAATTTGCCATCATAAAAATAAGGTCCAATTACTTTAATCCCTAAAAGACCCAACCAAACATTCGTAGAAAATCTTTCTTGGAAAGCAGTCTCTCTGCACCAATGTGTATTTTCTCGTGTCCACTTATAATGCATATTTCTATTGAAAAATCCATTATTAGAAAAATTTGATTCGTCCGACCAAAGAATTTTGCTACATATCAGCGCGTCATTCCTTTTCTTATTTAATAACCATCTACAAAATCTTACTCTCCTTGGCTTATCTCCCTCATTTAAATGTTGAACTTTCCTCATTTTGTAGCATCGAAATCCGTTTTTTTTCAATATTTTTCTTGCACTGTCTTTTTTTATGCGACAGTTTCTCTGAATTTGTCTCAAAGAGGTTTCCTCATTTTGGTTAACATAATTCATTACTCTATTCACTTTTCTTACATTATCCGCAACATGCGCTCGCCTTACTACTTTTTTTGAAAATGAACCATGCGTTTTTAGATTTTGAACTAACTTCCTAAACATAGTTCGGAGCATCTGGAAATCTATCTCCGTAAACCGTGACTGCCATCTCAGCGTCAAAATTGCACTGACAATAAATGCTAATCATATCGAATTTGTTATTATTGGTGTACACCATAATTACTGATATAAAATTTGTCTTAGAACTCGACAACGTAACATACAACATACAACAGTGACAATCTGTCAAATTTATTAATAACTGTATACATTGTTTTTCACTAATTATGGCACAGCTGATTGTTACGATTCAATTATATGAATTGTGGTATTCGTAAAATATTAAATATTGACACTATCGGTAAAAATTTCTGTGACATGTTTTATATCGTTGGAATGAGAAAAAGATAACGGAATTAATGGCGTCATGGCCTACTTTGAGATATGTATTTTTCATTTTTGCACAATAGCGTATGTCAACTGCATTTTTCGATTTTTTTGTTACACGTTATTATTCTTATTGTCTTTGCCGTCAACTTTCATTCCTTTAACTTTTTTCGTATCTCCTCAAATAAGGAAGCTATAACCGTTTGTGGTTTTCCTATTTTTCAGGTTTTTGTAATATATCTCATAAAGTAGGCTATGGATTTCAAATTTCTTTTTACTGAAATATAGCTCACAAAAAATGGGATAACTGTTTCTAAAACTTTATTCTTCTACAATAGATATTAAGCGAGATATTTCGTGTGGCCCTCGTAAAATAGACAGTCTGTATATATAATAAGATGTACCATCTAAAAGATTAGAAAATTAACAAAACAGTCAAACAGAGAAGACGAAATAGATGAAGATCGTTGTTATAGCACTTATAGCTTATCCAGCGTTAATTTGAAAATACTTTAACATCAGCGGTGGTCATCAGCGTCGACCGACAATTTTCAGAATCGTTTTTTAATTATTGTTTTACTACTTTTTACTAATTGATAGGCATCATGTAAATTGTTTATTTATAATACATTATTTATTTATAATAAATATTAGTTTAATAAACAACTCCACAAATGATTAAAAAAAGTAAATAAATATCATTTAACCTATAACCCGGCCAAAATAGATATTCAATAAGGTTACAATAATTCATATAGAGCTGATAATTGATGGGAACAGTATTATAAATGAAATGTGGAAAGTCCCCATCGATCCCACATCTGCAAAAAAAATTATTCAAGGTCAAATTTCGCAAATATGGGTCTTTTGCATTTTTCAGCCACACGGTAAGTTTTATCATAAAAATAAATCAGACAAAAATTGTAGATCATGCAATTGCCTATAAAAAAAATGCAATGCAATTGCTTTAAAAAAAAATGTTTTTACACTTTTTCCCTAAGAATCACCATTTCTGAGATATAGCGATTTAGAAAGTTGAAAAAGTTGTGTTTCCCATAATATGCACACGTTTCCACGCCACCTATGAGGTAGTGTATTTAGCGCGTTTTTTTAACGTGGTTTCCGCGGTACTATTCGCGAAAATCAAACAAATGAACCCAAGAGGGATTTACCGTCGATACATACAAATTCACCAATACGTGAGAGCGATTTAGATATTACGAAGATATTGCGACTTTCCGCTGTTACTTGTTACATCACTACTTAGCCCTAGAAAAATTAAGAATATCACCGGTTAAGGTGATAACCAAAGGCAATTCAACCAACACACAAGTAATGACGGCGAACGGCTAGCTGATCTGGTGCGTGGCTGGAATTTCGTGGGTTCTTTTTTTAAATCAGCCGGAGGTTGAACCAATATTTTTGTGATATTTTACTAAACCAGTTTGTTCCAACACTCAGAGGTAGCTTAAAATGATGTAAATATTATGAGCGCCATCCACAGAAAAATTTAAGAGTTACTGCTACCTCTGTGATGGTGAAACCAACCGCTGTGGAAAGATTTGATCTTATGGCGGACAGACAAACAGAAAAAATGAAAAATGGAATTTTACAATAAAATATACTTATTTGTTAATAACTTTAGAAAAATCATCAGCATATGAAAAAGTCAACGAATTCAATCAATATAAAATTATAAGATGATGTTATCACTTATCAAATAAGAATATTAAGTAATATTACCACAATTTCCCAAAGAAAATATTTATAGCTTAATTAACTTATAATTAATAGAAGAGAAATACTTTATGCAATAAAAGTTATACAATAAATATTACACAAAAAAATCAATGAAATTCTCAGAATGTCACCAATCCTCCTGACGATGAATAGATAGTGGATGAGGGCTCCTGGTGAGTTCTGGTAGCTTTCCCTAACAGCCTCTCCGAACACAGACAGCGCCTCGACGTGGTTTGACGTCTTGCTAACCTATATAACGCTAGGGTTTTGCTGTTGGTTTGGATTGACTGGACTAAACTGGACTTGACTAAACGGAATTTGACTAGACTATGAATGCTGAACTTGACTATACTGTGTTTGACTGGACTATCTGTCTTATGAAATCCAGCAGGCATTTAACCATCAAACGAAAGAAGTGATTTTCCTTGTGTAAATTATGTAAATTATTTCGATGAATTATGTGTATTTATAAATTATGTGGATACATTATTTGGTAAATTATTTAGGTAATTTATTCAGGTAAATTATGTAGATAAATTATTTATGTAAATTATTTGGCAGCAAAACTCTACGTTTGGGAAGAAGAAAAATATTATCAGCACGTTTTTCAGAATTATGGTTATGTTTAGTTAGCAGAAATGAAAAATATGGCTGAAGGCCGTTAAATACTAATGAGAGGAATCAATTAAATAAATGTAATTACCTTTTATTAGATAGATCACTAAGAGAAAGTTTGATTATAGCAGAAGTGATGCAACTCGTGACTGAATGATTATCAAAAACTTTAAGTCTACGTATATGCTGCTACAGAATTTGCTACAGAAATGGCCAATTCTGCTATCAGCCAGCTAATAAAAGTGATATCCCCTCTCAAGTCTCAATTAACATATTACCATACTATAAACTAAAAATTACTAAGCGCGTTGTTCTATGCAACCCACAATACTTCCTGCAGTATATTTGATTTAACCAATAATTAAGAAACAGGTGCTGTGAAATATAGATATATCTCCTATTCGATCGGAGCCTCTGTGTTCTACGAGAGCTGTTAGCAAAAACTGGAATACAAAAAGAGTTAAATGGTTGAAACATGAAAATATAATAAATGTGTACATTCCTAAATTTAAACAGATTACCTATGATAATTTAATGTCTGGCTTTTTAGTTACTAGAGTATGGTAAATACCTGTACATATTTCTCAGAAATTCATTTTGTTTACTAGAATTTAATAAAATTACTTAAAGTTGCCAGATGTACGCAACATACTATAGGTACAAACTTTTCCTTATAGGTTAATTTTTTTGTATCCTTTGTATGGGTTCATTTGTTTTATTTTCGAGAATTGGAAATGACGAGTGATGTGAATTATGAGTAATTGATTGATAATTATCTAATGGAACTTCAAGTGTAATGTATTTTTCTCTTCTTCTTCTTCTTCTCCTCTTCTTCTTCCTGCTAGATACAAGTAAATTGTTCTAACAGCGATGCATCAGATGTCTCCTCGCTAATATCGTAAGAATCCTCTTCTGATGGCGATTCAACATTCGAGCACTACTGGCCTTGACAACTGGTAAATACTAACGAACAAGACAATCCAACTTTTTTGCAGCCGCACTTAGCACTACACCCCTTTTTGCAATTGCAAAAAATTGTATTGAGGAGTTTTTCCGGTGCAGGTGGGAGTAAAGTCTGGATTGGTTCCAATGTATTGTCAACAAACTTTGTTAGGAAATATTAACAATAACCACGTGTTTTCACAACGAAGGAACGTTCAAAACTAATAGTATTTGGACAATTGAATAGCACACAGATGTTGATCAAGATTATACGGGCATATAAAATGACGAAATTTTTGTATTTATATTCTCAGAATCGTACAATTTGTACGTATAAGTTAAAAAAACCAATATTTTTACTTGTATTACGGGTCCAGTGATGTATACAGGGTGATTCACGTAGACCATTCATTAGAAGTTTTTCAACTTGCAGTTGGATTAGAAACTTGAAATTTGGTGTACAGCCATAATCGATCATGCCCGTTCTATCTAAAATATTTTCAGTCCTCCAACTATACAGGGTGCGCCAAAAATTGGTACCAACTTTCTTATTTTAAATGGAAACGTATATTTTTCTTTACATGGATCGATTGGTCTTCTAATTCTGAGTTTAGAGAATCTAAGTTATGTTCACTTATCTATTACAATTTTTGACATATGTCCAATTTTTTGAAAAAAATTGCCGCTGCAGTAGTTTACGAACAAATTTGTATCTCGCAAACCTTTCAAAATTGTGAAACCAAATTTGTGAAGCAGTTAGCTGGAAGTCCAGGCTAACTTTTAATGTCCCATCGGTGGTCCCATTTTGTACCATATGGGCGCAGTCAATTTTCAAATGTCGCAATCAAAAATTGTCAAAAAGTCAATTTTTTCAAATGGCACCTATACTATTTTTTTTTCACACCATTCGAAAGAAAATTGAATTTTAGGGTGAGTTACTTAAGCATTCCCTATACCTAACTTCACCCCATATCGAGTTATTCAATAAAAATCAAGAAATACCTTATCTTGCCGAGAGATTCCTTACTTCATCAAGTATGCCATGGAAACAAAAGACAGTTGTAATAATTTTTAAAGAAAAATATGGATTCTTATTTAATTACACACAACACCAACAAATTATTATTAACGAACAAGAACAATGTTGACGAAATTCTGTCAGTGAAAACGGTGCACACATTGAGCATTTGTATTGAAATAATTATTTTGTTTATCTGTTTATTTGTTGTTATTATTTATTATTGCAATACGATTTTTGAATAAAAATTAAAATGAAATGATTGTTTCCAAAGCCCAAGTACTACCCTTGAGAAAAAAAAACAATATTTTTTTCAAAAAATGCCAATAACTCAAAAACGACTGTAGATAGACATACACAATGTTAATAAAAGTGGTCCTAAAATTCAATTTTGCATTGATTTTTGGCGTCAGAAATAGTAGGTGCAAAGATGTGCTACGCAATCTGTTGAAAGTAGAATAATAGAATATTTGAACAAAAATATGGTGGTCACATTAAACATTTACGTCAGAATTTCGTCAACATTGTTCTTGTTCGTTAATAATAATTTGTTGGTGTTGTGTGTAATTAAATAAGAATCCATATTTTTCTTTAAAAATTATTACAACTGTCTTTTGTTTCCATGGCATACTTGATGAAGTAAGGAATCTCTCGGCAAGATTTCTTGATTTTTATTGAATAACTCGATATGGGGTGAAGTTAAGTATAGGGAATGCTTAAGTAACTAGCCCTAAAATTCAATTTTATTTCGAATGGTGTGAAAAAAAATAGTAGGTGTCATTTGAAAAAATTGACTTTTTGACAATTTTTGATTGCGACATTTGAAAATCGACTGCGCCCATATGGTACAAAATGGGACCACCGATGGGACATCAGAAGTTAGCCTGGACTTCCAGCTAACTGCTTCACAAATTTGGTTTCATAATTTTGAAAGGTTTGCGAGATACAAATTTGTTCGTAAACTACTACAGCAGCAATTTTTTTCAAAAAATAGGACATATGTCAAAAATTGTAATAGATAAGTTAACATAACTTAGGTTCTCTAAACTCAGAATTAGAAGACCAATCGAACCATGTAAAGAAAAATATAGGTTTCCATTTAAAATAAGAAAGTTGGTACCAATTCTTGGCACACCCTGTATAGTTGGAGGACATAAAATATTTTAGATAGAACGGGCATGATCGATTATGGCTGCATACCAAATTTCAAGTTTCTAATCCAACTGCAAGTTGAAAAACTTCTAATGAATGGCCTACATGAATCACCCTGTATAGACGGCGTACTCGGGCATATTATGGAGAACACAACTTTTTTAACTTTTTGAATCGCTATAGCTCAGAAATGGTGATTCTCAGGAAAAAAGTGTAAGAACAATTTTCATATGTAATTGGATGATCTATAATTTTTGTCAGACCTATTTTTATGATAAAACTGTCCGTTTGGCTAAAAAATGCAAAAAAACTCACATTTGCGAATTTTGACCTTGAATAAATTTCTTTGCAGATGTGGGATCGATGGGGACTTTTCACATTTCATGTATAATGGTGTTCTCAACATTCGTACCAATTTTCAGCTCTATGCGAATTATTGTAAGCTTACCCCTATTATTTGGGCTATTTTGACCGGGTTACTACTCCTAAAGGTATTACATATGTTTTCTGGAATGCTGTGTGATTCAATTATCTTAGTCCTGAAAATCTACCTTGGCCCTACGACGAGACGCGCCGTCGTATTTTATGGTATCAACCAGGCCTTGAAAATATTTGTCTGAATATTCTTAGTTCCAAGAAGGTCTTATTGTAGCAAAACAAATTGTTCTGACATAAAATAATTTAGATAGTTATCTATTCCTTACGTGGGACTTATTTAAATTGTCAACCCTCAATAGACCACTCAAGTCAAAAGGACATATTTCCGGAGGTCTAACAAAACTGAAGTATTAGAAAACATAATTAAGATATTTATTTACGACTAGTATATTTCTTTATGGACTAAAGTCTCGACTCCTGAAAGATTACCAAGACTTGAAATGCCAATATAACGGTTGTTTTATACACGACAGGGCCGTCCCAAGTAACAATTTTAGTTTTAAAATAATCTATAAGTTATCCTAAGAGCTTATTTCCAAGACTACTTATAAACGTAAATAGTTTGGAAGGACTCTATGAAGCCGATTTAAAACCTTTATAAGAGTACAGGGGCCCATTTAGAGAAGAACCTACATGCCTCTTTTTAAAACTACTATTAAAACTTCCAAGTTTTAATGAATTATCTAAAGCTTTACTCAGAGAGTATCTGAAAACCATGCTTGGTTTAGGATAGGCACTATATCAAAACTTAAAAAACACACACACAAATGCCCGCTCAAGGCCTTTTGTATTTAATGAATAAATGCAAATGAATCTATTCTACAAGCACTATGGACCGTTATAGTCATGTACAGTATGTCTACGGATCGAGTTGCAAAGAGGAAAAACTTTTTAATTTTTCATTTTACAAGAAAAATTTATACTTGATAAAAGATTGTGCCCAAAACAGCTAATTCAGTTTTAACCTTTTCAAATTTTCTTTTAGTTTGAAAGGAATATCGAAAATAGGAATACAACAAGGACCCCATATATCAATTTTGAAGCAGATATGAGGAAAATAAAAAGAGCAAATTTTACCCTTACCATTAATTATCATAAACTCTTGTGTCTATTTCACAAATATTTGAATAGTTTCGACAAAAGCTTCATGTATTTTAGTTGAATAAAGTTATTTGCATGTAAAATAATCGGTAAAGGTATTTACATAGAACTTCTTTACCTCTTTACCTCTTTATTTGTGCAAGGCGGTCACTCTAAAAAAATAATAATTACGAAGTGACATTGAAAATAATAATCGGAATATAGTTATCACTATTATTACAAAGAACACCTGATAAGTTTTGGTCAAAAAAATATACAGAGTGCTCATCCAACAGCAAAAGTTCAATACTATATAACAGGTGCCAAATATGGAAGGCTTGGGCAAATACCTTTATAAATGTCCACCATGACTGAATTATTTCTTGGATGACCACCCTGTACATTTTTCAATAATAGTATGAAAGGTGCATATGCCTAATATTATTGCCATCTGTCACATTTTCAATTCCACATACACGTAGTGGAGTGGAAGTATAGTGATAGTTAAAAAATTTCATTTTTTTTTAATTTTTCAAAAATGTTTTTAAAAAAATTTTCAAAATTTTTTTCTTCTGAAATAGGTTTAAAATGCCATGATACGCGGAAATGTTAAATTTGAGCAAAAAGGAAAGTTTGCTTCTATTCTACAGTGGTACTTTTTTTTTTGAAATTGATTTAGAATGCCATGAAACGTGAAAATTTTAAATTTGAACAAACAAAAAAAAATTCAGTCTGTATTAGTGGTACCTAAATGTTTTTCAAAAATAGTAAAAAAAATTTCTAAAAATTTTCGTCTATTTTAGTGGTAAAAATTTTTTCAAGAATGAAAAGAAAAATTCAAAATTTCTTTTTCTCAAATAGGTTTAGAATGTCAGTCATGCCAAACGTGAAAATTTTTAAATTTGAGGAAAAAAAAAATCCATCTATTCTAGTGGTATTTTTTTTTTAAATAGGTTTAGAACGCTATGAAACGTGGAAATTTTAGATTTGAACAAAGAAAAAAATTTTTCCATCTATTTTAGTGGTAATTTTTTTTTTTTTAATTAAAAGAAATTTTTGTTGAAGTGGGTTTAGAATGCCATGAAACGTGGAAATTTTAAATTTGAACAAAGACAAGAAAATTTTTTAGTGGTACTTCAAAATTTTTTCAAAAATGGTGAAAAAAAAAAATTTTCTGTTTTTTTTTTCTGAAATAGGTTTAGCGTGTCATGAAACGAGGAAATTTTAAATTTGAGCAAAAAAAAATTTTTTCATTATTTATTCCTTTTAGACGATCCACCCTGTATATTTTCCAGTGAAAGTTCTACCATTTCTTCGCTGACAGTAGGGTCAACTACCTACCAAATTTGACTGCTCTCCGTCAAGCAGTTTTTTAGTAAATGCACCAACAGACAGACAGGCAGACAGACAGACAGACAGACAGACAGACTGGCGGAATTGAAAAACCTATATTTTCGTAATCTCCGTGATCTGAAACGTCAGAATCCGAAAAAATCTCGGAGGGTGATGTTTTCTCGAATACAATACTTCCCTTCGGTATGCGAGGGAAGTAAAAAAAACGAACCCCCAATACAGTATTTTTTAGAAATCTCAATAATACAAATTTTTCCCATATGTAGCCAACTTTACGATGGACACTGTAGGTATATAGGTTCGGACAGAAATGAAACTGATAACAAAAAATGAATTGCCCAATTCAGTCAATAACAATAGTGGTCAGAAAAAGAAACCAAAGACTAATATTGCTACAGTCCAGCAAGAGACACGGGAAGGTTTGGGCATTTCTTGCCAGGAAAGGGTAAGATCGTGGTATTAGTAGGAGAAACGATGTCAGTAAAAATAAAATATTTCATATAACAAAAAAAATCTGAAATCTCAATGAGGATAACGAAAATAAATTATTTTTCTTTTAGTGGTAATAAATAAGAATTCTGATTGACAAAATAAATATTAAAAAAATTAACAATAATTTTAAAACAAATAAATTAAAACAATTCTGAAAGAACAACGCATTGACACGTTTTCATAAACACTAAAACACTACACTTAAACAATTTATCTACTCGACGCACGTTTCACCATTCGTGTATTAATATATAACGTAAGAAAGTAGATTTTATTAGAGATAAACACGCGCTAGTAGTAATAAAAGACACATTTTTGGGGAAAATAAAGTTTTAACAAAACTCGCGGCGCTGTTTAATAAAATAAAAATTTTAGAAGGAAAATTATTAACTTTTAATAATTAATCAAATAAGAAATAAGTGGAAATGCTGGGGATCGATCTCGCAACAAGCCCATTTATATTTATTACTGTTCGAGCATCTTAACGATTGAGCTACGCGATCGTGTTTATTCTACTCTAAAACGTGTAATATCTACGTATTCGAAAATTGTAAGACTTCGTGGTTTAATATTGTTCGTTTAACGGATGAATATCCACTATTTGCCACTAAAAATAACTTAAATATTTCATAGAAAGACGTTTTTCATATTTAGAGCGGTGTTAGTTTACGAAAATAAATAATATTCGTCGTTAAATCACGCAGTTTGAGAATCACTGAGCTTAGTTTCTCACTCCTCAGTGTACATTTCATATTTCCGTCTCAAAAGAAGTGGGAAAGAATCTTGGTAGACATACATTGACAATGTCTTTAGGCTATGGCTTTAAGTTTGTGTGCAAGAGATAGTGAAAACGTATGTGCAATATTAATTCATACATTGGTCTTTTTAAACTTGGCCCGACTCTATAGAGTTTTATTGAAGGCTTGACAAATACATTGATAAGTCAATTATAAGCCAATAGGGACTAAAAGATAATTTAGTTTTAATGCAAGTTCTTGAAGGCCTTTTTAAAACTGTCTTTAAAACAAAACTATCTTTAAGTGCATTTGGCATTTAATAAATCTGGCATAAATCTGGTTTATGAGATGGCCATCATAAAACACTGATGAAACCTAAATAAATCTACAAAGCATTTAAATTGTAACTTGGGCTTGAACCATTCATAATTAGTAAAGTTATTAACAAAAAAAGAACTATTCTTCAACCGTGCTCTGTTCCAACTTTGTTACCGACTGGTAGACGGTAACCTTTCGTCATCGAATTTGCATTTCATTTCCTAGACTATACAGGATTGTTGAATATTTCTTGCCAAAATTGCAACATGTTTCTTTATATTAGGACAGTGTTGTTGATTTCTCACAATTAGCCCCTCTCTCTCTCTCTCTCTCTCTCTCTCTCTCTCTCTAATATTACCTTTTCCGTCTGATTGACGACATATTGTGGTAACTGCTCTATACCTCCAATGTAAATGGCGAGGTCAATGGCGCCATTCCAAAAAAAATCGAAGGTTTTTCGCCGGCTGCTTTGTCTTGTTAATTCTCTAATCTTTATAGTCTAGGTGCTCGCGTACAAAAAATGAATTTATACAATTCTCTTGTAACTTCTTGTACGGCTTAATTCCGTCTATTCTACAACATTTTTCCTCTGCGAAAATTTTCAAAAACGTGGCGTTCCCCCTCCACTTCTTCTGAAAAATTTCCATGTGTCGTACTGGAAAATCGGGAAATCTATTTTGTCGGACAATTCTAAAATTGGATTCTACATGTTACTATTAAGCAATCTTGGAAAAATCAGCTAGTTATCAATAAATTTGTAAAAGTTGTTAATTCGGAATTTTTATAAATATTTTTATAAAAATTTAGTTCAATGTGTGTCGAATTTGGTGACAGACGCGTGTTTCGTGGCTCCTACAAGATCTCGAGATAAATCCGAATAAAGCGGCAACAAAACGTCGAAATTGTATTGCATTAAAGCGTAAACAATTATGCATTGATTGACATAAATTAGCACGACTATATTTCATATAGTTGATATTTGATTAAATTATGTTGGTTGAATAAATCAACACAAAAGAGGGTATATAAACAACCCGAGAAAGTGTACTGCTTGACCGTAAAATCTATACCTGGATGGATGCGGTCCCTTTTTCAAGTAGGTGATATAAAATAAGCAACAGCCAGCCAGATGTGGATTTGGACGAAACAGATACGTTTTTGTTTACTTTGCTTTTAATTTAGTTTAGCCCATTAATGAAGTCTGTTTTTTTATTTAAATTGAAAAATTAGAAATTAAAATTGAAAAGATATTTATTTATTGGTTTATTAATCAACAGAAAAAAAAATCGGTAAAGGTATTTACACAGAACTTCCCTCGTTATTTGTGCATGGCGGACACTCTAAAAAATTAATAATTACGAAATGAATGACATTGAGAATAATAATCGGAATATAGTTATTGCTATTATTACAATGAAAACTTGATAAGCTTTGGTCAAAAAAATATACAAATTTTTCATCCAACAGCAAAAGTTCAATACTAAATAGCAGGTGCCACATATGGCAGGCTTGCGCAAATACCTTTACAAATGTCCACCATCACTGAATTATTTCTTGGGATGACCACCCTGTATATTTTTCAATCAAAGTATAAAGGTGGCTTCAGAGTGCATTAAGCATGAGGCGTATGGTGTAAGCGTATGCCATAACAGAAATAAACATACCCAAATCCGTATGAGCATTCATAGTGTACATAACATAAGACATATGGCGTAAGAAATGGTTTATTTTTATTTCCTTATGTCTTATGCTTAAGTCTTACACAATCGGGTAAAAGCGTACGCTTTCGGGTAGATTCGCAAAACAGTTTCGCCACAAATCTGACATTTCAGAATAAAATATATTAATTTTGAATATGGAAAAATTATTGGTGATAATCGCTTAGGCTTCTACTGAATGAAAATAATACTAAAATAGAATAAATCAACAAAATGTAACTACTTCCGTCACGTAGATTTGTAGGGACTGCGCACGCACTGATCTTACGCTTACGACACTATGAATGCACCTTTCTAAAATTAAGTCATACGTCTTATGCTTACATCTTATGGCTTAATGCTAATGCACTCTGAAGCTACCTTAATAGGTGCATATGCCAGATATTTTTGCCGTCTGTTATATTTTCAATCCAACATTCACGTAATGGAGTGGAAGTATAGTGGTGGTAAAAAAATTTCAATTTTTTTAAATTTTTCAAAAATGTTGGTAAAAAAATTTTCAAATTGTTTTCTTCTAATATAGGTTTAAAACGTCAAACGTAGAAATTTTAAATTAGAGCAAAAAGGAAAGTTTCCTTCTATTCTATAGTAGTGGTAAAAAAATCGGTAAAGGTATTTACACAGAACTTCCCTCGTTATTTGCGCATGAGGTCGCTCTAAAAATTTTTCAATTACGAAATGACATTGGGAATAATAATCGGAATATAGTTATTGCTATTGTTACAAAGAAAACCTGATAACTTTTGGTCAAGAAAATATACAGAGTTCTCATCCAACAGCAAAAGTTCAATACTAAATAGCAGGTACCACATATGGCAGGCTTGCGCAAATACCTTTGCAAATGTCCACCATGACTGAATTATTTCTTGGGATGACCACCCTGTACATTTTTCAATAAAAGTATAATAGTTGCATATGCCAGATATTAGTGCCATCTGTCACATTTTCAATCCAACATTCACGTAATGGAGTGGAAGTATAGTGTGTGGTTAAGAAATTTCATTTTTTTTTAAATTTTTCAAAAGATGGTAAAATAATTTTCAAAATTTTTTCTTCTGAAATAGGTTTAAAATGTCAAACGTAGAATTTTAAATTTGAGCACCAAAAGGAAAGTTTCCTTCTATTCTACAGTAGTGCCAAAAAAAGTTTAAAAATTAAAAATCACATATTTTTTAAAATAGGTTTAGAATGCTATGAAATACCTAGGTTTAGAATGTCATTTGAATTTGAGAGTTCTAGTGTTAAATTTTTTTCCAAACTGGTAACAAAACGTTGCAAATTTTTTTTTCCGAAATTGGTTTGGAATATCATGAAACGTGGAAATTTTAAATTTGAGCAAAAACATTTTTTTCGTCTGTTCTATAGTAGTGATACATAAATGGATTAAAAATGTTTTCAAATTTTTTTAAAAATTCTTCAAAACCATTTTTAAATTTGTTTGAATAGTTTTAGAATGTCATGGAAACGTGGATAGTTAAAATCTGAACAAAGAAAGAAAAATTCTATCTTAGTGATAAAATTTCAAAAAACTTTTTTTTTTAATCAGGCTTAGAATGCCATGAAACGTGAAAATTTTAAATTTGAAGAAAGAAAAAAAAATTCATTTTAGTAGTAAAATTTTTTTCAAAAATATTGGTAAAAAAAAATTTTCAATTTTTTTTTCCTGAAATAGGTTAAGCGTGTCATGAAACGTAAAAATTTTAAATTTGAGCAAAAACAAATTTTTTTCATCTTGGGAAAAATTTTTTCAAAAATGTTTGAAAAAAATTTCCAAACATTTTTTTTTCTGAAATAGGTTTAGCGCGTCATGAAACGTGGAAATTTTAAATTTGAGCAAAAAAAAATTTTTTTCAACTTGGTAAAAATTTTTTCAAAAATGTTTGAAAAAAATTTTCAAAAATTTTTTTTTCCAGAAATAGGTTTAGCGCGTCATGAAACGTGGAAATTTTAAATTTGAGCAAAAAAAAATTTTTTTCATCTTGGTAAAAATTTTTTCAAAAATGTTTGAAAAAAATTTTCAAAATTTTTTACTTCCCTCGCATACCGAAGGGAAGTATTGTATTCGAGAAAAAATCACCCTCCGAGATTTTTTCGGATTCTGACGTTTCAGAACACGTAGATTCCGAAAATATAGGTTTTTCAATTCCGTCAGTCTGTCTGTCTGTCTGTCTGTCGGTCTGTCTGTCTGTCTGTCTGTCTGTCTGTCTGTTGGTGCATTTACTAAAAAACTACTTGACGGAGAGCAGTCAAATTTGGTAGGTAGTTAACCCTACTGTCAGCGAAGAACTGGTAGAATTTTCACTGAAAAATATACAGGGTGGACCGTCTAAACGGAATAAATAGTGAAAAAAATTTTTTTTTGCTCAAATTTAAAATTTCCACGTTTCATGACGCGCTAAACGTGTTTCAGGAAAAAAAATTTTTTGAAAATTTTTTTCAAACATTTTTGAAAAAATTTTTACCAAGATGAAAAAAATTTTTTTTTGCTCAAATTTAAAATTTCCACGTTTCATGACGCGCTAAACCTATTTCAGGAAAAAAAAATTTTTGAAAATTTTTTTCAAACATTTTTGAAAAAATTTTTACCAAGTTGAAAAAAATTTTTTTTTGCTCAAATTTAAAATTTCCACGTTTCATGACGCGCTAAACCTATTTCAGAAAAAAAATAATTTTGAAAATTTTTTTCAAACATTTTTGAAAAAATTTTTACCAAGATGAAAAAAATTTGTTTTTGCTCAAATTTAAAATTTCTACGTTTCATGACACGCTTAACCTATTTCAGGAAAAACAAAAATTGAAAATTTTTTTCACCAATATTTCTGAAAAAATTTTTACTACTAAAATGAATTTTTTTTTTCTTTCTTCAAATTTAAAATTTTCACGTTTCATGGCATTCTAAGCCTGATTAAAAAAAAAGTTTTTTGAAATTTTATCACTAAGATAGAATTTTTCTTTCTTTGTTCAGATTTTAACTATCCACGTTTCCATGACATTCTAAAACTATTCAAACAAATTTAAAAATGTTTTTGAAGAATTTTTTAAAAAATTTGAAAACATTTTTAATCCATTTATGTATCACTACTATAGAACAGACGAAAAAATTTTTTTTGCTCAAATAAAATTTCCACGTTTCATGATATTCCAAACCAATTTCGGAAAAAAAAAATTTGCAACATTTTGTTACCAGTTTGGAAAAAAATTTAACACCAGAATGCTCAAATTTAAATGACATTCTAACCTAGGTATTTCAGAAAAAAAATTTTGAAAATTTTTTTCACCAACATTTTTCAAAAAGTTTTTACCAATAAAATAGATCGAATTTTTTTTTATTTGCTCAAATTTAAAATTTTCACGTTTCATAGCATTCTAAACCTATTTTAAAAATACATCATTTTTAATTTTTAAACTTTTTTTAGCACTACTATAGAACAGAAGGAAACTTTCCTTTTTGCTCTAATTTAAAATTTCTACCTTTGACATTTTAAACCTATTTCTGAAGAAAAAAATTTGAAAATTATTTTACCATCTTTTGAAAAATTTTAAAAAAATTAAATTTTTTAACCACCACTATACTTCCACTCCATTACGTGACTGTTGGATTGAAAATGTGACAGATGGCATCTGGCATATGCACCTATTATAGTTTTATTGAAAAATGTACAGGGTGGTCATCCCAAGAAATAATTCAGTCATGGTGGACATTTGTAAAGGTATTTGCGCAAGCCTGCCATATGTGGCACCTGCTATTTAGTATTGAACTTTTGCTGTTGGATGAGCAATCTGTATATTTTTTTGACCAAAACTTATCAAGTTTTCTTTGTAATAATAGCAATAACTCTACTCCGATTATTATTCTCAATGTCATTTCGTAATTATTATTTTATTAGAGAGACTGCCATGAACGAGGGAAGTTCTGTGTAAATACCTTTACCGATTTTTTTTTACTTCCCTCGCATACCGAAGGGAAGTATTGTATTCGAGAAAAAATCACCCTCCGAGATTTTTTCGGATTCTGACGTTTCAGAACACGTAGATTCCGAAAATATAGGTTTTTCAATTCCGTCAGTCTGTCTGTCTGTCTGTCTGTCGGTCTGTCTGTCTGTCTGTCTGTCTGTCTGTCTGTTGGTGCATTTACTAAAAAACTACTTGACGGAGAGCAGTCAAATTTGGTAGGTAGTTAACCCTACTGTCAGCGAAGAACTGGTAGAATTTTCACTGAAAAATATACAGGGTGGACCGTCTAAACGGAATAAATAGTGAAAAAAATTTTTTTTTGCTCAAATTTAAAATTTCCACGTTTCATGACGCGCTAAACGTGTTTCAGGAAAAAAAATTTTTTGAAAATTTTTTTCAAACATTTTTGAAAAAATTTTTACCAAGATGAAAAAAATTTTTTTTTGCTCAAATTTAAAATTTCCACGTTTCATGACGCGCTAAACCTATTTCAGGAAAAAAAAATTTTTGAAAATTTTTTTCAAACATTTTTGAAAAAATTTTTACCAAGTTGAAAAAAATTTTTTTTTGCTCAAATTTAAAATTTCCACGTTTCATGACGCGCTAAACCTATTTCAGAAAAAAAATAATTTTGAAAATTTTTTTCAAACATTTTTGAAAAAATTTTTACCAAGATGAAAAAAATTTGTTTTTGCTCAAATTTAAAATTTCTACGTTTCATGACACGCTTAACCTATTTCAGGAAAAACAAAAATTGAAAATTTTTTTCACCAATATTTCTGAAAAAATTTTTACTACTAAAATGAATTTTTTTTTTCTTTCTTCAAATTTAAAATTTTCACGTTTCATGGCATTCTAAGCCTGATTAAAAAAAAAGTTTTTTGAAATTTTATCACTAAGATAGAATTTTTCTTTCTTTGTTCAGATTTTAACTATCCACGTTTCCATGACATTCTAAAACTATTCAAACAAATTTAAAAATGTTTTTGAAGAATTTTTTAAAAAATTTGAAAACATTTTTAATCCATTTATGTATCACTACTATAGAACAGACGAAAAAATTTTTTTTGCTCAAATAAAATTTCCACGTTTCATGATATTCCAAACCAATTTCGGAAAAAAAAAATTTGCAACATTTTGTTACCAGTTTGGAAAAAAATTTAACACCAGAATGCTCAAATTTAAATGACATTCTAACCTAGGTATTTCAGAAAAAAAATTTTGAAAATTTTTTTCACCAACATTTTTCAAAAAGTTTTTACCAATAAAATAGATCGAATTTTTTTTTATTTGCTCAAATTTAAAATTTTCACGTTTCATAGCATTCTAAACCTATTTTAAAAATACATCATTTTTAATTTTTAAACTTTTTTTAGCACTACTATAGAACAGAAGGAAACTTTCCTTTTTGCTCTAATTTAAAATTTCTACCTTTGACATTTTAAACCTATTTCTGAAGAAAAAAATTTGAAAATTATTTTACCATCTTTTGAAAAATTTTAAAAAAATTAAATTTTTTAACCACCACTATACTTCCACTCCATTACGTGACTGTTGGATTGAAAATGTGACAGATGGCATCTGGCATATGCACCTATTATAGTTTTATTGAAAAATGTACAGGGTGGTCATCCCAAGAAATAATTCAGTCATGGTGGACATTTGTAAAGGTATTTGCGCAAGCCTGCCATATGTGGCACCTGCTATTTAGTATTGAACTTTTGCTGTTGGATGAGCAATCTGTATATTTTTTTGACCAAAACTTATCAAGTTTTCTTTGTAATAATAGCAATAACTCTACTCCGATTATTATTCTCAATGTCATTTCGTAATTATTATTTTATTAGAGAGACTGCCATGAACGAGGGAAGTTCTGTGTAAATACCTTTACCGATTTTTTTTTCCTGAAACAGGTTTAGCGCGTCATGAAACGTGGAAATTTTAAATTTGAGCAAAAAAAAAATTTTTTCACTATTTATTCCGTTTAGACGGTCCACCCTGTATATTTTTCAGTGAAAATTCTACCAGTTCTTCGCTGACAGCAGGGTTAACTACCTACCAAATTTGACTGCTCTCCGACAAGTAGTTTTTTAGTAAATACACCAACAGACAGACAGACAGACAGACAGACAGACAGACAGACAGACAGACAGACAGACAGACAGACAGACAGACTGACGGAATTGAAAAACCTATATTTTCGGAATCTACGTGTTCTGAAACGTCAGAATCCGAAAAAATCTCGGAGGGTGATTTTTTCTCGAATACAATACTTCCCTTCGGTATGCGAGGGAAGTAAAAAGTTTAAAATTTAAAAATTATATATATTTTTTGAAATAGGTTTAGAATGCTATGAAACGAGAAAATTTTAAATTTGAGCAAAAAAAAATGTTTCCATCTATTCTAGTGTTAAATTTGTTTCCAAATTTATAACAAAATGTTGCAAAAATTTTTTTTTCGATATTGGTTTGGAATGTCATGAAACGTGGAAATTTTAAATTTGAGCAAAAAAAATTTTTCGTCTATTCTATAGATTAAAAATGTTTTCATTTTTTAAAATTTTTTTCAAAAACATTTTTAAATTTGTTTCAATAGTTTTAGAATGCCATGGAAACGTGGATAGTTTAAATCTGAACAAAGAAAAAAATCTATCTTCGTGGTAAAATTTTTTTAAAATAGTAAGTAAAAAAAATTCTAATGTTTCTTTTAAATAGATTTAGAACGCTATAAAACGTGGAAATTTTAAATTTGACGAAATAAAAAAAAAAATTCCATCTATTTTAGTGGTAAAAAAATTTTCAAAAATGTTGATAAAAAAAATGTTTAAACAAATTTTGTTTGACACAGGTTTAGAATGCCATGAAACGTGGAGATTTTAAATTTGAAGAAAGAGAAAAAAATTTTTCATCTATTTTAGTACTTAGTAAAAAATTTTTTAAGTGGTAAAAAAAAAATTTTTTTTTTTTGAATTAGGCTTAGAATACCATGAACCGTGGAAATTTTAAATTTGAAGAAAAAAAAATTTCAATTATTTTAGTAGTAAAAAATTGGTTGGTGGAAAAAATTTTCAATTTTTTTTTTCCCGAAATAGGATTAGCGTGTCATGAAACGTGGAAATTTTAAATTTGAGCAAAAAAAATTTTTTTCGTCTTGGTAAAAATTTTTTTTTCCGAAATTTTAAATTTGAGCGAAAAAAATTTTTTTTCACTATTTATTCCGTTTAGACGGTCCACCCTGTATATTTTCCAGTGAAATTTCTACCATTTCTGCGCTGACAGTAGCGTCAACTACCCACCAAATTTGACTGCTCTCCGTCAAGTAATTTTTTAGTAAATGCACCAACAGACAGACAGACCGACAGACAGACAGACAGACTGACGGAATTGAAAAACCTATATTTTCGTAATCTCCGTGATCTGAAACGTCAGAATCTGAAAAAATCTCGGAGGGTGATTTTTTCTCGAATACAATACTTCCCTTCGGTATGCGAGGGAAGTAATAGGTAATGAAATAGAAAATACCCGTAATTGGAAGGCGGCAGTTGAAAATAATTACTGTAAATTGGAACCGATTGTTTCAAAGAAACGACAAACTATCCCCTTGGACCTGTTTCTCATAACGCGCAAAAAATATTGTTACCGTGAGATAGGGCCCTTCCCAGCAACTCCACCGTAAATGGATATTTACCTGTGGAACGGTTAATAAATAAAAATAAACAAAGAAGGTGCCAGATTCAGAAACAGAAGAAACAGAAAACTTAGAAGAAGAAAAATAAGGAGATGACGATAGATGGAAACTTAATAGAAGCATCTCACAAACACCTACATTTCCCATCCTATATTCCCACCCCATGCGTCATGCAGCTCTCGCTGCTGACGACAAGCATGTCCAATGTCCAACCCGGCGTATGCAGCCGGCCCGGCGGTATATAAAACATCCGAGATTTGGTTCTGGCACGCGGTTTGGTCGTCCGTTGGGCGTGTTGGAACGAACTTTAATGGATGCCTGGAATCGGCAGCAATGCCCACCTTACGCTGGCAAATCAATCAATCAAACAAATTTTTATAAAAATTCCGAATTAACAACTTTTACAAATTTATTGATAACCAGCTGATTTTTTCAAGACTGCTTGATAGGAACATGTAGAATCCAATTTTCGAGTTCTCCGACAAAATAGATTTCCCGATTTTCCAGAACAACGAGTGGAAATCTTTCGGAAGAAAATTTTCGAAAATTTTCGCAGAGGAAAACAATTGTAGATTAGGCGCAATTAAGCAAGAAGCGTACAAGAAGTTACAAGAGGATATGTATAAATTCAATTTTTGTACTCGGGCACCTAGACCATTACCCAATATGTTGCATATTTCGATGCATGCTCCTAGTGATAAAATATCGAAGCACGCAATTCAGTTAATCATAATCATAATCATATTATCTTTGTTTTGTTGTTTTGTTTATAATACTAATCTTGATTCATTTGCGAATTGGTATTATAAATACATATAATTAGTATAATTTTTATTACAAACGTCGCCATAAAAATTGTAATAGTTTGCTAGAAAAATAATGTGGATGCTACTCATGCATGAATTAGGTAACTTGAAGGCCCTCACGTGGAATCTATTTGATACTAAGTTAATTTTACTGTCCAGATGCATTCGAAATCTAATACTCGCGTGCGTTTCTCCCACCGTGTCGGCATAATCTTAATATTAAAAAACTAAAAGTTAGTTTTAATTACCTCCAAATAATGCCAACATGACTGGCGAAACGCTCGTCGAGCTACGACCCAATGCACAATTGGGTGAAATAAACCTTTTTTTGACAAAAATTCTGAAACTTATGATACTCGTCCAAAATCAGCAGGCGATTTCAGAAAAAATAATTTAAAACATGTCATCGAGAAACTGGTGTGTGGTTCCAAGGGGTGAAATTCGAAATAATTGAGTAAAATTGTGAAAAAATTATTCACACAGAAGTCAACTTACAAATTAACATAGAAATAGCGAAAACATTGCCTTTATAAAATGGGGTGGTTTTAAGGGGTGGAAGTAAAAAAAAAACTTAATAAAAATCCAGAAACCACAAGATTTTGTCTGCAAACTCATGGGTATATTCGGGATGTATATTAATATAGCAATATACATTTGCATAAAAAATTCAAAATCCCAGATGTCGGAAAAATTTCGACTTTTGTCCTCGTTTTTTTTTTTTTTTTCGTTTACTGTATTAATTTATTACATCAGAAATAAGTTAGAAATGATAACTATTTTCAACCTTACCCTTAATAAAAAAATAAATAATACGTTTCATGATTATCGTAATAAGCACACGGAAAACTAATTTAAATTAGCAACAATAAGTATGATTGTCATGTATAAGCAATTTGTATTTCTTTAAACATCTTTTGCATTCAGTAATAATTAACATCTCTATGTACGTGGTAAATATAAATTCTTGGTTTATTTAATGATTTATTTTATTAGATCTGTCAATGTGTTCAGGTAAAAAATACACCTGAGGCAAAAATAACTGTATGAACTAAATCACGGATATACAGGATGATTTAAATGACGCTGCCAAAATTAGACTGCGGATAAAACATTGAAAATAAAGAGGTCTCTATTTTTAACCGATTAATTGTGTGGTGGAAACCATAACTAAAATGATTCACACATTGATTTTAAGATTAGAAAGGAAAGAAAACTTGAACAGAAATGCTTGCATAATCATTACAATAGGAAGGCATAAGCATTATATGAAAGTACATCTCTATTAGTAATATAACGAGCATATAATGATGGGAGGGTAAAGACACGAGCCTCAGGCGAGTGTCGTAAATCATCAGAGTGAATACTAGGTATTATGCGAGTAGAATATTATACTTTGTCCACGACTATTATATTTAATATTTATTTAATTCACTTTCAATTCATTTCTCCAATTGAAGAAAAATTCTTACGCCATCATACATAATTTTCTGGATTTTAGAGACATATGATCGATAAGTTCATAATGAAGAAGTTATGCTATTCATTATAAGTGTTAATAAAGAAAGTGACGCTGAGGACTCGGAATAATTGAACACCGACGAAGGAAGCTAAATTTATTTATTTATCTTATACTAGGTATTTGTATTTTACTGCTATATATTTGTTTTATATATGGTTTGGCATAATTAGTATTAAGTATATATTCTTATTTTAAGATTATATATACTTATTTGACAAAATTCTATTAATGAATAAAAAATATTCAGCTGCAACTAGTTAAGTGTATTTATTTTGTATATTTGCTCTACCATATTTTTTATTTGAAACCAAACAATTCAATATCATAATTTATTTATTTAACTTAAATTACTATAAATTTAAAATAGATGTATTACACATGCTTATAATTGAATTTCCTTTAAATAAATCTAATTAAATACATCAAGAAAATTACAAAACAAAGCGACGCATCTGTGCATTCGAAGATACCAACGAGCCTACGGCATCTTAATTCAGACGTCCGTGACGTCACATCGGGACTATCAGCGAACAGAGCTAAATAAAATAATACAGATTGTAGGTAAATGGTTTCAAAAACAAAGTTGGAGATTGTCGCGTGTTGCTAATAGATGCTGTTTTGAAAAAAATTACTAATGTAGTTTTTGAGTGGTCATTAGAGTACCTCTTCGGCACGTACCATGAGTGATTCCTAGAAAACTTATAGAGACAACACTTTTGTCGTTTGGTTGCTGCAATTTTCACATTTTAAATTTTTAGTAAAAAGTCACTAACGTGATTTCATACAAACAACTGACTGTCCTCATTATTCACCGCAGTGAGTAATGAAATCATTATTCACTACAGGGAATAATGATAATATTTAATAGTCGTGGACAAAATGTTATTTTAGTAAGGTTTGGTCTCGTGCAACTTTTATCGGGTATAAAATTTATTGGAAATCAAGCCTCCACATCCCGTGTTCGTCGTGTTCCCAATAAAACGTAAACAAAACATACGTCTAATCCAACAAAATGTTAGTATACTGTACCTTGGTATTAACGCCATCAAAATAGACATGGGCCTTTTTTATTAATAAAAAATCATTAGTTTAGAATATTTTCCAGCCAAAATATTTTATGGAAAGCAGAAATTGGACTTCAGACTTACCCGTTTTCCTCCTTTGTAGATGTCGTGATATTTTGGTTAAACCAAGAAGTTATCTTTGCATCGGCTACAACTTTGCAGATAAGTTTACGATCGCCTGCAAATAGAGGTGAAAAGAGATTATTTGTAATTTTTGGTTGAAATAAAATACTCATATAATAGAAAATAATAATCGTCGATTCAGGACAATAAAACAACTTTAGTGTTTCGTCTACGTTTCGTTTACTAAGCGTAAACTTCTGCAGGGTTAGAAAAATACCAGGTTTAACAGGACCATGGTATACCCCCCTTTTCCCCTTTAGATTTGAAGATAATTGATTGAAATTTAGGATATTATACTACATACATATTAAGTGGCACGTTTTGACATACAATTGATTTTTTTCACTTCCGGTTTCGCCGGAAGTGACACTAACTTTCGATTTTTAAATAACTTAAACACTCTATATATTATTGCATTTTTGAATTCTGTATAATTTTTTGAATCCAACGATGCCAAATAAGTGGCATTTCAAACATAAATTTTTTTTATAATATAATTTTTAGTTTTCCATTTAAGTGTGCCATGACGGTTCCGATTTATTCTAAATGACCCGTGTAATGCTACAAAAATCGAAATCCCGTTAAAAACACTAAATTACATGATTTATGACCAAATAAAATTCACCAACATTGTTTTTGGGGCAAAACTCAATTTTTTCAAATGGAACAATATTAGTACAGTGGTTCCATTTATTAATACTATTAATAAGGAATTTATTCATATGTGGTATTAAAACCTGCGATAAATACAAACAAAATTACACCTAAAAGAAAATAAAAAAATACAATTAACGTCAATGCACTTCTGAACTCGCATAGCTGTTTCTCGAAGAACGTTCGCTGGGCCGTTATGCTATTAATTGCTCGTCTTACTCGTAGCTCCAGGTCTTCACGGGTTGTAACGGCGGTTGCATAGTCAATATTTTTTAAATTACCCCAAACAAAGAAATCAAGGGGCGTTAAATCAGGTGGCCTTCGAGGCCACCTCACAGGACCATTCGTCGAAATTACGTTTTCTCCGAATCTCCGTTGAAAGTAATCAATTACTATCCTTGAATTATGGGGAGGTGTGCCATCTTGTTGGAAATACATTCCCTGTCCTAAATCTAAAGGTAACTCATCTAAAATGTCCTCAATTTCATTTTCCAGGAATCTCCAGTATCTGACAGCAGTCAAAGGTCCTTCAAATATTATTGAACCAATGATTCTACTACCGATTATTCCAAGCCAAACATTGAAACCGAACCGCACTTGAAAGTTACCCTCCCGAAATAAATTTTGATCTTCTTGTGACCAATATTTTGTATTTTGTCAGTTAAATAATCCCAAATTATTTGTAAACCTTGACTCGTGCAAATACTGGTGCAATTGGTATTTAAAAGATTTATAGTGGTATTTGTGCAAAATTCGGCTTGCTGTTTGGTGACTGATGTTCAAAAGCTTATCAACTTTTATTCGAGCCAAAACATTAATTTCCGTTCCTTCGTCAATAATGAAGTTTTCTTCGGGATCATTGTTGGGCTCTCTTCGGAATTGGTTTTCTACACGTTTAAAATAATTTTTCGCTGGGCATTGTCTATCAGGATATCGTCGGCCATAAAGGTCCATAGCTGCAATTGCGTTTTTTTTACTTTCCCTATAAATAATTAACATGTCCACTTTTTCATCTCTTGTATAAATTTGCGGCATTTTGAACACACTTAACAAGAATTTTAAACAACTTTTAGACATAATTAAAACACCGTTATACCAACAAATGTTTGACAAGTTAAATATTTCATTGTTTTCAAAGCCACCTTAGTTACTTCTTAACATTTAATTAGAATGAAATTGTAATTTCTTATTTTCTTTTAGCTATAATTTTGTTTGTATTTATCGCACATTTTAATACCACGGTACCAGTATGGTTCCATTTGAAAAAATTGAGTTTTGCCCCAAAAACAATTTTGGTGAATTTTGTTTGCTCATAAATCACGTAATTTAGTGTTTTTAACGGGATTTCGATTTTTGTAGCATTGCACAGGTCATTTAGAATAAATCGGAACCGTCATGGCACACTTAAATGGAAAACTAAAAATTATATTATAAAAAAATTGATGTTTAAAATGTCACTTATTTGGCATCGTTGGATTCAGAAAATTTTGCAGAATTCAAAAATGCAATAGTATTGTTCCATTTAAAAGTCGAAAGTTAGTGTCACTTCCCGCAAAATCGGGAGTGAAAGAAAAATTGTATATCAAAAAGTGCCACTTATTATGTATGTCTTAAAATTCAATCAATTCTCTTCAAAACCAAGGAGAATAGGGAGGTATACACTCGGTATAGAAACACCAATTGTAGCAAATGTGGGCGTGAAAAGCAAAAACATGCGCACATAGATATTGCATACCATTTTGATCAATAGCGCAGTGACATAGAGTTATAGAAAGAACGGGTAGGACTTAATCTGCGCTAAGCGACCTCTTCCTATTTGGCGACTACAGCAGAATTATATTAAATGTACTCTATTTGAAAATGAAGAAAAACGATAAAAGTTCATTATAAATGCAAATCCTGTAAAAAACATAGTCATAAAAGTACAACTCGCCAATAATATAATATACAGGGTGTCCCAGAATTGAGTTCCCGGAAGGAAACTTGTGATTTCTTAGTTCATATTGGGCCCGTATAACCCAACTTACCTTAGTCCAGAAATGCATCCCTGAGGAAGTACATCCTCTTAAAGTAAGACAGTAACAATTTTTTTCCCGTTATATTGGATACATAATTCTCAAATTTTGCTGAGAGCTACATCCCTATAAGTACTCTTTGTAAACTTGACAACAACCAAATATCTTTTTGTAATACCTGTACTGTAAGTAGATCATTATTAACAAAGTTTTATTAGAGTAAGCTGAACTTACAATTCATTTACTGGTTGCCATGGTTACAGGGCTGTAATATTCACTTACAGTCCGACGAGGGCTGTAAGTGAATATTACGTACTAGTTATTATTTACCTGCTCAGATCAACAGAAATTTTAGGTAAAAAAAATCTATCGTTGAACCAAACATTTCATGCATACACAAAAATGAAGATATTATTTTAAGCATCTTTATTATTTATGTAAATGTGAAAAGTACAATTATTCATATTATCAACAGTCAAAATTGATGTAAAATTTTTTTGTATTTCTTTAAGTTCTTCAGGACCATCTAGTGGAGTATTCTCCATATTATCCGAGAAATCATTATCAGATGTTTGGCGAGATGAACCGGCTTCTAGGTTGCTAATGTTGAAAATCTTGTTAGCTACTTGTATTTTGTTCGATAAAGATTCCGCCACATAACTTTCTGCTACTGCCGAGGACTTCCACCCACCGTGCCTTTTCAACGCAAGAACGTCGACTCCGCTGTTAGCCAAAAGAGTTGCCGAGGTTCTGCGAAACGAATGTTCACTGTAATTTTTTGCATTTTCCAAATTTAAAAATGTTGCAGTATCAGACGGAATTTTAGCGAAAATATTTCTCCCAACTGGTTGGTTAACGCATTTCCCATTTTTATTTCTCAAGAATAATCTTTTATTTTCTGAATTTTTTGGTCGCAGACTCATATATTTCCTGAATAATTCCAGACAGTGGAAATTGTCATTGTCTACGATAGTGAAACTTCTTGAAAGGTGATTTTTAGAATCAGGTATTTTGATAAGTATTACGCTTCCTTTATTTTATCAACAATATCGTCTACTGTTACCTTGCATAATTCATCTTTGCGGCAGGCTCCCGCAATTCCCATAATAGCAACGACCTTCTTCATCAGATGTTTGGTCAGATGCTTCACTCAAAAATTTTACAATTTGTTTTATAGTAAACACCTCACTTTTTTTGGGACGATATCCAATATTTTTGTTTTTTAAAAATGCCCTTAATTTGGCATATTTTGAAATGTCAACATTATCATTTAAGGAGATGGTTGACCGCAGCATGGAATATTCGCACCATAAGCTAGCTGGAGATGTATATTTTTTAGATTTCTCTAGAAAATATGCGAGTAAAACCGCCTCACTGGTATGAATATCCACATATTTAGCGTCGCACCACTTTCTAAATACGTCATATGTGATTTCGTACCTTTTTTTAAATTTCCCAGGTAGTAGCGATGCACAAGCAATATTTGCAGCTTCTTCGATATCCATAATAGTATTTCCTCAAAAACTGCCTGTCAAACTTGACTTTTCAACGAGTTGTTTATCTATTAGGCTTTCTTTTGTTAATTTCTAGTATATACGATATACCTAATTTATTTAAAATATTAAAATTTTATTTTGACAGGTAGTTGTCAATAATTCAAATTTAACTCATTAATTACTTTTCTTTGATTTTCGCAGGTATTACAAAAAACTATTTACTAACCGCGAACAGTAAGTGACTCTTCAGGTCTCGAATGTTTAGGAAACCTCTGCCCTACGGGGCTCGGTTTCCCAAACTACATTCTCGACCTGAAAAGTATCACTTGCAGTTCATGGTACGTAATATACTATTTGTTTATTCTAAAAAACACATTGATAAAAAATGCTCCACATGACGTGCACCTGTTTCAGTACACAAATTAATACTTTTCAAATTTTGTGTAATATCAAGGAAAAATCAAGGATCATCATTTTTTCTCTGTAGGTCATCGGTGCTTGTGAAACAGGAAACCTGTCGCGTTTGATGAACGAAAGATATTTAATTGTTATTAAACTTGCATAGAGTACGTATAGAAATACAGGTTCCATGAAGACTTATTTTTGAAAATTTTATCTTCAATATAGCTGAAATTATTGGAAAACATTTCTCTGTCTCACTTTAAGAGAATGTACGTCCTCAGGGATGCATTTTTGGATTAAGGTAAGTTGGGTTATACGGCCCAATATGAACTCCGGAAGCACAGGTTCCCGTCCGGGAACTCAATTCTGGGACACCCTGTGTAATAGAAAGTCATTACTAATAGGCTTACTGACTATGTTTTTATAACGCATGTATGAGGCATTTAAAAAACCACACTTTCTTTCCCAAGGCCGCCAAATATAAATAGCTGATTGGTGGAAATAACAAATATCGTAATGTAAGGAAAATAGTTTTGTGATGGACTGTCTGTGGTCTTAATATTAACTTGTACAATTTATGGGTGATCTCTTAGACTATACTAGTACTTTTGAAAGCTTGATAAAACTAAGGAGAGATGAAGGAATTAATTTCTATAGGCAAACCATGAGGATCCCCTGTACATGTACATGTATAAATCATGTTTACTCACATTCCTTTGTCCATTTCCATCCAGGGCCTTCCATTTTTCTTAGAAAGTGTAGAAATTCTTCTTCTGGATTCTCGAAATACTGGCGGTCGTCTAGATAACGACAGTAGTGCCTGAAATTTTCCAAGTTATGAATTTCTCTTATATAATGATTTTGTTAGAGCAATCAATGTATAGTAATTATTAAAGTTTGGTTCAAAATTTTAGAAACGATCACTAACGTTTTTAAAACCATGAAACAATGAAACTTAAACAATTCGAATATAATACCTGGTTACAATAGTCCATGATACTTTTTTTATTTTCGAAGAATCGTGAAGATACAGAGTTTTTGAAGAACATGATCTACTTTCCAGTCACTTTTTATAGTGTCAATATGATTATATACTTTATCATAGTGCTATACCGGGTGAGTCACGAATTGCGCTCGCCCCGATATTTCCTAAAATATTTGGAATAGAAAATTGAAATTTGGAGGCCTTATTACACGACTAAAATGCCATCTTTTCAATAAAAAATCAAGTTTGGTGCACATCCGGTTTGACCGGAAATGCCCACAACTTTCGATTTTTAAATGGAACACCCTATATATTTTTACATTTTTGGAATTTAGAGGAAATTTTGAATACAATACATCCATTTTGGTCACTTTTTGATAAACATTAAAAATTTTATTAAAAAATCTATTTCTGAATCCAGAGTGCTGTGGTGCCCAAAATATATTTTAGTTTGTGTGCTACGTTAATATAAAAATAAAAAGAGCAATATGATTGCATTACTTAATTCTCTAGAGGCGTTTAAAATTTTTAAATGTGATATTTACCCACTAACTCGGTTTTTTTTAATGGGAATTTAATCGTTCACCAACATTTTAAAATACCTCATTTTCATACGAATTTAATGATACCAAAATTTTCAAAATCCGCTCAGAAATATTTGAGATTTCAGCCAAAATACAATGCAACCAAGCTTTTAGAAACATGCGGCTAATAGATAATAGATTAGTGGGCTTTGGAAACTAAAATGGCATATTTGTGTGTAAATCTGGTAACCTAATAACACTGGAAAAATAAGAGTAGCCATTGAATGTAATAAAACAATATCAGCTGTCAGACAGATACAAAATAAAGCGTTGCGGAAATCTCTTTGAGTAAAAATTAAAGAAAATGAATAATTTTAGTAGAAATGAAAAGGTCGTTATGTTACTGATATATGGAGAGCGTCACAAAAATTCAACTGCAGCTGCAGAACTGTATCAGCAACGATATCCCAACAGACGTCATCCAAGCAGACACTTGTTTGCCAGAGTGGAACAAGAATTAAGAAACGAACCCAATCAACAAGATGACCATCAAACATTTATTGTAAGTGAGGACAAAGAAATTGATGTTGATATTTTGTATCTGTCTGACAGCTGATATTGTTTTGTTACATTCAATGGCTACTATGATTTCTCCAATGTTATTAGGTTACCAGATTTACACAGAAATGTGCCATTTTAGTTTCCGAAGCCCATTAATCTATTATCTATTAGCCGCATGTTTCTAAAAGCTTGGTTGCATTTTATTTTGGCTGAAATCTCAAATATTTCTGAGCGCATTTTCAAAATTTTGGTATCATTAGATTCGTATGAAAATGAGGTATTTAAAAATGTTGGTGAACGATTAAATTCCCATTTAAAAAAACCGAGTTAGTGGGTAAAAATCACATTTAAAAATTTTAAACGCCTCTAGAGAATTAAGTAATGCAATCATATTGCTCTTTTTATTTTTATAGTAACGTAGCACACAAACTAAAATATATTTTGGGCACCACATCACTCTGGATTCAGAAATAGATTTTTTAATAAAATTTTTAATGTTTATCAAAAAGTGACCAAAATGGATGTATTGTATTCAAAATTTCCTCTAGATTCCAAAAATGTAAAAATATATAGGGTGTTCCATTTAAAAATCGAAAGTTGTGGGCATTTCCGGTCAAACCGGATGTGCACCAAACTTGATTTTTTATTGAAAAGACGGCATTTTAGTCGTGTAATAAGGCCTCCGAATTTCAATTTTCTATTCCAAATATTTTAGGAAATATCAGGGCGAGCGCAATTCGTGACACCCGGTATAGTGCTGGCGCTATTTCGCCTACACTCCACAAACAAATTCTTTTAAGTTTAACGCCATTTTTTTATGTCCCGCCCACGGAGATCTTAATAACTTTTTAAAATCCTTTTCTACTACTAAAAACCTATTAATAAATCAAAAGTGAAACGCACAATGGTCCCAAATCGAATTTTTTTGTTAAAAAATGTCTAGAAAGCGCGAACCTAGTCGGAAATGAACAATTTGTTTTTGAATTAAAGTTTATCGAAATTCCAACAAATCCTCAGAGCCCGAATTTTGAAAAAAAAATTCCTTTTTAATAATATATTGAATAAGTTCATACAATAAAAATAGCGAATCCACGAATACAAGTCAAATGTCAATTTGGTAGCTGTCATTTGACACTCCTTTTCTAATTTGACAGTTGATTTTGCTTTACTTTATTTTCTAACTAGATTTAATTATTCAAAAAACTTCGAAATAATCACATTTGTCTGAACATTGTAAAGTATAAGTCACATGTCATTTGACTACTATCAAGCTGTCAATAAATGTTTTATGTGCTCCCTCAAGATTTTTTGTGTGCCGTTTATATACTGTATACTATTTTGTGATACTTTCAACATTTTCACATTAGCGACTCTGATTTACTGGTTTATACACGTCGTGTGCGCGTGACGTAACAAATTTAGACATTTGCCAGAACTTAGGGACAACAAACCGAAATTAAGTTTATACATCTTAAGTTCGCCACATGAATTGATTAGGGATAATTGTGGATGTTAAATAATCCAAAATTATGTGTTAAAACATCACAAAATTCGCAAAATATACTGTTAAAACAACACGTTCGATCGCTGGGTCGTAAAGTGGCGGCCATTTGTATTCCTTAACCCTATTTAGTCTGTGGCTACTCCTAGTATAGTTGTCTACAAATATTTAATACAAATAAAAAAGTCATAAAAACCGATCGAAATCACTACCTTGTTAACTCCCACAGAGCCGTACTTAAAAATGTTTGCACTATTAATTGTGCAACGATGTGTACTATTGTTACAGTAGAAATACTGACTTACTGGGTACAGCATTAAATTTTAAAAAATGTACTCAGTTTTGCTTGTATCAATAGATATATCTTATATGTTTGTAGAGCATTGAAGAATTAGTAAGGGGTCCAAAAATTGAAATGTCCCATTCCAACAAGGTAAATAATTTTTGGGAACGAATTCTGAAAGAGGGTCCTAAGGGATATCAGAAGTAGCCTGTTGGACTTTTGTTGGCGGTTACACAACTTCCCTACAAGAAAAAATCGGTAAAGGTGCTTACACAGAACTTCCCTCTTTATTTGTGCATGGCGGTCACTCTAAAAAATTAATAATTACGAAATGACACTGAAAGTAATAATCGGAATATAGTTATCACTATTATTACAAAGAAAACCTGATAAGTTTTGGTCAAAAAAATATACAGAGTGCTCATCCAACAACAAAAGTTCAATACTAAATGAAAGGTGCCAAATACGGAAGGGTTGCCCAAATATATTTACAAATGTCCACCATGACTAAATTATTTCTTGGGATGGCCACCCTGTACATTTTTCAATAAAAGTATAATAGGTGCATATGCCAAATATTATTGCCATCTGTCACATTTTCGATTCCCCATTCACGTGGAGTGGATGGTTAAAAAATTTCATTTTTTTAATATTCTTCAAAAAAATGTTGGTAAAAAAGTTTTCATAATTTTTTTCTTCTGAAATATTTAAAAATTAATTATTATTTGTTTGCTTATAATTGTATTGAAACATATTCTTATAGGATTTTGCAAACAGCAGAAACATAACTATCTATAACTAAAAAAAAACTGTGTGGATGCTAGTGTTAGAATGAGAATTGTCAAATAAGAAATTAGACAAATTCATTTTAGGATTTTAATTTGCTAGCATAACCAGAATTCAGGTTATCGAAAGAATGCAAAGATTTCATTAATGTTCTGAAATATATTTAGAATATCATGAAACGTGGAAATGTTAAATTTGTGCAAAAATTAATTTTTTCCATCTATTCTAGTGGTAAAATATTTTTCCAAGATGGTAAAAAAATGTTACAATTTTTTTTTTCCGAAATAGGTTTGGAATGTCATAAAACGTGGAAATTTTAATTTTGAGCAAAAACAAATTTTTCATCTATTCTAGAGTAGTGACAAATAGATTAAAACTTGAAACATATTGTTTATAGGATTTTGCAAACAGCAGAAAAAATAACTATCTACAACTAAAAGAAAAACTTTGTGTAAAAATATTAATGAAATCTTTGCATTCTTTCGATAATCTGTATTCTGGTTATGCTAGCAAATTAAAATCCTAAAATGAATGTGTCTAATTTCTTATTTGACAATTCTCATTCTAACACTAGCATCTACACAGTCCCCTATGGCCATGCAGATTAAACTAGTATCTACATAACCCCCTACGATCATGAAGATTCAGTTAAAAATGAGAACAAAGGCCTAAAATGAATTTATTTATCTACCTTGTCTTAAAAAAATTTCATTCTAATGGATTTCATTTTCATGAAATCTATCACTCTGTTTCTTGGAAATATTATATATAATTAGCCTTTGAAACATTTTTCGCCCTTATTCTGGAGTTCATCAGAAAGACATAAAGCCACTCATAAAGATGTTTCATGCAAAACCAAGACAATTTCTATGAATAAGTGTGAAATAATTATATTTGACATTGACTGATAAAAAAACAATCTGCTGTTTGCAAAATCCTATAAAGAGTATGTTTCAATACAATTATAAGCAAACAAATAACAATTTTAAAACTTTTTTCAAAATTTTTTTAAAATTTTTCAAAAATATTTTTAAATTCGTTTTTGTTGAAATAGGTTTAGAATGCCATAGAAACGTGGACATTTTAAATTTGAACAAAGAAAAAAAAATTTACATCTATTTTGGTGGTAAAGGTTTTTCAAAAATTGTAAAAGAATTTTCTAAATTTTGTTTTTCTTACATAGGTTTAGAACGCTATGAAACGTGAAAATTTTTAATTTAAAAAAAAATCCATCTATTTTAGTGGTAAAAAAATTTTCAAAAATGTTTTTAAATGGGTTTAGAATGCCATGAAACGTGGAAATTTTAAATTGGAACAAAGAAAAAATTTTTTCACCTTGGTAAAATTTTTTTTAAAAATAGTGAAAAAAATTTTCAATTTTTTTTTTCTGAAATAGGTTTAGCGTGTCATGAAACGTCAAAATTTTAAATTTGAGCAAACATTTTTTTTCATTATTTATTCGCTTTAGACGGTCCACCCTGTATATTTTCCAGTGAAATTTTAACCATTTCTTCGCTGACAGTAGCGTCAACTACCTACCAAATTTGACTGCTCTCCGTCAAGTAGTTTTTTAGTTAATGCACCAACAGACAGACAGACAGACAGAGACAGACGGACGGAATTGAAAAACCTATATTTTCGTAATCTACGTGTGTTGAAACGTCAAAATCCGAAAATATCTCGGAGGGTGATTTTTTCTCGAATACAATACTTCCCTTCGGTATGCAAGGGAAGTAAAAATATGGCGGAATGTTATTTCAAGATTTCGTGTTTTTAAACGTATACCTCCCGCTAGAAAACTAATTCAGTGCTTATTGTCAATGCTTACTTATATGTAAAATGTTATGTCATCATTTGTATAACACCACAATAATGGTATATACTTAATAAATAATATCTCAGTATACTACACCTTCATAATCTATACAGTTAATAAATCCTCTACCAAATGAATTTCATTTTACATAGGTATTAATATTTTTGTAAAATTGTAAAAATGTAAATAATAATAAAACAATTTCAAAAATGTATTGGCTCACTATTTTTATGCATTACAATTAGCCAGATAACAGTACACCAGAAAACAGGGACATGCTAATAAAAGTACGAATCTAAATTTTAATTTATTTCAAAAAGTCTATAACTGAAAAACTTAAGATATAGAGCAATTTTTTTTGTAATAATTTTGTTGATCTATAAACCATGTTTCTTTCGTACATACTTACAATATAAAAATTTGAATATTTAATATAGCACGTCGAAATTTCAAACACAGAAATTTCGTTCCTGTGAAAGAGATATTGAAATTCTATCATTCAGATAGATGCGCTCATTCAGTAGTATATTTATATAAAAAATCACATATCACATCATATCGCACGTAGTTAATTTTCTAGCAAGAGGTATATGTTTAAAAACCAGAATTCTTGAAATAACATTCCACCATCTCCTTTTCTTGTGGAGAAGTTGTACAACCGCCAACAAAAGTCCAACGAGACATTTCTGATGCCCATTAGAACCTTCTTTTGATATGTAAGCTCAAAAATTATTTACCTTGCTGGAATAGGTTACTTGGCGATTTTGGCAGCTTTCGAAGGCGTGGACCCTCTACCAAATTCGATATTCCGTGATACACTGACAATAATTAAGTTCGACCCTGTCGCGGATGGGGTTTACATAGCTGCTGTAAACCGTTACATCCTACAATATTTTCGATGTCGGGCAACTATATGAAAATAATTTAAAATTATAATTGAAACAGGTGTATTTCCGTTAATTTCTTATTTTATTCATGCCAGAACATACTTTACATGAGAACAATGTATTAATAAGTAAGTAATACATTATATTTATGATTTACCATTTTCTGCAAATAAATAACATGCCCCGCTTTCCCATCTATACGTAAGCGGCACAGCTATGAGATTCTTAATGTGCAGTAAATATATGGAGACAACTATAGCATAGGAAATTACCTTTAATAATGTACTTGGAACAAAAACAAATTTTGATAGTTTAGTCACTTTTCTGTGTGACGTCACCTTCATTGTTTCTCGATCGCACCGTATGTAAACAATATTATTATTATTTTGGCAAGAACTTTAACCCGGACTAAAGACAAAATCCCAATTAGAGTCGTTAATTTAAATTCCCACTCGGTGACAATCAAAGAAGGCTGGTTAGGTGGGTAGCAAGGCATGAGGAACAAACAGAGGGAAATTCATCTACGAATAAAGACCAGGAAATTTTGACCTTGCTGAATTCCCAGTTGGAGCATTTATTAGGCAAGTTGCGGTATTGGTACTCACCAGTCAGGGTGAATTGTCCAGTTGCCAGTGAAGAACTGCGTTAGAGATCCTTTGATTTTATCGTTCGATCTCATTCGATGTATATCGTTTTCTACAGGGTGTTGGATTCTGTTGAAGCCGTATTTGTGTGGTAGAGCGATGACCAAACTAAATGGGGTGTCGTCGATTCCCATGTAATAAAAGTGACGTGTCAGCAGCACAACTCTTCTCTGAAATTGTCAGACAGTGCTTCATTTATCAAGTATTCAATCGGAAACCTTTTGTGGATAAAATTGTGTTAAAATTGGTAGTTGGGTATTTTTGGAGCTAATATTGAATCTGATATCAAAAGTTCTAGATTCAAAATAGCGAGTATAATTAACTAACTTAACTAAAGAATAAAATAGAAATTTAAAAAGTTAACAGTATGTTTGACTATTTGGCTTGAAAAAGAAATGATTTTTTTTAAATAGATTTAGAATGCCATGAAACGTGGAAATTTTAAATTTGAACAAAAAAAAATGTTTTCTTCATCTATTTCAGTGGTAAATTTTTCACAAATGGTGAAAAAAATTTTCAATTTTTACTTCCCTCGCATACCGAAGGGAAGTATTGTATTCGAGAAAAAATCACCCTCCGAGATTTTTGCGGCGGATTCTGACGTTTCAGATCACGGAGATTACGAAAATATAGGTTTTTCAATTCCGTCAGTCTGTCTGTCTGTCTGTCTGTCTGTCTGTCTGTTGGTGCATTTACTAAAAAACTACTTGACGGAGAGCAGTCAAATTTGGTAGGTAGTTGACGCTACTGTCAGCGCAGAAATGGTAGAAATTTCACTGGAAAATATACAGGGTGGACCGTCTAAACGGAATAAATAGTGAAAAAAAATTTTTTTTCGTTCAAATTTAAAATTTCCACGTTTCATGACGCGCTAATCCTATTTCTGAAAAAAAAAAAAAAAATTAGAAAATTTTTTTCACCATTTTAGAAAAAATTTTTACCAAAAAAATTTTTTTCTTTGTTCAAATTTAAAATTTCCACGTTTCATGGCATTCTAAACCTATTAAAAAAAAAAAAATGTTTGAAAATTTTTTACCAACATTTTTGAAAAAATGTTTACCACTAAAATAGATAGAATATTTTTTCTTAAAATTTTAAATTTCCTCGTTTCATAGCGCTCTAAATCTATTTAAAAAAAAATTGAAATTTTTTAAAAAATTTCGAAAAAATTTTACCACGAAAATAGATGGAATTTTTTTTCTTTGTTCAGATTTAAAATTTCCACGTTTCCATGGCATTCTAAAATTATTCAAACAAATTTAAAAATGTTTTGAAAAATTAAAAAAAAAATTGAAAACATGTTTAGGTAATCTATTTATCACTATTGTAGAATAGACGAAATAATTTTTTTTTTCAAATTTAAAATTTCCACGTTTCATGACATTTAAAACCTATTTCGGAAAAAAAAATTGCCACATCCTTTCACCATTTTGAAAAAAAATTTAACTGGAATAGAGCGAAAAATTTTGTTTTGCTCAAATTTAAAATGTTCGCGTTTCGTGACATTCTAAACCTATTAAAAAAGTTTTACGTGAATGTGGAATTGAAAATGTGACAGATGGCAATAATATTTGGCATATGCACCTATTATATACTTTTATTGAATAATGGCATCCCAAGAAATAATTCAGTCATGGTGGACATTTGTAAAGGTATTTGCGCAAGCCTTCCATATTTGGCACCTGTTATTTAGTATTGAACTTTTGCTGTTGGATGAGCACTGTATATTTTTTTGACCAAAAGTTATCAGGTTTTTTTGTAATAATAGCAATAACTATATTCCGATCTGTATTTTCAATGTTATTTCGTAATTAATAATTTTTTAGAGTGACCGCCATGCACAAATAACGAGGGAAGTTCTGTGTAAATAACTTTACCGATTTTTTTTTTGAAATAGGTTTAGCGTGTCATGAAACGTGGAAATTTTAAATTTGAGCAAAAAAAATATTTTTCACTATTTATTTAGTTTAGACGGTCCACCCTGTATATTTTCGAGTGAATGTTTTACCATTTCTTCGCTGACAGTAGGGTCAACTACCTACCAAATTTGACTGCTCTCCGTCAAGTGGTTTTTTTAGTAAATGCACCAACAGACAGACAGACAGACTGACGGAATTGAAAAACCTATATTTTCGCAATCTACGTGTTCTGAAACGTCAAAATCCGAAAAAATCTCGGAGGGTGATTTTTTCTCGAATACAATACTTCTCTTCGGTATGCGAGGGAAGTAAAAATTGCAGTTTTCCATGAATTAATTATATTCAAGAAACTAATGAACTGTTGCCGAGGAAATTGGGAAATATCGGACAACGGTACACAGAATACTCCATTTTTCTAAGATGGCGGATGAGTGTGTAACAATACGCATAAATCACAATTAACTGTCTTACACAATTAGTCCATTGAAATGTTGAAACCTTTCTTATTGGGTAGGACAAGATTTTTTTTACTTCCCTCGCATACCGAAGGGAAGTATTGTATTCGAGAAAAAATCACCCTCCGAGATTTTTTCGGATTCTGACGTTTCATATCACGTAGATTACGAAAAAGGTTTTTCAATTCCGTCAGTCTGTCTGTCTGTCTGTCTGTTGTTGGTGCATTAACTAAAAAACTACTTGACGGAGAGCAGTCAAATTTGATAGGTAGTTGACCCGACCCTACTGTCAGCGAAGAAATGGTTAAACTTTCATTGGAAAATATACAGGGTGGACCGTTTAAACGGAATAAATAGTGAAAAAAATTTCATGACGTTCTAAACCTATTTCAAAAAAAAAAAAAAATTTTAAATTTTTTTACCATTGAAGATGGAAATTTGTTTCTCTTTCTTCAAATTTAAAATTTCCACGGTTATAGTTTTCCAAATCTATTAAAAAAAAAATAGATTTTTTTTTGCCATTTTTGAAAAAATGTTACCACTAAAATAGATGGAATTTTTTCTTCTTTGTTCAGATTTCAAATTTCCACGTTTCCATGGCATTCTAAAACTATTCAAACAAATTTAAAAATGTTTTTGAAAAATTTTAAACAATTTTTTAAAACATGTTTAATCTGTTACTACTATAGAATGGAAAGAGAAAATTTTTTTGCCCAAATTTAAAATTTCCACGTTTCATGGACATTCCAAACCTATTTCGGAATAAAAATTTGCAACATGTTTTTACCATTTTGGAAAAAAAATTAACACTAGAATAGATGGAAAAAAACTTTTTGCTCTAATATAAAATTTTCACGTTTCATGACATTCTAAACCTATTTCAGAAAAAAAAAATTGAAAAATTTTTTACCACTAAAATGGAAATTATTTTTTTTATTTGCTCCAATTTAAAATATTCACGTTTCATGGCATTCTAAACCTATTAAAAAAAAAACATAATTTTTAAATTTGTAAACTTTTTTTTACCACTACTATAGAATAGAAGGAAACTTTCCTTTTTGCTCAAATTTAAAATGTCTACGTTTCATGACATTCTAAGCCTACTTCAAAGGAAAAAAAATGAACATTTTTTTACCAACGTTTTTAAAGATTTAAAAAAAAAATAAAATTTTTAACCACCACTATACTTCCACTCCATTACGTGAATATGGGATTGAAAATGTGACAGATGGCAATAATATTTAGCATATGCACCTATTGTACTTTTATTGAAAAATGTACAGGGTGGTCATCCCAAGAAATAATTCAGTCATGGTGGACATTTGTAAAGGTATTTGCGCAAGCCTTTTGGCACCCGTTATTTAGTATTGAACTTTTGCTGTTGGATGAGAACTCTATATTTTTTTGGCCAAAAGTTATCAGGTTTTCTTTGTAATAATAGCAATAACTATATTCCGATTATTATTCTTAATATCATTTCGTAATTAACAATTTTTTAGAGTGACGGCCATACACAAATAACGAGGGAAGTTCTGTGTAAATACCTTTACCGATTTTCTTTTGATGTGTAGTGGGTTTCAGTGTGAGTTTTTGGGGTTGTTTTTGTAGAGAATTTAATTCTACACATTAAAAAATCTCGTCCTACCCAAAATGCAAGGTCAATGTAACATTGCAATGGACTAAATTGAGAAGCAACTTTTCACAAAAAATAACAATTTTACAAAACGTCAAACTGGCAGATATCAAATAAAAAAATGTATAATTTTTTCAAAGGATGGAGAAAAATCTTGCGTGCAATAAATAAAAAAAGCGTCTTTCTGCACACGGTGCGTTTTTGATCTCTGTACGCCTCGATAAAAATCTTACGTATGGTACGAAAAAAATCATTTTTCTCAAATTGACTCACCATATCGTCTATGTGTGCTTTTATCTTGAAGGTAATATTTCCCTTTTCTTGCATAATGACTCGTCTTCTAAACTCCCTAACTTCGTCAGCAAATTGTCTGGGGTCAGCATCATCATCTAGTATCTCTACTTCGATCATGTCGACTCTATTGTAAGCCGGCTTTAAAATACCTTGGTACTGAAAATAAAAAAAAAACATTGTTGAATATGTTTAGAATTGTCGATTAATTAATGTGCCTGTAGATGGTCAATAATGTGCTGACGCGATATATCTGTATTCAATATTATAAAAGAAAGAATGAGATATAAAAACATCACTGTTCAAAAATTTTAGTTGTGTAAATAATCTCGAAGAAGAAGTTCTGGCTTCCACCCTGTCAGTAAAGAAATACCTTAAGACCTTAAGGTATCTCATTACTTGCTTGCCTATCTGCCACCGTGGAAGCACATGTTGCAGACTCTAGCCTTTAGCAATAGGGCTATTGCTCGATTGTAAGCAGAAAATGAAAATATAAAATCCTGTAATGTATTATTAAATAATGGATTTTCTTACCACTGGCCTGAGGTCGGGATGAATTAGTATATACCCATTGTTAGTTACGATAAATGCATATCCATTGACACCCAACTGAAAAGTCATATATTAATAGAAACAACCTATAACTGTTATGTAATATACCCTATACGGCATCATCAGTCTTTGTATATACTCGATGGGGATGTCTGTACCAGCAACTCCCAGTAGATTGGCAACTCTTTCCTGAAAAAACGTGGATATTATTTTCCTGATATTTTTCCCTGTCGCACAAAGTACTGATATCGTTTTTATAATAAAATGTATTGCAATTTTTGCAGTAGCATGAAAATGTTGTTAATTAATGTAAAATATGCTAGAGATTTTAAAAATTCCCTAGATCGGTGTATTCAGATTTCTGCGACATCATTATTAACTTCACTGTTATAAAAGATAAGGGAATATTAATGAATTAGCTTTATAAAGCAAGACAAGTAGAATTTTGTATTGGAATTTTCTCCAAAACTGTCAAGCTCGTACTTTTGCAATGTAGTTCTGTCACTGGATGTAAAAGAAACGGGTAATTTAAAAAAATAAGAGAAAAATAACTGACATTTGGTAGATTTCAGGGCTCTAAATAACTCCTCAAAAATCTCCCTGCCATTCTGTAAAAACTTTCAAAATTGTCTTGAAAGATGGTTTTCTCGAAATATTGCGAAAATTGTAGTAAAGAATAAAACTACATCATTATAACAACAGCACTACATTTTCTATCAAAAACACTTATATTTTAAATGTGTCTTTGTCAGCACAAGATACATTTCTAGGAGAACTGAGATGAATGTTCGTTTATAAAAACTAACTTCATTAAATGTTTCTTAAGACAGAGCGGAGGTTCTACCTCCAATTTTATCGGATTATAAGAAATCTCTTAACCCTATAAATCATAAATTATCAATCTCAAAGTTACGTTATTATAGTTTCACGTTAGAATCTGCCAGTTTAATAACGAGTTTTCTTCTTGATTAAAGTCAAGAGTTAAGTTATACACAAAACTATCCACATTTTACTATTTGATATGTCTAAAGCTTCTGGTGCTCAGGATAAGAAATTTTTCACAACTCAGTATAAATGGAAATGGAAATAATAATAACAACTCATTTACTTGGGAGTTTCACAAGGTTCTGTTTTGGGTCCCCTATTATTCATGGTATACATTAATGATCTACCTAATTTTATTGATGATATAAATTGCTCAATATTCATCAAATCTGTTGATGAAATAAACACAAAAGTTAAAACCGTGCTTAACAATGTTAGTTCCTGGCGTTAATGCAATATGCTGGTACTAAACGAAACTAAGATCCCTTCTCTTCTCTATATTAGAAAGCCTTTGTCGGACTTCATCCAATCTTTTGATGTAGAAACATAATTTCTAGGTACATTAGGTAATTTTAATAACGACTTAACTCGATCGCGCGTGTCAAATGTAAAATAACGTTTACTATTATTCCTCAATTAAAAAATATGTTAGATGCATCCGGCTGCCTTATTGCTACTATGCACTAGCATATTCGCATATGTTTTTCAACATTTTGATTTGGGCAGCTGACAATCTGTCTGCGGGAGTTCCCCAAGGCTCAAAATTAGGGCCTCTTTCTTTACACCGCAAATCTATCAATTTTGTTATATAGACGTTTGGTTATCTTTTATAACAGTTATGATACAGGCAAATTGCTGACATCTTAAGCAAGTATTTGCTACATTATCTTTTATTATCATAAAGCTCGGGAACTTTCAAAATGTCTCATTTAAATCACTAACTAACTATCTCTAGCCGCTACTAACTAGCAGGAGCAACACCTTTACAGCTAAATCACTACAACACATAAAACGGCGAATGTCAACTAAGGACGGACAAATACATTGGTGCTATCCTCTCATTAAACTAGTCGCTGGTCTAAACAGTCAAACGCTGGTCTAATAAATTATCACTGGTCTAAAATGTTAAATCACTGGTCTAAAATATCGTATGACGATCTACAATAATAGTGTACGTTGGTCTAAGATATATTACTCGCTGGTCTAAATCGCTGGTCTAAAACTCTGGTCTAAACAAATTTACGATGGCCTAAATAAAGTTTAGAGTAGTTTACCTCACGTGTAACCGAAATCCATATAGCTTCGTTGACTTGTATTTTTTCTGTTATATTCTGTAGACATAGTATAATATATGTGGAGACGCTGTGCATCACTGTATAGAGAAATGCTGTATTTTATTTAAATAGATGACTTACCTGATATGATTTTTTGTCGTATACCGGCAGGGATACAGAGGTCATGAGGTGATATGTCTGGGTGTCGCCGTAGTTGTCTTGTTTCTGCAAAAATAAGATGTATTCTATAATAAATCTTGACCTATGCCAACGAGCGTGGGCATTCGAGATTCACAGAATTCTAGTACTAAGAAAGTCTACATTAGCACACCTTGCACTTGTGATTGAGTAAAAGTTGTTTATGCCGCAAGCCTGTCTTAGGGCATGCCCCAGAAAATTTAATGGTAAGTTAATAGTCCAAGAATATTAGGCGAAAAAAGGACAAATTTTCGAATATAGTTCAAGTGAGGTGAATTTTGATATGTACCCTCGTTTAGTGATTATAAACAATGGGTCAAAAGTCATCATCAATTGACCTTCAGCTAATTTTCTGGCAGTTAATGATTAAGAAATCTAATTCTATTTTTTATGACTAAAATAAGGCTCAGAAACTGAAGATAAAAGCTTTTTTTTTTGTAGGGTGTACAGGGCGTTTCGTCATAAATGCCCCTCCTCTAACTTGGTTATTTGTGGTCCGATTCGACAATATTTAAAACCAAACTAAATAATTTTTGAACAAGTTTTTATGCGTCATGTTGAGAATTCATGAAACTACATAACAAATTAAATTATTTTGAACAGAAAACAAGAAATTTATTAAATGAAAATAACAAAAAATTACAGTAATTGTTCTATGTGGAAACCGTCATTGTTTACAAACAACTTTCTGGCCACATTTTCCAAAATATTGTTCATATTAATGTGATCAATTATTTCATTTTTTTCCTTCAACTCATCGATATTATCAGATCTTGTTTTGTAAACTTCATTTTTCATATAGCCCCAAAAATGTCAAGCGGCGTGAAATCGGGACTTCTAGGTGACCAGGTTATAGGTCCATGCCTATGTCTATGTCTGCCCATCCATTCGTTTATATTCTGGTTCAACAATGTTGTTACATTAACATTATTGTAATAACGGGTTCCATCATGCTGCCAGATGGTTCTAATCATTTGATTCAGAGGAAGATTATCTACGTTACTTTTGATAATTTCTCTTAATATATCCAAATATTTAACGCCATTCATATTGCCCTCAAGAAACTTATATACTACCCTATTATTGAATAAGCCAACCTACAAACTTAAAGTTCTGGCCTTGAAACTGACTTTCTTCCCCCATATGGAGATTTACCGCAGTCCAGTAATGATTATTCTTTCTATTATTTATTCCAGGTGATGATGCCTCATCGATCCAAAAAATACGATTGAAAATTAGTGGATCTTCTTTGTGCTTTTCCAGCATAATTTAACAAAAATTGTTCTTCACAATATTATTATTGGGATATAAATTCTGTAGTACACTTGGATTTCGTGCTTTATACAGGTCTAATTAGTTTCATGTTATTAAAGAGAACTGGTGGTAGAGAACGACAAGACAAGCAAAAAAAACCTTATATAACATAGGCTCTAAAGCCCATAGTTTCGGAGAAAAAAATAAACAAAAATTTACAAAATACTTAATAACATTTAACGTTTGAGAACTGCTGACATATTGGGGTAGGATTTATTGCCTCGCGTCTTGTCGCACATGATACTCTGACATTCGGGCAAATAAGTATAGTGAGCCTAAGAGATAATTAGGCCGCGACAGGGGTCATCGAAAAGCATGCTGACAAAGCAGTTAAAAGCGACCGACAGAGGACACCGCCGTGTTTTTTGCTTCTTCGCGGCCAAATCATCTTATTACGCGTGTATACTCTTCCTTGTAATTCTCAAGAAATAATTTCAGATTGTGTCCTTACTTGGTAAACAACGTACACAGGACGCGACCTACCCGTTCCTTAGTTTTGTTTGTTGCTTTTGTTCTTTTTGAATTTTGTGCCACTTGTGTTAAGATTTATTTTATCGACTTATCGTTCAAGTCGTTCAAGTACTTGGTTACGTAAGACACTACTTCTCGTTCGTGCATTTTGTGTTACTTTTTGGATTTTGAACCAAGTTTATCTTTTGTTTTCTTTATTGATAACGTTAATTCACAGTTTAGTGTGGTATTTTAAAATGCAGATTTTGGACATCATTGGAGATTACACTTATCCAGAGGTCACGTATATGCACTTGGTGTATGGAGAAAGTGGCGGAAATGCAGCTGGTGCGGAAAAGCCCCTAATCGACGTCATCCTTGTGCTCGTGTATTTATTAGTATTTACCAGCGTCTTCGAGAAACAGGTCGTCTCGATGGACATGGGGGGGAACGAGGTCCCCAACGTGAAGAAAGGGTAATTGACGCAGAGGTTCAAATTTTGGAACTTGTAGAAGAGGATCCAACTTTAAGCACCCGCGATATCGCGAACCGTGTGGAAATATCCCATTTTGAGATATGGAGGACATTGAGAGATATGAACTTACATCCCTATCACTCTCAACGTGTCCAAGCACTAGAACCTCAAGATTTTGCAGAGCGAATGCAATTTTGTAGGTGGATTTTAAGAAAACACGCGGCCAATGAGGATTTTTAAGTGGAGTGTTTAATTTTAAAAATATGCACTATTGGGCAGACGAAAATCCACGTGTAATAAGAAGGGCGCATTTTCAACGACGGTTCAGCGTTAATTTGTGGGCAGGAATTTGCGGTAATGAAATAATTGGACCTATACAATTACCCGCTAGATTAAATGGTGATGCATACTTAAATTTTTTGTAACAAACATTGCCAAATTTGCTGGAAGATGTACCCTTGGCTACGCACAGAAGATTTGTACGATGGCGAGCGAGTCCATTTTAGTCTGGCTCTTCGAAATTTTTTGAACAAAAAGTTTCCTCGACGCTGAATTGGACGTGGCGGACCAGTACCATGGCCTGCCAGATCGCCCGACTTAAATCCGATGGACCTTTATTTTTGGTGGCATTTTAAATCTCTGGTTTACCGTGATCCAATTGACACTAGAACAATTGCAACAACGTATTATAATGTGCATAGAAACCATAAAAAATGATCCTAATTTACCAAATGTGTTGAACGGAGTGCATATGTCCTTAGTTCGACGTGCCGAAATGTCTATACGTGGAGATAGAGGTCATTTCGAACAATTTTTGTGAAAAATTCAAAAGAATTGTTCGGTTATTGGGTGTTACCTATTGGCATTAAACGTATGATTATTATTATTATTATTACTTGTCATATTCTCTCCTTAGAGGGAGGTTCGATGTACCATATATCGGCTACTAGCAAGATGGCGGTTTCTATTTTTAATTTATCGGTAAGTTCAGGAATTTTCGAACAGAGTTACATGTATTTAGAAGGACAGATTTTTTAATTTGAGTGACAGTATGCGGGTGGATATTAAGTTTTTGGAGATTTCGGGAGAGGTTTTTAGGAACTACACCTGTTGTGGATATAACTATAGGAAGGATGTCGATTTGATCTTGTTGCCACATTTTCTTTATCTCTTCAGCAAGTTCACCGTATTTATCTAATTTTTCAATAGGACTGCTGTAAGTTGTGAGTGTTGGGAACTGTAACATGTGTAAGGAAAGTGTGCTTTTGCCTTTTCAATTTAAGGATAATATCCGGTCTGTTAGCGAGGATGGTTCGGTCAGTTATAACCGATCGATCCCAGTATAGTCTATTATATATTATTATTATTATTATTATTATTATTATTATTAGTATTCGCTGTCTTGTTTTGGTCTGTTTATTATTGTTTACATTGATTTTCATAGAGACCAAAGACTCGATTTTTAGTTTTCGATACCTTATTGGGAAAAATTATGCTCTTAATTCGTTAGTGAAATCAGATTCTTTCCTAACTTAAAATACACAACTATTTTCTGTTATCGTATCTCGGACGTCTAACTATTCGTTTTCCAATTTCATAAAATAATTACTAATTTTTTAAGCTTTTAACACAATGTTACAAATTTTAATAAACCACTTTTAAATTTTATGTATTCTTATAAACGACAATAAAAGCTACAATAACTTTGTTCCAATATAAAAAACACATGTAAACAAATCCTATTTAAGCCCCTGCGGCCATGCTATGCTTGCCTTGTGCGGAAAGAGAAGGAATTATTTACATTTTCATAATTAGTGGTATAAAAAGTTCCGTACAAGTAATCTCATCAAAGTGCCGCAATTCTTCCGGCGAGAACACAAGTTGGATATTACAGAGTTTTTTATTATTTCTAATATATCCATTGACCCTGAAAAACAGTGATTCTCAAATGTTTCCTACCTTAACATTCAAATTTTAAACCTAGGTCAGTTTTTTCAAAGTGCCCCTAGAGAAAAAAGTCATATAGGTTTTTGTTTGTCTAGTCGGTCCCTATTACCAGTTTTTTTTTAATGACATGAAACTAATTACACCCTGTATTTATATTTGTGAAGAGGTCTTAATGCAATTGAATAGGAGATACCTAAGTCTCAGGGATTTATTTCGGTTTTCGTCAAAATATAACAAATTATTCAACTCACTTCGTTTTCATCATTATTTCCATTTTTCTCTTTAGCCCAGGGTCGATCCAGTCAAACCATGAACAAATTAGAGACAAGCTGAAATTTGGTACCTATATAAGTTTGTATTGAGATCCTTAATAGACCACCAAACCCCACCGGTAATCCGCCGTGCCTGTCACCCCTAAACAACCCCCGAAAGGGGCGAAAATCGGACTTTTTTTAGTTTTTTGGCAATATCTTAAAAACAAAGCTATGTACGAAAAAATATGAAGATAGAAAAATTAAAGAGCATAAAATTTGCTATAAAATTACGTTTAACAGTTTTATTTTGCTGTACCAGTGGCGGAGTAATGATATTTTTAATAACTGGATATTTTGTAAAAATGCACATTTGTGAATGTAATGTATGTTTTTAATTATCCAATATAATTTTTATCTGTATGTTTAGATGTCGTCATCCGCCTGTAAATCCTCAACTGCCCTATTAAAACATGTAATACCATTACACTGTCCACATGCCAAGGTACACTTTAGGCCCATTTTACGACATGAGCATGCATTTTTGCAACCACCTGATGAACAGCTGCAAAATATTCTTTTAAGGATCCATTGGGAGGCTATGTCTTTATCCATCTGGACTAGACAGATTCCGGAATCAGTAGAAATCCATCCCCAGTCCTGGAGTGGTAAGTTATTATTTAACCATGCTTGAACCTAAAAGTTAATCATACATGTTAACAAGATATGTATGTAGGGTTGCTGGACTTACCTGGTGAAATGTCCTAAATGCGTGGTATTGCGCTGCATTTATGGTCGGTGGAAGTGAAGCCAGATTAAAATCTTTATTTAAACTGCTGGTAGAGAATGTATCTGACGTTATTCAAATCGGTACTTGTTCTATTTTTGACGTATACGGAAATAAAAAATGACGAAATTAAGGTCCTCAATCTGTCTTTGGATATATTTGGATTGTAAAATTCTTCAAGAAGATCAAACAATCTTCTTTTTCACAGTATCGACCAAATTAATTTTTCCCTTGTTAAACAGGCCAGATGTAGTATCACATCCGGAAATGGCGTGCATGGCAAGAAGAACATTTTTTAAAGGTCCCAACTTATGCTGCAACTTTGAAATATCAGTAATTTTTTTAGTTTTGAACTTCTTCCTGGGCGTAGCATATACAAATTTTGTTTAGTGAAGTGGATCAATAAAACCATTACATCGGTATCTTCACTTACCACAAACACGGCGCCTTTACACGTCTCACTTAAGTGCTGTAGCAGTTGTTGCTATAAGCGTATCCGCATCACCATCTGAGTATACAATTTTAATTCCCTTTTCCGACAACGACTTTCTAAGTTGTTTAATAAGACATTGCTTATTTGTGGTGTTGGACAAAAAATCTTCTTGTCGAAATTTGACAACTGATGAATTAAATATTTCTACAATTGGTGCCGTTTTCCTACCCATGGATCTACGATTTTGTTCTATTATTTTTGCACTTAATTGCTGGTATCCATCAAATACTACAGTTACACTATGGCCATAATGATAAGTAATATAGCTGTAGTATTGAGAAAAAATATCCAATTATGTTGCTGTTTTTTTGCCATATAACTTTATGCAGTAGATTTAATGTCAAAATCCAATAAGTAATGGCTAGAGAGTATTTTTACAAAATACCCAGTTGTTAAAAATACCATTACTCCGCCACTGGTAGAGCAAAATAAAACTGCTAAACGAGGTATTGTAGTAAATTTTATGCTCTTTAATTTTTCCGTCTTCATATTTTTTCGTATATGGCTTTGTTTTTAAGATATTGCGAAAAAACTAAAAAAAGTCCGATTTTCACCCCTTTTGGGGGTTGTTTAGAGGTGAGAGGCACGGCGGATTACCGGTGGGGTTTGGTGGTATTTTAAGGACCCCAATACAAACTTATATACCAAATTTCAGCTTGTCTCTAATTTGTTCAAGGTTTCCTATATAAAACTTCAGATCGACCCTGGGCTACTTGGTTTTCAGTTTCTTTGTACCACTTATCTTGGCCAACATGCGTTGGAAATTTTACCAACTTGGAACGGTCTCCTATACTCTCTTACATTTTTGTTATTACTGAGATATATCAATTTTTAATTTATAAATTATCGGCGTTCTTGTAAATATTAGAATAATTATAGAAGATAGGCAAATGAAATATTGCATTTTTGAAATCAGAGAAAAATGAAGATTGTGATTCTCGAGTTAGATACATTTAAAAATCAAGTAACACCCTGTATACGGTTAGAATTGGACGTCATTATTTTCTCAATATGATGTATAATAACTTGCTAAAAAAATATTTAATTTGGTTTTCGAAATTCTCGAGTTGGCCCAGACATAACCAAGTTAGAGGGAGACATTTATTATTAAACACCCTGTACCTCATGTACCTATCCAAAAACGGCCAAGAGCTCTCGAACCATTACTTCCTATTTACTAGCGACAACAGTGGGAGAAATGGATCTATCTGACTACCTCAACAATAATATTCTTGACATCAATTATTGTTATTAAATAATTATCGATAATTATTTTTTTTAATATTATCTACGTATTTAGTTACCAAAGTAATGTGCAGGTTTAACAGTGGTGGCAAATGTAATATAAACTTTGAAATTGTGCATTTTAGTATAGTAATCTGCGTGATATCTAGGCAGCAGTTGAGCTGCATTAAAACAGAAAACGATAAAAAAAGAAATCGTGTTAGGTGTTATAGATTACACGAACACGAAACAATCAATTTTTTGGTAAGTGCAGTTATTTAGGTACTGACTTTGACGACATTACAAGTAAAATTAGTTTTTTAAAATTGTAAAAAACCATTTTTTGACACTCCTTTAATATTTCTTGACCAAATAATGTTTTCACGTTGAAGGTGTCATATCGGGTGGCTCAGCCCCAGATGACACTTTTGTAACTATGAAATGAACGAATGAATTGCGAGCGTAGCCGGATTAGCATGGGTTAGCTGCCTCCACTTGAATTTGGTTTGTGTTTGGGAGGTAAGTGCCAAGTACCAATATGAGAATAATTTACCCCAAATGCCAGCTTGAGAAAAACATTTTTACAAAAGTTATGAAAGAATTTTAAAAATTTAAAAATTTGAATTTCTGAAATGTGAATGAGCCATATCCGGGAGCTGAAATATATGAGGTTCAAAGTATTACCTCGATTAGATTGATACTCAATAAATTATATGGATAGGGGGTAAAGAAAATATTTTCATTTTGCAACAATTTTCTCTCTATGAACTATTTGATGGAATACCATTATTTTTTTCTGTGATATGCTCATATCCTAAGTAACAATATATATTTTTTGCAATAAGATTGGAGGATTACCTCATGGTGTAAAAAATCGGTAAAGGAATTTACACAGAACTTCCCTCTTTATTTGTGCGCGGGTCACTCTAAATAATTAATAATTACGAAATGACATTGAAAATAATAATCGGAATATAGTTATCACTATTATTACAAAGAAGACCTGGTAAGTTTTCGTCAAAAAAATACACAGAGTACTCATCCAACAGCAAAAGTTCAATGCTAAATAATAGGTGCCAAATATGGAAGGCTTGCGCAAATACCTTAACAAATGTCCACCATGGTTAAAAAATTTCATTTTTTTTGAAATTTTTCAAAAATGGTTAAAAATTTTCAAAATATTTTTTCTTCTGAAACAGGTTTAGAATGTCATGAAACGTGAAAATTTTAAATTTCAGCAAAAAAAATTTTTCGTCTATTCTATAGAAAGTAGTGAAATGGATTAAAGATTTTTTCAATTTTTTCAAGTATTGTATTCGAGAAAAAATCACTCTCCGAGATTTTTTTCGGATTCTGACGTTTCAGATCACGTAGATTACGAAAATATAGGTTTTTCAATTTCATCAGTCAGTCTGTCTGTCTGTCTGTCTGTCGGTCTGTCTGTCTGTCGGTCTGTCTGTATGTCTGTCTGTTGGTGCATTAACTAAAAAAACTACTTGACGGAGAGCAGTCAAATTTGGTAGGTAGTTGACACTACTGACAGAGAAGAAATGGTAAAATCACTGGAAAATATACAGGGTGGACCGTCTAAACGGAATAAATAGTGAAAAAAATTTTTTTTCGCTCAAATTTAAAATTTCCACGTTTCATGACACGCTGATCCTATTTCAGAAAAAAAAATTGAAAATTTTTTCAACAACATTTTTGAAAAATTTTTTACTAAGTACTAAAATAGATGAAAAAATGCCAGCTTGAAAAAAACATTTTTACAAAAGTTATGAAAGAATTTTAAAAATTGAAAAATTTGAATTTCTGAAATGTGAATGAGCCAAATCCGGGAGCTAAAATATGAGGTTCAGGGTGTCACCTCGATTAGAGAAAAAAATTGATACTCAATAAATTATATGGATGGTAAAGAAAATATTTTCATTTTGCAAAAATTTTCTCTCTATGAACTATTTGATGGAATACCATTTTTTTCTGTGATATGCTCATATCCTAAGTAACAATACATATTTTTTGCAATAAGATTGGAGGATTACCTCATAGTGTAAAAAAAATCGGTAAAGGAATATGCACAGAACTTCCCTCTTTATTTGTGCGCGGGTCACTCTAAATAATTAATAATTACGAAATGACATTGAAAATAATAATCGGAATATAGTTATCACTATTATTACAAAGAAGACCTGGTAAGTTTTCGTCAAAAAAATACACAGAGTACTCATCCAACAGCAAAAGTTCAATGCTAAATAATAGGTGCCAAATATGGAAGGCTTGCGCAAATACCTTAACAAATGTCCACCATGGTTAAAAAATTTCATTTTTTTTGAAATTTTTCAAAAATGGTTAAAAATTTTCAAAATATTTTTTCTTCTGAAACAGGTTTAGAATGTCATGAAACGTGAAAATTTTAAATTTCAGCAAAAAAAATTCCATCTATTCTAGTGGTAAAATTATTTTCCAAAGTGGTAAAAAATTATTTAAATTTCTTTTTCCGAAATAGGTTTGGAATGTCATGAAACGAGGAAATTTTAAATTTCAGCAAAAAAAATTTTTCGTCTATTCTATAGAAAGTAGTGAAATGGATTAAAGATTTTTTCAATTTTTTCAAGTATTGTATTCGAGAAAAAATCACTCTCCGAGATTTTTTTCGGATTCTGACGTTTCAGATCACGTAGATTACGAAAATATAGGTTTTTCAATTTCATCAGTCAGTCTGTCTGTCTGTCTGTCTGTCTGTCGGTCTGTCTGTCTGTCGGTCTGTCTGTATGTCTGTCTGTTGGTGCATTAACTAAAAAAACTACTTGACGGAGAGCAGTCAAATTTGGTAGGTAGTTGACACTACTGACAGAGAAGAAATGGTAAAATTTTCACTGGAAAATATACAGGGTGGACCGTCTAAACGGAATAAATAGTGAAAAAAATTTTTTTTCGCTCAAATTTAAAATTTCCACGTTTCATGACACGCTGATCCTATTTCAGAAAAAAAAATTGAAAATTTTTTCAACAACATTTTTGAAAAATTTTTTACTAAGTACTAAAATAGATGAATAAATTTTTTTTCTTTCTTCAAATTTAAAATTTCCACGTTTCATGGCATTCTAAGCCTAATTCAAAAACAAAATTTTTGAACATTTTTTTTACCAACATTTTTGAAAATTTTTTTACCACTAAAATAGATGGGAGTTTTTTTTTCCTTGTTCAAATTTAAAATTTCCACGTTTTGAAATAGGTTTAGAATGCCATGAAACGTGGAAATTTTAAATTTGAAGAAAAAAAATTTTCTTCATCTATTTTAGTGGAAAAAAATTTTTCACAAATGTTGGTGAAAAAAATTTTCAATTTTTTTTTATGAAATAGGTTTAGCGTTTCATGAAACGTGAAAATTTTAAATTTGAGCAAAAAAACATTTTTTTTTCACTATTTATTCCGTTTAGACGGTCCACCCTGTATGTTTTCCAGTGAAAGTTTCACAATTTCTTCGCTGACAGTAGACTCAACTACCTACCAAATTTGACCGCTCTCCGTCAAGTAGTTTTTTAGTAAATGCACCAATAGACAGACAGACAGACAGACTGACGGAACTGAAAAACCTATATTTTCGTAATCTACGTGTTCTGAAACGTCAAAATCCGAAAAAATCTCGGAGGGTGATTTTTTCTCGAATACAATACTTCCCTTCGGTATGCGAGGGAAGTAAAAACATTTTTACAAAAGTTATGAAAGAATTTTAAAAATTGAAAAATTTGAATTTCTGAAATGTGAATGAGCCAAATCCGGCAGCTAAAATATGAGGTTCAGGGTGTCACCTCGATTAGAGAAAAAAATTGATACTCAATAAATTATATGGATGGTAAAGAAAATATTTTCATTTTGCAAAAATTTTCTCTCTATGAACTATTTGATGGAATACCATTTTTTTCTGTGATATGCTCATATCCTAAGTAACAATACATATTTTTTGCAATAAGATTGGAGGATTACCTCATAGTGTAAAAAAAATCGGTAAAGGAATATGCACAGAACTTCCCTCTTTATTTGTGCGCGGGTCACTCTAAATAATTAATAATTACGAAATGACATTGAAAATAATAATCGGAATATAGTTATCACTATTATTACAAAGAAGACCTGGTAAGTTTTCGTTAAAAAAATATACAGAGTACTCATCCAACAGCAAAAGTTCAATGCTAAATAATAGGTGCCAAATATGGAAGGCTTGCGCAAATACCTTAACAAATGTCCACCATGAATTATTTCTTGGGATGACCACCCTGTATATTTTTCAATAAAAGTATAATAGCATATGTCAAATGTTATTGCCATCTGACACATTTTCAATTCCACATTCACGTAGTGGAGTGGAAGTATAATGGTGGTTAAAAAATTTCATTTTTACTTGCCTCGCACACCGAAGGGAAGTCTGTCTGTCTGTCTGTCTGTCTGTCTGTCTGTCTGTCTGTCTGTCTGTCTGTCTGTCTGTCTGTCTGTTGGTGCATTTACTAAAAAACTACTTGACTGAGAGCAGTCAAGTTTGGTAGGTAGTTGACGCTACTGTCAGCGCAGAAATGGTAGAAATTTCACTGAAAAATATACAGGGTGGACCGTCTAAACGGAATAAATAGTGAAAAAAATTTTTTTTGCTCAAATTTAAAATTTCCACGTTTCATGACACGCTAAACCTATTTCTGAAAAAAAAAAAATTGAAAATTTTTATCACCAACATTTTTGAAAAAATTTTTATCACTAAAAAAATATTTTTTCTTTGTTCAAATTTAAAATTTCCACGTTTCATGGCATTCTAAACCTATTTAAAAGAAAAAAATGTTTGAAAATTTATTACCAACATTTTTGAAAAAAATTTTACCACTAAAATAGATGGAATTTTTTTTCTTAAAATTTTAAATTTCCACGTTTCATAGCGCTCTAAATCTATTAAAAAAAAAAAATTGAATTTTTTTTTTAAATTTCGAAAAAAAATTTACCACTAAAATAGATGGAATTTTTTTTCTTTGTTCAGATTTAAAATTTCCACGTTTCCATGGCATTCTAAAATTATTCAAACAAATTTAAAAATGTTTTTGAAAAATAAAAAAAAAAAAAATTGACATGTTTAGGTAATCTATTTATCACTATTATAGAATAGACGAAATATTTTTTTTTTTTCAAATTTAAAATTTCCACGTTTCATGACATTTAAAACCTATTTCGGATAAAAAAATTTGCCACATCCTTTCACCATTTTGGAAAAAATTTAACACTGGAATAGAGCGAAAAATTTTTTTTTGCTCAAATTTTAAATTTTCGCATTTCGTGACATTCTAAACCTATTAAAAAAAAAAAGTTTTGAAAATTTTTTATATTTTTTAACCACCACTATACTTCCACTCCATTACGTGAATGTGGAATTGAAAATGTGACAGATGGCAATAATATTTGGCATATGCACCTATTATATACTTTTATTGAATAATGGCATCCCAAGAAATAATTCAGTCATGGTGGACATTTGTAAACGTATTTGCGCAAGCCTTCCATATTTGGCACCTGTTATTTAATATTGAACTTTTGCTGTTGGATGGGCACTCTGTATATTTTTTTGACCAAAAGTTATCAGGTTTTTTTGTAATAATAGCAATAACTATATTTCGATCTGTATTCTCAATGTCATTTCGTAATTAATAATTTTTTAGAGTGGCCGCCATGCACAAATAACGAGGGAAGTTCTGTGTAAATAACTGAACCAAAAATGGTTAAAAATTTTCAAAATCTTTTTTCTTCTGAAACAGGTTTAGAATGTCATGAAACGTGAAAATTTTAAATTTCAGCAAAAAAAAATTCTATCTATTCTAGTGGTAAAATTATTTTCCAAAGTGGTAAAAAATGATTCAAATTTCTTTTTCCGAAATAGGTTTGGAATATTGTCTGTAATTGTTTATTTGTGGCATATTCAGATTTTCTTACTTTTTATTGGGTATTTTGCCACTGAAAAATATTTATCTTACTTTTTATTAAATATTTTTCAGTGGCAAAATACCCAATACAAAGTAAGAAAAGGTTTGGAATGTCATGAAACGTGGAAATTTTAAATTTCAGCAAAAAAAATGTTTCGTCTATTTTATAGAAAGTAGTGAAATGGATTAAAGATTTTTTCAATTTTTACTTCCCTCGCATACCGAAGGGAAGTATTGTATTCGAGAAAAAATCACCCTCCGAGATTTTTTCGGATTCTAACGTTTCAGATCACGTAGATTACGAAAATATAGGTTTTTCAATTCCATCAGTCTCTCTGTCTGTCTGTCTGTCTGTTGGTGCATTAACTAAAAAACTACTTGACGGAGAGCAGTCAAATTTGGAAGGTAGTTGACCCTACTGACAGAGAAGAAATGGTAAAATTTTCACTGGAAAATATACAGGGTGGACCGTCTAAACGGAATAAATAATGAAAAAAATTTTTTTTCGCTCGAATTTAAAATTTCCACGTTTCACGACACGCTAATCCTATTTCAGAAAAAAAAAATTTGAAAATTTTTTTCACCAACATTTTTGAAACATTTCTTACTACTAAAATAGATGAAACATTTTTTTTCTTTCTTCAAATTTAAAATTTCCACGTTTCATGGCATTCTAAGCCTAATTAAAAAAAATTTTTTTGAATTTTTTTTTACCTACATTTTTGAAAAATTTTTTACTACTAAAATAGATGAAAAAAATATTTTTCTTTCTTCAAATTTGAAATTACCACGTTTCATGGCATTCTAAGCCTGATTCAAAAACAAAATTTTTGAAATTTTTTTTTACCAACATTTTTGAAAATTTTTTTACCACTAAAATAGATGGAAATTTTTTTTTATTTCTTCAAATTTAAAATTTCCACGTTTCAAAGCGTTCTAAATCTATTTAAAAGAAAAATTAGATATTTATTTTACTATTTTTAAAAAAATTTACCGCGAAGAGATTTTTTTTCTTTGTTCAGATTTAAACTCTCCACGTTTCCATGGCATTCTAAAACTATTCAAACAAATTTAAAAATTTTTTTGAAAATTTGTTTTATCAACATTTTTGAAACATTTTTTACCACTAAAATAGACGGAGTTTCTTTTCCTTGTTCAAATTTAAAATTTCCACGTTTTTAAATAAGTTTAGAATGCCATGAAACGTGGAAATTTTAAATTTGAACAAAAAAAATTTTTCTTCATCTATTTTAATTTTTATTTATTTTTTCAAAAATGTTGGTGAAAAAAAATTTCTATTTTTTTTTATGAAATAGGTTTAGTGTGTCATGAAACGTGAACATTTTAAATTTGAGCAAAAAAAAATTTTTTTCACTATTTATTCCATTTAGACGGTCCACCCTGTATATTTTCCAGTGAAAGTTTCACCATTTCTTCGCTGACAGTAGAGTCAACTACCTACCAAATTTGACCGCTCTGCGTCAAGTAGTTCTTTAGTAAATGCACCAACAGACAGACAGACAGACAGACTGACGGAACTGGAAAAACCTATATTTTCGTAATCTACGTGTTCTGAAACGTCAAAATCCGAAAAAATCTCGGAGGGTGATTTTTTCTCGAATACAATACTTCCCTTCGGTATGTGAGGGAAGTAAAAATAAAGACTATGTGGTGGGGTCACATTTTGGTGGGGGCCCCGAGGCAATGCCTCACTGCCTCGGGGTTAATCCGGCCCTGGTTAAATTTATTACTAGAAATACATTGTAGCTGGCAATAATGAATATTTGACCACTTCGCGTTTTTCTGATTGTTACATTAGGTGTTTGCAATATTAATATTATGTCTATATGAGAGCCGCCTCTAGCACCGAGATAAAATTCTAGTGCCTTGCTAATCAATCACACTACTTGTAAACTAACATACGATTCGAATGTATTGACCTCTCGCTTTAACCGCGAATATCTCAGAAACAAAAAAATATGTGTTCATTATGTGTCTATTTTAAATCATTATTCATTGCAAGCTTGCAATAATATTATCTACTGCGATTGATAATTAATATTTGATATATACCAATTATTCGATTTTCTGAAAATGCTTACATTTTATATAATTAAGTAACTATTTTATCAAATTTTTTAAAAATATACTGATAAGTAACCGAATAAACATGAGGTCATATTTTTGCGAATAACTGCAAAATTTTAAATTAAAAAATGATGAAAAAAATTTCCTCGTACAGAAAATTGGTGTCTAAAATATTATTTACATAGTAGGCATATTTTTCAAGATATAATGGATTTAAAACTGGTAATTTCCAGAATTAAACGATATTGAAATTTTACATTTCTCAACAAAAGGCTTTAAATTAAACGTTTTAGAATCTCTGGAAATTCATAAACACAATAATATCAAGGATTATAATCTGTTAAATGATCAATTAGATCTGATATATTCACCTTTATTTACAGCCGGCAGACCCATAATTGAATATTCATAATTAAGTTTATTATTGTCATCTACCTGCCTAAGCCCTTATTGTACCTATTTATCCAACCAATATTGTCTATATATAACTTTTCTGTATAATTGTAAATCAGTCATTTTTGATTCACTGCTTGATAATGGCTTTGTAAGTCGAAACTGCAGTCGCAATTTTTTTTATAAATACATAGTGGTAGAAAACATAGTAGTGTGTTTTATTTAGTTATTTGTGCAAAATGATTAACTACCACAGAGTAACGGCTCCTTCAATCAATTAATTGTTTTTTTACATAATATTAACTAATAATTTTTATATTGCATCAAAATTTTGATTAAAGAATCAATTTGTTTAAAAAAAGTCATTTCTTTTGTAATATAAGTCTATGGGACTTTTACGTAGGACTTTTTAGGTAGGAGTTTTTATTGCTCTACAAAAAAAATCAGTGTAATTTGCCTGTGTGTGTTTAGATCAGAAAATGTTTCCATAAGCTACCACCCACGGCTTCAATATAATTGCTTTGTTGAGTACAAAATTTCTTTTTCAGCAAAACCCTCTTGCAATAACTATAATAACATTTAAGAAACATGGTGCTATCGATGGACAGATGGAGGGGCAAAGTAGCCATTGTCACCGGTGCTAGTTCAGGAATAGGATACGCCACTGCTATGAGACTTGTAGAGGAAGGATTGGTGGTAAGTCTGTAAGCCAGTTTTTAGTTCCCAATAAAACTTATCATTAGCTCGTCTGTTGAAATTATGAGCGAATAACCAAAAAAATCATGTTTTCGTTAGAAACTTAATAACATTTCTGGTAAATCAAACAATCTTACTCTGTTTTGCAATATCTTATGCATTAGTGGAAGCATTACCCGTCCTTCGCGACATTGATAAATAAATCAAAGTACGACTCTGTGTATCTGTTATTTATTTTTCAGGTTGCGGGCCTCGCTAGAAGGGTAGAACGCGTGGAACAATTAGCGAAAAAGTTGACAGAAAAAAGAGGCAAGTTACTAGCCGTACGCTGTGACCTTACCAAAGAAGAGGATATTTTGAAGGCGTTCAAATTTGTGAAGCAGAATTTGGGCACTATTCACATTTTGATTAACAATGCTGGTGTTCTCCATGCTACAAGTTTAGCGGATGGTGATACAGAAAAGTGGAGAAACATTCTGGACGTTAATGTCATAGGCAAGTATTGATCGAACTGTTTAAAAGTTTAATGGTCCATTTTACGATCAACCTCGCTAGGTCAATCATAGAGTGTGCAAAATTGTCAAAAAGAACGACTAGAATAGCACAAAATAATAAATATTTTGGTAGTGATAGGGGTCGGAAGAAATTTCTATAACATTGTGGGCGCCAATGATAATGTGTACAAAATTCATAACACGGAGAATTGTGCAAATGTGGAAAATTAGACGTTAATGTTGACGCGAAAGATCTGTTTATTTAGAGGAAAGGCACAAAAACGTCAAGTTTGCACTAAATATTCCCTACTACTATTTCTTAAGAAAGGGGGGGGGGTGTGTTCAAAATTATGAAAAATTATGTCCACTTGTCACGGGGGTGGGAGAAACTTGACCTATCCCGAATTTAGCGATAATCTGTTAGCGACGTGTCACTGAACTATTGGACGATTCATGCAATGACCTATTTTTTTTTTTAAGGACTGTCCATAGCAACACGAGAAGCAATAAAAGACATGATAGCAAACAAAATCGACGGCCATATCGTCCACGTCAACAGTATTGCAGGACATGGTATCCTCCCTACCTTGCCACTTCACATGTACTCTGCTTCGAAATACGGAGTGACCGCCCTTGCAGAATCTTTGAGGCAAGAGTTCATCAGCCTTGGGTCGAAAATAAAGATAAGCGTATGTCGATTTAAAACTTTTACTTTGCGAGAAACACTGCCCAACGCTTTATGCAGTCTCAGTTTCAAGTGGCTTGTCTGTCCCCGCTTTTCTATAGTCTCATTTTTTTTTAGAGTATTAGCCCAGGAGTTGTTGCAACGGAGATATTCGAAATTGGTGGAACGACAATAGATCTGGATAATGTACCACATCTGGCATCGGAGGATATAGCAGAAGGGATAGTATATGTGTTGTCGACACCCCGACATGTACAGGTAAACACATCCTCCATCATACAGGGCATTAGGGACACTCATTATCGGAGTATACTGGGATTCAGTTCTTCTTCTGAAAGAATCCCAGCGCCACGGCTTGTGATCAAACTCCTATCAAACAGTTACAATAACTCCCTTTCGAAACATTTGAAACTTTTGTATTTTATTTCAATAACTTGTTCCACGGCTACACTATCAATAGAAAAGCGCCCTTTTATTCGATGAAAGGTATGAGGTTATGTCCATTGCCACGCTTAATTTTTCAAATTGGGCTACCGAAGTTAACTAATAAGTGAAACAAAAAAAAATTGGCGCAGTCGTTTTCTCAACTTCAAAGATTAACAGTTTGAGTTAAAATAAAAATCCAAAAACATCCTTAGGGCCAGTCCGTATGCTCCTTTCACACCCTCATATTGGGGACGAAGAATCACTTTTTCTTAGATATCTAATTTTCTATCGTATCTTAATGTTTTTTTTAGGTAACTGAGCTTACCATACGACCAGTTAACGAACAGCTTTAGAAATATAAATGACAGCAATTAGGAAACGTCTATGTAACTTGTTCTTAACAACGTAACAACTGCATTAGGAAATGTGATTGAAAAGACTAACTGACTCTAGCTTTAGACCCTTAACTCAAAAGATAAGAGGTACAAAAATAAAGTCAAAAGCAACAACGATTTTTATTTCACGATAACCTTGACAAAAGCTCCTATTTTTGTTCTGTTTCTTTTTTGGGTATGGAGACATAACTGATCAACTGTAATATATAAATAAATATTTGTATTTTACGTTGATATCAAATTAACTTGATGTATCCTGGGATTTTTCGGTCATCTTTAAATGAAAATTCTTATATTTTCTTACGTTTCAGTTTTATTAACCATCGTCAGAGGAAAAACTACAATTATTAACGTACGATTATTTTATGTGATTTTACAAATTTAATTTCATTACTTACAATTTAAGAAGTTTTTTGTTTACACTATATTAACATTTTACGTTTATTTCTGTTGAAAGGTTTAATGCAACTAAATGCTGAACAAAAGTATTGCCTGCTGTCTGTCTGTTAAACTGTACCAATAGTGACATAACACAGACCAGAAAGCAGGCAATACTTTTGTTCAGCGTTTAGTTTCATTAAAACTTTCAACAGAAATAAACGTAAAATGTTAATATAGTGTAAACAAAAAACTTCTTAAATTGTAAGTAATGAAATTAAATTTGTAAAATCACATAAAATAATCGTACGTTAATATAAATATTATAGTTTTTCCTCTGACGATGGTTAATAAAACCGAAACGTAAGAAAATTAAGAATTTTCATTTAAAGTTGACCGAAAAATCCCAGGATACATCAAGTTAAAAAGATCAACTGTAATAAAAAGAAAATGGCTACGTATGTGGGCGGTAAATTGGTTTAAGGAGCACATACTATGTTTATTGCTGGCTTCTTAGCTTTTCACGTCCCCAAAAGGCTCTCTTACCTCTGTAATTATGAGTTCGGTAAAAACAATTGGTAGCTGAATAAGATAACAAAACTGAAGACCGAGTACGTTAAACTTGACAACAAATTTGGAATCAAATATCTCGCGACTAAAGGTCCTAAAACATTTTTTGTTGCCTTTAGCAGACCTTTCCACGACATCTCACTCGATAAGGTAAGTATACTTTTTTTTGAGTTCACTTTTCAGTGTGTGGTAAGAGGATCCAAAATGGATTTCTGTTTTGGGTCGTCAATTTACGTCTGAATATCAAGTTTTATGTCAATAGGTATAAAAATGAGAGAATGGGAGGGCTGTGACATACAAACGGACGGACGGACATACGGAAACTATATCTGAGGAATTAATATTAAACTTAGGTATATTTTCATTATTTGAAACGTGCGAAATCGCGACATTTTTAAGTTAATTGTACATCAAAGAGACCGGTTTTTTCAAATAATATTTGGACACTATAAACGTCATATGTCTATACTGGATATATACATCCAGACATGTTCGACTCTTGCTCGTAGAGATCGTCGAGCAGAGCACCAAGCAGAGTATTCCAACCACTAACTAGTAGAACCCACACACGATCGAGCATGTTCGCCGAGCTAGATACCAACTACTTACACCAACATTGCTCGCCGAACATGTTCGAACGTGAGTGTCCTCTTTGACTCAAGCACTGCTTACCGGTTTTTGCTGATGCACAAACTTCTTATCGATCGTGTCAGGTGAGAGCATGTGCTTCAGTTTACTGTACGCCATGAATCGTTCCCTCTGTCTGTTCCTCTCTCTGTTAACCCACAACCAGTTAGTGAGTTTGGGATCCGTCACGTCCGCGTATACTGGGCTCCAGGTCGGATTTGGCTTAGCGGTGACGTTCAATACCATAGGACGGGCCATCACTGGGATATAGTGAAGTACCTCCTCGCGGACCTCAGCGTAGGTGCTCAAGTGGACGTAATATCCTAAAGGGGAGGTATTTCAATTATTCATTGATTTTTGTTAATATTAATGCATAAAGATAATACATAGCGGGCTTGGTATCGTGCCTTGCGGTGCTTAATTTTATGTTATTAATAAAGAAACTGTATGATGAGGACAAGCGGAATCCTTACCCTGATTGGCGCAGGCCATCCACTTCACCTCCCTGACGTCGGACACCTCGCGGCCAATGAGATAAGTGAATACTCTAACATTCATGTACCAAGGTAAATTGCCCCAATTGTATTTCTCGAAGATTTCCTTGTAGTTGTATTGCACCCCGTCAGTGACCAACATTATGGCCTGGTTGCAGTTAGCCCCTGAATTGAAAATTGTGTTTTTATACTCTCGTTAACTCGAATATTTCACAGGTGTTAATATGTTTAAGACGGTTTGCCTCTAATAATTGGCAGATGTTAAAATAAATATGAGGAATACTAAATAATATCCCTGTCTAACTGACAGTTTCGCCATTCTAGAGTATAATATTTCAAAGAGTTGAAAAATACAAAGTACAATGGGAGTTCTTCCCTAGGATGAAGAGGTGTGCTCACTCAAGAATGTTACGACTGCTTCCGCTACCACAGTTTCATTCGGAACGCAGTTAGGGTCGTTTATACTCATCGATTTAGGCAATCGTTGTGCGAATGGCTTTGCAGCCACAGCCATAGATTATAAGTATAGATAGATAGATTTAGGCAATCGTTTAGCGTTCACTGTTCAGTATTGCGAGAGCCTGTTAAGTGGGTAAACTGCAGACGACGTAATTATTCACTGTTGTGAAGTTTCGATTCTGTTCATCAAATGTGTTTCGTTGGATTCTTTATCAATGTATCTTAAAAATGGAAAAAGGATATCCTCAGGCTAAAGTTCCATTGTACACAGCTTTATTATCGACAGGTTCTCTTCTTGAGAAAAAACAGTATATTGGAACATGTAGCGTGGAAACATTATAGAAACTGTGGTATTCCAAGGAAATTTGAAAGACAAAACATATTTAACTAATTTTAATATCAAGTTATAACCAGCCATGTACGTTTTTGTAACTGAACGTTAATCTGTACTAACAGTGGCCCACTGAAATTACCTTTTTTGGATTCTCTGTATTCCTGAAGAAGTTCAAAGGCTGTAACAAGCGCCAACGAAAAATTGGCTATCTGTTCCGTCTTGAAATTACCCATACTTTCTTTCAGCACTCTCACATTAGCCAGATTTGCCTAGAACCAAAACATTTTTGAAAAAGTAATAATTACACAGGACATAAAATCAAGAAAGGTCATTTGAGCAAAGCATGATACCATTAGTTCTAAATGTCATATATTTTAAAAATTTTCTTTGTACTCGTTCTATTGCCAACTTTTCACAATCATGCATATATAGTCTAGCCTTGGCCGGACATAAGTGAAATATAAGACATTTAACGCCTTAATATCAATAAAGGTTTTACAACTTCTTACAGTGAATCCTTAAAACTTCACAGCTTTCGATATTTTTAAAGTTATATGGTCATTGAAAGAAATCTTGCAATCAAACTTTACACCCAAGTCTTTATAAGAATTACAGTGCGATGTTTTATTGTCGATGTATGCGTATTCATAAGATGTTTTTTCTTTGTGAAGCTCATGATCTTACATTTCGAGATATTATGATGTAATGTATTATCTATACACCAAGATTGGACATGATCCAGTTCGCATTGCAGCTTTTTACGGTCTTCAGTGCAAGTAATGACTGAAAATATTTTTAAATCATTAACATAGAAGAGCTTAGAACATTCAATAACACCATCTAATTCATTAATAGATAGAAGAAATGAAAGGGGGCCAAGGTTAGATCCTTCAGAGAGACCAGAGGTAACAAAATATTGAGGGAAATTGAAACCATTGCAGGTGACATATTGCTATAGATGAAAGCCAAATTTTGTCAATGTAATAAGAAAGTTATCATTACATACCTGTACCAGTTGCTTGTCAAAACACTCCACTAGCGCCTCAGTCGTATTGCTGAATGTGAAAATATTTACGTAATCGTTATTCCCCAAAGTATCCAAGATATTGTGGACGACATGTCGGGCGATTTCCCTCCTCATTCCTGTCATCGATCCTGATCTATCTACTAGGATAACGATGTCCTTCGGAGAAGAGGCAGCTTCGATGAACCACGACCTAGTTCTGCAGTCGAACAGATCTATAGGCTCCTGAGACCAAATCATAGCTGAAACAAGAGTTTCTATAATAAGGCGGTGACTGCTCGCAAAGTGTTAGGTAGTACCTGGAAATTGTCTCATGAATCCTGTGGAGCTGCCGAAGTACTGCCAGGACAGAGTAGGGTCTGACTTATAGTTATCCTTAAAAATTATGTCCAGTTTCTCGGACCATATTATACCAGAAATTACGTCTAATGCTAAAAGATGTTATTATATTAATTGGCAGACCAATGTTTGTCCCTTGCTTATGATTTTTTTTATTTTGTCTATTTATTATTACAGTGGCCTACAGAATATCCCGACCTCATTCCTAGTGATCTTTTCTGATAATGACAACTCAAGACATGCATCGCAGTGCTAACACTTTTGAACAGTTCTTTAACTGCCCAAAGCTAAATATTCGGGTTGTAGCTTATAGACTGTGATATATATGAATACTTACATCTCTCATAAACATTACTTGGTACATGGACGGCACTATAATTGGTATTTACAGGGATATTATAAAAATGTCTATTCCGATAAAACGGCAACTTGGTTTTGTCTTGCAGCTGTGTTTTACTAGCCTGAGGATCCTTCTCAGTGTCGTTGGTAACCTGAAAAAAGAAAGTTAAACAATAATTTAGGATTCATAAGCAGGTTGTTGGAAAATTTAAATAAACGCAAACAACATCCATTACCCACTGACATTGTCAGAGCTGGAGAGCGATCCCAGTACACGGTAGACAACTTGACAAGCATACGTGCCACACAAACGCCTAGTGCGCAACCGCGTCGTTATGACTAGAAGTAAAAATTAATTATCTCCTGATGATGCTAAATTTGTTGGCGAATCGCGACAATTTTCATCAAAACCGTTAAATCCTATTTATGGATCGACACGTCGAAGTTACACCTTACGTCAGTTACTTACTTCATCAGTTTCTAGCGATTCTTCGACCTTGGAAGAACCATCTTCTGGTGAATCCTGGTCTTGGTCCTGCTGGTATCCTTCTATCTCCTCTGGTTGACCCATTGCTTGATACCTCTCCCCAAATCGAGAACTCGATACAAAAGAGTCATCGTAACGCAGTTCTTGGGGCTCTATATCTGAAGACTGAAAAATGCAAACAAACATTATTTTACAGTTCCGTTCTGAAATGTCAACATTTTAGTCGTTACTATTAGGATTAAAATAACATAGCTCTCTCTCTTTTTTTGCCAGAAAAGGTACTTTTATTTTCATATCCGCGTACTAGAGTGGAAGTGTAGTAATCGTAAAAAAAAATTGAAAATTTTTCTTTAGGTTTAGAAATCACTAACGTTGAGATCTGAAATTTGCGAGAAAAAATTCTGTCCGTCGCGTCGGTCGGTCTGTAACTTTTTTAAAAATGTTTCTTGATCGATTTCCAATGTTTGCGTAAAGTTAATATTTTTAATGTTATTAATTTTTTTAAACTAAACAATCACCAATTTCTCGTTTTTTGACGTTCTAAAAGTATTTTAAGAAAGCGTCTTTTTTACAGTACATAAATAACATTTTATATCTCTAGACCTTGCATATGAACTTCCAAAAAGTGAAATTGACGGAAAGGACCAAATAAACGATAAGATATGCATAGTCTTGTAACAGCAATATTATGATTCCATACCTTCGGGGGTATCACCAGAGGTATACAGGGTGTAATCAGTTTCATGTCATTAAAAAAACTGGTAATGGGGACCGACTGGACAAACAAAAAACCTTTATGACTTTTCCCTCTAGGGATACTTTGAAAAAAACTGATCTAGGTCAATATTTTTAATATTATGGTAGACAACTGTTGAGAATCACTGCTTTTCTTGGTCTAAGGACTTGTAGTTCACAATTATACAACTTTTAAATTGTCATAAAAAATGCTCGCCGGCACACGCGGTGGTCTACGGTGTTAAAGGATCATCGACCACCTTTGATGGACCGCCTCAACTGAACTGAGGCAAGTATAAAGAGATTCGTTCTCTCTTCGTGCACAATTGTAAGTAAATAATGGCCATAGAGGTTTAAACAGAGCATTTCTTTACATGTGTGTTTTTTAATTTGGCACAAAACATTGGATTGTTTATAATTTAGAAAATTTAAATGTGGTTTATTAACATTTGTAACATAAATGAGTGTCCTGGGTTAAAAGCTTACTACCTACCTAAATGATTCAAAATCTCTGCATCTGCATCAATACACAGTTCGGTACGTCGAATTAAGGACATGCGCACTTCGTTCAACACTAAACACCAAACTATCAACTAACGTTGTCAATAAAGAAAAATAAAATAAAAACTTGGTACAAAAGCCAAAAAGGAATACAAAAAGAACGAACAAGTTGTGTCTGTACGCAATCAAGAATTTGACAACTTCAGATCAGATCTAGATCTAAACCTACCTCAATATTCCAGCAGTTCTCAAATAATTTTATTGAAAATTTGCGAAATTTTTTTTTATTTTTTTCTCCAAAACTATGAGCTTTAGACCCCATGTTATAGAAGGTTTTTTGTCGTTCCCTACCACCAGTTTTTTTTAACGACATGAAACTAATTACACCCTGTATATCTGAGTTTTGAACTTCCAAAGCCTATTGCGTTTCTTTTTATGAACAATTTTGTTTTTTGAACAGCCTTTCTCTAGGTAAAAAGGTGAATATCTCCGATTCTAGAGGTCCGATCGGGACGAACTAAAACCAAAATCTTTCGCAATTAAAATTGCAACAAAAAAATAAAAAAACGGAATAGGCTTTGGAAGTTCAAAACTCAAATATACACTCCTAGTGATACCCTATAATATTGCTGTTACAAAACTATACACATCAATGTCCTTTCTTTACTCCACTATGTCGAAGAAAAGTTGTCATATAGATTTCAACATTTTATATTTTAACTATACCTTGGTGGTGCTCTCCGTTGTCGTGTTATCCAACGAATTCGTTAAATTCTTGGCATTATAAAACTGAAAGACATCCTTAATGTCCTTCACGTCCTTCTCTTTTTGGTCCTTCGCGGCTTGCTCTGCGTTCTCCATGATCCTCTAAAACCAATATTTCAAGAACAGGCAGAAATTATTTAATAACTAGTCCATACCTTGACAGCCTCCACTTTTTCTTTCATCATATTTGAAATATTCTCGTGAATGTTTCTTAACAAGGCGTCACCATCCTCGACTATTACCGTGGTGTCTTTGAAACTCTATAGGCGGAAAATAAAACAGGAAATGTTAGAAAAGTTCAAGTTTGAGCGTGTACAGTCTCGGTCTTTGTAAATAAAAGCGGTCTAGAGTCGGGTACAATTTAATCTGACTTGTGTCATGGCCACTAAAAGATTTTATTTCATGCATAAGAAATGCCAGTAGTTCTCAAACAGTTCTTTCCTGTAGCAGCAATGATGTCACTAAATAATTATCAAAAAATAGAAAAGATGTTAAAATTATTAATTTAGTAACGTCGTCATTTTAGTGGAATTCTGATTATACAGTGTCCGCCTTAGAGTTGGCTACATGTGGAAAAGAATTGTATTATTGACATTTCGTTATGCATGTCCGACAACAACAAAAATACATTTTGACACATGTCATGTGATTATCGGTTTGGCAGGACTGTAAAAAATAGTTGACGGTGGTACCGAAAAATGGGTGAAATTGTTAAGATATCGAAAAATTTTATTAAGAAAAGTGCATAGAATACAACAAGAACTCCAAGTAGATATGAGGAAAACAAAAAAGTACAAATTTTACCCCTACCATGAATTACTATATGAAAAATCATAAATTGTTGTGTCTATTTAGCAAATATTTGATTAGCTTCGACAAAAACTTTGTGTATTTTAGTTTAATGAAGGTATTTGCATGTAAAAAAAGAAACGAACCCTCAATACAGCATTTTTTAGAAATCCCAATAATACAAAATTTCCCATATGTAGCCAACTTTATGGCGGACACTGTAGGTATATAGACACGGGCACAAATGAAACCGATAACAAAAAATTAATTGCCCAATTTAGTCAATAACAATGAGTTATCAGAAAAAGAAATCAAAGACTAATATTGTTACAGTCCAGAAAGAACCACGGGGAGGTATGGGCATTTCTTGCCGGGAAAGAATAGGATCGTAGTATTAGTAGGGGATATGATGTTAGTAAAAATAAAATATTTCATATTATAACAAAAAAAATCTGAAATCTCTATGAGAATAACGAAAATAAATTATTTTTCGGTGATAAATAAATATTCTGGTTGACAAAATATATATTAAAATGATTAATAATAATTTTAGAACAAATAAATTTAAACAACTCTGAAAGAACAACGCATTGGCACTAAAACACTTCAACACTACACTTGAGCAATTTACTACACGTTTTCATAAACAATACAACACTACACTTGAACAATTTATCTACTCGACGCACGTTTCACCATTCGTGTATTAATATATAACGTAAGAAAGACGAGATAAACACGCGCTAGTCGTAATAAGACACATTTTTGGGGAAAACAAAGTTTTAACAAAACTCGCGGCGTGGTTTAATGAAATAAAAATTTTAGAAAGAAAATTATTAACTTTTAATAGAGCTTAATAAAATAAAAAAAAAGTTAGTAGAAAAGGATCGAACTCACAACCACCCCATTTACATTTATTGCTGCTCGAGTATCTTGTCGATTGAGCTACGCGAACCTATGCCTACTATATTCTAAAACGTGTAATATGTACAATAATGTACGTACTAGGAAATTGTAAGACTTGATGGTTTGACATTGTTCGTTTGACAGATGAATAACCACTATTTACCATTAAAAATAGCTTAAATATTTCATATAAAGACGTTTTTCATATTTAGAGTGGTGTTAGTTCACGGGAATAAATAATATTCGTCGCCAAATCACACAGTTTGAGAATCGCTGAGCTTATGACTATGTTTTTCACTCCTCAGTGTACATTTCATATTTCCGTCTTAAAAGAAGTGGGAAATAATTTCTGGTAGACATACATTGACAATGTCTTTAGGCTATTGCTTTAAGTTTGTGTGCAAGAGATAGTGAGAACTTATGCACAACATTAATTTATACATCGGTCATTTTAAACTGGAACCGACTCTAGATATTCGGGAATAATTTTTGTGCGGTTTACCCAAGTTTAGAAAAAACCTTATCAGTATCAAATGCTTGTAAAGAAATACGTGAAATGTAGGAAATCTTAAATGTGATCTAACCTTCGTATTTTTTTCATAAAATCCTTATTTTTCGAGCTATTGATGAAATTTTACCTTACTGAAGGATCAAATCTTTTTCGCCGGCTGCCTTGTTAATTCTTTAATTATAGGTCTGGATAGAGAATTAAGAGCCAAATATAATAAGTATATAAAAAAATATTGAATGTTCCATTTTAGAAATTTAAAAAAACTTGCCACTACTAGGCGAAAAACCCTGTAGATTTAAAAATAGTTTTAAAATATCCCACGCTTGATTTCCTACAATTTTTCAAATTTAAAAGAATTCAAGACACTTTGCATTCAATATTCTATGTAAATTTTAGATTCCTAAGCTATTGCACAATGATGAGAACACATGGTCACCTTATTGATACTGACACTGGAGTTTTGGAAAGCATGTAAAAAAATGTACAAAAAATACGTCTTCTAAATGCTGGTGGGTACTTACGTCTTTGACCTTTGTTTTTCTTGTAACTAACTCTCCAAAATGCCATAGCTCCCCTCCTAACTTTTGTGCCCAATTTCTCGCTCTAGAAATTCAAAACATAGTTAATAAAAATTACAACAATATGAATAAGAAATGTAATAATAATTTTTATTATTATTTTTTTAATGGCCTTATTTATATTAACGTCCTGGCGAAGTTCAGCTATTGCTATTCTATCACTTAACCAGGACACGTACACATAGACATCAACATAACAACCATTCCCTGCGGTATTGCCATCTACCGAAGTTGAAGTTGAGACTCGAATTCAGGGGAGATAACAGCGACTAGACATGTTGTGCCACTCAACAGTGGTCTAGCTAACTGCTACCGTATTGGTAACACATGAAATACACCACTAAACATCCATACCCTAGCCAGGACTCGAACCAGGGACTCCGTGGTCGCAAGCCAAACACCTTAGCACTGCGCCACTGGGCTGGCTGAGCAATTTTATGGCCCGGGAAGCAGCGACAGTTTTCGTGAAATCATTTCTACATAGCTAGATTTTTTTCCAAAGAGAGTTTAGGTAGTATCTATAATGAAGGTGCAATTCTACCAAACTCTTAGTGGTACATAAATGAGTAAAAAGTTTAATATGTTGCAAAAAAACAGATGGACGAAAATTTCGTTTTTCGAATTGTCACGAATTGTCCAAAAAATGACGATGCGCCTTCGCTCCTGCCGGCCCCAATTTTCGATTTTCACCTCGCGATTCACGTTGTACGGTCATTGCCGACCTTCTCCTCGCCGTGGAGACATAGAACGGGTCTCCGATTGCCGTATTTATTCAGTTCTTACGTTTGAAAAATTGACTTGCGGTCATGCTAATCGGCGACTATTTTTAAGCGGTGTCCTGAGTTCGAATCCCGCCCGGGGATACCCGTTTTTTCGTTTTCAATTTTTTGGCAGATATTTTTGATTCTATAATTGCTATTCACTCCGTTCTATTGCATTTCTCGGAGAAGTTTTGCATTTTCCGCCGCGGAATATTAATGTGCACTATTTCGATTAAGAATCACATTCTACCTTCGCTATAGGGTGGCTAAATATTTGTTACTGAAATCACAGGGCATACAAAATTTAATGTAACGACTTGTATGTTCTGAATTTATTTCCCGATTGCATACAAAATTTAGTTCCCATCATTTCAATTCCTTCTTTTTATTCAGTTCTCGATAGTAAAAAGCATGCATAAAAATTTCAGATGGTATAGAGTCGTTGTGGATATTACTTGCACCCATTATTAATATTATAGATTTATGTGATATTTTCTATATCAATGAATAACACACAACATCTCAATAACATAAATTAAATTGTCATGATTGACTATTGCACACATTAGTGCATATTTCCTTACCGAAACATATAATATAATGGAGTAAGTAAAAGCTTCTGATAAAAATACTGTCTGTCTAAGAGTGAATTATTTATTATTTGTTTGCTTATAGTAATGAAACATATTCTTTATAGGATTTTGCAAACAGCGGAAAGAAAAACTATCTATGAGAACTAAAAGAAAAACTATATTTAAAAATATTAATGCAATCTTTGTATTCTTTCGATAACCCGACTTCTGGTTATGCTAACAAGTAAAAATTCTTATTTGCCATTCTCATTATAACACTAGCATCCAACATAGATATTGCCTTAGTTTTGCATGGAACATCGTTATGAGTGGCTTTGGGCTTTTCTGACGAGTCCAGAATAAGGACGAAAAACGTTTCGAAGGCTAAGCATTTCCAAGAAACTGAATGAGATTTTATGAAAATGTAATTCATTAGAATGAATAAATTTTTAAAGACAAGGTAGGTAAATAAATTAATTTCAGGCCTTTGTTCTCATTTTTAACTGAATTTACATATCGTAGAGGATCATGTAGGTACTAGTTTAATCTGCCTAGTCGTAGGGGACTATGTTGGATGCTAGAGTTATAATGAGAATGGCAAATAAGAATTTTTACTTGTTAGCATAACCAGAAGTAGGTTATCGAAATAATGCAAAGATTTCATTAATATTTTTAAATACAGTTTTTCTTTTAATTCTCATAGATAGTTTTTCTTTCTGCTGTTTGCAAAATCCTATAAAGAATATGTTTTAAAAATACTGTCTGTTTATTAAAACTAATGGGGAATATAACTGTCGTGATTTGACTACGTATTGCCGTTTTTGTACCTCTGCCAAAGATTTTGCCACCCTATAGCGGAGCTAGAATGTGATTTTTAATCAAAATAGTGCAGATTAATATTACGCGGCAAAAAATACAAAACTTCTCCGAAACTGCAAATAGAACGGAGCGAATAGCAATTATAGAATCGAAAATATTTGCCGAGAAATTGAAAACGAAAAAAAAATGTATCCCCGGACGGGATTCGAACTCGGGAACCACTTAAAAATATTCCCTGATTAGCACGACCGCAAGTCAATTTTTCAAGCGTAAGAACTGAATAAATATGGCGATCGGAGACCCGTTCTATGTCTCGATGGCGAGGAGAAGGTCGGCAATGACCGTACAACGTGAATTCCAAGGTGAAAATCGAAAATTGGGTCCGGTAAGAGCGAAGGCGAATCGACATTTTTTGACAATTAGAAAAGCGAAATTTTCGTCCATCCATATTATTATTATTATTATTATTATTATTATTATTACTATTATTATTATTATTATTATTATTATTATATCATAATTAACCAGTATGTTACTGGTAAATAACCTCTACGCCTGTGACGTTTATGTCAAAAGATCAGTTAGAGGTTGTTTTTTTTAAATAAACAACACAAATAAGTATAAAAATTTGAAATTAAATATTTCGCCGACGTTTCGGAAATCTAATCTGTTTCCTTTTTCAAGGTTTTTTCTGAAAAATCTTTTTTGCTGTGTATGATAAATACACAGCTCTAAGAATGTTTGTTATATTGTTACACAGCGTTAATTCCTTATGTATGCGGATTATCCGAAAAGTTGCGCCTCATCGGTGATAGATTTGATATTAGGACGGTATTTCAAACAAGCAACACTTTAAGATCTCTTCTGCTAAAAACGAAACCGAAGAACCACGAGCAAAATTCAAAAAACTGCATTTATAGTATTCCGTGTGAGTGCAACAAACAATACGTGGGTGAGTCATCCAGACCTTTTAGTGCAAGATTGGGCGAACATCAAAATTATATCAGAAAAAATGAAATTTGGAGGTCCAAGATCTGTGAACATGCGTGGGAGAACGGACATAGAATAAACTGGGACTCGGCAAAAATTTTAACAAACGAGGCAGATAGCAAAAAAAGAAAAATTAAAGAATCCGCGATAATATTATTGAATGAGGATAGATGCGTGTCGAATTGTTCCGTTGATGTCTGTACAACTTGGTTGCCAATGTAAAAAGAAGAACTTCACAAATTTAACATTGTATAAAAACTAAAAATACTGTTAACTATATCAACAGTTGTTATATGAAATTTGAATTGTCCGTAAATAGTAAGTATCTATGGATATTGAATATAGCAAACATTCTTAGAGCTGTGTATTTATCATACACAGCAAAAAAGATCTTTCAAAAAAAGCCTTGAAAAAGGAAACAGATTAGATTTCCGAAACGTAGGCGAAATATTTAATTTCAAGTTTTTATACTTATTTGTGTTGTTTATTTAAAAAAACCAACCTCTAACTGATCCTTTGACGTAAACGTCACAGGCGTAGAGGTTTTTTAGCAGTAACATACTGGTTAATTGTGATATATTTTGTAGATTCCCCTAGCACCGCTTAAAAAGAAAACATACATGTGGCAGGAAGTCCCAAAGAATTGAAGAAGGAAAAAAATGTTTATTTTTTTTCTCATTTATGCACCACTAAGAGTTTGGTTTGGAATTGCACCTTCATTATAGATACTACCTAAACTCTCTTTGGAACAAAATCTAGCTTTATAGGTATTAACGCGAAAAATCTGTCGCTGCCTCCCGGGCTGTTACGTCATGTTGCGTGATTTGATATTAGACCAGTAGGTGCAGGGGAGGCTTATATATTTGACTACATATATTTAATGCACATAAAAGAACCTCAAAGCTTTGCCGCTTACGTATAGATGGGAGAGTGGGATATGCTCTATTTTTGTAGAAAATGTTAAATCATAAATATAATGTATTAAGTACTTAATACAATAGAACAAGATTGTTCTCAAGTAAAGTATGTTTTGGCATGATTAAAATACAAAATTAACGGAGACACCAGTTTGAATTATAATTTCAAATTATTTTGATATAGTTACCTTACTCCCTGGTCGGAAGGGGTAGAAAACACCCCGTTCTATTACGGGTTTCGTAACTTATAGAAGTATGTCAAAAATGAAAAAAAAAAACAATATGTTTACCTCTTTTGGCCCAAAATAAGATGTTTTTACTCTGGTGAATTTTTTCGAGAAGGCTTATTTTTCGATATATGGCCATTCGAGAATTCCTAAAAGTGGAGGAAGGGAAATATAAAAGTTAAAAAATATATCTGAAAAAATTCAGGTGAATGGATTATCGAAATACAAGATTTTTTTTACTTGCAACTTTTCTCTGAAGTGCGTTTTCACCGAGTTTTCCTTTGAAACTGTAGCGCTTTAAAAACACGTAATTTAAAAATTTGAAAAAATTCAGACGTGTGCATTGAGGCCTTCTAAGTATTTTTTGTCTCTCGGAATTTTTTTGTAACTTGCTAATTTTCCGAATTACAGGAAGCTTTTCTCGATGAATGATTAGGTCTATTAGTTGACATTTGTGAGAAATTTGACAAAACAAAAGCGAATCTACAAATCCTGGGAAACTTGATTTTTTTGATAAATTCTACAAATTTCGAACAGTTTCCTAATAAACATCGAAAATTAACTATTCCGTCAATCAATCTCTATAATCAGTATAAGGCACGGATCTTTTCGGACAAAAAATCTGAAATAGAGTTTTTTCCAAACATTTAAAATAAACGAGTTATTTACGAAAATGCATTTCAGAGAATTATTTTAAACAATATTGCAAATTGATAAATTCTCCGTGTGATATAGGTGCAAACAAATAATGTAATGTTACATTTAAAACATCATCATTAATTTCCTTATTTTCATTTACTAAATAAATAATAGAACCGGTGCCCTCTCTGATTAGCTTTTACTTTAGTCAATGCAAAAAGAAAAAAAAAGAAAAGTAAAACCAGTCATCTTGCGACCCTCTGCTGAAAATGTATCGAATCATCCCAACAGGGATAAAAAGCATATTAAAATATAGTTTTTTTAGCTTGTTATATTGTGTATTATTGCTATATTAAGTATTTTGCTACAGTGTATTTTTTCCTACCCTGTAATTGGGATATTGTCCTGTTGGGTAGTGTATTTATTATAATAAATAAATAAATAAATGTTGTTATAAAAAATATGAAACCTAATATAGCTATACCATTTTTAAAGGTTCAATATAATTTCTAAATTGAAAATATGCAAAAAATGTAGTACACTATTTATCGTGAAAAACTGCCTGTAACTCGGAAAATTAGCAAGTTACAAAAAAATTCCAAGAGACAACAAATTTTTAGAAGGCCTTAATGCATATGTCTGATTTTTTCAAATTTTTAAGTTACATGTACTTATTTAAGTTTTTCAAGTTTTTCCGGAAGAATTCGGTGAAAACGCACTTCGCAGAGAAGTTGCAAATAAAAGTCTTGTATTTCGATGATACATTCACCTAAATTTATTTTTTTTTCAACTTTTGCATTCCCCCTCCCCCACCTTTAGGAATTTTCGAATGGTCATATATCGAAAAATAAGCATTTCTCGAAAAAATTCACTAGAGTAAGAACATGTTATTTTGGGCCAAAAAAGGTAAACATATTATTATTTTTCTACCCCTTCCGATCATTTCCTACTTGTGTGTGGCTTGTAAAACTATTTCTGTTGTATACACCAATAAATATTATTATTACCATTTTTTTTTTTTCGGTTTCACCGTTGCCGGACAGGGCTTCCGTGCTTTCCGACCGATACCACACGGCAGCCGCGCCGGCGATAATAACAGCCACTCCCCACAACCTGTGGGGTTAGTGACTGTACATTCCAGATTCGTGTGCACTAAGTAAGCGAAGGGACCCCAAGATGACCGCTTTCTGCATTTGGGCTGCTAGCCATTCGGCTGATTTCCGATAGGCTGGTATAGTCTTCAGTTCCGAGAGCAGCGTAGGCTTCATATCTCCGAGTACACCGATTATTAGAACGACCATCTTGACCGAGTAGCCTGGGTACAGCACTTGGAGCTCGTAAAGGAGATCACGATATTTGGTCCGTTTTTCCTCCTCTTTCAAAGCGATGTTTGGCTCAGCAGGTGCTGAGAATTCGATCACAAACATCACCTTGTTTTGGTGGTCGAGGAGGATTATATCAGGCTTGTTGGCTTGAATTAGCCTGATTGTCGGAAACAAGAAGTTCCAGTAAATTCGGCACCTCTCGTTCTCGACAACGGACTCGATGTCGTCGGGGACGTAAGGCAGCACTGGTGTCTAGTCTACTCCGTACGAGTGCCGTAGATGGTAATACAGCACCCGTAACGCCGCGTTATGGCGATGGATGTAGGCCGAAATTGCATATACCGGGCATGCAGATAGTAAATGCATGAGCGATTCCGGCGCCTGACGACAGGTCCTGCAGATAATATCAGGAACCTCTACACCCATTACGCGGCTCCGGTAAACCAAAGTGTTGATTACACCATCTTGGCAGGCCACAATGAATCCCTCGGTCTCCGACTTTAGCCCAGCTGACCTTAAAAAGGCGAATGTCAGCTTAGTCGATAAACCCAGTGTTTCTAGGTTCTTATAGAACACCCCGTGCATGGGTTTATCGACATGCTGCCTAAACAGATATTCGGCAGCTTTTATTTGGGCCTTCAGGCGAGGTGGCTTTTCAAAATATGAAAAGGAAAACCTGGGTTTTGTTGTACTGCATTTAAGAACCAGTTGCAATATACTAGCCTCCTGTCGTTATCATCTCCATAAAGATGTTGGTGTATTTGGTATTTATAAGACGGAAACTGATGTTTCTTTAAAATTCTGCAAACCGAAGACTGACTAATGTCGCATTCCATTAACAATTCCCTTGTTGATGTTGTTGGGTGTACCATCACAAATCCTAATACATCAATTTCTTTGTCCTCACAATAAATGTTTGATGGTCATCTTGTTGATTGGGTTCGTTTCTTAATTCTTGTTCCACTCTGGCAAACAAGTGTCTGCTTGGATGACGTCTGTTGGGATATCGTTGCTGATACAGTTCTGCAGCTGCAGTTGAATTTTTGAGACGCTCTCCATATATCAGTAACATATCGACCTTTTCATTTCTACTAAAATTATTCACTTTCTTTAATTTTTACTCAAAGAGATTTCCCCAACGCTTTATTTTGTATCTGTCTGACAGCTGATATTGTTTTATTACATTCAATGGCTACTATGATTTTTCCAATGTTATTAGGTTACCAGATTTACACAGAAAAGTGCCATTTTAGTTTCCAAAGCCCACTAATCTATTATCTATTAGCCGCATGTTTCTAAATGCTTGGTTGCATTGTATTTTGGCTGAAATCTCAAATATTTCTGAGCGGATTTTCAAAATTTTGGTATCATTAAATTCGTATGAAAATGAGGTATTTAAAAATGTTGGTGAACGATTAAATTCCCATTTAAAAAAACCGAGTTAGTGGGTAAAAATCACATTTAAAAATTTTAAACGCCTCTAGAGAATTAAGTAATGCAATCATATTGCTCTTTTTATTTTTATAGTAACGTAGCACACAAACTAAAATATATTTTAGGCACCACAGCACTCTGGATTCAGAAATAGATTTTTTAATAAAATTTTTAATGTTTATCAAAAAGTGACCAAAATGGATGTATTGTATTCAAAATTTCCTCTAAATTCCAAAAATGTAAAAATATATAGGGTATTCCATTTAAAAATCGAAAGTTGTGGGCATTTCCGGTCAAACCGGATGTGCACCAAACTTTATTTTTTAATGAAAATATGGCATTTTAGTCGTGTAATAAGGCTTCCAAATTTCAATTTTCTATTCCAAATATTTTAGGAAATATCGGGGCGAGCGCAATTCGTGACTCACCCGGTATATATAGCATTGCAATCTTCACAATTTATTTCGTAACTCCCGCTTTTTGTGAGTCTTCAGTTTTTTCTTTGTTGTTAATCAACAAGCGACCTACGTTGTTTGTATTCGAGGAAATGGTATTAATGCCAAGTTTACTTAACCTATTACAAATTGAATTGCTAATATGTTTTACAAAATTAACACTATGCCATTTTTTATTTTCTTTGGGTACATTATAAAAATGTTTTTTCAACAGCTTTCTTTGTTTGTTCTTAATTAGCTTGTCTATGAGAGATGTGTGGTATCCATTGTTTTTTGCTATTATTTTAAGGGTTGTAACTTCTTTTTCAAAATTGACATGATTTAACTTTAATGATAACAATCTATGGACATAACTATGAAAAACTGACATTTTTATCTTCCAGGATTGATTACTATTTGCATGTATGAGTGTGTCAATAAAAGTGGGTTTTCTATAAATATCGATTTCTAAAATGGGACCTTTTCGTGTCAATGAAATATCTAAAAAGTTTAAGGAACGTTCTATCTCGATTTCTACTGTATACTGAATTTTATTGTTTATAGAATTAATAAAATGAACGAACTGTGATAATTGCCTATCCGTACCAGTCCATATACAAAACACATCATCCACGTATCTTGCCCAAAAGTGTACATATTTTAAAAGACTATTTTCTTTTCTATCAAAAAGGTTAGTCTCGAAATTGGCCATAAATATTTCCACTAACAATGGACCTAATGGACTACCCATTGGTAAACCATTTACTTGCGTGTAGAATTTATTATCGAATTTAAAATAATTTTGGTTGGTCGAAATATTAACTAAATGATAATAGATCGTTTTGTTCCAATTGACTTAATTCGCTATTCGAGACGAGGTGTTGCAATATACCATTAAGCTCTTTAATGGAGATAGATTGCATCAAATGAAACTAGTTTGGCATTGGCGGGTACCGTAATATTTTCCAATTTTGTCATGAGTTCTAAAGAATTTTTGATATTATACGGAGATTTAAATTTAGTAAGTTGTGGTAAGGCTGAGTTAAATTCATTACATAGTTTGTAGGCCGGAGCTATGATGTATGACACTACAGTATTGAAACACATCCTTTATAGGATTTTGCAAACAGCCGAAAAATAATTATCTGTAACTAAAAGAAAAACTTTGTGGAAAAATATTAATGAAATCTTTGCATTCTTTCGATAACCTGAATTCTGGTTATGCTCGCAAATTAAAATCCTAAAATGAATTTGTCTAATTTCTTATTTGACAAATTCTCATTCTAACACTAGCATCCACACAGTCCCCTACGGCCATTAAACTAGTATCTACATAAATTCATTTTAGGCCTTTGTTCTCATTTTTAACTGAATCTCCATGATCGTAGGGGGTTATGTAGATACTAGTTTAATCTGCATGGCCGTAGGGGACTGTGTGGATGCTAGTGTTAGAATGAGAATTTGTCAAATAAGAAATTAGACAAATTCATTTTAGGATTTTAATTTGCTAGCATAACCAGAATTCAGGTTATCGAAAGAATGCAAAGATTTCATTAATATTTTTCCACAAAGTTTTTCTTTTAGTTATAGATAATTATTTTTTCTGCTGTTTGCAAAATCCTATAAAGAATGTGTTTCAATACAATTATAAGCAAACAAATAATAATTCATTTTTAAAAATGACACTACAGGTCTCATAGGGAAGGCATCCTTATGAATTTTTGGTAAGCCATAGAGAGTGGGCGCTATATTATTCATTCTTGAAAGTTTGTTAGTCTGAAAATTTTTAATGTTAGGTATATTCTTTAATGATGCTTTAATTTCTGCCTGAAATTTTTGTGTGGGGTCATATTTTAATTCTTCAAAACCATCGGTATTCAACATTTCGATAATTTTATTATTGTAATCTGATTTTGAAAGTATCGTCACCGTATTACCTTTGTCAGCTTTATATAAGATTAAGTTATTGGAAGACAGTTTACTACGAATATCTTTTATTGCATTTTGTTGTTGTTACCAGCAGTTAATTGAGTTTTTGCATTTAATTATTATGAAAATAAACAAAATGAACATAACAAGAAAGTGTGTGTTTGATTCAAAGTTGTCTATTTATTTTCTAGATACGTTTTACATGTTTTGGTAAGAACTGTTACAGTTTTTAAGTTAAATTTATTAAGGGCCGCCCATAAAATACGTCATTAAGAATATCACCTTTTTCTACCCCTCCCTCCCCCTTCCTCACGGTAAGTCACACTTTCAGCGACCCCCCTAAACGATTTCTTGTGATTAACAATAGCATACAGATGAATAATTTAAAATATTTCCTATGACCATATAAGTAAATAAACAAGTGTACCTATACTAGAAATTTTGAGAAGACCGCGGAGGGGGGGGGGGGGGGGGGCGATGGTACTCCTTGAAATTAAATATTTATCTCAATTATTTAATTTTTTAGAAATTTTGTTACTATATTTCGGAATATAATTAATAAAAATTTGGGTGTCTCTACAATAAGTGCGAACAAAACAAACATAGGAAACATTTTGGTTAATAAAGAAAAACTAAATAAAATTGATAAATCTGGTGTATATAAAATTAATTGTAAAGATTGTAATGCTGTCTATATCGGTCAGAGTTGTAGAAGCGTTATGAACAGGGTAAAAGAACATAAAAAATCAATCTTAAATAACAATAAAAATACAGGAATGTCAACACACTGTATTGAAAACAACCATTTCATACATACTGATAACATAAATTTGCTTCATTCAGAAAGAAAAGGTAAACGTTTAGATGTGCTAGAACAACTAGAAATCAAAAAATCTTTCAAGTGCAACAACCCTTGTACCACAAATGACCAACAAAATTTCTTGAATGCCCCTATAATAAACAAATTGTTAAGAACTATCCTTTGATTTATATAAGTAATCAGTTTAGGTCCACTCCAAACATTCAAATAATTAAGGATGTTAAATTAAGTCTTAAATAGATTAGGTCATAAATAGATTAAAACATAAATACTTTTAGGTATACATTAGAATAAGCACGTCGGAAACTTTAGTATTCACTCCCTAGTAGCACCAATATTGCACCAATATACAGTCCATATAGGACCAATATATAGAATATTTGTTTAATATTGGTCCAATATTGTGTGCTACTAGGGCTATGTAATACTCTTGGTAAAGACCTAATAAGCCGAAACATATGTAGAGTATTTATAATATATTGATTGATTCATCTAAAAGCAGTGTTTAATTTATAATTAACAATTATTTTCAAGATGTTTCACAAGGTACGTACCACAAGTTCAGTTCAGTGTATTTTATTATATATTGTATGTTTACAACAACGTTTTTTTATATTATCATAACAAAGATATACTTCTGTTGAAACAAAAAAAATTAAATTGAGGGGATAGCATTACAGTGGCTTACATCCTCCTTGAAAATAGGAAACAAGTTATTAAATTTAATGACAGGTATTTAGAGGAATTGGCTGTACAACAGGGAATACCTCAAGAGTCGGTACTTGCTCTTTTTACTATTTTAAAATATTCCAACATTTTTAATAAAATTTCAAATTATGAAATTTCTTGGGACCACCTAAATGGCGACAAGAACTCTATAACACAAACCGACAAAAAGGGTCTGTTTTGTCGATGACGCCTGATCCTACGTTTTCTGTTAAAACCAATCCTGATATTAAAAAAAATCTACCGCATCAGTTTTTATCTACTACCCCTTTCATCCCCTAAAAAGAGGAAAAAGGGTCTTGTCCTAAGGTTCTGATGTAACTTTTTTGAAGTATTTTGACGTGCTGAAGCCAATTTTGGACAAAAATTTATACTTATACCACCCCTACTATCCCCTAAAAAGGGCAAAATAAAGATCTTGTTCTAAGGTTCTAATCTAACTTTTCTGAAGTATTGTGACGCGTTGAAGCCAATTTTGGATAATAAAAATTTCCATTATCTCAGTTTTCCTCAGCCACCCCTAGGAGATAAAAGAGGGTTGTAGGAAGAAACTGACACGACAGAAAATTGTTTTTGTCCAAAATGGGCTTCAGCGGCGCTAAAATTCTTCAGAAAAGTTAGATCAGAACCTTAGAACAAGATCTTTAATTTGTCCTTAGGGAATAATAGGGGTAGACAAAAACTGTTGCAGTACATTCTTTTTCAATCGGTTTCAGCATGTCCGAAAACGTGGGATAAGACAGTTCTGATTAAAAGAACAGCCCCATCTTTTGTTTTTTGTCGTCCTGTGTAATTATTAAGAAACGTCAGCCAATAAAAAGTCAGTATCGGAGATTTCAGCTATTTTTTTAAATGTTTTTTTACATATAAAGGAAGTGGTTGACACACGTTTTTTTGAAAATTCACCCCCTTTAAACGCAGCAGTACTACACATGTGACTGAAGTTTGTTTTATTGCTTCTTATCACTTTGCGAAATTTTTGATACAAGGTACACCGACAATAAAATAACTTAATTTTTAGTATATCATACATTAATAAAAAAAATTAAATTGCAAAAAAACGCAGACACATACATTTCAGCCGACTGCATTTATATCAATGTCATATTGACAAACAACGTTTAAAACAAGTTGATGACACAATAAAATCATACAGGAGCGCTTTTTTTTATTGCATTTTTAATTTACTGTTAATTAAAGAATCATCAACGCCGTAATGATTGAAATGGCTTTTCCGGCTTTTTGTTATTACATCTTTACAATGTGCAACTTCACTCATACGATAAAATTATATCAAAATATCTGCCTCTAGCTATTATGTCTATATGAGAACCGTCTCTGACACCGAGATAAAATCCGATCTGTGAATGAAATGTTGAATTCGTCAATGCTCCACAAATACATGAGATATTTTTCCTATTTTAACATAAGCAAAACAGAGTAAATTTTTTCAATTTAGTGCTGTACCAAGTAACTATTTATTTACCAAAGACAATACTTCTAAATTTCTACTGTTATTGTGCGCAGATATTTTAAGTACGGCTCTGTGGGATACCTCTTATGCTAATGAGACAGAGATTTATGGTCGGTTTCTTATGTGTATTAAATACGTGTAGTTAACTGTACCTAATTTTGACGTAAAAATTAATCTGGTGCTTAGACCGACTTAACGTTTTATTAGAACACTGCACATGTACATTTAATTACAAAAATTCATGTTATTATTATATACGCAGTAGTAATGTGGAGGGAAACAGCAACAGCCAGACATAGCTGTTGCAGGCCTTACTGTCACAGATTATCCTAGAATTTGGAACACCCTGTATCTAAAAATTTGTCGAATCTTTACCAAACTACTTAATTTTTATACGCGTATAACATTTCCACTTTATGTTTATCTCTTCACACGAAACAAACATTTATTTATTTGAAGATGAACACTCACAGTTTTGGCAGTTCCGGGTGCCGCTTTACTCCTGCGTCCTTGCTGTCGTCCTGTCCGCAATTAATCGAACTAACACACAAAAACACTGTGACATAGGCGTATTTGCTGAACCTCATTGTAAACACTGTTTGTTTTTTTCGAAATTTTGCGTTCGTTTACATGAAAGAAATATAACAGTTATACGTGTATCTTGTGGGTCATGTCTCTGTCGCACCGGGGCAAATCGATAGCGAAGGCTTGACGCAGGCGCCACCGGGTAAAAACTGCGATACTTATCGCTAGAAATTAATTAATTAGATCGGTTTCGATAAAGGTTCTACAGTGACTTTCATTGTTTTTGTTTTCTGTGGCTAGCAGGAACCTGTACCGGACCGTTATTTTTTAAGAATTGGACCTAAACCCTTATTAGCCCAGTTTTTAGAGATTCTAGACCTCTAAACAAATCGAAGGCAGATGATTTTTTTAATAAGTTCTTTGGATGATAAGCAATAACATCTCGGAAAGTTTGCATGGTTTCTAGACCGGAAAAAATTCAAAAACCTTGTTCTTCCGGTAATTTCTCAAAATTTCGAAAATGAGTCGAGGTAATTATAAAATAATACCAAATATTCTTTTGTTGCTCAGTTTCGCCAATAATAATTTAATATACCTATCGAATTATTATTGTTGCCCGGCAAGGACCACGAGGAGGTACGAGCAATTCCTTGCCAAAAAATGTGGGTTCAGAGTTAAGGTTATCGATATTATTAAAATAAGTCAAAGAAATAAAGTAAATTTTTAAATTCATTAAATAAAGAAAATATTGAATTTATGTCAATAACCCGTAATCTAATTAACCCAAATTAAATAAATAAATAAAATTCTAGAAAACAAACAAATAATTGAAATAAATAAATTTAATTCTGCACAGCAAATAAATAACTATAAAATAAATAAATTCAGTTCTGAAAAAGAAACAAGTAAATAATTATCAAATTGAATATGTATACATATAATATGATAAATAAAAATCACGTTATATTGCATTTGCGCGTATGTAAAACACTAATGAAACGATAAATTCACAATGTACACTAAATAAAATCACATGTAACATTTTATTTAAAACTCTAATCACTACACTCACTCAACACTTCACAACCACTTTCTAAATCGGTATCATCGTCGGTATCTGAATCTACAGATTTGATAATAAATTCATCTTCAATTTTAATGACATGCTGAATACACTCTTTCCAATTACTTGATGTTATTTCGCCCACTTTAGCTTTAATAAGGTCGACTACTTTGGTATCAAATTTGGGGAAGGTGTTATTTTTGCGAATACTTCTTTTCAGCTGACTCCATATTAGTTCTATCGGGTTAAAAATGCAAAAATATGGGGGTAACCGTAAAACTGTATATCCTTGAGCTTTAGCCATGCTATCAATTACATATTGTTTTGGGAAGTTTTGCTTCTTAACGATTTCTAAAAGATCTTTCTTCCTAAAATTTTCTTCAAATTCCAAATTATGTTTTCGGAGAAATTCTTGAATATCTTTTTTCTTTGTTCCCGTATTTGTTATTTTCTCAATTTGTCGCGAATGATACGAAGCATTGTCTAAAAAATTACGCTGTTTTCTTCTATATTTGGTAGCAATGAAGTCTGAAACCATGCTTCAAAAATGTCCGCAGTCATGTTTTGGTGATAGTCAACGTTTGATTCTTCCATTTTTTTCCACTTAATTTGAGACCATTATGCACCCATCCGTTTTCTGATCCACAATGTACAATTACTAATCTGGTTCCTTTATTTGCAGGCATATCAACTTTACATTTCTTTGAACCATATATCCAGTCTTTTTTCATTGTATCATGGGTGTCATACCAAGTTTCATCTAAATAATAAATAGGTCGTTGTTCATTTCGAATTTTTTAAATATTTTCCAAATATTCATTACACCGCTGCACAATTCTGAAGCTTTCCATAATACCTGCCCTTTTATTAACAATCTTGAACCTAAATCCTATCTTTATTATCCAGCGCCGAAGTGTTGTTTGACTAACTGACACTGCACCATTTGTTTCAGTACCACATCCTTAATTATTCTATAGATAGACCGTTCTGAAATTTCTGTTAAGTAGGCCGTAGTGGTCTTTATTTTCGTTGAAACGTCTACTTTTAGACGGTGTAAAAAAAATAAACATTACTATGGGAAAATTTGCCAGGAAATGCGAAAAACTGAAAATATTAGATTTCAAAGTTATTTTTCAATCATTGTTTAAGATATTGTCTATAATTGTTTTCAGATTTTCTTACTTTTTGTTGGGAATTTTGTCACTGAAAAATAATTAAAAATTTTTAATGAAATATCCTCTGCGCCAAACGGATCAGACAGAGATTGGATCTTGAATACTTGACTGTTTCAAAAAATCTCACACCTAAAAATATATAAACTAGAACAATGTTATAAAGTAAAAAATGAAAATGAAAGCTATAGGTAGTTAACGTTTCGGAAGAAAATCTACTTCCGTTCTCAAAAGTGTTTTGGCCGTCAACCATGACAATTGTTTGTTTATGTATTTCCATAGTCACGTTAGACATTAAATTATATTTATCTTATTTTTACTTACTTTGTCTCTAAGGGTGACTAATCAACTAGTACAAAAAACTATTGAATAATTTGAAACGCATCTATCCTCGTTTAATAAAATAATCGCGGAATCTTTAAGTTTTCTTTTTTTTCCGTTATTCTCTTTTTCCAAAATCTTCACCGAGTCCCATTTAATCCTGTGATTATTATCCCACGCGTGTTCACAAATTTTGGATTTTTCAAATTCTCCCCTTCTAGCGTAATTTCTATGTTCAACAAGCCTTACGTTGAAAGGTCTAGATGATTCATGTTTTCCGCACTCACACGGAGCACTATAAATACAATTTTTTGAATTTTGAACAATATTTAGAGTTTTTTTTTCCTTCTTCAATTCTTTGGGACTTCCTGCCACATGTATGTTTTCTTTCTAAGCGGTGCTAGGGGAATCTACAAAATATATCACAATTAACCAATATGTTACTGGTAAAAAATCTCTACGCCTGTGACGTTTACGTCAAAGGATCAGTTAAAAAAAAAAATTGAGATAATGCCACAAATAACATTTAGACAATATTTAGAGGTTTGGTTTTTGATAAAACCGATCCTAGCGTGGAGCACGTTTGAAAAACCATTCGTACGGAAAACCTATTCCCAATTTTTCGTAATTTATCCGATAAACCATGTATATATGCTGTTACTGCCATTGACCTAAATACCTCAGGTTGTGGTTTTTCATTACTTATTAAAATTCACAGTTGAAATCCTTGAAAAATGTAAGATATAATGTTAACATTAATAAATTAAGTAATTAGAAATCCTTAAAGTATGGGATTTGCAAGAAACATGCGAAAATAATTAATTTTTCAAGTATTAAATATTAGGTTTGAAATGGTTCCAACCAGAAAAAAGTGATTATTACCATATTTTTTAGTATAAAAAAGTTGATTAGTTAGATTCAAGTGACATTTATGGTATAGAAAATCTTATAATAAAAAAGCGTATTTGTACACATACAGTATTTACAATTTCTCTCATTTCCTAGCAAACTTTCCCATAGTAATGTTCTTTTTTTTACACCATCTAAAAGTAGACGTTCCAACGAAAATAAAGACCACTGTTTTTTTTTTTGAAACAACTGTTTCCATCACATGGATATTTTCGGGTGAAAATGAGGTCTCTTTTTTTGTATAAAATCACAATAAAATGTAAAAATAAATATTTTGATTAAAAAGAATTACAGCGTGTTTGGGACATAACAAGGTAAGTTTCCACCAAATTTCGTGAAAAAATTTTTTTTGTGGGAGATAAAAATCAAAAACCAAACAACCGGTTATTTCGATTTTTCCCGGAAAATTTTAGGTTATGTGAAAAAATGGCTCATACAAAAGTTATAGATCTTTTCATTACCTACAACTTTTACTTTTAACTTTTTTCGCTAGAAGGTCTAGTTTCGCTGGAAATCGTAAAAACCATTCTCCACCCCATTTCAACCTCGTAACTCGGATCGACTTTAGTTTATTTTTTCCGTTGGTTGCGCTATATTTCTTTCCTTTTCCAACGGTTAACATACTGTTATTATTTTTTATGATTTTTTGCCTTTTTAAAAGGTATCTGCACTGGCCTACTATTATTTCAATGTTTGTAAAATTATTAATTTTTTTTATTGAATGTATTGTACAGGAAAATTAATGACACTATAATTCCTTCTCAGATCTAAGCTGATGTTAAATCTGTTACGTAAGCACTTATAGCTTGTTCCTCTTTCAGGATAAATGCCATGTGAAGAGTGATATACCATATAATAATAATAATAATAATAATAATAATATAATAATAAATTGACTTTATTTTTTAAATTTACAAATTTAAAAAAACGGCGGAGTTCAGCTGCGCTGCTCTTACACAAATGATGGGTGAACAGCAGTAAATAAGCATTTCCAGGTGCGTGGTTTTATATGTTACTTTTTTCTTTGTTATTGGTCTAGTCAGCAGTACCAGTACTGGTGAGAATCGTGTAGTACGAGTAGGTGCTCTGCACCACCTAAAATGAAATAATCACATTTTAAAACTTGAATAATAACTCAGGGTTGAGATGATTACAAAAATAATAAAATCAGGGCCTAATTGAAAAATACGAAGTATGGTTTCGATAAACAACATCTAAACTGCTGGCCACTCGAACTTACACATAGACTTTTAGGCAAAATTTAAAGTTCAATATTTTCAACAGGAATGCAAATTTTTGAACGCGGCTTGCAAATTTTAAGAGCTAGTTTTTTTCGGATTAAGCTGCATGACGTATATTTATCGTAGGACCATAAGTTTATTATATACGGGGTGATCAATGAAGTCATGCAAAAAATCAAAAAGTTTGTATGAGTGAAATTTCCGCAAAAATTTTTTTTGGTCGTTGCAATATGGTTCCTTACTAAGGTAACATCAATATCTCTAGACGGTTTTGTCAGTTTTTGGATTAAGGCCCTTAGGCCTTGTACACACTACTCAACATAAAATTTGGATACCGAAATCTTTAAAATGCTATAACTTGACATTGGATTGACGGTTCTTGATGATTTTTGCGGATTTGGAATCCTTATTTCACGTAGATTTTCTATGGCCTAAGCATTTTATTTGAGGGTTGAAATTTACACATTATACCGGGTCGATAATAAACAAAAATGTAGGGTACAACGCGCTCTAAAGTTTGGCATTATTTAAGTTTTTGTAAAAATAAATTCTCACCTCAAGTTGTTTTTATTTAATGTTCTTCTCACTGTTCTGTCCGAAACTCACACCCCAGTTTGTTGTCTCAAAGAATCATTCAGTTTTACAGAGTTCTTTGTCCACCCCCATGCCCATAATTATGATCGGGTGTAATTTCTACGCGACGCGTCAATTTCAAAGTAGGCATTGGAAAAACAAATTTGTTGCTATGGAATTAAAAACTGTTTACATTATTTTAGAAATAATCTGACATATTTCAATGTTATAATTTTGTAAAGTTTAATTAATATGAGGCGTTTAACCACGGCAGAAAGGGAAAATTGCATTCGACTTCTCAACGAAGGAATGTCAAAACAGCAAGTTGCGCACATTTACAATGTCAGCCGAAAGACAATTTCTAATTTGAACCGCCGCGTCGAAACTACTGGTGATCATAATTATGGGCATGGGGGTGGACATACAAAAAAAAATAAACCAAAGGACCGAAAGAATTTTAATGAGAGAAACTATGCGGAATAGAACAAAGAACTCTAGAAAACTAAATGACTCTTTAAGACAACAAACTGGGGTGAGAGTTTCGGACAGAACAGTGAGAAGAACATTAAATAAAAACAACTTGAGGTGAGATTTTTTTTTTAAAACATAACATAATGCCAAACATTTTAAATTATATTATTACAACGCCATAGAGCGAATAGGCGGGCATGGGCAAATCGGCATGCGAATTGGGGTAATGCAGAGTGGAGCCATTGTTTATTTACTGACGAAACAAGATTTAATTTGTTTCACTCCGATGGCCGAATGTTAGTTTGGAGAAGGCCAAATCAGCGATATTTGGAGGAAAATATGGCCCCTCAAGAAGCATTTGGTGGCGGAGGTGTTACAGTGTGGGGAGGTATCATAAGAAATGGTAAAACCGAGCTATTCATTACCAACCAAACCATTAATGCTACTGTTTATCGGGAGGAAACTTTTGGAACCTATTGTTGTTCCTTTTGCTCGACATTACGGCCCAGAAATTCTATTAGTGGATGACAACGCTCGACCTCACAGAGCGCGAAGAATCACAGAGTTTTTGCAGGCACAAAACATCAATAGGATGGACTGGCCTGCAAAGTCTCCGGATCTTAATGTCATCGAACACGTTTGGTCTTATTTAAAACTTAAAGTAAGATCTCTTGATGTACCCCCTGAAACCTTAGAAACGCTCAATGAGGCCATTCGTGTAGAATGGGAGAATATTCCACAAGATTTTATAAATAATCTTGTGGATACTCTACCAAATCGACGTCGGGAAGTAATATTCCGAGCAGGAGGACCAACAAAATATTAGCTTCTCTTTTTTTTAATTAATGTACCTAATTTTAATTAGGTAATTTTAATTTAATTTTAATTTAAGTTTAAATTAAATTAATTTTTAATTTTTTAGTTAAATTTTTTTTCAGTTATTAAAAATTACCAGAATTAGAATTATAAATTTTTTAAGAATTGACTTTTGGTCGTTGTTAAGCAATGTTGTATATTGTAGAATTTAATGTAATAAACTTGTTCTTGTCGCTACGTTTTTGTTTATTATCGACCCGGTATAATGTGTAAATTTCAACCCTCAAATAAAATGCTTAGGCCATAGAAAATCTACGTGAAATAAGGATTCCAAATCCGCAAAAATCATCAAGAACCGTCAATCCAATGTCAAGTTATAGCATTTTAAAGATTTCGGTATCCAAATTTTATGTTGAGTAGTGTGTACAAGGCCTAAGGGCCTTAATCCAAAAACTGACAAAACCGCCTAGAGATATTTATGTTACCTTAGTAAGGAACCATATTGCAACGACCAAAAAAATTTTTTGCGGAAATTTCACTCATACAAACTTTTTGATTTTTTGCATGACTTCATTGATCACCCCGTATATAATAAACTTATGGTCCTACGATAAATATACGTCATGCAGCTTAATCCGAAAAAACTAGCTCTTAAAATTTGCAAGCCGCGTTCAAAAATTTGCATTCCTGTTGAAAATATTGAACTTTAAATTTTACCTAAAAGTCTCTATGTGTAAGTTCGAGTGGTCAGCAGTGTATTTGCAAAAATAAAACTTTGAAATGCTTTTAATACAAAGGAAAGTAAGTGAACCTAAAAGTGAAACATATGCAAGACAAAAAAATGTTTAAAAAAAAATTACTTTCATAATACGTATAAGTATTATAACGCTTGGGAAGGAACATACATAAATTAGGAAAACGTTGCGGAAAGTTTTGGGACTAACTATAAATTGATCTATCCCCTACAGAATTTCCCCAGGAATCCGAAAAAATAGTGTTGACCATTCAAAATGGCGGCTTCGACTATTATTGAACTTTTTTTTAAATTCATTTTGCAGATTAGTTTTTTGCTTATATCTTCGCTTGTAAACGTTTGGCCCGCCAATTTCTTCGTCTTAAACTCCCCTATAAGGTACGTCTACGCAATGAACGAACTTTCAATTGTTAATAACATTTTATGGCAAATAACTGAAAAAAAATAATTTCTGGATCCTCGATCTTTGAAGTAATGTAGAAGCAAATGTAAAAGCCGCATGTTAATGATATTATAAGAAACAGTAGGTACCTCTTTAAACCCTTAAAAAAATGCGCTTTGTTCTGTTGCAAAATATTAATTACTTTTTGTAATTTGTTGCGTACATCTGGGAACTTTAAGTAATTTTATTAAATTCTAATGAACTAAACTTAATTTTTGAGAAATATGTACAGGTATTTACCATACTCTAGTAACTAAAACACCAGACATTAAATTATCATAGGCAATCTATTTAAATTTAGGAATGTACACATATATTTTCATATTGAACCATTTTACTCTTCGTATTCTAGTTTTTGCTAACAGCTCTCGTACAACACAGGGGTTTCCTTCGAATGGTACATATATCTATATTTCATAGCATCTGTTTCTTAATTATTGGTTAAACCAAGTATACAGTAGGAAGTATTGTGGGTTGCATGGCATGCGGATCCAAATACTTAGTAATTTTTAGTTTATGAAATATGGTAACAATATGTTAATTGAAACTTGAGAGGGGATATCAATCTTATTAGCTGGCTTAGAGCAGAATCGGCCATTTCTGTAGCCAATTCTGTAGCAGCCTAAACTTGGACTTAAAGTTTTTGATAATTATTTCGTCACACGAGGTGTGTCTCTTCTGCTATTATCAAATTTTCTCTTAGTAACCTATCTAATAAAAGCTAATCAAATGTATTTAGTTAATTCATCTTAGTAATATTTAATGGCCTTCAGCCATATTTTTCAATCTTGCTAATCTAATCTAATTAATATAACCATAAATTCTGAAACACGTGCTAATAACATTTTTTCTTTATTAAAACATATTCTTTATGGGATTTTGCAAACAGCAGAAAAAATAACTATCTATAACTAAAAGGAAAACTTTGTGTAAAAATATTAATGAAATCTTTGCATTCTTTCGATAACGTGAATTCTGGTTATGCTAGCAAATTAAAATCCTAAAATGAATTTGTCTAATTTCTTATTTGACAATTCTCATTCTAACACTAGCATCCACACAGCCCCCTACGGCCATACAGATTAAACTAGTATCTACATAACCCCCTACGATTATGAAGATTCAGTTAAAACTGAGAACAAAGGCCTAAAATGAATTTATTTATCTATCTTGTCTTAAAAAAAATTTCATTCTAATTTATTACATTTTGTAATGTAATCTATTAGAATGAAAACTTATCCCTTTAAGTCACACACTTTTCTATTCATAATTTTTGCCTGAATTTTGTTACCGCGTCTTTTTGAGGTCGCTAATTACGAGTCTGAAGTCCGAATCTGAAAACTCCTGAATAAAAGATGGCGGGGTACGCCAATTTGGATTTAAGAATTTCCGAATTAAAACTTTATATTCATGATTAGCGACTTTGGAAACTCCCGAGTAACAGGCCATAACCTTCAAATTATGAATGCTTTTCTCATTTTTACATCCGCCATATTGGATCCACGTCCTCGGCGGAGCTACACCTGATGATGATTTTTTTCTTTCTTTTTACGAAACGTTGTGGCACTTTCGATTAGAAAATCTCATGCAGGAGTAATTTCTGCATAAAAACTGTACACTTGATAGAACTTGATAATTCCTACCGCAAAAGATTTCAAAACAAACAAACTCAATTTGCAATTTGAAAAGAACAAATTGTACTTGATCTGCTTACCTGAATAAAGAACGCTAGATTAAAAGTGAAAACCTTTCCAGCAGTGAGAATAAAAGGTCTTTGTAGCTTGCTGACGAGGAATATCAAGTTTCTTGACATACAGGGAGGGTGTGTGGTCCAGTCTAGCTCGCAAACGGCATCCGCGATATTTTGTAGCTGAAAACAAAGATATGGGAGTTTATGATGTACAGGGTGTCTCATTCAAGACTCCCGGGGCCATTCTTTCAATAGCTGAAAGAGATATTAGAATTCTGTAAAAGGTGTGCACTAGCCTATGAATTACTTTACTTTTGAGTAACAGGCGAATCTGTCTGGTGTAAAAAAGAGGTAATTTTACAAATTTTGTATACCATTTGAGTTAGCAACGAATTCTTATCGGAATAATTCCGCTGAACAAAATTTTTTTATGAAAAATTTTCCTAAACCGCGAGCTTCTTGGTCAAATAATTGTTTAAACCAATTTTTTTTTGTTTTTATTTAATAAAATGAAAACGGTTTGACGGATCCGAAAAAATCTTGATTCAATCGAAATATATATTCAATAAGCGTCGTTTGGCGTCAGGCACAACTCATTTTGTCAACCCGTTCATTTGTTATAGTCAAAATAAATTTCTCAATTAACAAATTGATTACTCCGAAACTAATGAAGTCAGGATATTGTTTTTTTCAAAATACATGCCTTTTATACCAAAGAATATACCATGTTTTTTTTGGCCCGATATCTTCAATACTTTTTGATTGTTTAAACAAGTGGCATACTTTGTTAATTAGCAAATAACTTTTTTTCGAAAGTTTGATCGACAAACCAACTTTAAATGTTAATATTGATGTCGGGCATAACCTCCATAGAAGTCTGCACGAATACAACTTTTTGCTTTTGTTGATTTAAATTTTAAATTAATTTTGCAAATTAACAAATGGAATATCTCGGCTCTGGGTAAGCGTATCGAAATGGGGTTTTATGCATATGAAAGTGCGTGGAAAAAGAAAAATTTTGAGACCAGAAAGAACTTGTTTAAAAATGAATTATTATTTGTTTGCTTATAATTGTATTGAAACATTCTTTATAGGATTTTGCAAAATCCTATAAAGAATGTTTCAACAGAAAGAACTTGATCGGGTAACCGGAACCTGAAATAAAAGTGATATTGCGTGAGAGGCTCTAATTTGTTTATTAAAAACTTTTTGGACACGAGGTTTGGTGCAAATGGAAGTTAACAAGTTTTCCATCAACCACAAAAAGTTCTACAAAAAATATTCAATCCCTAATACGCATTTTTGACCCTTAAAAAGATCTCTACCACAGTTTCTCAAATTGTAAATTATAATGCGCTTATGTTATTCTAAATAACTAGGTAAAATCATTACCTCCATCGTCAGAGTTTGGCAACAATAGGTATAAGTGAATAAGTATACCAAAATCACTATCACATATAGTATGGAAGATGTGAGTTCCCCTATTCCGTCCACCTACAATAAATGCATATCTATAGAAAATACTTGTTTATTTATTTATTTACCAATTATAAATACATATCCAATAGGCACAAGTCCAATCACAGGATATGAAAAAAATTCAATTGAAGTGGTAACAAGCTAACCATTTAGTGGTGTTGATCTGGGTTTCAAAGTGACGTTTTTTTTTTGTGATATTATAAAGTTGGACCTCCCGAAACTTGTGCCGACTCATGTGGGCGACTCACGGGTGGTGGAGGGGGGGGGGATTTACGTGTAAAGATAGGGGATATCAGCTTTTCGGACATAACTCGCTTAGTTTGATTCGGGTCGAAAAATTGTATGAAGTAAAAATAAAGGGTTCGCAATACACAGTGTATTAAAAATGCGAGCAACGCAAAATTAGTGGTGTTTTACAAAAGGTGTCTACTAAAGTTTAAGAAGTGTTCCAATCATATCTGGTTTATCAAACAGTGTTTAGCGAACGGTTTAACACCTAAACACATGAAGATTCAGTGCAATCATAAATCACGCATAGCACAAGAGGCTGTTAAATCCGCTTACAAGACGGCTACAAATGAAGGAGTAATACTGGTTTTCCAGAAGAGACAACATAGGCCTACATTTAAAACTGATACACACAGAATTACTCCATAAAGAGAACTACTTCGTTTTTGAATATTTAGACCGTCAAATAAGGATATCCGTACATGAAATAGTGCATGTTCTACAGCAGAAACAATTAGCCAAAATTAATAGTTTAAAACGGGAAAAAAGTAATAACATCGCAGTAGCTAGGAATTCCTCTCAAACTGAGGATCATTTCACATTCTTTGCCAGAGTAAGTAACTTAACCAATGTTAGTTTTTCGAACCAAGAATTAAACCTCCTTCAAAAAGTTTAAAATATTCTCCACATAATGTAAGTAAAAAAGATTTTGAACTTCTTGCCGTTAATACAAAGCTAGCTACATTATCAGTGGAGGAAATCTCAGAATTGGAAAGACATAGTCTAGCTAATATATTTACCTCGACAAAATGTAACACTAACAAAGGAGAAATAAACCTGTTGAATAGCATTAAACAAAAACTGGTAAATTATGATTTGGTTCTCTGTAAAGCATAACAATTTTAACAAAATCAGAATATAATGAAAAAATACAAACAATCTTCAATAGTGAAAATCAATAAAAACCCTACCAATAAATTTCAGTCCGAAATTGTATCTAACTTAAAAAATGTAATACTATTATTCAAAGTAATGAGGCGTATAAATTGAAAGTTATGAACCCTTCGGCCCACATTCTCTATGGTCTTCCAAAAATTCACAAAGTAGATAACCCTATACGCCCCATAGTGCCTTACATCAATGCCCCATCTTACAAATTATGTAAAAAACTAAATTATATTTTACCAAAATTAATAAATTTTAAATCTAAATATTCCATAAAAAATTCTTTTGAATTTATTGAAAATACAAAAAATTTAATAATAACAAATAACACAAAATTATTCTCCTTTGACGTTAAAAGTCTGTTCACCTCAGTTCCGCTCACAGAACTAAAATTAATATTAAATAATTTAATAGATAATTCACAAATCAGCGAAACCGAAAAAACAGAGTTAAAAAATCTTTCGAGAGTTTGTATTGAACAAAACTATTTTCAGTTTAATGGTGAATTCTTTAGACAAAAAGACGGGCTACCAATGGGTTCACCAATTTCTCCTTTGTTAGCTGAAATATTTATGTCAAACCTAGAAAATTTAATTTTTAATAGCAATATCAGTTTAAATACACATGTGTTTTATTGGACTCGATATGTAGACGATATTTTTTGTATATGGACTGGTACAGAAAGGAACCTAAGTATTTACCTTAATTTCTCTAATTCTTTTAATAGTAAAATTCAGTTCACAATGGAATCGGAGCAAAATAGTCAATTAAACTTTCTAGATATAAATATCAAAAAACATAACAATCAGTTGAAATTTAGCATCTACCGCAAACCTACTACTACAGATACAGTAATACATTATAATTCGCAGCAATCATGGCAAATTAAGATTTAACCCTTTCATAGTCTAATACATAGACTGACGAATTTTCCTTTAGATCAAAGTGATTTTGATAGAGAATTAAATATAATTAAACAAATTGCAAGAAATAACGGATACGAGTCACTAATAGATAACATGGTCAAAAACAAACAACGCAAAATGCTTCAAAAAGAATTTTTCACTGTGCCTAACAAACCTACAAAATACAGTTTTATTAATTATGTTCCGAAATATAGTAACAACATTTCTAAAAAATTAAATAATTTGGGTATCTCTACAATAAGTGTGAACAAAACAAATATAGGAAACATTTTGGTTAATAACAAAGAAAAACTGAATAAAATTGATAAATCTGGTGTATATAAAATTAATTGTAAGGATTGCGATGCTGTCTATATCTGTCAGAGTGGTAGAATCGTTGTCAACCGGGTAAAAGAACACAAAAAATCAATCTTAAATAACAATAAAAATACAGGAATATCAACACACTGTATTGAAAACAACCATTTCATAGATACTGATAACATAAATTTACTTCATTCAGAAAGAAAAGGTAAACGTTTAGATCTGCTGGAACAACTACAAATCAAAAAATCTTTCAAGTACAACCCTTGTACCACAAATGACCAGTAAAATTTCTTAAATACCCCTATAATAAACCAATTGTTAAGAAATATCTTTTAATTTATATAATCAACTTAGGTCCACTCTAAACATTCAAATAATTAAGGACGTTAAATTAAGTCTTAAATAGCTTAAGTCATAAATAGATTAAGACATAAATACTTTTAGGTATAAATTGAATAAGCACGTCGGAAACTTTAGTATTCACTATGTAATACTCTTGATAAAGGCCTAATAAGCCGAAACATATGTAGAGTATTTATAATATATTGATTGATTCATCTAAAAGTAGTGTCTAATTTAAAATTAACAATTATTTTCAAAAATTTCTGGGCACTCACTCCACCGACGTCCTTTAGCCATACCGGCCATTCCTTTTTTGAGGAGATCTAAACTAACATTTTAGCATATTTTCAGGCTTGTGAAAATGGGTATGTTGTCAAGCTCAGTTGCTCTTAGGCTATTATAATATGCTTTAACCACATGTTTTAACCAAATTTCTGTTACACTTACCATTTGTATTATGTAACACATAGCACTCAATGAAAACACAATTGATCCAAATCCAACCAATGACTGCACATTGTATGTCTCTTCGATTAAGTCCGCTGCTCTAAAAATTCAATGAAATAATAACGACAATAATACTTTATTAAGCAAACGGAGTTTGTTTACATGATAAATAAACGGTTAGTTCTATAATACAACGACAACAAAAAGACATTTTTCTTATAGAATTTGTATCATAAATTGAATCTATTCCGGGTGTTCAGAAAGTACCAATTAAAATTTTAAAATTAGGGGTGTCGACTGTGACTATCAGTGGGCACATTTTGATCATTCGGTATCAACGAAATCACTTCCAGTACAACCGAAAGTTACCCCACCATTATTATTTTAAATAGCACCCTGTATATTGGTGATTTTGTTTAGATCCTTAGTTTCTTTTTGTAAAGCTCTTTTCAGATTTTAAAATTGACGTCAATATATATTGTTCTATATTTACTATCTATTATTTTTGTATGTCCGAATTTACTTCTTGAAAGTAAATTGAAGTGAATTTGAATTTATTATTATTGTTAAAGTACTATTGGACTCCAAATAGTTTTAAGAAACTATTAAAATTTACAGATTATAGAACATCATTAGCATGATTGTCTATACTCTGTAGAATGACTCTTACTCAAGGTTCAACGAAGCCGGTTTAGTTGTGTACAACGATCAAGATACCAAGCGAAAATAAATCAAACAAATTTTGAACGAACAAAGTATAAATTTATTAACAAATTTCAATCTGGAATGTAAATATCTATTTTAAATAACATTAGCCAACTTAATTAAAAACTAATAAATATGGCCTTGTATTTAAAAAATTATAATTTATTTAAAACATAAATATGTACCATGGATATGTAATGTAAAGCTTTACCTTGTTTAGGTTTCTTATAACTCGAGTGACGTTTAATTATAACCTCTAACTGTTTATGAAAATTTCCTTGAAATACTATGTCACTTGACTGAATTTTTATAACCTTTCTTCTTGAAAGATTTATGTCACTTGATTGACGTTTATTTACAACCTCCAAATGATTTTCAAAATTTCGTTGAAATATTTGTGTCACTTGATAGACATTTATATATCTCCACCATTAATTATGGATAACGATTAACAAATACTTCCTTCTTCAAAACCTGCTTTCAGGATATTCTTCGTAACACCTCCAAATCTTAAGGTATGTTACCTTCACTTTTTATAATTAACATACTTGGACAATTATTTATTTGATATAAATATATCTGGATCGTAATATTATTCAAACCTTCTATTAATTGCACGGCTTTTTCTTTTATAAAATTTGTTGGTTAACTTTCTCTGAATATATTTAGCTGTTATCTTTTCAGCTGTCGTTGGTCAACTGATTTGTAATATAAAGTTTTTAATTGGATTAATTTCCAATGTTTCAATTGCTTTTTTTCTATTTTGATCTACTATTTCAAAATTTAATTTTAATTTCATTTTTAAACTACCTATTCAGTTTTATTTGTTCTTTGTATTATTTGAATACTGTTTCTAATTCTTTAATTTTTCTGATAAATTTCTTATTTTACTTTTCAGCATTAAGTAAATGATTGTAATTACTCGAAATATATTGACATATTACATGTACTGTTTAAAATCTACTTATAACTGCAATTAACAATTCCAAACTAAAATAAACACTATTTGATACATTTAGATGAATAGTAATCGTAAATAAAAAATGCTATGAGCTAAAAATATATTGCAATGTTTCAGACTGGCAGATTCATGAATATTGGTGTATTAAACTAAACATAAGAAATCGATACGCCAATAAACATTTAGTATCGTACTATTAGTACTTTCTTTCAGCATGATGTGAAATATCATTCATAAAACACCTTTATGTAATGATATTTGAAAATATCTGAAAACTTAAAATGTCATTCATTGTTTTGTAATCTGTGGATTTACTATTGTATTACTGAAGTAATCACGCCGCAATGCAATTACTGGTAATTGTCTTTGATTTAAGATATATTTTAGACATTTTACTTTATCGTTTTTTTAATTCCATTCTAAACTATTTTAAACGAGACTGAAAGTCTCTAAAAGTTCATGTTTTATAATATAATATTTAGCTTAACCTTGTTAAAACTAAATTAACTCCATTTTATGTTTATTTAATTACTTTACTCAAATTAAATACCAAGTTTCATTCACTGCATCCTACTTGTTCAGCACAAGTGAATTTGAATCAATTAAACAAACTACAAACATTCCTGCTTCTGTATGCTGTTAAGGTAAAACTGTTATGGTTATTTTCCAAAATTTATACAAATTTGTGAATTTTATTTATGATGTAGTTTCCGCCCCTTGCAGGGTGCGGTCAAGGCAATTGAAGGTGGGTGTATCAAGAAGAGTACCAGAGATAAAAAGTCCCCATTCATACCTCTTTCCTTAATGATGCTTATATTCATGAATTTACAGTGTGAAGGGTCGTTTTTGCCTCTGCACGAAATTTTAAGGGGTATACGAATTTTTTTGACCTTGGATTGGGACTCAGCGCGAGTCATCCAGATCAAAAACTTATTTTTGTGGGGCTGTGCATAATTTTCAGTTTCTACTGTTATTTTGCACAAAAATTTTAAGTGAAACTCTGTTGGATATCACACATGCTAACGAGACACAGATTTATGGTCGGTTTCTATATCTTTTTTCTGTGCATTAAATATGTGTAGTCAACTGTACGTAAAAAAGACACGTATTTTTAAAATGGTGTTTGGACATTATAAACATACTATTGTTGCGTGTTTCCGCCTTTTAGGAAACACCCTGTATGAATCTGTGGGTTCTAAATAATTTTAACAAGGGGTAAACCACTAAGACTTTATTTAATAATTTGCTGACTATACAATACTTCAAAATAACCTTTACACTTTATTTACTTGATATTTAACCTCACTTTTTTCGCTACCAACTTCACTTTCCTAAAATTTCTCTTTAATAAACTTCTCCTTATCGCCGTGGAATCTCACCTCATATACCCTGAAATTGCCTCTAGAGTTATCCAGAACATACTCGAGAATCTTCTCCTACCACACTCTAAAAAACTCTACCTCTTTCTATAAGTATCCAGTCACTATTAGGCGTAGGCGTATGTATGAATCTCCAGTTTCAAGGGGTTGTAATACATAACACTATGATACTAATTTATGCTTACTGGGATTGTCACGATAAGTACTATTTTTTCTAAAAGCTTCGTCCTTTCTTACACAAAGTTGTCGATAGAAACGTAGTTGTACTGTATATGTTTTAAAACTAATGTTACCTGTATATTTGTTGTATCTCATTAATACATTTCAATATCCGTATTTGCTTTAATAGCAAGATCGTCTCCAATCTTTGGGAATAATCGATATCCTCGTCAACATATCTAAAAGCTTCACGGATTACTATTAATTGAAATATGATGTGGACTATGGTGAAAGTGATGATTGCCTCTGTAACTAAAAAACAATTATAGTGCTTTAAATAAATATACAAGAAAATTATTCTGGAGTAGAAGGATACGAAACTTTAACCATCTTATTAAAGACACGTTACTATTCAGCTGAAATATATTGAGACCTCGTTTTAGCAGCGGATACCTCAAAAACAGAGGGGCGTAAAAACTAAAAAATTACATGTTCATTATGTGTCCATTGTATAGCACTGTTTATAATTTGAATCTCTTACGTTTAACAGTTTTGCAGATCTGCCTGATATGAAAAATTTAAATTAAAACCTAATTTTTAAAGAAATTATTACCATACCATCTTTAAATCGATGATTTCTTTTTCTGTAATATTAAATACTTTCTTTATTTTCAGATTTCGGACTTGCCGGAAACTTGTCCTCTGGCTTAGTCGCCTATTTTTTAAGATACTTAAAAACATGTTGATAAACTTGAAAAGCTTTTTTATTTCAAATGGAACACCCTGTATGTTTTACATTTTACATCAAATTATGTAAAATTAAATTCTATTTTTCTAGTATAGGCACTGTGGGGGTTAAAGGTACAACTTTTTTAAATATTGGCAATTTTCTTAAATGTTGAATTTTTAATAAAAATTGCCATCAACTTAGCCATAATTAGAAACAATCACTAATGTTAGTATGACAAAAGATGCTAGCAAGTTTAAATTACACCTACGAAGACTTTTTAAATGTGTTTATTATTTATGGAGAATGTGATAAGGTAAAATCAAGATCATGTAACACATCTGCTACTCGATACCCACAAGAACACAAACCATCACCAAACACTGTAAAATGCATATCGGGTAATTTGTCAAGGCAGGAATTCTAAGGAGGGAGCCTTAGACATATTAGCTGAATAAGTAATCTTTTTAATTTACTATTTAAATTTTCCTCCATGAATAAATGAGGATTCGAGATACTCCAGTAATGGAAATTGTTTCAATTCAAAAGTTCATTTTTGGTAAATTTAGCATCATCTGTCCATATAATATTTCCCAAAAAATAATTGTCACCTTCATGTCTTATTAAAATAACTTCACAAAAATTATCGGCAGAAATTCTGTCTCTTTTGCTTAATTGTTGAACAGTAAGAAACGAGAATGGATTTATGTTTTGACAAGACTCTGTGAATTGAATTCTTGGATAATCCCGTTTGCAAAGCAGCTTGCCTTAGTGACATAATTGAAATGCCCGAAAATATCCCAGAATCTATGTTTTCGTCATCAACAACAGGCTGCCTCCTTAAAATTCCTGCCTTGACAGTCAAACATTCTAAAATTATTCAATATTCGATTTACAGTGTGTGGTGATGGTTTCTGTTCTTGTGGGTATCGAGTAGCAAATGTGTTACATATTCTTGATATTACTTTATCACATTCTCCATAAATAATAAACAAATCTAAAAAGTCTTCGTGGGTGTAATCTAAACGTGCTGGCACTTTTTGACATAGAGAATTACCAACTCATCTTGTGTTCTTTCTACGTGCCAAAGAGAAAATGGGGATCTTCTACACGAAGAAAGTTATACCGGTTATTGTAAACCGTTGCACTTGTCAAATTTCTTACAAAATGTCAAATATCTCCGAAACAGGTGGATTTAGCTATAGGGTGTGCTACATGCTTGGACTCAGAATTTTATGGTCATTTCGAAAAGTCGAAAATACAGTGTGTCCCGTGATAGATGTAACAAGAGGTGTAATGGACCAAAAATTTTGGAATTTTGGAATGGTATTTGGGGATTAGGTCCTACTTGTTGTAAAACTAAAGTATACCAAAAATGACTTGACTTTGTGTTCTACAGGGTGTTTTATAAGCAAAGTTGTAAAAATCACCACTAATAAAGTACCTTTATTTTTCAAAATATGAAAAAATTCCTCTAAGAAAAGTTGTTTAGAATGTAATTTTATACCTTTATGCCAAATTTCGGGAATATAAAATTATTTTTTTGAAACTTCCCATTTTTGTGAATTAAGAGTTGGATTCATATTTAAAGGCGTGTAAGAGCAAATGTTAATGATCTCAAAAAGTAGGCTATTGGTAAATAAAAAATGAATATACGAGATGTAAGAAGGTAAAATGTTAATCGAACTAATTGTAAAACAAGAAACTAATAGAAGATTAATGAGGTTTAAAAATTATAACAAGTAGTAAATGTCAAAAACATAATAGATTCACAAACAAATTAATTATTGATCAATACAAAACAATGTTTACAATTTTTGTATTATTCGACGTAGCTACCATACCCACATCCACACACGGTATGGAGTTTATGGCACTTGTAATTCTCTGCTTCAATATTGCTACAGCGTTAGGAAGTGGTTCAGCGTAAACCAGCTGCTTGAGGCGACCCCATAAAAAGAAATCCAATATTGATAGGTCTGGGGATCTCGCCAGCCACTTGATCTGTCCATTCCTGGCAATCCAATTTTCGCCAAAATTTAAATTCAACCACCGATTAACCATTTCTGTGGAGTGGCCAGGGCAACCATCATGTTGAAAATGAACTAAAGGCATATCTCTTAAAATATTTAAATGTTCTAAATGTTCAAATTAAGGGTAATATTGACTACGTTTGACAAATATGTCAATAATAAATGATATATGTGTATCCACTGCTTTTCTCATAGCCTACTTTTAGCTTCTACATATTCACAAAAATATTAATTCACAAAAAATAATTCCTATGCAGTTTTAAATGAATGGTTCAAAATAAAATACTAATTTATTGAAAAAATGGGAAGTTTCGAAAAAAATAATTTTATATTCCTGAAATTTGGCATAAAGGTATAAAATTACATTCTAAACAACTTTTCTTAGAGGAATTTTTTCATATTTTGAATTTCTGACGAAGCACAAAATAATAACTAACTGCCAGCATGGCTTCAGAAGTGGACACTCGACGGAGACTGCCACCACAGAATTAATTCAGTACATATTAAGTGGCATAGACAAAGGTGATACTGTTGTTGGTGTATTCTTCGACTTATCACGTGCGTTCGATACCTTCGATTCTGTATTTTTAGCAGAAAAAATAGACAACATGGGAATAAGGGGAAACGTAAAAGAATGGGTAATATCTTATATAACAAACAGACAACTAGTAGTCAAAATTGAAAACTCTTTTTCGGACCAGTTTGATGTGGATCTTGGCACCCCTCAAGGCAGTGTTTTAGGACCACTGTTGTTCCTACTATATATAAATGATCTACCGAACTACATACATGAAGGCAGGGTCTTTATGTATGCAGATGATACCACTGTCCTAGTCTCAGGAAGAACAAGTCAAGAGATAACTCATAAACTAGATATAGTAGTTAAACAATTCACAGATTGGTGTACCTCAAACCACCTAATAATAAACTTAAATAAGACAGTCTATCTAGAGTTTACAGGTATGTACAAAAAATCATTGAATTTACATCTAAACGGCGCCACTGAACAAAGAATATCAAATAATTCATCAAAATTCCTAGGTACTCTTTTAGATGGCACATTAAGCTGGAATGCGCAGATTGACCACGTCTGTGCAAAACTTAATAATTTCTTTTTTGCATTAAAAACGCTAAAAAACACCCTAACTGTCGATTCCTTAATACATTTTTACTACGGCTCAGTGTATCCAGCGATGTCATACAATTTAATAGTATGGGGGCAAGCGACTGAGCATTCACGAGTATTCATTATTCAAAAAAGAATAATACGCTTAATTTTTGACCAGACACAAACTGAATCGTGCAGAGATATATTCAAAACAAAAAAACTGCTAACCCTCACATGTATTTATTTATTAAAATTATTAACATTCATTCATCGGAACTATGATAATCATAAAAAACATACAGATGTCCACACATACGCTACAAGAAATAAAAACAATATCTATATAGATAAATTTAATTATACCTTTTATAAAAAATCTCCATACCTTGCCGGTTTTACATATTATAATATGCTATCTCCTGAACTAACAGGTATTAAATCATTACAATTATTTACAAAGAAATTAAAAAAAATATTATTGGAGAAATGCTTTTATAACTTGGCAGAATTTGAGGAATACTTTAAAAATGTGTAAATTCTGTATAATGTAGAAATTTTTATATACGTACGTCTAACTTATTTGTTTCTTACACAGATTGTAAATGTTTTTAATATTATTTAATGTAGATGTCGTTATTGTAACATTTTAACACAACATTTAGCCTATTTATTTAACAGTTCTACTTGTAGTAGAATGCAATTCTGTTCTGTATCTTATTTTGATCGCAAAAAAAAACATGTGTGCATGTGCTCGACACTATCATTTCTCTTACTTTTAATGACAAAACTAATCCATAATTGTATGGCTACAAAGTTGAATAAATAATTTGAATTTGAATAAAGGTACTTTATTAGTGGTGATTTTTACAACTTTGCTTATAAAACATCCTGTAGAACACAAAGTCAAGTCATTTTTGGTATACTTTAGTTTTACAACAAGCAAGACTCAGTCTCTAAATACCATTCCAAAATTCCAAAATTTTTGGTCCATTACACCTCTTATTACATCTATCCTGGGACACACTGTATATAGCGTGTTTTTAGGCTATCTTTTAACTTTGTGTGCAAGAGAAGATGAAATCGTACATGCATTAATTCATACACAAGACATGTTAAAGTTACTTGACTCTACCGGGACCATTCAGTAAATATAATCAGGGGTGCACTCAAGTCGTACTCAGCAAGCGTACAAGCAAATGAAATTGAATTTTTTTTTTTTTAATTGGTGGAGAAATTGCTGAAACTCTCCATTCCTTTCATACTTACCTAAGTATCCAAATACTAAACCCATGAAGGCGTATACTTGATAGAAGTATCCCACCCAATAGTATCCGTCGGATAAGGACGTATCAAATGGAAAATACATCATGTACGGGAACTGCCGGAACGTCGAAGTTGTGTTCAACTTCTCGTTGAATTCAGAGTATGGCTCGGTGATCAATACGGTGACGTAGCTGATAACTAACACAAAAAAGCAAGCGACGGTCATTGAGAGTTGTGCACCGCAGCAGAGCATTCTACATGTCATCATTTTTTCTTGTCGGAAGATATCCGCTTTGTTGCTGAAAATTATATTTATTTAGAAGTCATCCTTTTTAGTGGCCAAAGAATCCCGCGCATTCCTTATGGTTCTCGGTTAAGGACCGGTTTATCAATGCGAGGATAGAAGTTATCCTATGGTTAACGCCTATGCCCATGACTATGCTTTAACCATAGGATGACTTTAACCCATTTATAAACCGTCCCTGAATTTGCTAATAATTTAGTATGACATAAAGTGTTTACGAAGTCAATTGAAACTGGTCAGTGCGCACTTAACTTGATATTTGGTCCTATGTATTTAACAACGGTATCGAGAATCGAATAGTAGTTGGAACTGTGCAGACGAGTCCGAGGCTGGCAATGTAATCAGCCTAAATGAACCATCTACGACTGCACTGGTTTAAAGATAATAAAACGGACAAGCCGACTAGCATAAAAAAAACTGCTCAGCAGTCAACCTGGACTTGTGAGATGTGCTGTCATTGGCCTGAGTTTGAGGGCGGGTGGCGACGATTGGCTGAAACCTGGGTATTCGTCAGTCCGATTGGTCGGTCGGTGTTTGAGTTATATCAGTTATTAGTCAACGTGGACTCGATATATCACCTAGTTCTTTATAACATTTCTCCAGTGCAGTGCGAAAAATGGTTTTCAGAACAGCTTTTACCAAATATTCCGCCTAATTCGGTAATTGTATTAGATAATGCTTCTTATAACTCGCGAGTATTAAATAAAATACCAAACACCAGTACAAGCAAGACATTTTAAAATTCATGAGAGAAGAAAATATGGAAATTCCTGCAAAAGTTCCAATAAAGCGCGAATTACTGAAAAGAATAAAAGAACAGAATTTCAAAAGGGGATATGTTATTGATAACTTATCCAATATACACGGTCATACACTTTTGCGGTTACCTCCGAACTATTGCATATTTAATCCGACCGAAATGGTTTGAGCAACTTTAAAAAATCGTTGGCGAAAATGTAATGACTCTCCAACGTTAAGCGCGGTAGTAGTTGATCATATACGAGAAGTAAATGACCTCGACAATACTGATTTATGGAAAAATTGCGTTAAGCATGTAATTAAAAAAGAAAATCACTACCCCCCATTGCGCCGATTATAATTCAACCGAATAATGATTCCTCTTCAGAAAGTGAAGATTTGGACGCGTCAACTTTTAGCATTTAACTTTTTTAATATATGTTTTCAGAACAAAATATTTAGCTATTATATTAGGTACGAAGTTTACTTTTTTATTGTTATATTTCTTGGAATATGTTTTATTAAGTTGTCAACAAATTTTAATTTAAGTTACTTTATTCAAGAGACATATTTTAATTTTGTTTTTATTTATGTTTTATCTATACAAATATTTATTTTTGTTGTACTAATTCTTTGCTTTGGTTAAGAAACTTACATTTTTATTTTTATTTTAGAAGGAAACTTAAATTTTATTTTTATTATATAACATCCTTGCCCCTCGCCGATCTACCCTGTCCCATCCCCTCATCCCGGCAAGGATATGTTCATACCTTCTCGTAGGTCCTTGCTGAGCAATAACGTATTTCAATATAGTATGGGATAACTTTAAAACTAAACCTAATAAATTTAAATATTTAGACTTTATATCTAAAATTGATATAATACTTCAAAAATATGTTATTGGATAAATGAACAAAAATGGCCTATCTAATAAACAAGAAATTATAAAAATTAATACATTTTCTTATTTCTATTTACCTCTGCCTTTATTTCTATTTACCTCTGCCCATGTACAATAAAGAGTTGCCGGCTTTTAGTTTTTATACGATTTCAATTGTGCTCGTATACACTTTACACTACCAGCAGAATGTTTATTAGAGCCGTAGCGCTGAATTTTTCTGCATAATTGTGCAGTTACTTTTGTATTGTGTTAACATCTACGTGCTCCCTGTACCCCGTTCATCTCGTAGGTCCTGGGAGTTTTAATATGTTTACTCCCTAACTACTCCAAACGCAGCCCCGACGTCAAAAACTCTGTCCGTTACACTATCCTCATTGGCTGGGCTATTTCCAGGAATGTGCGAGGTCGTTTCTAGTTTTATTTTTTGTCTCACCGCTAAAATTGGTTCAAAGTTAAAGAAAAGTGATCTCCAAAGTGAAGCAACATTGAAGCATGAAGTTGCCCATGTATATCTTGCGGAAAACAGAATTTTTTAAGCAAATTTGCCATAGCGGCGTGAAATTGTAGTGAAATAAAAGTCCTACACCTCTTCAGAATTGTTCAAAGGGTACAAATTAATAATTTCTTTTTAACGTATCCTCCATAAGATCCTTCGTGCGAACGGTGTGACCGCACCGAGCACCGTGATGGGGGTGGGCGCAAAAAATGCAACGATAGATGGTCTGCGCAAAAAATAAAACCCAAGCACCTTAATACCTCTTAACCCTACCAACCAAGATAACAGTAGAATTACAATTTTTTTTTCGGACGAACGAAAAATCAAAGTTTTTACTGGATTTATTATTAAATAATAGTATCAGTGTTGAAAAAATACATTTCATATCCTCTTTTGACCCTTTTAGTTTAGCAATTATAAGTTAAAGTGGTGCTTATACTAAGGCCAAGAAGTGTTGACAGTAGAGCAAGAAATCAGCGGCATTCTGGTCAAAGGATAGTAGCTGTTATGTATTACTTAAGCGGCACCTCGTTCTGCTATATAATCCCATATAATTCCGAGAAATATATTAAGCTTTATCCGCCCACCAGAGATAAAAACCACGACTAGGTCATTATGTGTAATTGGTACAATGGACCAAATAGAATAAATGTTTGAATGTGGTGCCTTTGAACCTAATAATTTATTCAAATACTGTGCAATTTGCGAAATAACTCATAAACGAACTTCACGAATCCATCCTATGCATTCAGTGGCACCACATATACAGGGTGTAATTAGTTTCATGTCATTAAAAAAACTGGTGGTAGGGAACGACAAGACAAACAAAAAAACCTTATACAGGGTGTAATCAGTTTCATGTCATTAAAAAAACTGGTAATGGGGACCGACTAGACAAACAAAATACCTTTATGACTTTTCCCTCTAGGGGCACTTTGAAAAAAACTGATCTAGGTCAATATTTTTAATATTATGGTAGACAACTATTGAGAACCACTGCTTTTCCTGGTCAATGGACTTATAGTTCCCAATTATACAAATTTTAAATTATCATAAAAAATGCTCGTCGGCACACGCGGTGGTCTGCGCTGTCAAAGGATCATCGACCGTCTTTGATGGACCGCCTCAACTGAACTGAAGCAAGTATAAAGAGGTAAATAATTCGTTCTCTCTTCGTGCCCAATTGCAAGCAAATAATGGCCATAGAGGTTTAAACAGAGCATTTCTTTACATGTGTGTTTTTAATTTGGAATAAAATATTGGATTGTTTATCATTTAGAAAATTTAAATGTGGTTTATTAACATTTGTAACATAAATGAGTGTCCTGGGTTAAAATCTTACTACCTACCTAAATGATTCCAAATCTCTGCATCTGCATCAATACACAGTTCGGTACGTCGAATTAAGGACATACGCACTTCGTTCAACACTAAACACTAAGCTATCAACTAACGTTGTCAATAAAAATAAATAAAATAAAAACTTGGTAAAAAGCCAAAAAGGAATACAAAAAGAACGAACAAGTAAGTTGTGTCTGTACGTAATCAAGAATTTGACAACTTGAACGGTAAGTCAATAAAATAAATCTTAACTATAAATACACAATGACGCGAAATTCAAAAATAACAAAAACAACGTTGGACGTGTGTACATAACGAAACACCCACAGTAACTAAAATATTACACAAGGGTTATAGTTTTCTTCGGATCAGATCTAGATCTAAACCTACCTCAATATTCCAGCAGTTCTCAAAAATTTTTATTGAAAATTTGTGAAATTTTTGTTTATTTTTTTTTTCTCCAAAACTATGACATTTATAAAAAAAAGTACCTTTTATTTTTCTACGGAAATATTTGGATTTATTTTTTGTCCAATAATTGGTCAATTTTAATGAGCAATTTAATGACATTAATTGAAATTTTTTTTATCATAGACAACAGTATGTCATAAAATTGGACGGCGGTTTTTGGGATCGCAGATCAAGATTCTGTGGTTCAAGTTCACCTATGACCCAAATTCGGCCCAATAATGCCCCTTATGAACCAATATGAAATATAAAATTAGACAAATATGGTTACACGATACATAGACATGCGTACGCATAAAAGGACATTTTCAATAAGAAAAATTAAGCCCTCTGGTAGAAAGTTCTCCAAATGCATAGGGGCGTTATTGGGCCGAATTTGGGACATAGGTGAATTTTATGGCATGCTGTGTATAATAAAAAAAAATTCAATTTATTTAATTATATTGCCCATTAAAATTGGCCAATTATTGGACAAATGAAATTAAACATTTCTGCCAAAAAATAAAAGGTACGGTTTTTACTTCCCTCGCAACCGAAGGGAAGTAGGTATTGTATTCGAGAAAAAATCACCCTCCGAGATTTTTTCGGATTCTGACGTTTCAGATCACGGAGATTACGAAAATATAGGTTTTTCAATTCCGTCTGTCTGTCTGTCTGTCGGTCTGGCTGTCTGTCTGTCTGTCTGTCTGTTGGTGCATTAACTAAAAAACTACTTGACGGAGAGCAGTCAAATTTGGTAGGTAGGCGAAGAAATGGTAAAATTTTCACTGGAAAATATACAGGGTGGACCGTCTAAACGGAATAAATAGTGAAAAAATTTTTTTTTCGCTCAAATTTTAAATTTCCACGTTTCATGACACGCTAATCCTATTTCGGGAAAAAAAATTCACCAACATTTTTGAAACATTTTTTACTGCTAAAATAGTTGAAACATTTTTTTTTCTTTTTTCAAATTTAAAATTTCCACGTTTCATGGCATTCTAAGCTTAATAAAAAAAAAAAAAAATTAAATATTTTTTACTACTAAAATAGATGAAACATTTTTTTTTATTCAAATTTAAAATTTCCACGTTTCCATGGCATTTTAAGCCTGATTAATTTTTTTTACCGTAATTTTTGAAAGTTTGTTTACCACTAAAATAGATGGAATTTTTTTTTATTTCTGCAAATTTAAAATTTCCACGTTTCATAGCGTTCTAAATCTATTTAAAAGAAAAATTTGAATTTTTTTTTTACTATTTTTAAAAAATTTTACCACTAAGATAGAATTTTTTTTGTTTGTTCAGATTTAAACTATCCACGTTTCCATGGCATTCTAAAACTATTCAAAGAAATTTAATAATGTTTTTGAAAAATTGAAAAAAAAGTTTGAAAACAATTTTAATCTATTTATCACTACTATAGAATAGACGAAAAATTTTTTTTTGCTCAAATTTAAAATTTCCACGTTTCATGACATTCCCAACCAATTTCGGAAAAAAAATTTTTGCAATATTTTGTTACCAGTTTGGAAAAAAATTTAACACTAGAATAGATGGAAACTTTTTTTTGCTGAAATTTAAAAGTTTCACGTTTCATGATATTCTAAACCTATTTCAGAAAAAAAAAATTGAAAATTTTTTCACCAACATTTTTCAAAAAGTTTTTACCACTAAAATAGATCGAATGTTTTTTTTATTTGCTCAAATTTAAAATTTTCACGTTTCATAGCATTCTAAACCTATTTAAAAAAATATATAATTTTTAAATTTTAAACCAGTACTATAGAATAGAAGGAAACTTTCCTTTTTGCTCTAATTTAAAATTTCTACGTTTGACATTTTAAACCTATTTTAGAAGAAAAAAATTTGAATTTTTTTTTACCAACATTTTTGAAAAATTAAAAAAAAAATGAAGTTCTTTAACCACCACTATACTTCCACTCCATTACGTGAATGTTGGATTGAAAATGTGACAGATGGCAATAATATCTGGCATATGCACCTATTATACTTTTATTGAAAAATGTACAGGGTGGTCATCCCAAGAAATAATTCATTGAACTTTTGCAGTTGGATGAGCAATCTGTATATTTTTTTGACCAAAACTTATCAAGTTTTCTTTGTAATAGCAATAACTATAATCCGATTATTATTCTCAATGTCATTTCGTAATTATTAATTTTTTAGAGTGACCGCCATGCACAAATAACGAGGGAAGTTCTGTGTAAATACCTTTACCGATTTTTTCTAAATGTCTTTCTGAATTCTTTGCAATAAAAATGAAGTTAATTGACCCTGTAGTATTTAGAAGCAAAATGCCAAAATGATGCGACTAATAAGTCCACCACAAATTTAATTCTACATCGATTGCCATAATAAAATTTGGCATGTGCCATTTGAAAAAATGGAGTTTTTGACATTTTTTTAATTGTTATTTTCAAAAAATCACTTACGTCATCCCTTAAACTTTAGGAAATCGATTTAAAAAAACTTGTTTACCTAGCCTGAATAGCTTAAAAGATATGAGTTTATAAATGGGTTCTTGCGTCTTTATAACTTAAAAAAAAAAAATGGCATATGTCAAAAACTATTACAGATAAGTACCGACAACCTGACCGCTTTGTACTCAGAATTTAAAGTCGAATTCAAAGAGATATATAAAAATTGGGTGTGTCCATTTGAAAAACAAAGATGACATCAACTTCCGGTATTTCCGGGAGTTTTGAAATCATTATTTTCGGACTCTCAATGGTTGACAATGGTAGGGTACTGTAACAATACTCCGTTAATGTTCCATCTCAAATGGATTGTAGAAATCGTTTCCGTGTTGAAATAAGTGATAGGCCTAGGCATGAGATGTCAGCACCATCACAACGATTTAAAATATTGTATCGAGTCAAATCGAATACGTTCTCTTACTGTTTAGTTTCCGAGCAGTTAACATGTGTTTTTAACCTACCGGCTTAAATTTTATTATTCAGTCGCTTAAAAAGGATATTTGAATGTAAGTAGTTTGTCTCAAATTTTAATCTAAATTGATATTAATACGTTCCCATTTTCTTTTAGATTATGGATTGAAGATTTATTATACTGTATTTTATAACTATTCCTATTTATTATTTTTTTCAAGATTAAAATGAAAATTTTTTAAAATTAAAACCTACTTAAATTCCTTTTAAGTTTTCTTCAAGTTTTCGATTTCACCATTTACTGATTTAATAAGGGATTAATTTACAAGTTTCCCAGTTTATCGATTTACCGATTTACGTAAATTGATACTTTACAATTCTACGGATTTACATTTAATATCTTTGAAGTTTTCCTGCTTTGATGGACACATTTTAGAAGTTTTAACAACATATCATAACATATTCCGCCAAGGTCATTATCCAGCGACGTAAATATTCTTCGAATGGCCTGATCAACCATCACGAGGGAGTTTTTTGTCGAACCTTTTTTGCTGTTTTTATGAACACACCGCATTTGGAGAATTCTGGAGGTTTGCGTTCACTCATGTCACGTGTATGAGAGAGACAACAGTACCTACTACAATATCACCAGCTACATGCCGAGTATAAACAGGAAACATTTCATGAGCTAAGTACATTGTTATTACTTCTTTCCAACAAAATTTCGTTTAATCTTCATGTAATTAACTGCCGCTAGACGGGATGTTAAATTAAATAAAATTTCATGTCTACCAACCTCAAATATAACAGTAATGAGCCTATACGAAAAATTTGTGTAGTTTTGCTATTTTTTTAACTTCATGGTAGTTGTGTCGGATAGGGTTTTAGACCGTAAGAAACAGCATTGTTAATGAAATTTTCATTAATTTTTAGTCCGAGAGACGATTTTGTGTTTCAGTGCTGCCATAAAATCGCCGGTCAGTTCTATAGCCTTACGCTATTTAACCCCGTAAATTTTTCTTATTTTCTGGTTTATTTGGTTTATACCTACCAGTTTTACCGTTAGTTTGTATCTTATCGTATCGTATCGTGATATTTTGGCCATGGGGTCATATTATCTGTAGCCGAGAGGCATGTATTTTTTAATGAGATCTTGTAAATTTTAGGTTAGTTTCGGGTATTGTTAGTAATAAGTTTCTAGAGTTCTAGAAGTGTCTATAAGTTGAAGTTTCTAGTGATAAACAAAATTGTTTTATAGTTTAGTTGCTAAGCGCCATTATTTTAGCCTTGTGTGTAATTTTTTTACTTACCTTATATAAATTTCTCTCACTCTAGCAAGGCGTGGCTACCTTTTCTTATTATTGTTGTCGAGCAGTTTAATGAATGTGTTTAAGTACAAATTTAATTAGATGTCATCTCTAGTGTTGATTTAATAATTCCCACTTGCTATCATTTTATATAGCCCGGTAAATTGTACCTTATTTTTCTTGGCGGTTGGGATATGTCATATGATAATTATTAAATTGTCATCAGGTTTAGCAACACATTCAAAAATCTCTAGCAAAAAGAGAACTGCTCCCTATTTTGATAGTTTGTCTTGTATGTCAATCTAGGTTGCCAGTTATAAGAAATTCATAGTCTCGTACCTTTACCCTGAATTAACTTTATATAATTGCGAGTAGTTTAAAAATTTTAGTGAATAAATTTGGTAGCTTAATGCGAAACTGCTAAGGTTTATCTCGTTGTTTATCGCTAGAACTATTTCTTATCTAATTTAGTGATAACCGTTACCGTATAGTTATCTGTAACTTATATTTCTTATCGTAACATTTTAACCCAACTTCTAAATTTGACTAACCCATATTTCTTGTATTAGTAATTTTTCATACGCGTCTGTTGTTCAAATGTTTTTAATGTCATTATTTAATTATCCGTGATTTATATTTATTAATTGATATTAAATCAATTTCAATTTTACCTGTCATTTTTCTGTGTGTTGTCTGTGACGTATCTTCCTTTTTTTATAAACCTCCTTTAGGTTTTGGCGCCCAAGGTACTTTTGAATATATTTTTTTGAATACAAAACTTAGATTTTAAACACTTAAATTAAATTTTCTAACTTAAACTTTTTTATAATTTAATCGCTCTTGGACTTATTATTTAAGTTGTCGTTGACGCTTACCCAGGCCCTTGCCTCCTATAAAACTGGCTAGCCGAAGCCTAATTCTGTTTGGTGGTAGGTTATCGCATTTGTTTATTGGAGCCTGTGAAACTGCCAAACAAAATTTGTTTTATTGTGCTATAGGCACATTAGTGAAGTGGAGATTTTACAATACCAAATGTCAAATGTCTATCTCATTTGCAAGTGGGAAATATTCGAATGGCTGCCTTAAAAGAATCGCCCTGTACATCACCTCCTTATGACTTGCTAATGCAACAACATACGTTGTTCTAGAAATTTCATCTGGGGACCGTTTCTCAATGTTTATCCGGTTGGACTCTTTGAAGATCATTTTAGGACTTGAGACAAATAAAAACGTACACTTAATTTTTTTGAGCCTTACCTGTTATTACTAAAAAAAACCTTCGTCGTTTTCCACAACTCCTTCAAATCCCCGTAGCTCAGTGTTTCTGTATTTTGGTCACGAGTCATGCATCTAGTAAAGCGAATATCCTGGATTTTACATATACCAAAACATTCAAAATTGAAGCTATCTCTTCGAATGATCTGTACAATTTCGGCTACTTTGTCCCTTGAGAAATACCAAGCAGTGATGCGAATTACCAGTACCCCGGCCAATATGTTTACACTTGCGTTGAAGATGGAATCCTTGAAATCTTTGTCAAAATCCACAACAAGCTTTGCCCATATCAAAAAAGTAAGAAGACAAATACACATGAAATAGTGGGGGGCAGCTAAAAGCTTGTACAACATTTTTCCCCTCGGGTTATCCGGTGGCAGCAACATTAGAAGTTTGAAGCAAAAGTCGAGCCAAACGTAATAGTCAGCTGGAACGTATTTCTCGATATACTTCAACATTTTTATTAGCTGATTGTGATGGCATTAGTGGCTGAGTTGACACAATTTCATATTTATACAAAGATTTGTTATGAATAAATAATATTGGAAAATGAGTTGCAGCAACGTGTGTTTGGAGTAATCGTCGTAATGTGTATATATGAGGTAATTGATTAAACTTTGTATAATTTATGCAAATCGATAAAAAAAATGCATAGACACACATCACACACAATAAATAAGCAAACTGGTACATAAAAAACAAAAGTTGCAAGTGAGAACCACCAAAGCACCAATGGCCAAATCCTTATGTCTTTGAGACTACTGAGAAGGAATCTGACCTTAGCTTTTAAAAGATTGCATCTGTAAAAATTGGAACAGTTTGTGAAAATTCTAAAATTCATCGAAAAAAATTCAATCTGGCATACGTTACAGTTTAAAAAAATCGGTAAAGGTATTTACACAGAACTTCCCCCGTTATTTGTGCATGGTGATCACTAAAAAAATATTAAATACGAAATGACATTGAGAATAATAATGGAAATATAGTTATTGTAATTATTACAAAGAAATCCTGATAACTTTTGGTCAAAAAAATAGTGCTCATCCAACAGCAAAAGTTCAATATTAAATAACAGGTCTCCCATAAATTATTTCTTGGGATGACCACCCTGTATATTTTCCAATAAAAGTATAATAGCATATGTCAAATAGTATTGCCATTAGACAGTTCCACATTCACGCAGTGAAGTGGAAGTATAGTGGTGGTTAAAAATGTATTTATTTTTTTTTTTAATTTCTCAAAACTGTTGGTTAAAAATGTTCACTCCTTTTTCTTCTGCAATAGGTTCAGAATGTCATGAAACATGGAAATTTTAAATTTGAGCAAAGAAAAAAAAATTTCCATCTGTTTCAGTGGATAAAAATTTTTCAAAAATGTGTGAAAAAAATTTTCAAATTTTTTTTTTCTGAAATATGTTTAGAATGTCATGAAACGTGAAAATTTTAAATTTCAGCAAAAACAAATTTTTCCGTCTATTCTAATGGTAATTTTTTTTCCAGTGGTAAAAAAAATTCATCTATTCTATAGTAAGTAGTGAAATAGATTTTATCAATTTTTTTTATTTGTTTGAATAGGTTTAGAATGCTATGGAAACGTTGACATTTTAAATTTGAACAAAGAAAAAAAAATTTTTTTTTTGAAATTTTTCCAAAATCTTGGTTAAAAAATTTTCAAAATTTTTTCTTCTGAAATAGGTTTAGAATGTCATGAAACGTGTATATTTTAAATTTGAGCAAAAAAAAATTTTCCATCTATTCTAGTGGTAATTTTTTTTCCAAAATGGTAAAAAAATGTTACAATTTTTTTTCTTCCGAAATAGGTTTGGAATGTCATGAAGCGTGGAAATTTTAAATTTGAGCAAACAAACTATTTTCTTCTATTCTATAGTAAGTACCTACTTAGTGATGAATACATAAATTTCAAGAAAATTTTTCGGAAAATTTTTTAAATTTGTTTTAATACTCTAACGTATGCCATGGAAACGTGGAAATTTTAAATTTGACCAAAAAAAAAATTCCACCTATTTTTCAAAAATGTTGCTAACAAAATTTTCAAATTTTTTTTTTTTAAATACGTTTAGAATGCCATGAAACGTGAAAATTTTAAATTTGAAGAAAGAAAAAAATTCTCATATTTTAGTGGTAAAAATTTTTTCAAAAATGTTGGTGAAAAAAATTTTCTAATTTTTTTTTTCTGAAATAGGTTTAGCGCGTAATGAAACGTGGAAATTTTAAATTTGAGCAAAAAAAAAAAATTTCATCTTGGTAAAAATTTTTTCAAAAATGTTGCAAAAAAAATTTTCAAAAATTTTTTTTTTCTGAAATAGGTTTAGCGCGTCATGAAACGTGGAAATTTTAAATTAGAGCAAAAAAAATTTTTTTCACTATTTATTCCGTTTAGACGGTCCACCCTGTATATTTTCCAGTGAAATTTCTACCATGTCTTCGCTGACAGTAGCGTCAACTACCTGCCAAATTTCACTGCTCTCCGTCAAGTAGTTTTTTAGTAAATGCACCAACAGACAGACAGACAGACAGGCAGACAGACAGACTGACGGAATTGAAAAACCTATATTTTCGTAATCTACGTGTTCTGAAACGTCAGAATCCGAAAAAATCTCGGAGGGTGATTTTTTCTCGAATACAATACTTCCCTTCGGTATGCGAGGGAAGTAAAAATAAGTTTACAATTTTCAAGTAATTTCGTTAAAAACTTGAATTTTCAAGTTTTCCTACCACAAGATTTTCATCGAGATGGAGTTTTCGAAATGTTTCAATTTTCACAAAATTATTAGAATCATCAAATACTCTTTGATGTACATGTTACACGATCCTTTATACTAATTAAAAAAATGATAATGTCGCCATATAGGATATTCATCGCTGAATTTTCCAGTTTTGACATCTAATTTGTTATCAGCAAAAAATTAAAAAGCGCGGTTTTGAATACAAACTGAAACTGTTAAAAAATGAACTGAGAAGAAGGAAATAATGTTAATGATAACAACAAGTACGTTAATGAACCTGCAAACAGGCATTTTTGATCGCGAAAAACTCGGAGAACTCGGAAAATATGCTCGTTACAAAAAAATTATCAGACACCAAAATTTTAAGAATGTATTAACCCATACGTCTGAATTTTTCCAGATTTTTAATTTCATAGTTTACAAGATTTTCCATATCTCGATAAGGGTCTTTTTTTCATGTTTTTCCGGAAGAATTTGGACAGAGTGAACTTTGGGAAAAAGTCATAAATGAAAAAAAGTCTTATACAGGGTGTAATTGGCTTCATGTCATTAAAAAAAACTGGTGGTAGGGAACGACAAGACAAACAAAAAGACCTTATATAACATGGGGTCTAAGGCTCGTAGTTTTGGAGAAAAAAAAATAAACAAAAATTTCCAAAACACTTAATAATATAGTTTGAGAACTGCTGGCATATTGACGTAGGCTTTATTGCCTCGCGTCTTGTCGCACATGATACTCTGACATTCGTGCAAATAAGTATGGTGAGCAGTTAAAAGCGACCGACAGAGGACACTGCGTTGTTTTTTGCCTCTTCGCGACCAAATTATCTTATTACACGTGCTATACTCTCCCTTGTAATATTCTCAAGTAATAATTTCAGTTTGTGTTCCTACTTGGTAAACAACGTACACACGACGCGACCTACCTGTTCCCTGGTTTTGTCTGTTGCCTTTGTTCTTTTTTAATTTTGTATCACTTATGTTAAGATTTATTTTATTGACGTATCGTTCAAGTCGTTAGTCGTTGGTTACGTAAGTCACTACTTCTCATTCGTGCTTTCTGTGTTACATTTTGGATTTTGGACCAAGTTTTTCTTTTTGTTTTCTTTATTGATAACGTTAATTCACAGTTTAGTGTGGTGTTTTAAAACGCACATTTTGGACATTATGGGAGATTACACTTATCCAGAGCTCACGGATATGCACTTCTTCTTCTTCTTCTTTTAGCGGGGCGCTTGGAGGTCGCCGCACTCAGGCCTTGTGGCCCATTGTGCTACCGCTAACAAATTAAGGAGCTCCCCCGTACAGACCGGATTCCAGCCCAAAGGCTGAAATCCTTCCCACGGGAGAACTCATTATTTCCTCCAGCACTGGAAAGCCAGCGCCGAAGTGCTTGTGCCTCAGGTTCATCAGTCCTGGGCAAGAAGTGAGAACGTGAATGGAGGTCTCCTCCTCGTCCTCACAGAACCTGCAATCGGGGTGGTCAACCACCCCCATTGTGTGTAGGTGTTTCCTAAAAGAGCCATGTCCGGTCAAGAGGCCTGTTACGGCTCTAATTTACTTTCTGCTTAGACGCAGAAATTGCTTTGTTCTCTCCGGCAAGGGTCCTGAGATTAGGAGCTTCGCTTGCCGGAGTCCTGGATAGGAATCCCAGAGGTCAATGAACTGGGAGCGAGTCCAGTTATCTATTAACCTCTTGGCTTGGGATCTAGGGTAGCCGAGAGCCGGCTCCGGACCGAGCAGAGGTTCACGAGAGCCCCTTCTGGCCAAAGCATCGGCCCGCTCGTTACCTTCAATGTTGCTGTGTCCAGGAACCCAGAGAAGCCTGACCCAGTTTGATGAGCCAAGTTCACAGAGAGCCTGTTTACAGTTTTGGACCAGTTTTGACTTGGTCCGATTCGATGCAAGGGCCTTGAGGGCCGCTTGGCTATCGCTACATATATATATGTGTTTATTGGAGTATTTCCTTCGGATATTCTCCTGTGCGCAGACCAAAATAGCGAAGATCTCGGTCTGGAATACTGTGGCGAATTTGCCCAGGGCATAGGAAAGCTCAGCCCTGGGCCTTTCCCCAAATATACCCGCTCCGGTACTTTCCTCTAGCCTCGATCCGTCTGTGAACCAGACAATATCTGCAGGCCTTAGTATGTCCTCGAGTTGTCTCCAGTCTTCCCTTTTCGGGAAGACTACCTCGAAGGGTTGTGCGAAGGAGAAGGAAGGCATCACGTCGTCACTCCTGGCCTCCAGAAGTGAGTGGGCTCCTATCGCATCAGCTAGGGCCCTTGTGTGACCTGATTGTTCTCCTCCTTTCTTCCACTGACCTCCACATTCCAGTCTGTAAGCCGCTTTCCGAGCCTCGGCCACAATCACTAGGTGAAGGGGCGCAAGGTCCAGAAGGACCTCCAGAGCTGCTGTGGGGGTCGTGCGTATTGCTCCTGTGACTCCTAAGCAGGCAAGTCTTTGGAGTTGTGTTAGCTTCTGTCGTATGGTTGACCTGGTTGTGGCAGGCCACCAGACAACAGAGGCATACGTAATCATTGGTCTAACTATGACAGTATAGTACCACATAGCCACCCTGGGGTTTAGCCCCCATGTTTTGCCAAAGGTTCTTCTACATACCCATAGGGTTGTAGTGGCCCTTTGTACTTGTCTCTCTATATGATCTCTCCAGGTCAGCTTAGAGTCCAGGATGACCCCTAGATACTTCACTGTCCTTGAGATCGTTAGAGTAGTGTTGTAGAGTACGGGTTCGACGAAACCGTCTAGCCTGCGTCTCCTAGTAAAGATGACCATTTGCGCCTTTGAGGGATTGACTCTAAGGCCCTGGTCATTGCACCATCTTTGTACGATCTGCAAGGCCCTTTGTAAGAGTCCGCTGACCGTATTTGGGAATTTTCCCGAGATGATGATTGCAAGGTCATCTGCGTAACCTTGCGCAAAAAGATCCTCGTTCTCGAGTTCCTGCAATAGGCCATCGAGAACGAGGTTCCATAGCAGAGGAGATAGGACGCCCTCTTGTGGGCAGCCTCTCCTTACTGAAACTTTAACTGCCGTTTCCTCATTGGCAGCTGTTATTTGCCTTCCCGCCAACATGGCCCTCAACCATCTAATGATGGTGTCTTCGATGCCATGATAGGCAGCGGCGGCGCAGATTGAATCGAAGGAGGTATGGTCAAAGGCTCCTTCGATATCTAAGAAGGCTCCGGCCGCAAGTTCTTTGTGGTGCAGCGCCTTCTCGATCCTCAAAACGATCGGATGAAGGGCTGTTTCCACTGACTTACCGGCCTGGTAAGCATGTTGTGACGGATGCAGAGGTACTGAGGTCAGTGCTCCGTCTTTGACGTACCTTTCAACCAACCTCTCTAAAGTTTTGAGAAGGATATGCACTTGGTGTACGGAGAAAGTGGTGGAAATGCAGCTGGTGTGGAAGAGCTTTATCGTTTAAGGTTCCCTACTCGACGTCATCCTTATGCTCGTATATTTTTTGTTAGTACTGACCAGCGTCTTCGAGAAATAGGTCGTCTCGATGGACATGGAGGAGAACGAGGTCCATAACGTGGAAAAAGGGTAATTGACGCAGAGATTCAAATTTTGGAACTTGTAGAAGAGGATCCAACTTTAAGCACCCGCGATATCCCGAACCGTGTGCGAGTATCCCATTTTGTGGTACGGAGGACATTGAGAGATATGAACTTACATCCCTATCACTATCAACGTCTCCAAGCACTAGAACATCAAGATTTTGCAGAGCGAATGCAATTTTGTAGGTGGATTTTAAGAAATCACGCCGCAAATGAGGATTTTTTAAACGTTCTGTGTTTCTCCGATGAGTCGTGTTTTACCAAAAATTGAGTGTTTAATTTTGTAAATTTGCACTACTGGGCAGGCGAAAATCCACGTGTAATAATAATAATAATAATAATAATAAAACGTCTTTATTAAGGCGAAGTTTAGCCATAGGCTACTCTTACACTAAGAAGGGCGCATTTTCAACGACGGTTCAGCGTTAATTTATTGTGGGCAGGAATTTGCGGTAATGAAATAATTGAACCTATACAATTACCCGTTCGATTAAATGGTGATGTATACTCAATTTTTTTGCAACAAACATTGCCAAATTTGCTGGAAGAATGTGGTATTTGCACGATGGCATGCGAGTCCATTTTAGTCGGGCTGTTCGAAATTTTTTGAATAGAAAGTTTCCTCGACGATGGATTGGACATGGCGGATCAGTACCATGGCCTGTTAGATCGTCCGACTTAAATCCAAAGGACTTTTATTTTTGGGGGCATTTTAAATCTCTGGTTTACCGTGATCCAATTGACACTTTAAAACAATTGCAACAACGTATTTTAATGTGCATAGAAACCATAAAAAATTATCCTAATTTACCAAATGTGTTGAACGGAGTGCGTATGTCCTTAGTTCGAGTGTCGAAATGTGTATACGTGGAGATGGAGGTCATTTCGAACAATTTTTGTGAAAAATTCAAAAGAATTGTTCAGTTATTGAGTGTTACCTATTGGGCATTTAAGGTATGATTATTATTATTATTCGTATTCGCTGTCTTGTTTTGATCTGTTTATTGTTATTTATATTGATTTTCATAGAGACCAAAGACTCGATTTTTAGTTTTCGACACCTGATTGGGAAAAATTGTGCGCTCAATTCGTTAAAGAATCAGATTTGTTCCTAGCTTAAAATACACAACTATTTTCTGTTATCGTATCTCGGACGTCTAACTGTTCGTTTTCCAATTTCATAAAATAATTAGTAATTTTTTAAGCTTTTAACACAATGTTACAAATGTTAATAAAACCACTTTTAAATTTTATATATTCCTATAAACGACAATAACAGCTACAATAACTTTGTTCCAAATTAAAAAACACATGTAAACAAATCCAATTTAAAACCCTGCGGCCATGCTATGCTTGCGTTGTGCCGAAAGAGAAGGAATTATTTACATTTTCATAATTAGTGGTATAAAAAGTTCGGTACAAGTAAGCCCATCAAAGTGCCGCACTTCTTCCGGCGGGAACACAAGTCGGGTATTACAGATTTTTATTATTTATAATATTCGGAACCATAACATCCATTGACCCTGAAAAACAGCGGTTCTCAAATGTTTCCTACCTTAACATTCAAATGTCCTACCTAGGTCAGTTTTCTTCAAAGCGCTCCTAGAGAAAAAAGTCAAATAGGTTTTTTGTTTGTCTAGTCGGTCCCTATTACTAGTTTTTTTAATGACATGAAACTAATTACACCCTGTAAGTCTACTGCAAGTCATTTCAATAGTATTGCACAGGTCGCCCAAATCTCCCATGTCACATAGTGTGATATTATGATATACTGTGAACAAACAGGCACATGCTAGCGCAGTACAGGGTCGGCTTCGTTTCATACAGGTGGTCCATATTTATATATTGGCTAAATGGTGCTATTAAAATATTGAAACTTTTAAATCAGTTCAATATGATCAAAATTAAAACTAAGCCTCAGTATTAAATCGATAATTATTTCTTTTAACACTTCTCTGTTTGATATAAATAATTAATTAGTAAAATATCAAGTATGGTTCGAAGTTAATTGTAAATGTTTAGGTAAAATTAAAGCCAACCCTGTCCCTCCTCGACATTTCCCTAACTAGGCGGAACGCCAGCATCTCTACGTTTTTTATCTATAAAATCGTATAACGTTTAGGGGATGAATGGAATATTGAAAAAATGTCAACTTTTTTCAGAGATAACGTTTTTTTTACTTTATATGAAAGTTATAAACAACTAAATTTTTAAGTTGACAATTGTTCAGGGTTAAATGTGTTTAAATTTGAAACAAATTAGGAATCTTCACGGAGAAGACAGAGAAGCTTGAAGAAAATTGTTTCGGCAATAATGGACGTGGCAGGTCTAAAGTTGAACAGGATCTCTTGGCATCCTTCGCGAAAATGCTATTTTCCGAAATATCTTCAGAAACACATTTCCTATTTTTCTGGCGACGTCAATGGGTTTGTCTTATTTCGCTCGATACAATCCCTAGCAACTGTTAAAAAATACAATCTGGTTACTTATTTGTCTCATATTACCTTATTATAAATTTATAAAGGCTGCAATCTTGTATAAATTAATTATTAGAAAATTACTTACTTTGACCGAAGTTCAAGAACATGTTCAGTCAGGATAATTTTATTAATTAGCAACTGGAATACATTTTTTTCTACGTATCTAAATATTTAAGCAGAAATGGGCACCCAATGCCTAGATTTTGGAACTATAAGCAAACAATTATTTATATTATTGCAATTATTTATCTACTTAGACGATTCAAATAAGCCTTGGGTTAAAAAAAATCATATACTGGGTGTCTCGCCGGGAACTGAATCGATCTCTATAGGGAAAAGCATGCAACAAAAATTTTGGGAGTTGTTAAACTCAGTGTGATCAATTGAACCAAAATAATTACAAGCATATGGTACCAGTTATGCATGAAGGCGATACCAACTTGCTTATTTTAAATAGAACACCCTCAGTGTCGGACTGGGGCGCCGGGCAACCGGGCAAATGCCCGGTAGGCCCCTCCAAATACCCAAAATGTGGCCCCTCTTTAAATCCAAAATGTGACTTCCTTGCTCCATGTGACATTTGGACATTTGCAAATCCCAGTATCAAAGCGTCCAGTAATTCACTTTTATTTCGAAATTTGAAAAACGTGACAACAGTGGAAAATAGACCGTTTTCGTATTATAGTAATTTCGACCTGCTTGAACAAGCGAGGTGGGGGAAGTGACGCGGCTTTTGATTGATATTTTTTGTCTTTACCCCGAGCCCCCCCAACAAACATTTTTTGTTTTATAAGAGTAACCGTCCTATTACCGACACCGAGTTATATACATTCAAGTGATATAATGCAAGACTGGGAATAGTTCTGTTACTCCTATAAACCGCTTATAACGCTTAAATGGAGAATCATGTAAAGGTAACAGACACCAATATTTAGTAACAGAAACAGATCAGTAACTGCTATATCACTTTTTTATATAACCATTTTCCATAAATATTGGTGATAGAAATATATCGGTTACCACTAAAAAACTTGTTATTAACACCTCTCTCTCTCTCATTTATAATGTCTCATCTCTTTCCTAGAGATCCTATACCAACTGACACAAGAATAATGTGGTAATGAAATTAAATGATGTAGGTACCTACATGGGTATAGTGGAAAATTTGCGCTGATAAAGGTGCGTGTTACTAAATTTACTTTTTAAATTGGCTTCTGACATCCACAAAGATCAAATGTTGGTGCGAATAAATTATTATTGTAAAATATGACCCTTATACTTCGGAAAAAACTGTGGGTCTCTAAAATTAAAAAAAAATTAAATAAAAAAAATACATGACAATTTTAATGACACATTTTTTTAGAAAATAGTACAGAAATATGTTTTGTACATGCAATTATGACTAATTGCACTTCATTTGTTACGAAATTTTGAGTTTTTAATACACATTTTTTAATTTTAAATAATGATTACTCATTGCCGTAAGATGGCTGCCAAACTTATGGCCGATGTTTTATTATCAACAGTTAATGTATTTTAAGAAATGTAATATAACTTTAAGCTTTGCTATATATATTGGTTACTTTAATATAACTGTTTGAAATATTACATATCTTTAAATTTTATTAGGCAACTCTTGGTAATCTTATAAAACCATCAGTAGACAATTTTTTGCGATTAATTCGTGTAAATAATGGTGATTTGGCCTGCCATTGGCTGGAACAATTGTTATTTAATTTTCAACCAATCACAGGCGTTTGCAGCAATGTCCTAGGATCTCTCTGAAAAACATTTGACAAACGTTTATTAAAAATGTTACAGAGTGCTTTTAAAGCGTTCTGCTTTATATTAAACATATTTGCCCACATCCTTAATTCGTTACGCATCTTTTCATTTTTCTCATCGTCTGTTTCCAAATCATGCAACTGAGAAAACTTATCATCATCTTCTAGTTCAGTAAACCACTTATTTCTGTTTTCATAATGTTCAACAGTATTAACCTCTTTTTGTTCAGTAGTAAGCCGCTTTTTCTTACTTGTGACCTCCTCAGTATCATTATCAACATTATCAACCGTGATATTATTCTGTTTTTCATTGCCAAAAGGAACATTTTCTGTATATTGTCCACCAGAACGTTTGACTTCCAGTCCTGCAGTTCTTTCATTCTTTTTAGTTTCTTAAATTTCAGAGGTATAATTTTTTGGAACTGAATTCAAGAAGATTGAACAGTTTTTTTAAACTTTCCGGTGAAATGTGCTGCTGTATTTTATTTTCTTCCAATTTTGTAATGCCAAATTCATTATTAAACATTTTGTTTGCTCTTGCCAATTACTTTACAAAACATAACCTATAATCAACTAATAAGTTTTTAAGTCTTATAGTATCTACTGGCGCTCTTGAGTTATATAAAGGTTGCACCTTGTTACTATCTGCAACTGATGTATATAATTGTAACAACTAACAGCACTATAAACCTAAACAATTAATAGTTATATAATGTAGTAATTGTTACCCTTATATAACTTTATTATATACCATTTGGTAGCAACCACTTTAAGTTTTATAATGTAGTAACGGAAATATATCTGTTACCATCTTATAGACCTGTAAGTAATAGTCATACTATAAAACACTTATATAACTCCCCAACTACTTTAGTAACAGTATAAAACTTCGTAACATGATTATACAAATCTGTTACACCTATAGACCCTTTATAAAACTAATGGTCACCGCATGTTACTAGAAATATTTGTTGGGCCGGCTCGCGAAATAAACATGAAATACCTGTGCTTGTGCTCTAGTGCTTAATAAGCCAGGCAAATGAAGGGAAAACAGGCAGAATTTTTAGGTAAATTAGTAGAGCCGCAATTTTTGCAGAATGGCTTTGGGAGAGGCTTCTCACTTCGTGAGCCAAAAATTTTCATTTGCATCATCGTTTTTATCAACAATTAGAGCAGAGAATCAGTTTTCTTAAAATACTGGAAAATCTATCGGAGGTAGAGAAAAGTGAAGACTGGATGACTTGTGCGCAATTAAAATCCCTACATTAAGAGACGAGACTTTTCAAATTATAATCGCGGTAAAAAAGTGATCTGCAATACCGGGTGAGTCACGAATTGCGCTCGCCCCGATATTTCCTAAAATATTTGGAATAGAAAATTGAAATTTGGAGGCCTTATTACACGACTAAAATGCCATCTTTTCAATAAAAAATCAGGTTTGGTGCACATCCGGTTTGACCGGAAATGCCCACAACTTTCGATTTTTAAATGGAACACCCTATATATTTTTACATTGGAATCTAGAGGAAATTTTGAATACAACACATCCATTTTGGTCACTTTTTGATAAAAATTACAAATTTTATTAAAAAATCTATTTCTGAATCCAGAGTGCTGTGGTGCCCAAAATATATTTTAGTTTGTGTGCTACGTTACTATAAAAATAAAAAGAGCAATATGATTGCATTACTTAATTCTCTAGAGGCGTTTAAAATTTTTAAATGTGATTTTTACCCACTAACTCGGTTTTTTTAAATGGGAATTTAATCGTTCACCAACATTTTTAAATACCTCATTTTCATACGAATCTAATGATACCAAAATTTTGAAAATCCGCTCAGAAATATTTGAGATTTCAGCCAAAATACAATGCAACCAAGCTTTTAGAAACATGCGGCTAATAGATAATAGATTAATGGGCTTTGGAAACTAAAATGGCACATTTCTGTGTAAATCTGGTAACCTAATAACATTGGAAAAATCATAGTAGCCATTGAATGTAATAAAACAATATCAGCTGTAAGACAGATACAAAATAAAGCGTTGCGGAAATCTCTTTGAGTAAAAATTAAAGAAAATGAATAATTTTAGTAGAAATGAAAAGGTCGATATGTTACTGATATATGGAGAGCGTCTCAAAAATTCAACTGCAGCTGCAGAACTGTATCAGCAACGATATCCCAACAGACGTCATCCAAGCAGACACTTGTTTGCCAGAGTGAAACAAGAATTAAGAAACGAACCCAATCAACAAGATGACCATCAAACATTTATTGTAAGTGAGGACAAAGAAATTGATGTATTAGGATTTGTGATGGTACACCCAACAACATCAACAAGGGAATTGTCAATGGAATGCGACATTAGTCAGTCTTCGGTTTGCAGAATTTTAAAGAAACATAAGTTTCGGTCTTATGAGGTATTTAAAAATGTTGGTGAACGATTAAATTCCCATTTAAAAAAACCGAGTTAGTGGGTAAAAATCACATTTAAAAATTTTAAACGCCTCTAGAGAATTAAGTAATGCAATCATATTGCTCTTTTTATTTTTATAGTAACGTAGCACACAAACTAAAATATATTTTGGGCACCACAGCACTCTGGATCCAGAAATAGATTTTTTAATAAATTTTTTTATGTTTATCAAAAAGTGACCCAAATGGATGTATTGTATTCAAAATTTCCTCTAGATTCCAAAATTGTAAAAATATATAGGGTGTTCCATTTAAAAATCGAGTTGTGGGCATTTCCGGTCAAACCGGATGTGCACCAAACTTGATTTTTTATTGAAAAGATGACATTTTAGTCGTGTAATAAGTCCTCCAAATTTCAATTTTCTATTCCAAATATTTTAGGAAATATCGGGGCGAGCGCAATTCGTGACTCACCCGGTATAGTCATTTTTTAATTATTATCATAAATTTTTAATTTGTTGTTAAAATTTAACAAAACTTTTTAAAAACGTGTGTTCTATAGTATTTGTGTGCAAAAGATGGGTGCTGTCGGTGTAAGAGTATTTGCTCAATCCTAATTTGTTTATCCCACCGAGGGAAAAATGGACAACTTTGGCCTCCCTGGGATTTCGCAATTTTCGTCTAAAATTGATTCACAAAAATTTTTTGTAATATTCAAGATCTAATTAATCTTTTTGCAGAAAAGAGCAACCAATTTTTGCAAAGCATGGCTGTGACTTATTACCTTAAAAAATGGCTTGATTTTCGCTAATAAACAAAAGGTATATATACATTTTATTTATTTCATTTTTTTTATTTACGTTTTTTTTACTAACTTTATATTAATAATTCATCTTTTGTTTTGTTATTTACTATTAGATATATTTTATTTTGATCACGTTACTTATCTAACAGAGAATGTATTCGTTTTTAAAAAAATTAAAAAAACTATCTTTTTTATCTACAAGGGGATACCTAGCTTAATAAAACCGGTAAAGGTATTTACACAGAACTTCCCTCTTTTTTCACACAAGGCGGTCACTCTAAAAAATTATTAATTAAGAGATGACATGACAATTATAATCGATATGTAGTTAGCCCTATTGTTACAGAGGAAACCTGATAACTTTTTTCTATCATCTACTGTATAGTGGTGGGATTTTCTTTTAATTTTCAAAACACTTTTTTGTTGAAATAGGTTAAGAATATAATGGAACGTGGAAATTTTAAATTTGAACAAATTGTTTTTCATCACCCATTTTATAAAAAATGGTCAGAATTTTTTTTTTTTCTATTTTTTTTTAAAATATGTTTAGAATATCATGAAACGTGGAAATTTTAAATTTAAGCAAAACAATTTTTTTCCATCATTTTTACAAAATTTTAAAAATTTCAGTTTTTTTCTATTTTAAATTTTCAAATATTGATTTTTTAAAAATAGGTTTAGAACGTCTCGAAACGTGAAAATTTTCAATTTGAGCAAAAAAAAATTTTTTCCATCAGCACTTTTTAAAAAAATTTCAAAATTTTTTCATATTTCAAAATTTTTTTCTATTTAAAATTTTGAAAAAAAAAATTTGAAATAGGTTTAGAATGTCATGAGACGTGGAAATTAAAATTTGAACGAAACCTATTTATTCCCTTTAGACGGTCCACCCTGTATGTTTTCCAGTGAAAGTCTAATTATTTCTTCGGTGGCAGTGGCGTACCATATTTGACTGTTTTCCGTCAAGTAGTTTTTTAGTTAATGACCTACCGACAGACAGACAGACAGTCATGCTGACGAAATTGAAAAACCTATATTTTCGTAATCAACATGATCTGAAATGTGAAAACCCGAAAAAATCTCGGAGAGTGATTTTTTCTCGGATACAATACTTCCATTCGGTATGCGAGGGAAGTAAAAAGTACTTAGGGGATGGGTATGTAAAAAAAATATATTAAAAAATTTGATATATGGCCCTCAAATCAATTTGCCCGGTAGGCCCTCTTGGTCCCAGTCCGACGCTGAACACCCTATATTTACTTTATTTATTTATATTTATTTATTTATTTACACTTTATAAAAAATTTAAAATGTTATAACTTATATACTATAATTTACAATAAACAACTGATTTGACAGGCACCTACATATTGGAATATCTGTATGTGCCTTTATAAATTTCCAGTGGTTATATTATTTATATTAATTTTGTGTGAAAGTTAATACATTATTTAAACTAAATCTATAATAAAAAAGATTCAAAAGAAGAAAAGAAATTGAAGTCTTCGAAATTGAGAATATAATACTTGTAAGTATAGTGTTTACGAAGTCAATTGAAACTAGTCAGTGTTAAAGCACAGGACCGTACGCACTTAACTTGATATTTTGTCCTATGTATTTAACAATGGTATCGAGAATCGAATAGTAGTTGAAACTGTGCAGGCGAGTCCGAGACTGGCAATGTAATCAGCCCGAATGAACCATCTACGACTGCACTGGTTTAAAGATAATAAAACGGACAGGTCCACTAGCATAAAAAAACATGTAAATCGTTTCTCAGCAGTCAACGTGGACTTGTGAGATGTGCTGTCATTGGCCTGGGTTTGAGGACGGGTGGTGACGATTGGCTGGCACCCGGGTATTCCTCAGTCCGATTGGTCGGTCGGTGTTTGAGTTATATCAGTCATTTTGTCAACGTGAACTCGATATCACCTAGTTGTTTATAACATTTCTCCAGTGCAGTGCAAAAAATGGTTTTCAGAACAGCTTTATACCAAATATTCCACCTAATTCGGTAATTGTATTAGATAATGCTTCTTATCACTAGCGAATATTAAATAAAATACCAAACACCAGTACAAGGAAGACATTTTAAAGTTTATGAGAGAAAAAAATATGAAAATTCCTGTAAAAGTTCCGATAAAGCGCGAATTACTGACATGAATAAAAGAGATTTCAAAAGGGAATATGTTATTGATAACTTATCCAATATACACGGTCATACACTTTTGCGGTTACTTCCATACTATGCATATTTAATCCTATCGAGATGGTTTGAGCAACTTTAAAAGATCGTTTGCGAAAATGTAATGACTTTCCGACGTTAAGAGCGGTAGTAGTTGATCATATAAGAGAAGTAATAAATGACCTCGACAATACTGATTTATGGAAAAATTGCGTTAAGCATGTAATTAAAAAAATCGGTAAAGTTATTTACACAGAACTTCCCTCGTTATTTGTGCATTGACATTGGAAATAATAATCGGAATATAATTATTGGTATTATTACAAAGAAAACCTGATAACTTTTGGTCAAAAAAATATACAGAGTGTTCATCCAACAGCAAAAGTTCAATATACTAAATAACAGGTGCCAAATATGGAAGGCTTGCGCAAATACCTTTATAAATGTCCACAATGACTCAATTATTTCTTGGGATGCCATTATTCAATAAAAGTATATAATAGGATATGCCAAATATTATTGCCATCTCTCACATTCTCAATCCCACATTCACGTAATGGAGTGGAAGTATAGTGGTGATTAAAATATAGAACAAATTTTCAAAAATGTTTTCGGTCTATTCTAGTGTTAAATTTTTTTCCAAATTGGTGAAAATATGTTGCAAATTTTTTTTTCCGAAATAGGTTTAGAATGTTATGAAACGTGGAAATTTTAAATTTGAGCAAAAAAATATTTCGTCTATTCTATAATGGTGATAAATATATTACGTTTTCATTTTTTCTTAATTTTTCTAAAACATTTTTAAATTTGTTTTAATAAATTTGAAATGCCATGGAAACGTGGACATTTTAAATCTGAAAAAAAATTCCAACTATTTAAGGTAAAATTTGTTCAAAAATTTTCATTTTTTTTTTTTCTTTAAATAGATTTAGAACGCTATGAAACGTGGAAATTTTAAATTTTGAGAAAAAAAAAATTCATCTATTTTGGTGGTAAAATTTTTTTCAAAAATGGTAAAAAATTTTCAAAAATTTTTTTTCTTTTAAATAGGTTTAGAATGCCATGAAACGTGGAAATTTTAAATTTGAACAAAGAAAAAAATTTTTTTTAGTGGTAAAAATTTTTTCAAAAATGATTGAAAAAAATGTTCAAAAAAATGTTTTTTCCTGAAATAGGTTTAGCGCGTCATGAAACGCGGAAATTTTAAATTTGAGCAAAAAAAAATTTTTTTCACTATTTATTCCGTTTAGACGGTCCACCCAGTATATTTTTCAGTGAAAATTCTACCAGTTCTTCGCTGACAGTAGGGTTAACTACCTACCAAATTTGACTGCTCTCCGTCAAGTAGTTTTTTAGTTAATGCACCAACAGACAGACAGACAGACAGACAGACAGACAGACAGACTGACGGAATTGAAAAACCTATATTTTCGGAATCTACGTGTTCTGAAACGTCAGAATCCGAAAAAATCTCGGAGGGTGATTTTTTCTCGAATACAATACTTCCCTTCGGTATGCGAGGGAAGTAAAAAGAAAATCAATATCCAACACTACCCCCCATTGCGCCGATTATAATTCAACCGGATAATGATTCCTCTTCAGAAAGTGAAGATTCGGACGCGTCAACTTTTAGCATTTAACTTTTTTAATATATATTTTCAGAGCAAAATATTTAGCTATTATATTAAGTATGAAGTTTACTTTTTTATTGTTACATTTCTTGGAATATGTTTTATTTAGTTGACAAGAAATTTTAATTTAAGTTACTTTATTCTAGAGAGATATTTTAATTTTGTTTTTATTTATATTTTATCTATACAAATATTTATTTTTATTGTACTAATTCTTTGCTTTGTTCACATTTTTATTTTTATTTTGGAAGAAACTTACATTTTATTTTTACTATTTAACATCCTTGCCCCTCGCCAATCTAACCTGTCCCATTCCCTCATCGAGGCAAGGATATGTTCATACCTTCTCGTTGTTCCTTGCTGAAGAACAACATATTTCAATATAGTATGGGATAACTTTAAAACTAAACCCAATAAATTTAAATATTTCGACTTTATATCTAAAACTGATATACTTCAAAAATATGTTATTGGATAAATGAACAATAATAGCCTATCTAATAAACAAAAGATAATAAAAATTAATACAATTTTCAAAAAATTAAAACATTTTCTTGTGACAAGCATTTCTATTTACCTCCGCCCATGTACAATAAAGAGTTGCCGACTCTTTTTGCCGGCTTTTAGTTTTTATACGATTTCAATTGTGCTCGTATACACTTTACACATAACATGGAATACGAATTTAAAATAAGAATATAGTTGACTACATATTTATAATGCACACAAAAAACTCAAAGCTGCCAACCGAGCTAACATAAAGGGAGACCGGGGTTTGCTTCATTTTTTGACAGTTCATTAAATAATAAATATAATAATGTATTACTTAATAGATAAAACATCATTACTCTTTATGTAAAAGTATTGCTGGGCTGATTAAGATATAAATGGAAACAAGCCTCTTTTAATTAAAATCTCTAACTGCCCAAATATAGTTACGTAAATCACCGCTAACTAGAACTTCATACCCAAGGAACCAGTGAACTCTATACTACGTATAGAGTTCACTACAAGGAACAGATAAGCAGAGCCGTACTTTGAATTTTTTCTATTGGTACCCTATTTTGCTTATTTAAAGTACGTCTCAGAGTGTTTAAATCCAACTTTTGAAAACGTGCGTTTTAAAGTTACCATGGCAACATCAATGACCCGACAAACGTGAAGTCACAATATCAACTTTTTAATTATTGATCTGACAGGAATTATTGCGGGATTAACCGCGAATCTGCTTTTCTATTTAAGTAATCAGTGTTAGAACTCATTTTAAAGCAATATACAATCAGTAACAACAATAATGACATATCGCAAATTAATTTTTTTATTCCTCATTTGACACCGACAGGTATCCTGATGTCACATTACGAATTCAACCATTTTACATTCTCAATTCTTATTTCCATTTTTTGTAGTAACAATATCAGTATGATTTCAAAGGGTACCAATAAAAAAAATGCGTAAAGTATTCGTGGATAACTGGTCTTTAAAGCACTGGCTCTATTTCGAGCACTCCGGCTGCGCCATCGTGCTCGAAAAATTCCGCATGTTTTAAAGACCCTAATATTCACTTATACTTTAATATACTACTTATATCAGTCAATGTCGCGAAGAACGGGCAATACATCCACCATTGCGTAATATTGATGCAAAACAAAGTAAGTTTTTTTTAATTACCAGAAACGTCATAAATTTCTGCAGAAAAAGATTTTTAAATCTCTAGTACTATTTTGTTTATTCAAAATTTAAAAAATTCATAAAAAATTACAATACATTTTTACCAGTCTGTCAGGTGTAACATGATTTTTACATGTTTTGCAATCATTTTCACCTTAAATTTGAGGTGTTCGATGTGGTACCTTTCTTATTATGAGAGCTCGGTCTAATTCGACAACTAAAAAAAAAATCGTTATATGCTTAATCTCAGTGGCAGTACGAGTTGTATTCGTACTAAATATTAATCAAATTGAACTTTCTACTCGCATTCCAAATAAAACTAACACTTTATATCGAAATATAAAAATATTTTTATTGTAACTCTTCATTCAACAACAGCAGATCTGACTTAGAAATAAATATATTTGGTCTTGGTTAACAGGTATAAACAAATAATTATATAAACTATGTAAAAATATCACACAGAGAAGGATGTCACTTTGGTAGAAGCATTCTCCGCTTTAGCTATCGCCTTCAGGAGCTCTTTCCTTGCCTTGGCTCCCAGCCACACCATCAGAAAGGCTCCAAACATCAACTGTAAAAAAAAAAAATGGTCGCCTAAAATTCGATTTACGGTTTTAAAATCCTTACTGCATTTAAATGAAAACACAGTGCTCACAATCTTTGTGCCTTTACAAAACTCTTGATGCAAACCATACTTTCCAACTGAAATAATTTTGTAAAGGCGAAGTCAATACTAAAACGTGATACAAAGAGAAATGTCTTGTTTTCTTGCATGCGTAAGAAATAGGCCCGTTTTACTTGCTTTTCTTTAATTACATACAGGGTGATTTTTTTGGGCGTCTATTAGAAGTATATCGAGAAAGAAAAATGATATCGATCTGAAAATTTGGCTATAGGCCTAACGGGGTAGGATCTATTTAACGAAAATATTTTCAAAATGGTGGCATTTCCGGTTATAACGGAAGCTGACCCCAACTTTGTTATTTTAAATGGAATGCCCCCATTTTTTTTTTTAGATTCTGCAGTTAATTTAAAGAACATTTCGTTAAAGGTTTCCTATAGCTAAAATTAATATTTCCGGAGATATTAATTTTGTTCTTAAAATTTTGACAGAAAAGTTGTATAAGATAAAAATTAATATCTCAGTAACAGTAATTGATAACATGTTGATTTTTCTATGAGGGTAAGACAAGGTATTGGAGTTACTCATCATGTAAGAGAATTATTGAAATATCCACTAAAAAGTTTCTAAAATTATTGACATATGTCGACCAAACAAAAACAGCAAAAACTCTTTTTTAATGGCACCATACCTAACTAAATGCACCATTCGATAGAGAAAAAAAATGCGCATCTAACCATGTATCATGTTCCTATACCCAAAATGTACGGATCTTTAGATATTTGCGATTTTCTAATTTTATCAATGAAATGAAAAAATTAAAATTGCATAATTTATTAATAATAAAAATTTTATAACGAAACATTAATTATACTGTTCAATATGTTCTCCATTAACCTCTAAACATTTTAGAATCCTATTATATACTGAATGTGTAGTAGCACTCCGAATTTCATTTGGGTCCAAACCTTCAAATGCTCTTTGAACTCTATCCAACAGTTCCTCTCGGTTAGTTACCTGGGCTCGATAGACCTCGCTCTTTATACGGCCCCACAGGTAGAAATCCATTGGGGTCAAGTCAGGAGACCTGGCAGGCCAAATCCATGGTCCTAAACGCCTGTCCACCTGTCATCGAACTTTTGATCCAATTCGTTACTAACTGGTCTGGAACAATGGCTGGAGCTCCATCGAGTTGATACCAGCATGAAAAGTATTGATTAACAGGTAAATTGTCTAAAAATTTCGTTAAGATTGTTCTTAAAATTCCTAAATATCTTGGTCCATTCAAATTTTCGTCGTAAATGTGGTAACACAATTTATTGTCCATTAACAAACAAAACACATTAAAACTAAATTTATACTGAAAATTCCTCGGTCGCATAACATGAGGATTTTGATTGCCACAAAAATGCGAATTTCTGCGATTGAAAATACCTTCTTTTGAAAATTTTGCCTCATCAGTCCAAATACTTTTTTTCTAAAAATTGAGGGTCTTCTTGCGTTCGGATTAACATCATTTCGCAAAATTCTGTTCTTCGCTGTGGATCTTCAGGATAAAGTTCTTGCACAGTAGTAAATTTAAAATTATGGCATTTATGATTCACTAAAATCTTCCGAATGGAACTGTAGGAAATGTCCAACTCCGCTACCGCTGAACAAATCGAATGATTGGGATTTGCATAGAAATAGACCAAGACGTTAATTTCATTATTTTCATTTGATGTTATAGGTCTGGCTAGTGTTCTTTCTGCGTGTCGACTGCCAAATCTAACAAAATTGCTTTGCGATCTTCTAAACTTTTGTGGCAGTGGCGGCTCATGATATTGTCTGCAGAGGAGGCTTGATATTCTGAAAGACAACGTGTGCAATATGACTACAATTTGTACATTTCCCCACCACCCCTGAGGTATTACAACGGCGCGTTACATTTTTTTGCCGTGGGTTGTTTGCCTGGATACCGATTCACGACTTGAGAGAATAGAACTAATAAAAGAATAGAATGAAAAGGAAATAGAAAACATGATGAGATGAAAAAATCATTCTCATGAAATTCTCGTTCCTACGACTCGAGTATCGGTATCCAAAGGAGTCCTACTATCCCACTTGTAATTAAATTATATAACTTTTAATAAAAATAAAAATAGTTTTGGTAAAAAAATTAAAGTGTTTTTCTACAAACAAAAAATTGTATTCATTATCACTGCCAGGCGTGTAAAATTATAAGTTTTAATAGAAATTAAAATAGTTTTGAGAAAGAAGTTATATAAAAAATATATAACCGCGGAACTCTATATTATGGAAAATTATAAAAAATATTTCCTAAAAAATAAATAACAAATAAATATTTTTTCTAAAATAACAAATACCTATATTAATCTCTGCTTTAAAGCCTGAATATTTTTATAAATGAGTGGTAACCTGCGATTTTTGGAACTAGCAAAATGGTTGATTATTTCATCATAAAATGAATCGCGTTTCCTCAATTCTGACAAAAAACGTTTTTCTATTGAAATAAGCGATACATTTGAAAGGCGGTCTTGACTCATTTTGTTTCTGGTAAAAATGTTTTTATGCGTTTAAGTGCTGAAAATGATCATTCTACAGAAGCTTACCGGAATTGTCTCAAAAAATAGTGTCGTTATTCAAAAAGTTCTCTAATTTTGGGTCATAAGTTTTTAAAAAATCTACCAGCTCTTTGAAATTTCCTTTATTGCACGATTCTCGTTTTTCGTTATGTCCTCGGAAAGAATTTTCTTGTGAAGATAACTATATAACGGCATCTATTAACCTCTTTAATATTTCCCTATTCTCACGGACCTTTTCGTTAACATTTTCTATTTCTCTGTTATGTGCAGAATCCAAGAAATTTACAATATTTTGTTTACCAAACATTTCGAATTTAATGCAAGATGAAATGTGCTCCTGGGATTTTTCGTGCCTTTCTAAACCTCGCGACAAATTTTGCAAATTATTAAACCCGGCCCTGCCCCAAATTGAGGATTGATCATTAGTAAATAATAAACATCTCCAACAATATAATTTGTTTCTAACTGTTGATGCCGTTAACCACTCGACTTTTTTATAATTGTTATCACAAAACCCTCTGTTTTGTTTACCACTTTTAAAAACTAACGAAAGCATTGCTGGTGTAGGCCTGGCATTTCTTTTAATTCTTACCTTTTCGTCATAAATAAGAGTAGTAAATCCATTTAATAACAAATAATCCACCATGTCTGGACAACAAGACATGTTGTTGGGAATATTTTCACCTAGAGCACTTATTTCTAGCCCGCCTATCAAATGTTTTATGTATTTATACGTCAGTTGTTCTTAACCGGCTAAACGCAACTGTCAGACGTCAGTTCGTTTTCTTTGTGAATCACCTGACTCTTGAATGACCTGTGCACATGCGCTATAAAGAACTGAGGCTAGCCTCATGCTTGGCTATTCCAAGTGTTGCTATTTTACACAGCGCAAAGAAATTCAAGGTCATTCATGTTATAAGTAAATGCGGTAAAGTTGGAAGTTATTTCGTATTAGCCTCCAGTGAACCGCAGTGTTCATTCAGTAAAAGACCGGCCGACCGGGAAATATGCATACAAAGACTATCCGGACTGTAACGTTATAGGTATGTTTGTGGAAAACAAATGCAAAAATGTTATATATAAACTGAAAATTAATTAATGAATAATAAACAATAAAAAATATTGAAAATTGAGATATACCTAATAGAAATTTCTTAAGATATTACTTTTGAAGATATGGTGGTTCTTCCAAGGGGAGGCTCGGCCTCCCCTGCCTCCCCTGACCAGCCGCCACTGTTTTGTGGATTCATTGATGGTAAATCAGGATACGTTTTATTAAATTTTTTGCATGTTCTGCTAATTATTTTGTCATACTGTCCATGAATGTTAAATAAATTTAAAATATCCATCCGAATGTGAGTAATTGTTTGCCATTTTCCCCACAGTAAATAAGTACAACATAAACTACGTGTAATGAAATACAATAACATAAATTACCTGTCACATTTTTTGTATTCTGTTTTGTCAACACTCAAAGCCTACTCTTTAGAAGACGGCACTCTTCGAGATACTCTTCAATTTTCATTAATAACACCGAAAATCGCAAATATTTAAAGAACCATACATTTTGGGTATAGGAACGTGATACATGGTTAGATGCGCATTTTTTTTCTCCATCGAATGGTGCATTTAGTTAGGTATGGCGCCATTTAAAAAAAAATTAGTTTTTGCTGTTTTTGTGTGGTCGACATATGTCAATAATTTTAGAAACTTTTTAGTGGATATTTCGATCACTTTCTTACATGATGAGTAACTCCAATACCTTGTCTTACCCTCATAGAAAAATCAACATGTTATCAATTATTGTTACTGAGATATTAGTTTTAGCTATAGGAAACCTTTAACGAAATGTCCTTTAAATTAACTGCAGAATCTAAAAAAAAATGAAAATGGGGGCATTCCATTTAAAATAACAAAGTTGGGATCAACTTCCAGTATAACCGGAAATGCCACTATTTTGAAAATATTTTCGTTAAATAGATCCTACCTCGTTAGGCCTATAGCCAAATTTTCAGATCATTCTCATTTTCCTTTCTCGATATACTTCTAATAGACGCCCAAAAAAAAATCACCCTGTATAGTGGAGTAAAAAAAAAGAACATTGATGTGTATAGTTTTGTAACAGCAATATTATGATTTCGAACCTTCTGCGGTATCACCAGGAGTGTATATCTTGAGTTTTGAACTTCCAAAATCTATTGTGTTTTTTTATGAACAATTTTGTTTTTTGAACATTTTTTTAGGAAAAAAGGTGAATATATCCGGTTCTAGAAGTCCGATCGGGACAAACTAAGAACCAAAAACGCAATTAAAATTCTAACAAATCTGCGTTAGTTTTGGATCATTTGAGTACGTATATAATATATAAAATGGAATAAACTGGCTAATAATCGTTTTTTTTTTCATTTTAACGCCCAGAACTTTCAGAAAATATCAACTATAATCTGAAATATAAATTTTTGAAATACGACTTGATGCCCACAAACAATTGATAATTCGATTTTCGACTTTGTAATTGTTTTTTAGGGGTTATTGTGAACATTTTAACTTGAAACTTGGCTTGATGATTTCACTCCACAAGTGGTATACTGTTCTAAACTTTCGTTAGAATATGTCCATTATTGTTCAAGTTATCATCAATTGTGTCAAAATGGCCTCCCTAAAATGTCTTCATATTTTAGGACTTAGCATATTGACCAAAACGTTTCGGACAAATCTAGTTCGCAATTTCATTTTGAATAATTAGTGTCTCTTTCTATTTTGCGATATGGGTTATACAACCAGAGATATTTAATTAAAACTGCGAAGAAACAGGATTCTGAACATTCTATTGTTTAAAGGCAATTCAGACCCTTAGATTTACTCCACTATTATGCTTATTAAGATAATTGATTTGTCGTAAACTTTTTGTTTCAGATATCCCCACAAAAAAAATCTGGTGAAGTTAAGTCAGGTGATAGTGCGGGCCAGTGCACTGGATCACTCGTCCAATCCGCCGCTAGAGATTTATTTCTGACAAAAATTTAGTACACTTATTAATGCTTTTGCACTTCTTACCTGCACAGAAGCAAAGAAATAAGTCGTAGACGAAATTTGTCTGCTCTCTAAAACATCCTGCATGGAACGCAGCGTGGATCCAACGTAGACACCCACAAATTGAGCAGGAAAAAGTCCAAATAACGAAGCAACGTGATAAATGCCACCATTAACGTTGCTCAGCTGCAAGGAAGAACAGAAACATATTTAAAATGTATGTCACGGTGTTTTTAAAAAAATCTTCAGCCTAAAGTTATAATATTATGAAACACTCGGTATGTTTGAATATATTTTTAAAATTAGCTCTTAAAACCAGTATCCTCGACTATGTGTTACAATTTAAAATATGTATATTCAAATTTAGCAGAAACATCTACACAGAAAATAGTACTTCTTGTGAGAAACATGCTTAGATCTTCCAACTAACAATAGCACAAATGCAGTTTTTTTCGAATACTTTAATTTCAATTGTTTAACGTAAAAATTTGAAAAATTGTGCATCCTAAGCTTTACCAGTTGAAACGACATTATCTCTTCCCAATTATCAAATTTGCTAACCTTCAAAGAATCTCAAAATTTTATATCACAAATTAAGCGACTTTACGTTCGCTCCGCTCACATCCAGTTTCTTTAAGGTGGCCATTCTCTAGAAAGAGACATCCGATAGGGAAATATTTATTATCTTTGGGCATAACTTTTTTCTTAGTACGTATGTTTAAAAAAACTATAAGAGTACCTAAGCAGAATCATAACAAGACTGTTGCTATGAATTTTCACTCAATAATTTTAGTGGTTTGCAAAATAGCTAGATTTAAATTTAAAAATTATGTTAAGAGGGAACAACACGTAAGGCTAGTGGGGAGGGGGAGAAATCACGAAATTAGGAGATATCTCCCTTATAATCAAATTTTATCCAAAAATAGTCTTTAACAATCCTGTAGTAACTATTTCTTTATGTACAACTTACACATATTTTCAGTTAAATAACATCACCCAATTTGCAGAAAACAGCTTATTGTTAATCATAATTTTAATGAGCCATTTTCGTAAAAAAAATCAGTTCACTTATTATGTAACATTAATCCATCATTCATTAAATTTTTAACGTATTAACTTATTGACTTTCAACAATACATTGATACTTGCAATAACTTTTGTTTTCATGGCTTACTTAGGTCTTTATTAAAGATTATTTGGTAAAGACATGGTAGGTATGTACAAATTAGAATTTTTGCCTTATTAAAAAAATAGTAATTTTTTTGTAGAACCATTTCATACTAGTACAATACATTATTCTGAACAAAAAATAAAGAATACATTTTTTTCATATGACAATCCGTTTCACAGATACAAATTATTTTAAGTTGAAAAAAATTGATTTTTAAGGGACCATATCTCAAACGCCTTTGAACACACAATATAATCTTGTAAAACGGGGTTTCTAAAGGTGCCGATTAGGAATATTTTACTACTTTTTCTCTAATAAAATCGCCAATACTTTTTTTTCAAAAATCGACCCTCTTTTTCCATGATAGAATCGAACGCCACTGACTACAGTCGAATGTGGTTACGTCTAAAGACTCACTTCATAGGCATATATTCACCACCAAAATTTCAAAACATTCGGATATCAGGTGAGCGAGATATGAGGGTGGCTCCATGAAAAGTGGGACACAGTGTATATTTACTAGAATTTTTTTTTTCACATGATATCTAAATTTTATTATCTGTCCATTATCCGCACTTTATATTACAAAATTCATTATATTGTTATAAAAAGACTTCGGTCAATGGCCAAGTATTTTTATTATTATTATTAACTGATAATCAACTTTATATCTTATGTCTTATGTATCAGTGAACATTGGGCTGATGAATCTGAGTTAAACAGTTTAAATATCCCAAACTTCACACTAGTGAGTGCCTTCTGCAGGCTGAACCATTCACATGGAGGCGTAGCTATATATGTCAATAATAATGTTAAGGACACTCTTAAACCAAAAGCCATAAAGTACATAAAGTCCCTTACATTTGAAACAAACACAGAAATTTGTGCAGTTTCACTCTGTCACGAACAGAACAAAATAAATATAATGACGATTTAGACCACAAACTGGCTGTATTGATATATTTTTTGAAAATCTATCTCTCTCGTTACAATGTACCTATCAATAAACAGAACCCGGTAGTTACTATTTGTGGTGATTTTAACATAGACTCTTTGAAAACATCTGCAGAAAAAGATATTCTAGATGATACATTTGAATGCTTTACCATGAGAATTATAGACCAATCTCTATATTATGTGTAATCTCAAAAGTTATAGAAAGGATCGTTTTCAATAGAATTGTTATTTTTAAACAAGCATAACTTAATAACAAAATATCAACAAGGGTTTCAACTAGGTAAATCAATTGAAACAGCCACCATCCAACTCTTGCAGTTTGCATATGGTGAGATGGACAAGAGAAATCATGTCATGGGCTTATTCTTTGATCTAAGCAAAGCATTTGACATACTGAATGTTGACTTCATCATGTACAAGTTGCAAAGATTAGGAATTAGAGGGTTGGCATTGGATCTAATTAAATCCTTTATAACAAGTCGAAAATTACATGTAAAAATATATAGCTATACGTCTGAAAGTTACGATATTAACCAAGGGGTTCCCCAGGGCTCGGTGCTGGGACCATTCATATTCTTATTATTTGTTAACGATTTTTCCGCAATTCTGCAAGGATTAGTTGAAATGTTTGCAGACGATGCTTCGATGCTATTTTCAGCACGTGATCCTACAGACCTCCAAAATAAGACAAACAGAATATTACAAGTTGATCAAAAATGGTGTCATGACAATACGCTTATCTTGAATATTGGCAAAACCGAGTGTACATATTGTTCCCAACGAAGATTGCCTTTGGAGGACTTCTCAGAATCAATTAAATTTCTGGGGGTAATGATAGACAGTAAGCTATGTTGGGATCACCAAGTTAAACACATTTGTAAAAAAATTAATTATGCGTACTATGCGCTAAGGCAGTTGAAGAGTGTTCTTAACATTAAATCTCTGATAAACGTTTATTATGCACTTGCACACTCACATCTGTCTTACAATATCGTGTCGTGGGGTGCTCAAACATAAACCATGTGTTCATCCTGCAGAAGAGGCTTATCAGATTATTATTTGACATAGCGCCCAGAGAAGAGTGTTGACCTTATTTTTAAAATTTTGACCATCCATAGTATACCGGGTGGCCATGAGTCAATGTACGCCCCCAATATTTTGGTTGTTTTTGTATTTAAAAATTTGGTTTTTGGTACAAAGAAATTAAACAATAATAGGCTACTTGTAGACTAACAGGAAGTGACATCAACTTTTTTTTCTTAAATGGAATGACTATATTTTTTTGGTGGTTTCTCATTAAGCATAAATTTCTAAGTGCAACAGTTTTTTCAGATGTTAAAAATTCCAAAAAATAAGTGAGATACGAACAATTTTTTAATTTTTTCAAAATGGCCGCGCCAGATGAATGCGATGTAAGAAAACTACTAAGTAGGCTATGGAAATTATTAGTAAGGTTGTAGACTTGTCTGTAAAGCAGAAAATAGTTGTTTGAATTACTGATAGGTATCAGTATTTTCAGTTTAAAAAAAAAAAACGAAATTTCATTTTCATTTCCGTAGGGGTCCTATGGAATTTTTTAAAATGGAACTGTGCTATTTCTTTTATTAATCAGAAATAATGATTCACAAACTATCATTTTTTCGCCATTAATCATTTCTTAACGATATCTTTGCGTAATAATAGAAGTATTTCTAAAAAGTAAACACAAATTAAACAAGAAATAATTCTAATAGGTATAACGTTACAACCATGAATAAATTACCAAGAATAACAAAACTATTTAAAACCTAAATTATAATAAACCATTATAAAAATTGTTCAAACTGTTCACCGTTATGATTAATACACAGAGTAGCGCGACTTATCGTTGCACATCTAACATTCTGTAATTATTGAGGTGTTATTTGTGCAATTTCGTGTCGAACTCTTTCTTCCAGATCTTGCCTTGTTGTTGGAGCAGTCATGTAGATTCTATTTCTCAAATGCGCCCAAATAAAAAAATCGAGTGGGGTTAAGTCAGGCGACCTTGCAGGCCCTCTGACTGGGCCATGGGTCCCAATCCAACGATCTGGAAATAATTGATTTAAGTAATCCCTAACGATAATAGCAATGCGTGTTCCAGCCCCGTCTTGTTGGAAGTAAACCTCGTCAATATTGGTATTGGGAATTTGATTAATCTGTGGAACTATTATATTTTGGAGAAATTCTAGATATCTTGGTCCAGTTAGAGTTTCGCTAAAAATTATTGGACCTATGATATGGTCGCCCAGTACGCCTAACCAAACATTGAAGCCAAACCGCTCGTAAAACTGCCCCTGTCTCATAATGTGAGGATTATCAATTGCCCAATATCGAGTGTTGTTTCGATTAAATAACGCAAGGTTTGTAAATCTCGATTCGTCAGTGAACAAAATGTTTTTGACAAAATTCTCATTTCTTAATTGGCGTATCTGTAACCGATTACAAAAGGTTATTCTTCGTTGATAATCATTCTCATACAAACATTGTTGCAATTGATATTTACAAGAACGATAGCTGTGTTTCTTTAAAATTTTTCTGGCTGATTCTTTGGAAACTGGTAATTCATGTTCAATTTGTCTTATTGAAATGGTTGGGTCAACATGCACTAAAGCTAATACATTAATTTCCGTTTCTTCATCCACAATAAATCTTTCTTCAATTTCTACATTAGGTTCAGTTCTAAATTGTTGCTCCAACCGGGCGAAATAGTTTCTCGGAGGTCTTCTTTCTGGATATCTCCGTCCATATAGACTTTGTGCTCTAGATGCATTACGTCGAGTCTCTCCATAAATAATGATCATGTCAACTTTTTCATCTCTTGAATAATTTTTAGCCATGTTATATTAATTTTCTTGTTTATAACAACTTTAATACACTTGCTTCCGAAAATTAGTTAGTAAGTCAAGACTAATTCAATTGTTGCGAATGTCTGTCATTTTCATGGCTATCTGCAATTTTGAATTTAAATGTAGATAGGTACCTTATTAAAATGATTTGTTGGCGCTTACTTTTTAAAAATACTTCTATTATTACGAAGGATATCATTAAGAAATAATTAATGGCGAAAAAATTATAGATTATGAATCATTATTTCTGATTAATAAAAGAAATAGCACAGTTCCATTAAAAAAAAAATATAAGAACACTAAATCAAAATTCGACAGCTCTTACCAAACACGCTTTAGACCATAATCATAGTTTTAACTTTGACAATACTGAAATTTTACAGAAGGAATCAAATTATCACCGAAGGACAATACATGAAATGTTACAAATTAAAAAACATAACAACGCAATAAACAATCGCACTGATATAGAGAATTTAAGTGAAACATATTTTAACTTATTAAATTAACTGAAAAGGGGATATTAGTACACAACATATATCTTTACATCTTTCCATCAAGTCCGCAAGATAATTCTTAAAATATCATATTTCACACCACCAGCCAAACACTTCATACCTATCTAACATCCATAAATTAAATAAACTGTATCAATAGTGACATAACACAGATCAGAAAGCAGGCAATACTTTTGTTCAGCATTTAGCTGCATTAAAAGCTTTAACAGAAATAGACGTAAAATGGTAAAATAGTGTAAACTAAAATTTTTAAATTGTAAATAATGAAATTCAATTTGTAAAATTACATAAAATAATCGTACTTTAATATCAATATTGTAGTTTTTCCTCTGACGGTGGTTAATAAATCCGAAACGTAAGAAAATATAAGAACTTTAATTTAAAGCTGACCGAAAAATTCCAGGTATACATCAAGTTAATTTGATATCACCGGTCAAGAAAATACAAATATTTATTTATCTAAAAGTACTGAGTAATTTAAAGTGGTTGGTGCTTATTGCTTAATCTTGAAGCACTCTTCATTACTGCTCAGCACAGCTCCAGCAAAAACACATCAAATACCAAACCGTCACCTCTACTTACAGCAAATATTGTATTTTGTAGTCCAAAGGGAATTGGGGTCAGTCTTGAACAGAAAACTATCTTAAAACATAGCGGTCCGGATATAACCCTCATAATAGCTTGTGCCATGTCATTCTGTGTATACTTGTAAACGCTGTGGTGGTGTCCAACAACTCGTAGTATATTGTGCGCTACTAGAAGCCCAAAATTAGCCCCCAAAATAGTCAGTAGCAGCCCTCGGGCTACACCAAACAAGTAACCCGAAGCTACAACTAAAACAATGTATCCGATACTGACAGGAAGGGACACTATTATAAACAGGAAGCATATCGTTGCGGATATTACCAGACTGTCTTGCTTCTCCAGCCACAACAGGACGAGCTTTATGTAAGCTTTACATAGGAGGAGGATGCATAATATCATAAATAATGTACAAATGAGAGCTAGCAGCCGACACAAAGACAGGAAGCATATCGTTGATCGTATTTTATTCCATTTATCCTTGGGCTGGTCCAATTTTTCATCAAAATCATCGATATTAATCTTCATATTCAGAGACATGGGTAGCTTTTCGAAGATTATTTCATGACCAGTGCATTTTCTTACGTTTCTTAAGTCACAAGTCTATTCGTAAATAAACATAACCTAAATTTTAAATAATTTATGAGTCTACTTATACTCAAGTCTTTTTTCTTCCAGAGTCACTATTCACTTCTGAAATGAGACATTACGTCCCACTTAATATTTGAATATTTATCACTATGGAAATTCTCCGACGATTTCAAGAACAATAAATATTTCAAAGCCGAGTTATCTTGTCATCTACTCCTCAGTGTTGCCGATGATATTAGCTGTGATTAATGATTATCCGCCGACTGACATGAAAATATCCGAAAATGTCGAAGAATATCCGATTCGGTGGTGCCGCAGCCTTTCCGGCTAAGATATTAAGGCAGGTAGATTCAGTCGAAGATTTTATTTGCACATTTTGAAGAGCGGAGGGGAGATTTCTCTGGTGCACATTTTTCCCCCTCAGTCAAAATTTTGGAGAGCGGGGGGAGGCGATTTCTCTACAAAAATTTTTTAAAAGCAAGGGAGAATTTTCGACGATTATTCACTATTACACGAAAAAAATCTTCATTTCCACATTTAATATTAAAATAGCCCGAAAAAGTCCACTAATCGGCAACACTGCAATACATATACAATAAGAAATTATCCGTTTTTTATCCGATTTTTAACAGGGTGAGAAAATTATTATCCTCCGCCTTCCTAAATTATCCGCAAATCGGATAATTATCCGCCAATCGGCAACACTGCTACTCCTACTCCATCTACTGCTGCTGGTGCTACCTGCTACCATCTATCGGCCAGATAGAAAGGTGGCGCTTTGTATTTGAATTACCCTGATTATGTCACATAATTAGACCATAAGCAGCCTTATTTTTTATTTTATCCATGATCGAGTCCATGATACATACATATCTGAATATATAGACATTTTTTTATTGTTCCTCGTTCCTCTTTCTACAGAATACTGCGAGCTACCAGCACAATGAAAGCAAGTAGCTGTAGGAAAACACTTAGTATTAGTTTCATATACGCTGCGCCATCTGTTCGACAATAGATATATGAGCTATTCATAAATTGCCACATTTACTCCATTAAAAAGAGGCCCCTAGACGCACAATTATTTTTTTGCGCAACATTATATTGCTCGATATGTTTTAACACAAACGATTCAATATTCTTGTGTCTTGTCAGTCTTGTGCAGTATCTAGTAGTTACAAAAGCTTGTTTGGCAATTATTGCGTATTTTTTTTCCAAAAAACCAAAACGGCGGCATTGGTCCAAGGAATGGTACTTAAAACGAAAGGAATTTATAAATGAGAATTTATCCCGAGAGTTAAAGTTAAGCGAACCAAGGGATTACAACAATTTTTTACGCATGAATAGTGACACATTTAATGAGTTATTGGAAATGGTATCACCAATAATTGCCAAGCAGGATACACTGACGAGAGAAGCTATCTCAGCAAAAGAACGATTAACAATAACGCTTCGATTTTTAGCAACAGGGCGAAGTTTCCAAGACTTAAAATTTAGCACAGCAATACCACCACAAACTATCAGTGTTATTATTTTGGAAACATGCGAGGCTATGATAACAAAACTGCAAGAATACATCCAGGTAAGCAAATATTGTTTATTATACAATAATAATAAAAAATGGAAAACAGTGGTTGTAAAAACAGAAAATAAAATATTTATTTTCATTGTTCAGAGAAATTTGAGAATAATGTTGCCGCACTATCGTAACTATATATTCATAGAATGAAATTGAATTCTTATTTTTGAACATTTTAAATATTGTATAATAATTTAGATTATTTATTTGTAAATGGCGAGTTTGTGAATGTTTAAAATAGTTATGCAGAGTGTAATTAGTTTCATATCATTAAAAAAACGGGTGGTAGGGAACGACAAGACAAACAAAAGAACACCTTATATAACATGGGGTCTAAAGCTCATAATTTTGGAGAAAAAAAATAAACAAAAATTTCCAAAATCTTAATATATAACATAGATTGAGAACTGCTGGCATATTGGGGTAGGGTTTATTGCGTCGCGTCTTGTTGCACATGATACTCTGATATTCGTGCAAAAGCATGCCGACAAAGCAGTTAAAAGCGACCGACAGAGGACACCGCCATGTTTTTTGCTTCTTCGCGGCCAAATTATCTTATTACGTGTGCTATACTCTCCCTTGTAATATTTTCAAGGAATAATTTTAGTTTGTGTCCTTACTTGGTAAACAACGGACACACGACGCGACCTACGTACCCGTTCCTTGGTTTTGTCTGTTGCTTTTGTTCCTTTTGAATTTTGCGCCACTTATGTTAAGACTTATTTTATTGACTTATCGATCAAGTCGGTAGTACTTGGGTTATGTAAGACACTACTTCTCGTTCGTGCTTTTTGTGTTGCTTTTTGAATTTTGGACCAAGATTTTCTTTTTGTTTTCTTTATTGATAACGTTAATTTCCAGTTTAGTGTGGTGTTTTAAAACACAGATTTTGGACTTAATTACCCGATTAAATTATGCGCCCAATTCGTTAAAAAAAAATCAGATTTTTTTCCTAACTTAAAATACACAACTATTTTCTGTTATCGTATCTCGGGCGTCTAACTGTTCGTTTTCCAATTTCATAAAATAATTACTGATTTTTTAAGCTTTTAACACAATGTTACAAAAAATGTTAACAAACCACCTTTAAATTTTATAAATTCTTATAAACGACAATAAAGGCTACAATAACTTTGTTCCAAATTAAAAACACACATGTAAACAAATCTACTTAAACCCCTACGGCCATACTATGCTTGCGTTGTGCCGAAAGAGAAGGAATTATTTACATTTTCATAATTAGTGGTATAAAAAGTTCGGTACAAGTAATCCCATCAAAGTGCCACACTTCTTCCCGCGGGAACACAAGTTGGGTATTGCAGTTTTTTTATTATTTCTAATATTCGGAACTATAACATCCATTGACCCTGAAAAACAGTGGTTCTTACATGTTTCCTACCTTAACATTAAATTTTTAAACCTAGGTCAGTTTTTTTTCAAAGTGCCCCTAGAGAAAAAGTCATATAGGTTTTTTGTTTGTTTAGTCGGTCCCTACCACCAGTTTTTTTAATGACATGAAACTAATTACACTCTGTATAAGATATGTTGTTAAACTATCCGTATTTTTTTACCTCTTATATGGATACCTCTGAAGTAGTTCCCACGAACATCTAAACACTTGAACACTTTCATTCGACGCGTGCTGCACCAATCGTGTTGGTATCATTGCGATGATTAAATCTGTTTGTTTTAATCATCTCCCGATGATGCCAACATGACTGGCGTAACACTCATCGAGTGCAGTGTTCAATAAGTGTTTTGATGTCCGTGGAAATTACTTCAGAGATATGTAATGTATATTCATAATATATGCGATTATGTATATGATGTGTGTTTCATATCCAGTGAATGTACATTGCATATGTTTATGTACATTCATTGGATGTGAAATAGAAATGGGTCGGCGACAAACGTATATGCTAGGAACGTTAATTCCACATCTTTAGATGTCCATTAGATATACTTTCTGCATCTTGTGGATATACATATCCATAGATTGAATATACAGTGTATGTACATTGCATATCATTTTGTTATGTGGGAAGTCGAGTTGGATGTGGAAAATCTCTTGCGCTATTTAAAGGTTCATTAATATTTATCGAGTATCTATTTAATATACCTAATTGTCCTTCATACAAAATATCATAAATGGCCTTTTTTGCATGCATTTGTTGCTCTGCACTCATCTTCCTTAACTCGTTCGCCAACGTTGTTTCAAGATTTTCATATTCATCGGAGCCTTTTAAATACTCGCAAGCTAAATTTATTAATTCTTTTTGAGAGGTAACCTTCTTTTTCGCTGATGGCAGCTGTATGGTGGATTTCGGCCTTTGCTTAGGTAGATCAGTGTTAAATCTGCCTAATAAAGCAAGCACTGAGTAACTAAAACGTTTTATTTCTACACGTGATACAAACTTAGGATTAATTAATTTGACAATGAACTTAAAGGATCAAAGAAATGCCACACATGCAGTAACCATTTCTGCTGTTGTTATGTGTCACATCAACCGCTAACCTCACTCTTCTTCTTTTTATATTTAGGCTAGGTATTTTAAACTGAAAAACCTCAAGTCCTAACAATCAGTCACTACATCAGCATTTGTGCGTTGCTCCTAAAACAATTTCCCTCTTATCATAGATGATATTTAGTCTCTTTAATTAAAACACGTTGTCACTAAATGGTTTATTTCTATATTTTTAGCTTCCAAAGAATTCTGAAGAGTGGAATGCAGTTGCTGAGGGATTTGAAAGCAGATGGAATTTTCCACATTGTGTTGGCGCCGTAGACGGCAAGCACATTGCAATACGAAAACCGACAGGATCTGGTTCTGAATTCAAATGATGAATTTATTATGGTCGATATTGGAGCTAATGGTGGAATGTCAGATGGAGCCGTGATTACAAATACAAAATTCGGCCAGTTACTGGAAAACAAAAAATTAAATCTCCCTCCCCCTAAAATATTACCAAACAGCAGTTATCAATTGCCATTTGTTTTTGTCGGGGATGAGGCATTGGCATTACAAAATAATTTAATGATACCTTTTCCCCAAAGACATTTAACACAAGAAGAAAGAGTGTTCAATTATAGGTTGTCCCGAGCACGACGTCCAGTAGAAAATACATTTGATATATTAGTATCGCGTTTTAAATTACTTTTGACGACAATTAATTTATCACCAGAAAAAGCACAGAGAATAGTTTTAGCTTGCTGTTAGCTTCATAACTTTTTGAGAAGAAAATTAGGAGATCGGTACACGGATATTTCAAAAGACGATAATTCTGATGACTATGAAAATAACATTAATATAGAAAATATGCAATTATATTCCCTACGGCCCCTACAAGGACGAAATGCATCAATCTCTGCAAAAAACATCAGAAAAAAGTTGTGTGTTTATTTCAATAATGAAGGAAAGGTCGCTGGGCAGGACAACATTGTATAAAATATTGCAAAAGAATGTAAAAATATTTAAAATTAATATGTAATAAATAATTTTAAAAACTTTGACTTTTACTTACCTCTGACAAAGATTAGAGAACTAATAAGATAGGACAGTCAGACGGAGAAGACGAAATAGACGAAGACAGTTGTGCACTCCAATTTAAAGGGACACGACATCCAGCGGAAACGGTTTCGGGATTTGTCGGTTACGCATTAAACGAATTTGACCAAGCTTACTAAAAGATAGGTTGGCTCATTAAAATCGTATAGGCCTCGGTGACAGCTGCGTGTGGCTGTTTTTTCCTCATTTTATAGAAAAAAGTTTCAAAATTATTCTTTCAATGTACAATTCTATCCTAACTAAATACATACCTTACATATAAACAGAAATATTTCATGTGACATATATTACAAAGCAACCTGTTTTTTAGTGACCTTGGCTACTGACAGTTAGTTGACTTCGGTCGTTCTGGACAGTGTTGTCCATTTTTCACTATTGGCCTCTCTTTCTAATGTTACCTTCTCCGTCTGATTGTCATATTGTGGCAACTGCGCGAGAACTCCAATTTAAATGTCGAGGTCAATGGCGCTATTGCTAAAAGATATAAGGTTTTCCGTCGGCTGTCCTATCTTATTTAATTCCCTAATCCTGCAAATCTATAACACCAAATAATGTAGTTTCGCTCAATTTTAGAAGTCTATTATTACTCATTAGCATAATAGAAATTCGAGAATTCCGTTGAAATCACACCTCTTCTATTTTATGCATTCCTGTTACCAAAAGCAATATAGCTTCATTTTGAAGAACCATGAAATTTAAAGCAGTTTTACTCTCTAGAATTTAGAAATTTGTCATTAATATCAGGATAACAGAAACGTGACTAGGTATTTAATGAAATACCAGGAGCACTAAAATCACACCTCTATTATTTTATGCATTCCTGTTACCAAAACCAATCCAGCTTCATGTTGAAGATCATGAAATCAAAAGTAGTTTTGCTTGCTCGATTTTGGAAATCTGTCACCAGTATCAGGACAACAGAAACGCGAGGAAGTATTTGAAGAATTATCAGGAGCACTGAAGTCACCTCTTCGATTTTATGCACTCCTGTTACCAAAAGCAATCTTAGCTTCATCTTGAAGATCCATGAAATCTAGAGCAATTTTTCTCTCTAGATTTTAGAAATCTGTCATTAGTATTAGGATAACAGAAACGCGAGGAGATATTTAATGAATTATCAAGAGCACTGAAATTATACCTCTTCGATTTTATGCACTCCTGTTACCAAAAGCAAACTAGTTTTGTTTTTGAAGATCTGTGAAATCAAAAGCAGTTTTGTTCGCTAGATTTCTGAAATCTGTCATTATCATTGGGATAACAGCAATGTGAGGAGGTATACTACGACACCATGAAATTTAAAGCAGTTTTTTTCTCTAGAGTTTACAAATCTGTCATTAGTATTAGGATAATAGAAACGTGAGGGATTTAATGAATTATTAGGAGCACTGAAATCATACCTCTTCTATTTTATGCACTCCTGTTATCAAAATCATTCTAGCTTCATTTTGAAGATCTATAATATCAAAAGTAGTTTTGCTCGCTCGATTTTAGAAATCTGTATTTATCATTAGGATAACAGAAATGTGAGGAGCTATTTAATGAATCATCAGGAGCACTGAAATCGTACCTCCTCTGTAGTCAAGAGCAATATAGCTTTATTGTGAAAAACCATGAAATTTAAAACAGTTTTGTTCTCTAGCTTTTAGACATCTGTCACTATTATTAGGATAGTAGAAACGTGAGGAAGTATTTAATAAATTATCAGGAGCACTGAAGTCATACCGCTTCTATTTTATGCACTCATGTTACCAAAATCAATCTAGCTACATTTTGAAGATCTATATCAAAAGTAGTTTTGCTCGCTCGATTTTAGAAACCTGTCACCAGTATTAGGACAACAGAAACGCGAGGAATTATATGAATTATCAGGACAGTGCTCATGATGACTTGATGAGGTGTGACTTCAGTGTTAGTGGCACCTCTTCGATTTTATGCACTCCTGTTACCAAAATCAATCTAGCTTCATTTTGAAGATCTATGAAATCAAAAGCAGTTTTGCTCGCTGGATATTGGAAATCTATCATTATCAGTAGGATAACAGAAATGTGAGGAGGTATTTAATTAATAATCAGGAGCACTGAAGTCACACCTCTTCGATTTTATGCACTCCTGCTACCAAAAGCAATCTAGCTCCATCTTGAATATCCATGAAATCTAAAGCAGTTTTGTTCTTTAGATTTTGGAAATGTCACTAGTATTCGGATAACAGAAACGTGAGAAGGTATTTAATGAATCATCAGGAGCACTGAAATCATACCTCTTCTATATTACGTACTCCTGTTACCAAAAGCAATATAGCCTCATTTTGAAAAACCTCGAAATTTAAAGCAGCTTTGCTCTCTAGATTTTAGAAATTTGTCATTAGTATTAGGATAACAGAAATGTGAGGAGGAGGTATTTAATGAATTATCAGGAGCACTGAAATCACCGCTTTTATTGTATGCACTCCTGTTACCAAAAGCAATCTAGTTTCATTTTGAAGATCTATGGAATCAAAAGCAGTTTTGCTCGCTAGATTTAGCAAATCTGTCATTATTATTAGGATAACAGAAATGTGAGGAGGTATTTAATGAATTATCAGGAATACTGAAACCACACCTCTTCTATTTTATGCATTCCTGTTACCGAAACCAATCTAGCTTCATTTTAAAGATTTATGAAATCAAAAGTAATTTTGCTCTCTAGATTTTAGAAATGTCATTAGTATTAGGATAACAGAAACGCGAGAAGGTATTTAATGAATTATCAGGAGCTCTGAAATCACCGCTTCTATTTTATGCACTCCTGTTACTAAAAGCAATCTAGTTTCATTTTGAAGATCTATGGAATCAAAAGCAGTTTTGCTCGCTAGATTTTGCAAATCTGTCATTATTATTAGGATAACAGAAATGTGAGGAGGTATTTAATGAATTATCAGGAGCACTGAAATCACCGCTTCTATTTTATGCACTCCTGTTACTAAAAGCAATCTAGTTTCATTTTGAAGATCTATGGAATCAAAAGCAGTTTTGCTCGCTAGATTTTGCAAATCTGTCATTATTATTAGGATAACAGAAATGTGAGGAGGTATTTAATGAATTATCAGGAGCACTGAAATCACCGCTTCTATTTTATGCACTCCTGTTACTAAAAGCAATCTAGTTTCATTTTGAAGATCTATGGAATCAAAAGCAGTTTTGCTCGCTAGATTTTGCAAATCTGTCATTATTATTAGGATAACAGAAATGTGAGGAGGTATTTAATGAATTATCAGGAGCACTGAAATCACACCTCTTCTATGTATGCATGCTCTTCTATTGTATGCATTCTTGTTACCAAAACCAATCTACCTTCATTTTGAAGATCTGTGAAATCAAAAGTAGTTTTGCTCTCTCGATATTAGAAATATGTCACTATTATTAGGACACCAGAAAAGCGAGGAGGTATTTGAAGAATTATCAGGAGCACTGAAGTCACACTTCTTCGATTTTATGCACTTTTGTCACCAATAGCAATCTAGCTACATTTTGAAGATCTATGAAGTCAAAAGCGGTTTTGCCCGATTTTATAAATTTATCTTTAGTATTAGGATCATAGAAACGTGAGAGGGTATTTAATGAATTATCAGGAGCACTGAAATTATATCAGTGATAGGTCGTAAAATATATTTTATATTCTCATAATTTTATTCGAATAATTGGAGAATAAAGATTCAGATGTGAATTTGGCTCATTATTGTGCTGCCATCTATCAGCTACTAGCTATATTATACTTGTTTACGTTGGCACTAGCTGCTTGTAACAAATTTTATACAAAAAAGTCAAGTTGATAAAAATGCCATCGAGAAGTTAGTGCCCATTTCTGCTCCATTTACAGTGCTTATTATACCACGTTATAAGAACACTTATTTATCGTAAGAACCTCACGTCACAGGCCTCTTATTTACCGGAATAAAATCGTTGGACGACCAGGTTAGGGTATCTGAGGCACAGATGTCGCAAGTTCCCGTTGAAGGCCTGTTCACGCCTGTTCCTTCAAAAATTGGAGGGCTATGGGTTGGTACGGTATCTGGCGGATAGATGGCCAAACACAAAAACTTGCCAATTTCAATACAATTTTACAACAATTTAAAAATTATAGAAGGTAGATCGACATACTTTTTTAAATTAGCCATAGGTTTTTTATTTATGCTTAAAATCGAGTAGGTCCAGGCCTGTAGGGGGTACCCATCGAATGTCAGGTAGAGCCAATTCCCTTATAATTTAGGAAGATATGCAAATTTCTTCAGCAGGTGCTCAGATGGCCAGGGGGGCCCCCAGTAGGCCAATGGATGAAATAAAACAAAGTTTTTATAAGTAGGTAGGTAGTATTTATTGTATTTAACTGACATGATATTTCATTTTGATATGTCTGACAAAAATAGGTCATGTACTACTACAAAAGGTTATTTTTGTATATTTACATTAGTTATTAAAAATATTAATTATGAATACTAGATTACATATAACAGTATTAATTAAAATCTAACATACAATCTACAGTTAATGATTAGTATATTGTGTTTTAGTAAGAAAAAACGTCAACTCGTTAATAATGGTAAACCAGGTTAAAATTGCACAACACATCATATAAAATATATAGAAAAACCTTATTACTAAACGTTATTATATAAACAGTCTAACCACAATTTTGAAATGACAACAAGGACTATCGTTACTCATTTAGAAAAGACAGGGATGATTCAACAGAAATACGTCCGAATTATTTATATAAATGAAAGTACAGAAAATCAGTCAAGAAAATCAGTCGAAGAAGTGCTTTCTTACTGGAATTTTTAAACAATTGTTAATGACAGGAAACCCTTAACATAACCTCACAAATCTTCAACACTAAGCAACCACAATACTTATTAGGCGAGTCTGCCTGGGGTAAAACCGAGGTGATTTTACAAATTTTGTATACCATTTGAGTTAGCAACGGATTCTTATAGGAAAAATCCTGCTAAACAAGATTTTCTTATGAAAAATTTTCCTAAACCGCGAGCTTCATTGTCAAATAATTGTGTAAACAATTTATTTTCCTTTTTATTTAATAAAATGAAAACGGTTTGACGGATCCAAAGAAATCTTGATTCAATCGAAAGATATTTTCAATGCGCGTCGTTTGGCGCCATGCACAAATCATTTTGTTAAGCCGTTCATTTGTTATAGCCAAAATAAATTTCTAAATTAACAAATTGATTAATCCGAAACTAATGACGTCAAAATATTGTTTTTTTCAAAATACATGCCTTTTATGCCAAAGAATATACCATATTTTTTTTTGCCCCGATATCTTCAACTGTTTCTTATCGTTTAAACAATGGGCATAATTTGTTAATTAGCAAATAACTTTTTTTTAGAAAGTTTGATCGACTTCAAACCAACTTTAAATGATGAATATTGATGTCGGGCATAACCCCGATAGAAGTCTGCACGAATGCAACTTTTTGCTTTTGTTTATTTAAAGTTTAATTTAATTTTGCAAATTAACAAATGGAATATCTCGGCTCTGGGTAAGTGTATTGAAATGGGGTTTTGTGCATATTAAAGTGCTTGGAGAAAGGAAAGTTTTGAGACTAGAAAGAACTTGATCGGATAACCGGAACCGGAAATAAAAGTGATATTGCGTGAGAAGCTCCAATTTGTTTATTAACAACTTCTTGGACATGAGGTTCGGTGCAAATGAAAGCTAACAAGTTTTTCCGTCAACCGCAAAGAGTTCTACAAAAATATTCAATCCCTGGAGAGTTATAAGCGTTTTTGAACCTTGAAAAGGTAGTAAGATTTGACGTGCAATGTGGTGGCGGGTTCGATCCTCGACGCGGGCAATTTTTTTTTCGTCAAATTTGCTTTTTTTAATGTAACTAAGTATTTTTTATGATAATAAATGTTTTTACTTTCTGAGAAATTTTTAAAAACGTCGTAAATAATGTTTTTTTGCAATTTTCATTAAATAAATGGCTTTCAACAAACATATAATTGTTCTTGTCCAACGAGGGTTTGTCGGTAGTTTTTGTTTTTTTTTTTACTACTTTTTGTGAAAGAGAAGGCTTGTTTTATTTTAATTGGGAGGGGTGCCTGTCGAAAAGAGACCAAAAATAAAAAGGAAACAATTCTTCTTTCACTTTTTTATTTTTATGAAAAAAAGTTCAAGTCACTTTGTTATTTGTAAATGAGAACTAAAACTAATCAAATGATTTAACTATTTTGATGGCATTATTATTTTATTGTTTTAATTACAAATATTTATAATTAATAACTATTAACGCTAACCAAAAATAAACTTCTGATTGGTTAAAAATGGTGCTGTGAAATTTTCAAATAAATTTTCAAGCAAATTATCAAGTAAATAATTATTTATAGCGTTTTTACAATTTAAAAATTATTTTATTATAGCAAATATTTTATTGCACGAAGAAAACGCAAATTTGACGGAAAAAAATTGCCCGCATCGAAGATCGAACCCGTCGCCACATTACGCGTCAAATCTTACTACCTTTTTAAGGGTCAAAAACGCGGATAACTCTTCATGCAGGGATTGAATATTTTTTATAGAACTTTTTGCGGTTGACGGAAAAACTTGTTAGCTTTCATTTGCACCAACCTCATGTCCAAGAAGTTGTTAATAAACAAATTAGAGCTTCTCACGCAATATTACTTCTATTTCCGGTTCCGGTTATCCGATCAAGTTCTTTCTAGTCTCAAAATGTTCCTTTTTCCAAGTACTTTAATATGCACAAAACCCCATTTCGATACGCTTACCCAGAGTCGAGATATTCCATTTGTTAATTTGCAAAATTAATTTAAACTTTAAATAAACAAAAGCAAAAAGTTACATTCGTGCAGACTTCTATGGGGGTTATGCCCGACATCAATATTTATCGTTTAAAGTTGGTTTGAAATCGATCAAACTTTCGAAAAAAAAGTTATTTGCTAATTAACAAATTATGCCCATTGTTTAAACGATAAAAAACAATTGAAGATATCGGGCCAAAAAATATGAGGTATATTCTTTAGCATAAAAGGCATGTATTTTGAAAAAAACAATATCCTGACGTCATTACTTTCGGATTAATCAACTTGTTATTTTAAAAATTTATTTTGGCTATAACAAATGAACGGCTCAACAAAATCAGTTATGCCAAACGACGCCCATTGAAAATATCTTTCGATTCAATCAAGATTTCTTCGGATCCGTCAAACCGTTTTCATTTTATTAAATAAAAACGAGAAAACAATTGGTTAAACAATTATTTGACAATGAAGCTCGCGGTTTAGGAAAATTTTTCCTAAGAAAATCTTGTTCAGCAGAATTTTTCCTGTAAGAATCCGTGCCTAACTCGAATGGTATAGAAAATTTTTGAGAAAAATCCCAGGCAGACTCGTCTATATCATGTAATGTGTAGTCCATAGTTAAATTTTTTTTCAGATCTCGCATAGACCAGACGACCTGGCAATCCATCTTATTCCTATAAACCCCTTAAATTTCTTAGAACAGAGACACGAAATTTGTCAAGTTTGTTAAGTTTAAGTAACAAACTGCACAAGGTTTGAATTCTTACAAATTGGATTTTAATTTTTTATTTACAATTTATTATCAATTAGTCAACAATTTAAGTGATGATGAGTTACTTATTAATCTACCAATCAACAATAGAAATTTTTTCCCGAGTACGGATTCGTAATCAGCTCCACCGAAAACCCCACGATTAAATATCTTTGGACCCTAAAGGTTTACAGTTACATAAAAAATGGCTAAAAATTCGTTCAATCCGCCATTTTGCAGCAGCCATTTTGGATTTTAAGGCAAACCTTGTGCAGTCTGTTACTTAAATATTACTTAATAAATTGCAAAAAATTTCAAGTTGATATTTCTGTTCTAAAAAATTTCAGGGGTGTTTTCTCAGGTTATTTGGCTTAATAGCAACAGCTCCGATTTTGATGAATCTTTCTAAAAAAGGTTTGCTACATTACATTATTTAAATTAAAGTATTTATACTTTTTGAACAATTATAAAAAAAAAACGTTTACCTTTGATTAAAAATTATTAAAAAAAAATTGTTGATACAATTTTTTTTATAATTGTGTAAAATAATCCGACGGTGGAATTGTTCCTAATTTCAAATAATATATTATAATGAACATTTTTTAAAAAATCAACACAATTGGAGATTTTACTGTGGGTTCAACAGTTTTGAGGACTTTTTGGATTCATTGACTCCACTAATATTTTTCATTCACAATTCGGCATTCCAGAACATGCGATTATACCTACTCTGGACGGCTCACGAACATATTGTCGGTGTTAACCTAACATTCAGTAACCTTTTACAGCCAGTTTTTCAATGTTGAGTTAAAGTTCGAGTTAGATAACTCTTACTCGCACCTTAACTCGATGCTAAATTCGAGTTAACGTTACAACTGTTTTTCATTACTATTTCTCATTCGAGTTAGTTAACTCGAGTTGTGTGAAATATTTTGTTATGTTGACATGAGAAGTATGAATTTTACACAAGTATTCTAATGTCTTCTATAGTTCTGTGATGTTAAAAATGTTACATTAACCTAACTTTCTGTGATATTATTTGTAAAATGTAATATTAATATATTTGTTTATACAATTTATTTTAGCGAGGTCACTTTAACGATGGTCTGTTGATCGGCAATAGTGGTCATCCTGTGAAACTCTACCTTATGACGCCTCTTGTGTGGATCAGAAATAATGTTGAGAATTAATTTAATTAATCCCACATCAGAACGAGAAACACAGTGGAGAGGATCATTAGCACTAAGGCTGCGCCTTAAAATGGATACCATACAGACAGTTGCGGCTACAACAATTCTCCACAACATAGCATGCGATGAGAGGAAACCAGTTCCCTCATGTAAAATAAACATTGCATGTTAATATTTATACAACACAAGATAACAAATACATATTCGTAGAATACGAAATAATATATTGCACTTCTTTTAATATGTTATCTACAGTTCTTGGAGGCAAATGAAATCGCGCAAAAAAAATCGTGTCGATCCCATTCTTCCATGTGGTTTGGCCTATGTCTAATTACCTTGGGGCTTCTAGCCTTTTCATCACTGCTGTAAGCATTTACATTAAAATCATAATCCATGATGTGTTTGAAAAATATCAATTTATTTACACCATAAAATAATTTTAGGTTAGTTTTAAGCGGAAATTTGTAATTAACTCATACCTCGTCTAGAGTTATCTTAACCTCGATTTAACTCGAGGTTTCAAGTTAACTCGCATTTGAAATACGCAACAGTGCGCTTAATCCAGAGTTAACTCCAGTACAAGAGTTAACTCGACATTGAAAAACTGGCTGTTATTTATTAAATATAAATATATAAATTATTACCAACTTTTATATTGGTGAATTTCATCTGGGGGGTGAATCCAGGCCCTGATTAACTTGAATGGGGGCATGTAGGCAGAGTTATGGTGGAGGCCTACTTAAAGCCTGCGGTTTCTGTTGCGGATTGAATTCCTTACTCAATCAATAACGGGCCGTTTCTATTTATAAATTTATTTATTATTTACTATTCAGCAAATATGTTTATTACTTCTATATAACATACACACATGACTTAGAAGCTTCATATTGTTTGAAGATGCAAGTTTCTCAATCAAGAATTAAAAAATGACACACTTGATTTTTCGAGAAATGCAAGATTCCCTTTGGTAGAGGCCCCTTTTTAGTGAGGGCCCCGAGGCAGTGTCTCGTTGCCTCTGGGTTAATCCGGCCCTGGGTAAATCACCGTCGGCAGTCATGGCCGCCTGTGTACAAATTTTTACAGATGGTTGGCCCCTCAATTTCATCATGTAAGTTATAAATTGAAACAGTAATACGATGTTCTATGGTGAACTGTGTTGAGAATGTAATTTTTCTTGTACAATAAATTTAAAAAATTAGAAACACCAACCAATCGAAACTGTTAAAAAGGGCACTAAAAGAAGAAACCAATGTTAATAATAATAATAATAATGGTGTTCACAAATCGTAAATCGTGGGGCGCCAGATGATTAAAATTTTCTATTAAGTATAAGTATTTCGAGCGCCCCAAGCTTTTACGTTTATTATTATTATTGTTAACACTATGTCTACCCATAAATGACAGGACCCCTTCGTCATCTTGAAGCCGTTATTTTGAATTCTTGAATTTCGACTAAGTATTTATTATTTGAGACTTAGAAAATAACCGAATGCCGATTTTGAGACTACTCAGACCATAAACTACAAAATTTATCTGCTGTATTGATGCCACCATTTTGAATTGTTACATTTCAACCGAATATTTATAATCTACAATTACGGTAACCCTCAGATACCGATTTTTAGTTGACTATAAATATATGAAAAAATATATGGTGTTCCATTTAAAAAAATCAACTATTACCTTGCCACCGCTATGCGAGACGCCCTGTAAATTCAAAAATAATTTTATAATATTCTACTTTTGATCTCACACAATTTATATCTGAAACAATTTTTCTAATTTCAAGCGGTTTAAGATATTGACTGTCCACGCGCCTGTATATTCAGTTATTTTGATTCATCTAATAATAATTAATGAATACCTACACGGTATAATTAAACTGACCTTTGCCATCCAGATCTGTAGGCGTAATACTGGAATGCCGTAAAGACGCACATTTTTAGGTTAGTTTTATAACCTAAAACATATAGCCATGTGGATTTTTACAATAACGAGATTTCGAAAGTTACATTGGAAATGAACGATTGTGAAGTTTTGCTGGGAATTTTCCTTTCTTAAAATAAGTCATAAAAGAATTGTAAAGATTTACCCATAGTCAATGAGACCACAGATCTTGCTTAGTAAAAAAATAATGGTAGGAGGGAAATAAATGTAATCGTAACCAAAAAAATCCGTATAGGTCTCATTGGACTATTATTTTACTTCTTCCAGTAGGTTTGGTTGTTGGGCACTTTTAGACGAAAATAAACGCGGATTCGTTTTTGCATGTTCTCGCTGTGCAAGTTCTATCCGGTTCGGCTTGCGCTCTGAGCCATTTGCCGTGGCAGTGGGGTGCCGACAGGGCTGACCATCGGGTGATGCGACCTTCCACGCCGTGGCCTTGACATCTCCATCCCAGGTTTTCGTGCAGGGCTTCGGATTCGCACCGGACACATACTCGTTCACCTAAACAGAACAAACAGTATAAATGTTATAGCTGTTCAAAGCTAAGATTTTAGTCAAGAAGCAGACATCCTTGTGGAATGTGGTCCTCAGATAAATTGACTAAAAATTGAAGATGTTATAGTTTAAGACTAATTGATCAAAAATTCGCATGTCCACAACTGTATTTATCCTGTAACAAATTAGGGGTAGTCAAGTACCCAAGTAACAATTTAAATGCAGTTTGGATTTATTTAGGTTTTACCAGTGTTTTATAATGGCCACCTTATAAACCACTGATTCACATTTATTAAATGCCAAATGTACTTAAAGATAGTTTTGTCTTAAAGAAAGTTTTAAAGAGGCCTTCAAGAACTTACATTAAAACTAAATAATCTTTTATTCTTTATTGCCTTATGACGGACTTATCAAGGTATTTGTCAATCCTTCAATAACGTTATAGCTGTTAAGTTCAAGGAGAATCAAGCTTTATAGAGATTAAGTAAATGTTGTGGTTTTATCATTGCTTTATGAAATCAATTTGAGGTGTTAATGCTGGGCTGTAAATCTAATATGCTTTGAAATTGCTACGTTTCAGGTCGAGCCTTCATAAAGCCAACTGCTTGCTAGAGTTTGAATGAAGCAAACAAACATCTGTAATAAATCAGTCTTAAACATAAAAGGATTTGGTCTACCTTTGCCCAGACTACAATGTTTTAAAATAGGTAGTTTTAAAACTCTGAAAAGATATATACATATTCGTCGGAATTTTGTTTGTGTATGACGTGCTTGTGGGTGCCAAGTTGTAGTGAAAATAACTTTTTTTAATAGTGGCAAAATGTTAAAAATACTGGTAATGGTTTTAAAGCGGCTGTGTTATGTGCTGTTATGGTTTAAAATTGGTTTTAAAATAAGCCTACAAGTTAAAAAAATATATTAAGACCAATGAGGCTTAAAATATAATTTTACAAGAATAAATCGACATACTTAAAGAGTAATTGGTAATGTAATAGGCATTTTAAGACAAAGCATGTTTGAAATAGAATTATTCACAGCTTATAGAGTTATACATAGAGCCGCCATTTTATTTCTAGCCGTCGAGGAATATAACGGTCAGCCATATTGAGAATGTCCCAGATTGAACAAAAAAATGTAATTTGTATCTAATAGCAATGTTTTATAAAAACAATTTACAAATACTAAACCATATTATGGGCAGATGCTAAAGCTCTCTTTATTTTTTAAGTCATAAAAAAATAATTATTTATATGTGGTTTTTAAATTGTGTTTTTAGGGAGTGCACAAATTTTTAAGAACTATCTAATACATGTTTTAGAGTACACTTTAGCCCCTATAAGCAATCCCATCAATTCATTACATGTAGTCCATCTTTCACTATTTTTCTGAACTGTTCTTACTAGTCGGCAAAATATCACAATTAACCAATATGTGACTTTTACGTGAAAGGATCAGTTAGAGGTTGCTTCTTTTAATTAATAACACAAATAAGTACAAAAACTTGAAATTAAATATTTCGCCGACCTTTCGGAAATCTAATCTGTTTCCTTTTTCAAGGCTTTTTTGAAAAATCTTTTTTGCTGTATATGATAAATATATAGCTCTAAGAATGTTTGTTATATTCAATATCGATAGATACTTACCATTTACATAGAACTGTTGATATAGTCAACAGTTTTTAAAATTTTTATACAATGTTAAGTTTGTGAAGTTCTTCTTTTAACATTGGCAACCAAGTTTTACAAACATCTACGGAACAATTCGCCACGCATCTATCCTCATTCAACAATATTATCGCTGATTCTTTAATTTTTCTTTTTTTGCTATCTGCCTCTTTTGTTAAAATCTTTGCCGAGTCCCAGTTTATTCTATGTCCGTTCACCCAAGCGTATTCGCAGATCTTGCTCCTCTAAATTTCGTTTTTTCTGATACAATTTTGATGTTCGCCCAATTTTACACTAAACGGTCTGGATGACTCACCCACTCAGGAATATACTATAAATGCAGTTTTTTCGCTCGTGGTTCTTCGGTTTCGGCTTTGTCAGAATAGATCTTAAAGTGTTGTTTGTTTGAAACAACGAAGTGGAGGGGAAGACTTCCCCTCCACTTCGTTGGTTTGAAATACCGTCCTATCACCGATACGGCGCAACTTCTTGGATAATTCGCATGCACAAGGAATTAACGCTGTGTAACATTTTTCAGGTTTTTGTCGTACCTGATTGGTATTTTCAATATTTATGAAGGTTTTATCGACAAAACCCTCAGGGTATTGGTTATTTATAAGTTATATAAGTATCTATGGATACTGAATATAACAAACATTCTTAGAACTGTGTATTTATCATACACAGCAAAAAAGATTTTTTTAAAAAGCCTTGAAAAGGGAAAGAGATTAGATTTTCGAAACGTCGGCGAAATATCTAATTTCAAGTTTTTATACTTATTTGTGTTATTAATTTAAAAAAGCAACCTCTAACTGATCCTTTGACGTAAAAGTAACATACTGGTTAATTGTGATATTTTGTAGATTCCCCGAGCACCGCAAGAAAAAAAATACATGTGGCAGGAAGTCCCAAAGAATTGAAAAGGAAAAATTAAGATAATGTCACAAATAACATTTAGACAATAGCTTATCTGAATTTTAGACAACCACCTTGTAAATTTCCCGCAGCTGATTATACCAAAGTAGTCTTATAAAAATAAGATTGTATATTCTCTATTGAATACAAACTCTTCAAACCATGTTTATTAATGTCGAACGGTCGAACGGCAGAGCGGGAAAAGTAATTTGGAATTCTACTTTTATTCCTGCTCTTTTCATAGACTTTTATCACCAATCTCGAGGGTTGGTGTATGGGAAATTTATAATGACGGGCATACGTTCTTTTGTATTTATCCTAAAAAACACAAAAGGAAAGCACTTGCATTATTTGTAAACAAGTCGTTAATTGCCTCTTTTATAAAGTAATAATTCTGAGGCTTTTATTTTTATCCCCATTGACACTTTATGGGATGACCTGCTAATAGCACTTTTTATATAAGATGATCCCCAGTTAATCGTCGGATAAAGCCCCAGGGGGATTTCATATGAAAGTAAATACCTTATTTGTCGTTTTTAGTTCTGGGATGGGGAGATTTGCCCCATTTTAGATAATAGTATAAATAGTAAATTCAAGGGAAATAACATATCCACACTTTTTTTTATTTCCTTGTTCAAATAGATATTCCAGTCAGCAACATATTACTGCAACTCTCCCTTGCTTCCCAATCTTATTAAAAATATCTTCCAACACAATTTTAAAGTAAAACTAATATACAGTGTCTGCCAAAAAGTCTGCTCCATATGGAATTTTTTTTAAACCAATTCTTTTTGTTCAAATGGATTTCAGAATTAGTTTCAGTAATTGTGAGTAATATTTGTCATGTGACAACTATGACATATTGTCTATAATTGTTTATTTGTGGCATATTCAGATTTTCTAACTTTTTGTTGGGTATTTTGCCACTGAAAAATATTTAAAAATTTTAATGAAAAAACCTCTGCGCCAAACGGATCAGACAGAGGTTGGTTCTTGAATACTTGACTGTTTCAAAAAGTCTCACACCTAAAAATATATAAACTAGAACAATGTTATAAACTAAAAAATGAAAATGAAAGCTATAGGCAGTTAACGTTTCGGAACACAATCTACTTCCGTTCTCAAAACATTTTGGCCGTCAACCATGACAGTTCTTTGTTTATGAATTTCCATAGTCACGTGAGACATTAAATTACATTTATCTTATTTTTACTTACTTCGTCTCTAAGGATGGGCAACCAACTAGTACAAAAATCTATTGAATAATTTGAAACGCATCTATCCTCGTTTAACAAAATAATCGCGGCTTCTTTAAGTTTTCTTTTAGTTCCGTTGCTCTCTTTTTCCAAAATTTTCGCCCAGTCCCATTTAATCCTGTTGTTATTATCCCACGTGTGTACACAAATTTGGGATTTTTCAAATTCTCCTCTTCTAGCGTAATTTCTATGTTCACCAAGCCTTACGTTGAAAGGTATAGATGATTCACGTACGTAATGTTTTCCACACTCACACGGAACACTATAAATACAGTTTTTTGAATTTTGAACAATATTTAGAGGTTTGGTTTTTGATAAAACCGTTCGTACGGAAAACCTATTCCCAAATTTTTCGTAATTTATCCGATAAACCATGTATATGTGGAATTACTGCAATTGACCTAAATACCTCAGGTTGTGATAGTATATTCTCTCTACTAACAATGTTCAATAACTGACTATCAACAAAACTCTCAGAATATTTATTATTTAATAAGACAGTTTTCATGAATAGAAATAATTTTGGCTCTGTCATACAAACACTTAACAACACCTTTCTTAACACTAATACGTTGATTTGAATTTAAATTTAGGTATCTGTTTGTATGTGTTTATTTTCTATACACATTGGTTTGGTGTGTATCTAATTTTTTAATTAAAATATCTAAGAAAGGTAATTCATTGTTATTTTCTATTTCTAACGTAAATTTAATTGAAGATTCTTTTTTGTTAATCTGATTCAAAAAAGTACTTAAACATTCTTTACTATAAGGCCATATAGCATAAATCCAAAATTTGTTAACACGCATGGGATAATAATCATAGAATTAAATGGGACTGGGCGAAGATTTTGGAAAAAGAGAGCAACGGAACTAAAAGAAAACTTAAAGAATCCGCGATTATTTTATTAAACGAGGATAGATGCGTTTATAATTATTCAATAGATTTTTGTACTAGTTGGTTGCCCATCCTTAGAGATGAAGTAAGTAAAAATAAGATAAATATAATTTAATGTCTCACGTGACTATGGAAATACATAAACAAAAAACTGTCATGGTTGACGGCCAAAAAGTTTTGAGAACGGAAGTAGATTGTATTCCGAAACGTTAACTGCCTATAGCTTTCATTTTCATTTTTTAGTATATAACATTGTTCTAGTTTATATATTTTTAGGTGTGAGACAGTCATGTATTCAAGAACCAACTTCAGTCTGATCTGTTTGGCGCAGAGGTTTTTTCATTAAAATTTTTAAATATTTTTCAGTGGCAAAATATCCAACAAAAAGTAAGAACACTTATGACACCTCCAAAACGTCATTAGAAATTTTAAAATGACCTCAAATTATTTATCAAAATATAGAAAAGTACCTACTATAAGGAAAAGTTGTTTGTAATTACATTAAGATTCCAAATGTAAAGTTTTTTTTTGAGGGGTTCAATGCTTTTTCACTTTTTTCCAAAAATGTTGCCATTATTAACTACATTTAAAAAAGAAATGCAACATGTATGTATTTCTTTCATTGAAATATTTCTAATTAACTCAATTGCAAACAAAAAATAAAAATAATTAAATGTTAAGCACATATTTTTGGAAAAAAATGAAATAAACAAAACATGGAACTTTTCAAACCGAACTTCACATTTAGATTTTTAATGTAATTACAAACTTCTCCTTAACAAAATGTCATTGTCACTCTAAGCATTTATTTTTTTTATATTGTAGTAAATTTTAGAAAATTTTTCATTAATTCACATACTTAATTGTAAAGTCTTTGTAAATTCTAAACTGTATTTCTTGTTAATATATTGTTATTTTTTGTTAATTTTGCTTTTGATTATTTCATCCTTAAATCGGTGCAGGAATATCAGTTGTATGAATACGCTGGCGCCCTTTTTCTTTGTTTATTTTTGTTTTATAACATTCAAATTATTAAATAACTCTTCTCGCCACAGAGTGACCTTCGACCAACGGTGAGCTAACCGGTTGCTACTCTTTCATAGCTTCCTCAGCACCCAGCTGAGAAGTTGTGGTTGCAGGTACTTTTTCATATTTTGATAAATAATGGTATTTCAGGCCTTTTTACAATTTCTAATGACATTTTGGTGGTGTCATAGTTGTGACTTGACAAATAGTTTTCGCAATTTTGTGGTTATTAATTATGCTGAAACTAAAGTTGAAACCCGTAAAAAAAAACAATTGAATACAAAAGTTTTCCATATGGTGCAGATTTTTTGGCGGGCACTGTATGCCAATTGCTTAATAAATGCCATAAAAAAAGATAAAGGCGATTTTTTCCACATGACTGACCATGAGAGAGCTATTAGCTCAAAACTTTTCGTTCCCCTGTTTATAACTTTGAAGAATCATAACTTTTGTATTATTGATGCCACGGAAAATAGCTATCAAAACAATTCTTTACAAAATTGCTCTGATTCATTAAAAAACAATTTTATCCAGAAAAAAAAATTAACTCCCTATGTATTTAATACTGAAGACAGCTTAACTTTAAGTGCCTACCTTCTTTTAGAGCCTTGTAATTTTCTTCTTTCCTACACGCCTTTGACGCCTTGAGCACCTCAAATTCGACGCAATATCTGGAAAAAAAAAGTTTCATTAAACATGACAATATGTGCAAAATGTCGGAAATCAAACTTTGAAACAGATCGTTTTACTCATTTGGAACAACAATATGTAAATTAACTAGTGAATATATCATTATTCTTCTCGATTCATTGAGGATGATAGCTGCAATAAGAAGGGGAAGCTAGAATAATTTGAAGGGAAAATATATAAAGTAAGTCTATATGAAAATGAAATAGTTATAAAGTATAAAGATAAGAATCCGCTATGGCCGTGGTACCATATCTTCTCATATTTATAGAAGTTATGAGTAATTGGTAGATTTGATCATTCTAATTCTAATAAAGGGTCTAATCGGATAAGGTAGGCGAAAAAGCCCCCGAATGAAATATTTGAAATAACGTTAGAATACGATTTTCAAACTTTTAACTCTGACTTTTCATTGGTCATTAAGATAATGAACAAAACATGCTACGGCAAGACTATTTTTTAAACTCGTATTTTTCGAAAACTATTTCAGCTAGACTAATAAGACCAAGATGATATATTAATTAGATCGTTAGTTGGTCTGTATTGCCTATTTTTTTGGATTTGGAAAAAAAAATAAAAATTATTTTTTTATGGTTACAGCAGAGGCATAATCAACAAAATATACATAATGTAGCTAATTACACTTGCTATTACTATTAGTTGTTTCATTAAAAATGTGCAACACTTAAAAAAAAATTAAGCTCGTTTATGATCGATTTTATATATTCCTCATTTAATGCGACTATACCTTAAACACCTGCATAGTAATAAGTATATAAAATTATATTAAAAATTCGCATTAAAGAGAAACGGGTGCATAACTTAAAAAAATGCTTTTAAATCAATTTTATCCCAAAAGTTTTATGAAATGTATTTAATCATCGTCACTGTCTTCATTTATCACTACGTGATAAAATCGACTTCCGAACTGTTAGAGTTCTATGCTCTGTACTGTTACACATTGTTTTTATTTTTTTACATATGTTTTATATAGTGTTTGCAATACAATGAAGAAAAAAAATATAGTAGTTCCTAACTGTAATTTAATTTATTTAAGTATTTGCATAATAGTAAGAATAAATTAATGATGTTTGAATTTGCAGAAGATAACTGGTTACCAGAGAGAATAGACTATAACTAGAATAAGGAATAAAAAGCAATGAACTTAGATTTACAGTACTTAAAACTTGGTATTATCGTCGGATCAAACCTCTGTTGGTAGACATCCCACTTCTGATAACGAGTTTCCTCGCAAAAAGAATTTCAAACTTTCGTTTGTTATTCTCAACACAGAAAACGTCAACAAGTTAAACTTAAACCGGCATTGTGTTTTCCTTGCAAGTAAGTGTAGTATCGACCAGGCGAAATTCAATTAAAAACAATTGGTCACTAACTGCCGATGGGTCGCCACATTTTAATTAAATAGACTCGAATTGCGTCAACATAATTAACGTTTTGTTAAATTTTAATGCAACTCTCGCTTGAATATTAATTAAGTTGGCGATTGCACGGTGACATGGGGCATCGATTAAGTGAATCGGCAGCGCCAAAGCGAAATTTCATCGCAGTTCAACGAACCGTCACTTAATAACTAATGAATGCGACTCGGTTCTTTCTTTCATACCATTTTTAGGTTTTGCAATAACCAGCGGTCTATTATTTATTACATATTCTCCCCAAATACTACTTGCATTTATATTTTACCTATAAATTTTTCTTCAAGGTAAGTTACCACGAAGTAATATAAATAGGTAATTAGTAAAATAAAAATAATAGAACAAACTTTTAGAGACGATTTAAGATAATTTTTTTCTTTGCGTGCACCATCTTATGCTACAAGAAATCAATAATCGAGTTATATTAATGTCATTACTATTTTTTTAGATCCTGATCCCTTTTTACTGTGCTAATATAAAAACAGAACACAATAATTAATAGTAATAATAAAATTGCTTTATTGGGAATGAAAGTTTAAAATATTTAGGATAGTTTAGCTTAGGGCTACTCACCTTAACATTGTTTATAAGTTCCCAAAGGATGCTAATATAAGAGAACTGTTGTTCTATTTCGGAAAAAGAAAATATTCACATCATCAACAACGGCTCGATTATGCTCAGATCACTATCAAGTGATTTTATAATAAAGCCATGTGGCATAAAATATTTGAAAAATACTGACCCATTACAATATCACCCGATGGAAATTATGAAACTGATACTTAGCAAATATACAGGGTGTCTCACGAGAACTGAATCGATCGATATAGAGAAAAGTACACATCAGAAATTTTTGAAAATTTAGATAGTTACTAATGTCGGTGTGGCCAATCCAACTAAATTAATTAGAAGCATGGGGTACTTCCGGTTATACCGGAAGTCGATACCAACTTGCTTATTTTAAACGGAACACCCTATATATTTTCGACTTTTCGAGATGACAATAAAATTCTAAGTTCAGGCATGTAGCACACTCTATATCTAAACTCAGTAGTTTCGAATAGTTAACTATTTTGGAAATATTTGTTTATTTTTTTTTCTCCAAAACTATGAGTTGATCGGAGTTTATGACAAAACTGCACACACCGGCAAGTGAGTGAAGAAATAAAGAATACACGAGAAAGCAACAAACAAAGAAATAAAGAAAAAAGAGAGAAAGAAAATAAATGCAAAAATTTTAATACTTTTCTGCAAACATAACATAATATTTCAGAGCAGGATTTTTTAAGATATCACTGATAAATCGTGAGTTTTTGCGTTTAGAACCCCGTATATTGATGAATTTGTGCAAAAAATAGACAGCACCGGTATAAATTTGTAAAGTAAAATATCCATCACACAGCTCCATTTTTAACAATTGTTTTTCCAACAGTAGGCGAAGAATATTAATTTCCCTTTTACGGATACCAAACCAAACAGTATTGAAACTCTCTTTGTTTGAATATTTATTTTTAGCCTGCCAAATGTCGCTCAGACAAAATGTGGTTATTTCATTTGTTTCAACCACGGAGTTAATTAATGGTACGTCAAGGGAGTTTGGTAATTGATTTAAAACTTCCGACAGTTCAAAGTCTGTACGGTGTAAGGCGAGGGCGGAGGCTAGAACGTTATAATACATAACAGTAAATTTAGACAAATTTTCCATATTCATTGTTGCCGAGTACGCTTCTTCGGCCCTAGCGGCTGCTGTTAAATAGCCAAACGGTATTTTGGACTGCACTCATTTACTAACGCAGGCATGCTTTAGATGCTAGAAGCGTTTAAAGCATGCCATTGATATATCGATGAAAAATTTTAAACAGAATTCTCTGCTGAAAACACGAGGCTGTTCGGATGCAATAATAATAATAATAATAATAATAATAATAATAATAATAATAATAATAATAATAATAACAATAATAATAATAATAATAATAATAATAATAATAATAATAATAAGTGATAGTGATAGTGAATAGTGAACACTCCTACAATGGAGAAGGTAGTTATTTCGGCTGGGGATGTCACAGAAGCAGTGAACAAAACCCAGAATTGGAAGGCTCCCGGACCAGACGGTGTTCATAATTTTTGGCTGAAGAGATTACCAGTTGTTCACCCGCTGCTTGCCAAATGCTATAATTCTTTCCTCCAACATCCAGAATCTGTGCCATCGTATTTATCTACGGGCGTAACTTACTTGCTCCCAAAAGATCAGAACACGCATGATCCATCCAAGTATCGACCAATAACTTGTCTCTGTACTCTTTATAAAATCCTGACCTCATGCCTAGCAGATAAGATCTACTTCCACTTAGATCATTATAAGTTACTTGCCACAGAGCAGAAGGGATGTATCAAGCAGTCCCGAGGGTGCAAAGAGCTATTGACAATTGACGCCGTAGTAATGGGGCAAGCAGTCCACAAGTCACGTAATATCTATATGGCATATATCGATTATCGAAAAGCGTTTGACTCTGTGCCGCACTCTTGGTTGCTCAAAGTACTCAGTATGCATAAGATCGACAACACCACCATAACTCTATTGGAGCACCTCATGTCATCATGGGCCACTGTTTTGAGTCTTAACTGTGGTAAGGCACGGATTATGTCCAACATCGTGCCAATACGAAGAGGTATTTTTCAGGGAGACAGCCTTAGTCCATTGTGGTTTTGCTTGTCCCTCAACCTTTTGTCTGCACTACTGAATGGCACTGGGTATGGCTATAGGCTCAAGGGAGAGAACGAGGTACATTACATGTTGTCCCACTTGATGTACATGGATGATATCAAGCTGTATGCTGCGACAGATAGACAACTAAGTAATCTTCTCAAGGTAACTGAGAAGTTTTCTGATGATATCCGGATGTCCTTTGGTATTGATAAATGTAAAACACTCAGCATTGAAAGAGGGAAAATCACCCCACATAGATTCGATCTAGATATAAATGACCCTTTTGATGCCATGGAGCAAGGAGACTATTACAAATACCTGGGTCTCCTTCAATCAAAACGGATAGATCATAAAGATACACTGAACTGAACTTGTGGTAGGTTCCTTGTGAAACATCTTGAAAATAATCGTTAATAAATTAAACACTGCTTTTAGATGAATCAATCAATATATTATAAATACTCTACATATGTTTCGGCTTACTAGGCCTTTATCAAGAGTATTACATAGTGAATACTGATGCAGTATTCACTATGTAATACTCTTGATAAAGGCCTAGTAAGCCGAAACATATGTAGAGTATTTATAATATATTGATTGATTCATCTAAAAGCAGTGTTTAATTTATTAACGATTATGATCATAAAGATGTTCGCAACAAAGTTACAAAGATCTACTTGCAGAGAGTCTCAGCCATTCTCAAGTCCTGGTTAAATGGTAAAAATACTTTTAAGGCGATTAACACCTACGCCATTCCCATCCTAACATACACATTTGGTATTGTTAAGTGGCCTGAGACTGAGATTGAGAATGTGCTAAGATCTACTCGTAAATTGCTGACCAAACACCGAGCACACCACCCCAAGTCAGCAGTTGAAAGGCTTATATTACCCCGGAGTAAAGGAGGACGCGGACTAACTGACATTAAGTGGCTATGTCAGAAACAGATTACCAACCTCCAGCAATCCTTCCTTAGTCAAAACTCCCAATTGCATCAAGTGGTAGCTGAAGCTGATAGGTTTTACACCCCTCTGGATCTCCACCATGCTCATCCAGAAGACATGGAAACGGACAGTGCTCGAGTGGCAAACACTTTACGATGTTGGGCTGAGAAGCAGTTGCATGGGAGGCATGCTTATGACCTAAGAAGGCCTCAAGTAGACGAGGAGGCATCAAATGCTTGGCTGCACGATGGAGGCATATTTACAGAGACCGAGGGCTTCATGATAGCCATACAAGACCAGGTGATTGCCACAAAGAATTATCTGAAGTTCATTGTCAAGGTGGATATGGACAACGATAGGTGTAGGCGATGTCAACAGGCTTCCGAGACCATCCAACACATAACTGGGGCTTGTCAGGCATTAGCTGCTTCCGATTATCTAAAGCGGCATAATCAGGTGGGAAGGATAATCCATCAATCACTAGCACACAAGCATGGATTAGTTCAGAATACTGTGCCCTATTATCAGTATACGCCGGCACCAGTAATGGAGAATGAGTCCCACAAACTGTACTGGGACCGATCAGTTATCACGGATAGACCCACCCCCAACAACAGACCGGACGTAATTCTTATCGATAAAGTAAAAAGGGCAACTTTTCTAATAGACATTGGCATTCCTAACACCCATAATCTGGAGCAATATTATAATGAAAAAGTCACCAAATATCTCCCACTGGCCGCGAAAATTAAAGACCTCTGGCGGCAAGAGAAAGTGGTGATTTTGCCACTGATTATTTCCACCACAGGGATCATTACAAAAACGCTGACAAAGAATCTTCAGCAATTGGAAATTTCTCCTAGTTTGAGAAACCAGATTCAGAAAGCAGTTATTCTTGGCACTACATCCATAGTCCGATCATTTTTAAGTATTCCCGCTTAAGGATATCATCTTGCCGGAAAGGCCGATGATATTGTTGAAACCCACTAAAAAAAAAGTGGCGAGAAAGGAAAATAATAATAATAATAACATAATATCCACAACAGGAATAATACCACATGGCTTATACGTTACATTAGAATCATTAAATAGAAAATCCAATTTTCGGCCGTTTTAAAAAAAATCTCGTCCACTGTGTAGGTACTGATGAGAATTAAGGAGTTAGAAAAACTGTTTAATTAAATTTTTTTGCACAATATAAATTTAACTGAACGTTTTTTCTTGTACATTCCTCATCAATTAATTCTTTAACCCTCATGCATTTTTTATGTAATTGTGTGTTGCCCTTTACGTGCTTATAAATATTTAATTAACAAAGTTTCACTGTGAATAGAGCTCCAATAATTGAGTTAGACGTAACCGAAGACTTACTAATTATATTGAGCTCCCGATCGATTGCAAAAAAAACATCGTTTTTAATTACGTTTTGCCCTTTTTTCGTCTGAAATGCCAATTAAACAGAGGGTGTATCCGTATATGAAGTACTGCATATTATTTTTATGAGAAATATCGATACGCGAACGCGGGTTTTATCAAAGCTTTTGTTGATATTGCTTCGCGGCAATCAGTCGCCCATTCGATGTTTATTTCTAATTACTAGCTTGAAGTTTACCCCGTAGATCTAAAAAGCCGCGTTAGAGTTAAGAAATTGTTTCGCCTTAGGCTAGAATTATTTGGATTTCTCTGCAAATTACATTTTTTTAAAGACCTTTATTTCGTACTTTTAAATAATGTGGCAAAAGTCCGCATCGATGTACTTCTACTAAAAATTTTACAGAGGGTCAAGTGTCAGAAAAACCAGTTTATCGCGAATATCTCACCATCTATATACTTAAACGAAATATGTACCTTAGGAAATTGTCTGTAAAAAAGGATAATATCCTGCGAATTTTCAAATAATGATATATACCTATATTGGAAAAACGCCTTAAATGAGAAACAGATCATTGTGGTAGTTTTTCTAGATTTCCGCAGAGCTTTTTAGTCATTAGATAGATACAAGTAAAAAAATACGGATTAGGATATAAAATTGGGAAGTGGATGACCAATTATTTAGAAAATAGAACGCATGAATGACACATCCTTACCAAAAGAGATGATATTCGGTGTACTGCAAGGAACCGTCACGGGGCCTAACCCGTTTGTTCTGTACATAAATTACATTATGAAGTACGCAAAAAATGTAGCATATAATTAACTGCTGACGACACATTAATATACCGAGTTGGTGATAATGACGACTCGACTATAAACATAATAAATGTTGAGCTTAATGAAATAGAAAAATGACTGGATATGAATAGCCTTAGCTTAGATACAGATAAAACTAAGTTTAAGGTAATTAAAAGTAAATACAGTCGAGTAGACAGAGTAAATAATCAAGGAGTAATCATTAATGGAACAAAACTTGAGCAAGTTAATGAGTTCAGGTATTTAGGTGGAATTATTGAAGATCATTTAACGTTCTCCGGAGATGCTGTTTACATTACCAAACAAAGCTAAAAAATTTAATGTGATGGGACGTATAGGAAAAGATTTAAGTACATGAACGAAAATAACCATATACAAAACAATTATTTTACCACATTCTTTATAGGATTTTGCAAAAATGAAATCTTTGCATTCTTATGCAAAGATATCACGAATATTTTTACAGATAGTTTTTCTTTTTAGTTCTCATATATACTTTTTTCTGCTGTTTGCAAAATCCTATAAAGAATATGTTTCATTACAATTATAAGCAAACAAATAATATATCACTTTTAAATACTTTACCACATTTCAACTTTTGATCGACAATGCTATTTCTAGTTAGTAATTCTGAAATAAATATGTTACAGAAAAAAACAAAATCAAGCATTACGAATTATTCTAAACCGTAACAAATAAACAAATATAACATGAATGCTTGATGCTACGAAGTTATTGGGTGTGAAGCAAATTATAATTTTTATTACAATGACTTTTATTTACAAAACATTACACGAGTTAGTGCCAAAACATGTATCAGAATATTGTACCCCCGTGAGGAAAATTCATGAATATACACAAGATCAAGAGAGAATTTATATATTCCAACAGTAATACAAGATATAGCCAGGTAACCTATTTCACAATGGATTTAAATCATATAAAGAACTACCAATTTCTGTAAGGATGCTATTAATAAAGTATTATTATTTATTATAAAGAAAAATTACGTGTAAAAACCATTTTCAGTTTAGTGCTGAAAGGTGTGGTTGGCCACTAATAAAAATATATAACGATCTACCCGATGTAACGAAAAATTTTTTTTTCGTTGAAGCATCCGTGCTACATAAATTTGAATTACCCGCGGTAAACGCGTTGGCGTTTACCGCGGGTAATTCAAACAAGTGCCCATACGCGGGTAGAAACGTCAATGAGGCCATTTTTAATATCGAAGCTTCTTCACTTTCGCTTCCGCCGCTGGTGAGTTGAGATCGTTTACTTACTCTTTAACGGATTTTCACGTTTATTTCTTTAATCCTTTGGTTGTTGAATATATTTGATTATTAAATGATGCCATATTATTGAGTTAACGTTGCTGTAATTTTTGGGAATTATTAAAGGATATTCCGTGTAAATGAATTTTTATTGAGGCACGTGTTTGTGCGATTCCAGTGTCCACTGGGCACATGTATCTTTGTTAACTCATTAATTATCGTGGCAATTTTGTATTTTGTGATCTCTTGAGACACAATACTGTGGTGTTTTATCATTTTTTTAGACTATTGTGGACGAGGATTAACCTCGGAATATAATCAAGGGATAAATTAGAATTTTGTTTCTTAATCGTGTGTAGACAATCTCATCTCATTAAGAGTCGAAACCTGAAGTCATTTTGTCGCATTTAATTAACCTCGTGTTAGTACCGGAGGTTAAGAGATAATTTTTTATTAGTTTATTTTTCGGGAGACCAAGCCCATAATTTTTTTGCTATATTTGTTACAATATTAGGTTTTTTTCAGATAGTAATTCAGATATTTTCTCTCTAATTCTAACTAAATTTTGTTATCTTTATTCAAAATTTTGGTCATAACCAGTGTCAGCCATTTTGTTTACGGCTAAAATTTCATGAGAGTAGAGTTTTCTCATGTATTCATTTCATTCATTATTATATTAATCAGTAGCTTATTCATATATTTTCAGAAGTAAAATTTTACCGATACTCAGGTTTTTTTGTTAAATTGCTAATAGTTTGGTTTTGCAGTGACCTTCGTCACCATAGTTTTTTTGTAGTTTTTCTTGTAATTCGTTTATCTCAAGTAAAATGTCTTGCCAATTAATTTTTTCATTAGACAGGAATTAAAATTAAAGTTTTCTTTTTCTCACAATTTAAAATTTTTTGTTATTGTCAACTGGTTCCTTACACTACCCGTCTTTTTTATGTAAAACCTTGGACCAATCGAAGCACCGCGGAGAAGTTGGATAGGCGAGAACTTAATACTCCTTAGCTGGACATTTTTTTCCAAACGCAGCGTCTCCCTGGAAAATCCTCGTAAACCAGGACATGATCATTATTTAGTCCTCATTCCCAGGTACCTGTGGCCATCGCCAGGGTTCGACCTCGTTGGAACTCTTCGCTATCCACGAAGGTGAGTAAGCCTAAATCTCCGTAAAAAATTTCTCCGTTGGTCAGAAAAAAAAATCTTGTAAACCAGTTGATTGTTTCTTAAATTGTAATTTTTTAATTAAACTTCAAATATACTTTGTTCAAATAATATTCATGTTTTTGTCTGTTAAAACTAATTAAATCAAATTTTTCACCATTAATATTTTTAATAATTTGTAAAGTGTTGTAAAATGTTTGCTTATACTTATGTTAATATATTATTTGTTTTATATTTGATTTTGATTGTTTTCTCCCTCTGATAAGTTTGCAAGAGTGTTATGTACTGAATACGCTGGTGTCCAAATTCTTTGTAGTTTATTAAAGTTTTGTTTGGTTAACTTGACAATCAAATAATTGTTCAAAAAATTATATAACCTCGACCAGCCCTGAGCTAACTGGTTGCTACTCTTTCATAGCTTCCTCAGCAGCCAGCTGCGAAAGTTGTGGTTGCACCGATTGTATTAAAAGTTTACAAAGTGTCAAATTATAGAAATTGAAACTAAAAGAACTGTTAATTAAAAAGCTCACCATACTATTCATTGGCCAAATATTACGTAGATATTTTTTAACCAAGTGTAATCTGTGATTTGACACGATTTCATTAGTTTGTAACTTTGCATGTAAAAAATCTCGCAACTCAACCTTCCCTCACTTCCAGATGTCGCATTGGCTTGAAATTTTGCATGTGTATATGGTTCACGTGCAATACATTTTGGCATTTCTTATAGAAAGAAATGGAGTGTATTATTTTTGAGGTATGAAAAAATGAAGTTATTTTCATTCTATTTTGAATATGTTACTGCGACTAGGATTTTTGCTTGCCCGTTCTATGTTATTTCTATGTGTACATGTTAATTACATTATCCAATTGCTTTACCTATACTATAACTGGGATACACAGCATTTGAACATTTTAAATAAATAAAAAGTAATTTTAGACCATTTTTTACATAAATTACACTTTGGTAAAATTCCATTCTTTCATTCGAACAACGCGCGACGGTGAGCCAGCGAGCGAGGTAAAACATAGGCACATCTTCTATTTGTACTGCGGAGTATCCGCAATTCAATTATTTTTGAAGCAAATTGTTTAAGTTACAATTACGGCGGTTACAAAGCTAAAGCTACATTTGTCAGCCAGCCTCATTCCACTTCAGTCAGCTCGGATTTAATAACTTAAAAGTTTAGTTTTAGTTGAAAACAAAACACGTATCATTCACTGGAATTGAAACAGAAAATATTGTTTCCCGGATAGTCTCTAAAAAAAAAGCAACAAGCAAGTATGAAACCCAATTTGCTAGTCTTTATGTATTTATTTAATTAAGAACACAGCTGTCCAGACATACAAGCATGTATAATTAGGGGTCAGAAAACCGCTGCACCCCCTCAAAAACGATCCCTAAGACCTTACATTTATTTCACTACATTTAGTTTACATTTTTTTTTTGTAGAGTCATAAATCTAAATCAAGAACCAACCTCTGTCTGACCCGTTTGGCGCAGAGGTTTTTTCATTAAAATTTTTAAATATTTTTCAGTGGCAAAATACCCAATAAAAAGTAAGAAAATCATAAATCTTATTAAAAAAGTTATGTAATTTTAATATAATATTTCATTTTCAACCCCCTTAAAACCATCCACTTGATCCTTAGAATTTTTTTACTATTATTAGTGCATTCAGTAGTACAATATTATCGTACCTACAAAGTTTTACAATTTTAGAACTAAATAAATTTTTTAAACCCCCTCAATAACCACCCAATTTAGGTGTCTAAAATTTTTTCAATATTTTTCCGCTCATACTATTAGAGATACTATTTATTTCGTGCTATAGCGGCGATTGCCAGCTGGATGGTTGGCTCATGTATATACAGGGTGTCTCGCTTAAATGTGGAACAAGCCTGTAACTCCTTTGTTTACTGACCGATTTGATTTTTTCTTTTTTAGTAATGTAGTGCTACATAAACTCTATTCTTAAATAACACAGATGATTTTTACAACGCAAAACGTGGCTTACTGCGAGATATTTTCAAGGTCAAAAATCAGTCATTCATATTAGCGATTTTTTTTTCAAAAAACTGATTACATATTCTTTTTCACCGTCCCTTTAAACACTGTTCCTCAAAGTTTCATATAAATCGATTGTTGCTTTTCGACTTTATTAATTTTTTTACGAATAAAAATTATTAATTAAATAAAACCTAAATAATTAATTTCTAATACCATTTTATTTTTTTCCATAATGAATATAAACAAAAAATAAGTAATATTACATTAAAAACACCTGAATATGAATATAGAAACTAACACAACGAATTATACATTTTAAATCGAACAACTAAATAAAAAATTTAACAGGAGTAATATTTCAGTTTTAAGTAGGAATATAACACAAGTCAACTGAAATATTTAAATAATCTAAATTGTAGTTCCTTCTATTAAGTACTCATTGACAAAAATACATTTTTCTACTATCCTTCTGTTATTAATAACAACTTGTCGCAGTTGTTGTCGAGTAATGGCACGACAAGCAGCGGTAATTCCGTTTATTAATTCGTCTATGATAGTTGGGCGGTCCTTGTATACTTCTTTTAACAGACCCCATAAAAAATAATCTAATGGGGTCAAATCTGGAGATCGAGGTGGCCACCCGATGATAGGGCTGTTTTGCCCGATCCATTTGTTGGTAAAATTCAGTTTGCGCAAACAATTCTCGATTTTGGGCTGAGGATAACGAAAATCCACATTGGGCTATCAACTGTAGAAAACAGTACTCGCACAAAATTAATGTTTGGTGTGGGATTCTAAACCAAACATTAATTAGGCCATACAATTCCTCCAAAATGATTTGTGGGAAGCATTACATGATATGCCTATCAGCCCGTCAGCAAAGGAATAATTTATATTTCCAGTTAGATGGAGCCTCCATACATTACTCTTTAGTTGTGAGAAACTGGCTAAACCAGAATTTTCCCAACAAATGGATCGGGCATAACAGCCTTATCATCGGGTGGCCACCTCGATCTCCAGATTTGACCCCTTTAGATTATTTTTTATGGGGTATGTTAAAAGAAAAAGTATACAAGGAGCGCCCCGAGACGAATTAATAAACAGAATAGCCGCTGCTTGTCGTGCTATTACTCGACAGCAACTGCGAAAAATTGTTATTAATAACAGAAGGAGAGTAGAAAAATGTATTTTTACCAATTGGGACTTAATAGAAGGAACTATAATTTAGATTATTTAAATATTTAAGTTAAATTGAGTTATATTCCTATGTAAAACTGAAATATTGCTCTTGTTAATTTTTTAATTTTGTTCGATTTAAAATGTATAATTTGTTGTGCTAGTTCTTATATTCATATTCAGGTGTTTTTGATGTAATATTACTTATTTTTTGTTTATATTCATTATGGAAAAAAATAAAATGATGTTAGTAATTAATTATTTGGGTTTTATTTAATTAATAATTTTTATTCTTAAAAAAATTAATAAAGTCCAAAAGCAACAATCGATTTATATGAAACTTTGAAAAACACAGTTAAGAGGGACGGTGAAAAAGAATATGCAATCAGTTTTTTGAAAAAAAAAAAAATCGCTAATGAATGACCGATTTTTGACCTTGAAAATATCTCGCAGTAGGCCACGTTTTGCGTTGCAGAAATCATTTGTGTTATTCAACAATAGAGTTTATGTAGCACTATGTTATTAAAAAAAAAAAAGTTCACATCGGTCAGTAAACAAAGGATTTATAAGCTTGTTCCACATTTAAGCGAGACACCCTGTATAATGTTCTCGCTTAGGGTGCTGTTGGAATAAAACACAAATTAACATGTCAGACGCTGCCCATCTTTCGGCAGACACTTTAGCCACAATTTTTGGACATTCTTACATAACAGAATTCATTCTTTGCAAATTTCTTTTCTTTTCTTTTTGTACATTTTTGTTTTAAATTCACTTAGTTTTTTAAATTCTCCTCAGAAAATCATAACTTAACCAAGACTTTCTTAATTAAAAAATGTATTCAAATCATAAATTATTTTTAACCAAAAACTCTGCGGCATCGCCGACTGTTAGCAATGTTAAGTGTCCAATTGCATGGAGCAGATAAGACATTTTAGCACTCACCTGTATGTCTACCACCAAGGACTGAGCTTGTCTTTTTTTACCACATTCTTGTACCTTTTATTAATTATTTTAAATATCTTTAATTATAAACATTTTTTGCCATCAGCTTTTTTAAATCTTTTATACAAGGTATAGGAGTAAAGTTTTATGTGTTAATTAGTTTAAGTTTTTATCGGCGCCGTACTCATCCAGTCACTTAATTCTACGGCTTTTCCCACCGTGTATATCTGCTGGTTCCGAGTACGTGCGTCAAATGAGATATTATATAGGTTAATAAAAATAAAAACATTTTAATTGAATTGATTGCCTAGGGTGAGAGAGGTCTCGGGTTCAACTCCTAGACCCACTGAACTTTAAACAAAAATTATAACAATTAATGTATTTTTTCACAAATTCAGGTTTGATTTGACGCCAGAAATAATGTTTTCCTTTTTTTTCCTATAGTAATTTCATTCTTTCGTGTGATTTCTTTAGGTTAGGTTGTTTTTTATTTTGCTATCTAATTTATTTTATTTATTTATCCCAATACTTTTTTACCGAATAGGTAACCAATTGCAGGGTGGGAACATTACAATAGAGAATACGAAAACTATATTATAAACTAAAAACTAATCTAATTAAACTATCTCGACATAAAACGATACAACGATGTAAAAATATTATAATAAAATAGAGATATAAAAATAATTATAGGAGAAGTACAAAAGAGAAGGCTATAAATCATAAATTAAGTTGTTTAATAGAATTAACACTACAGTTCAATATATCAAGCTGATCTTGCTGTAGATTATAATTGTTACGTATGAAATATAAAGGTGAACATTTTATTAAGTTAGTTCGATGGGTAGGAAGACAGAAGAAAGTATCACGATTCCAACTTGCTATACGAGGAAAATGTATTTGTTCTAAAATAAGAGGGCAATCAAACATGTTATTTATAATTTTGTAAAGAAACAGTATTGAATGTATTATTCTTCTATTTTCCAAGTTAAACATGTGAAATCTGTCCAGCATAATATTTTGCGAATAACCAGTTATTGGGTAGGTACCATCTTCAACAAAGCACAAATACTTAACAAAACGGCGCTGAACATTCTCAACATTATTTATGTAAATATCATATCCTGGGGACCATATCAACGAGCAGTATTCCAATTTTGATCGTACAAATGAATAGTACAGCAACTTCATAATATTAGTGTTGCTAAATCCTTTACAGGTTCTTATTATAGAACCTAAACTTTTTAAAGCTGATGCGATGGTGAAAGTAAAACTAAGGCACTTATCAAAAAAACTCCAAGATCCTTTACTGTATCAGGTCTCTGCAAAATTTGACCGTTTATATGATAGTTGTAATCGATGGTATAACGCACTTTAGAGAAAGTGAGCATGTTACATTTGGATATGTTAAGAGGCAAACAGTCGGATAGATTGACGATTTTTAGGTTATTTTGAAGATTTTCACAGTCATTTATTCATCGTTTTCTATTACGCAATATATTCTCATATGATCAGCATATAAGATGCTCTCTACAATATCATTTATGGAAACAACAAACATAAGTGGGCCCAGTACAGAACACTAGGGAACACCGGAAGTGAGCAGTGCGCCAAACGACCTGTGACTACGGTATTCCACATACTGACGCCTGTTCTTTAGATATGAAGAGAAGAAATCTAATTGCATCACTGACAACCCAAACTTACTCAATTTATCTAATACCGTGATCCAGGCGGTCTAACGCCTTGGAGAAATCCGTGTAAACGATATCAATTTGCTTGTTCGCGTCCAGTTCCTTGGAAATGTATTGCGTGATACATGCGAGGTTGGTCCCAGTGGATCTACCGGGAATAAAGCCATGTTGGTTAGATATAATATGACCATGTACGTTATTAGATAATGACGTATGCAAAGTGATCTCAAAAACTTAATTGTACTGGGTCTATAATTTTCAGCTGCCCCCTTGTTGACTTTTAAAAACGGGACATAGGTGAGAATACTTCCATACATCGGGAAATGTACATGTTTTTAGTGACAAATTAAATATTGTTGTGAGAGGACCAGTAAAGATGGCAGCGCAGTCTATGACAATAAAAGCAGGGATGTCATCTTATCTTTAGTTAACTTGGGTCTGATTTTCTTTAACGATTTAAGTACAGAAAAGGATGTTAATGGTGAATTGGAACTATTACTACTGGTGTCTTCGTGAGAACGATATTTTTCTTCGTCATGGTTAGGTTTCAAGTATGCAGTTTGAAAGAAATTAGCAACAGCGTTGACAATACCCTTGTTAATAATTATTATCGCTGCAGGCAGTATTAGCGTCGAAGACAAAAAAACGGAGTGCGGAGGTTATCTCCGCCTTTTTTACATAAACTAACGCAAAATATTGGAATTTTTCGACTTGCGCTCCCGTCAGGGGGTAAAATCATGTAAGCAGAGAAAAGTTGGTATCCGAGAAGGGCAAGAAACATTTGCGCCGCTCTTGCAATTAAAAATAAATTTCCAAGTGGCGCAAATGTTCCTTGTCCTTCTCGGATACCACCTACTGACTTTCAACGGGCGACCCTGACCTACCTCAAAATTGTTCCGCTGTTCAATATTACCTATATTTCACCAAACACCAACAGTTCCCGCTCAAACAGCTGATTGAAGTAAAGATTATAATTTTATAAACTAACGGGAGTAACGGGTCCGCCACGATGTCGTATTAAGAATGACGTTACCTACTTGACGGGAGCGCAATCGGCAACCGTCCGACAGGAGTGTAGATACGGCGTTAGTTTAATATATGAACAAAAATCGGAAATTTTGGCGTCATTCCAGGTCCGTACTAAGGTAATAGTAAAAAAAAAATAGGCAAAATGGAAAATATTTGTTGTCAAAAATTGTGTATTCATTATTTTTACAATAATAATAAAATAGTAATAATAATAATACAAACAATAATAAAAATAATGTTACTTTATTTGAAACAGCCACAATACAATATGCCTATGTTACATTTAGCCCAGTCGCCAAGAGTTTTAAGGCGTCACTAAATGTTATATGGCTAAAATTTTCAGGATAAGTATTTTTTGTGTGTGTAGAATATGATAAAAAAAGTTTACAGATGTAAGGTGCCGGCGATCCCTAAAAGAATCGAAAATATTGGCCGAAATTAACACGAAATATAAACAAATATATTAAAAAATTAATAGCACTGGGCGAATTTCACATAAAAAATGTATATGAAGTTTTTTGTACGATCTAAAATTCAGGCTCCAGATTTTTTTTGTTTAACCCTCGAGAATGGATATTGTGAAATATAACAGGGATAAAATTTGGTATTTTATAATTTAACTTACAGATAGAATGAGCAGCACCGAATCTTATTTTACCAGTTATGTGGCAATGATCTTTCACTTTTACGTCACCTTCTTTAAAGGGTTTCTCACATATACCGCAAACGGTTGCATTGTTAAAATTCTCTATCTCCGATAATGTTAGAGGAGCCATTGGTGTTACATCTTTCAAATATGTATTATAAATTTCTCTTACATCAGATTTTATACGTGATACAAAAACCTTAGCAGCATCAGATCCTCTATATAGTTCAAACTTGGAAAGGGAATTATCAAAAGAACATTTTATGAAATATGCGAAAGAATACGGCTCATAAGTAAGGCACGCGAAGCGTACGCGGTCTCGCTACACTTAATATGTTGTAATTTTTTAACTAATTAATGAAATTGAGCTCAATAAGGCTTAAATGAAAGAAGAAACATGTGACTGTCGGATTATTATATCTTCAAATGTAAAAATGAATGTATGTGGAAATAGTATATATATGAAGTCGAATATGAAGAGATCTCCGATGAAATCAGTAAAGGCGCTACCATTTCTACAATTTTTAAAATAAAAACCTGAACTTTCATATATTATTCTTGAATTAATACATAAAAGATTCGATTAATAGGCATGCTAAATATTTTTTTTAATAAAAGATATTAACGTTTATTTTACACCTAGTTTCACGAATCTTGGAGCAAAGAAAAATGTTTCTCCTATTCTCATAAAAATAAAGAGGGTTAATTTAATTTTTAAGGTAAATTCCCTTGAAGCATCTTAAAAGTGCACATTTCAAAGTTTAAAAATCGTATCTACAGAAATCTAATAACGCGATTTAAACCAGTGTTAACGTTAGTTATACATATCAAATGTTACCACATTCTCAAAATTTTTAATGTTGGAAGTGTACATCTTCAAAAATAAATTTCTGAGATTTTTTTCACCCATCGTGTATTTTTATACATTACATCAAGAGTGATATATGAAAGTTCCAGGTTTCTATCTTAAGAATTGTAGAAGTTGTAGAGCTTTTACCGATTTCATAGGAAATCTCTTTATGTTTAACTTCATATACCGGGTGAGTCACGAATTGCGTTCGCCCCGATATTTCCTAAAATATTTGGAATAGAAAATTGAAATTTGGGGGCCTTATTATACGACTAAAATGCCATCTTTTCAATAAAAAATCAAGTTTGGTGCACATCCGGTTTGACCGGAAATGTCCACAACTTTCGATTTTTAAATGGAACACCCTATATATTTTTACATTTTTGGAACCTAGAGGAAATTTTGAATACAATACATCCATTTTGGTCACTTTTTGATAAACATTAAAAATTTTATTAAAAAATCTATTTCTGAATCCAGAGTGCTGTGGTACCCAAAATATATTTTAGTTTCTGTGCTACGTTATTATAAAAATAAAAAGAGCAATACGATTGCATTACTTAATTCTCTAGAGGCGTTTAAAATTTTTAAATGTGATTTTTACCCACTAACTCGGTTTTTTTTAAATGGGAATTTAATCGTTCACCAACATTTTTAAATACCTCATTTTCACACGAATCTAATGATACCAAAATTTTGAAAATCCGCTCAGAAATATTTGAGATTTCAGCCAAAATACAATGTAACCAAGCTTTTAGAAACATGCGGCTAATAGATAATAGATTAGTGGGCTTTGGAAACTAAAATGGCACATTTCTGTGTAAATCTGGTAACCTAATAACATTGGAAAAATCACAGTAGCCATTGAATGTAATAATAATAATCAGCTGTCAGACAGATACAAAATAAAGCGTTGCGGAAATCTTTGAGCAAAAATTAAAGAAAATGAATAATTTTAGTAGAAATGAAAAGGTCGATATGTTACTGATATATGGAGAGCGTCTCAAAAATTCAACTGCAGCTGCAGAACTGTATCAGCAACGATATCCCAACAGACGTCATCCAAGCAGACACTTGTTTGCCAGAGTGGAACAAGAATTAAGAAACGAACCCAATCAACAAGATGACCATCAAACATTTATTGTAAGTGAGGACAAAGAAATTGATGTATTAAGATTTGTCATGGTACACCCAACAACATCAACAAGGGAATTGTCAATGGAATGCGACATTAGTCAGTCTTCGGTTTGCAGAATTTTAAAGAAACATAAGTTTCGGTCTTATAAATACCAAATACACCAACATCTTTATGGAGATGATAACGACAGGAGGCTAGTATATTGCAACTGGTTCTTAAATGCAGTACAACAAAACAAAGGTTTTCCTTTTCATATTTTATATTCAGATGAAAGTAGATTTACGAATCAAGGTATGTTTAACAGAAATAATACTAGGTACTGGGCTCAAGAAAATCCGAGGTTGGTAGGGCGGGGGAATATTCAGGAAAGATTTGGATTTAACTGTTGGCTTGGAGTACTTGGAGATCGAATAATTGGACCCATATTTTTTGATGGAACACTTACTGGCGAACGATATTTATTCTTTTTACAAAACCAGACAGCAGAATTTCTTGACTTACTTCCTCTTGCCTATTTACAAAATCTGTTTTTCCAACAAGATGGTGCTCCCCCACATAATTCCAGAAGAGTGATGGAATATTTAAACAACTTGCATGGTGTACGCTTTATCGCAAATCAAGGTCATATCAGGTGGCCTCCTAGGTCACCTGACTTAACACCCCTCGACTATTATGTATGGGGCACTCTCAAAAATAAAGTTTATAAAACTTCTTCAAATACCCGTGAAGAGCTGCAAAATACAGTTGTACGGGCTCTTAATGAAATAACGCCGGCTGAATTGCGTAGAGCCATTCAAGCAACTGTACGCAGAGCCGAATTGTGTATAGAAAAAAATGGTGGACATTTTGAACAATATCTATAAATGTCAATTTATGGTTAAATTATATTAATTATTTTAAAGATACCTACTGTTACCTAGTTTAAGTTTAATTGTTCAAACGGAATTGATTTTTATTTATTTATAGGCCCGATATTTATGTTAATCTAAATAAAACTCTGAAAACCGAACTGATGTCGCATTCTATTGCAAATGTCCTTGTGGATGTAATTGTGTTTACCTCCACATACCTATGCTAAACTTAATTGTAACGTTCTTTGCGCTCACAATTATTAAATGTTTGATAGCTCAAGATTGCCTATAACTACACAAGTCTGTCTGACAACTGATATTGTTTCATTACATTCAATGGCTACTATTAGTACTACATTTTAGTTTCCAAAGCCCACTAATCTATTATCTATTAGCCGCATGTTTCTAAAAGCTTGGTTGCATTGTATTTTGGCTGAAATCTCAAATACTTCTGAGCGGATTTTCAAAATTTTGGTATCATTAGATTCGTATGAAAATAAGGTATTTAAAAATGTTGGTGAACGATTAAATTCCTATTTAAAAAAACCGAGTTAGTGGGTAAAAATCACATTTAAAAATTTTAAACGCCTCTAGAGAATTAAGTAATGCAATCGTATTGCTCTTTTTATTTTTATAGTAACGTAGCACACAAACTAAAATATATTTTGGGCACCACAGCACTCTGGGTTCAGAAATAGATTTTTTAATAAAATTTTTAATGTTTATCAAAAAGTAACCAAAATGGATGTATTGTATTCAAAATTTCCTCTAGATTCCAAAAATGTAAAAATATATAGGGTGTTCCATTTAAAAATCGAAAGTTGTGGGCATTTCCGGTCAAACCGGATGTGCACCAAACTTGATTTTTTATTGAAAAGATGGCATTTTAGTCGTGTAATAAGGCCTCCAAATTTCAATTTTCTATTCCAAATATTTTAGGAAATATCGGGGCGAGCGCAATTCGTGACTCACCCGGTATATACAATTTCCACATACATTCGTTTTTATACTTGAAGATATAATAATCCAATAGTCACATGTTTCTTCTTTCATTTAAGCCTTGTTGAGCTTAATTTCATTAATTAGTTCAAAGGTTAAAATAAATTTAGTGTAGCGCGTCCAAGACCGCGCATGCTTCACGAGCCGTACTTATGTGTCACCACGTTCCATTCTCGTGCCTAAAACCTTTTTGATCGTACAAAAAAACTTCATGTACGTTTTTTATGCGAAATTTTCCCCTCTATCGCCTAGTGCTATTAGGTTTTTGATATATTTTTTATATTTCGATTCTTTTATGGGTCGCCGGCACCTTACAGCTGTAAACTTTTTTATCGTATTCAACACAAAAAAAAACTTGTCCTGAAAATTTCAGCCGTATAACATTTAGTGACGCCTTAAAACCCCTGACTACTGGGTTAAATGTAACATAGGTATATTGTATTGTGGCTGTTTGAAATAAAGTTATTTTATTTTCATTGTTGTTAGCATTATTAATATTACTATTTTATTATTATTGTAAAAATAATGAACACATAATTTTTGACAACAAATTTCATAATAAATATTTTACATTTTGCGTATTTTTTTACAGTATTACCTTAGTACAGACCTGGAATGACGTCCAAATTCCGATCTTTGCATATGAAATAACACCGGATACTTCGCCATTTGTTAGAATAGAAACGGATGTGGCGTTCCAAGAAATGGCGAAGGATCCGGTGTTAAACAAAGAAAACTGTAAATCTTGGAATCGGCACACGCAATTTGCACTAAACATGGCTAGGGACCATCTCGCATCTCTCGTTTGAAACAAAAAGAAGAGTGCGAAATTACATAATAATAATAATAGTAATGAATGATATATTGCCAATTTAAGACTAAGTTTACCATACAGCACCCAAATTAGAATGAAACATTCTCAAATTCTGTTTTGTACTTCCGCAAATTTCCGCGACACGCACTGTACGATTATTACATAAACAACAATAATTTAATAAAGCATCTGAGTTTTTCTCTTTTACGAGCCAATTCGCAGCATCCCTCTCCTGTCGACCCTGCTTTGCATGTCAGACATTTCCGTTAATGAATATCATGACTTCTCGAGACGGCTGTACCCCAGAGACCTCACCACGCTTACGTTTCCATTCCTATTGTTTTCTAATTAGGGAATTAAGCACGTCGGGTGGTAGCTGTGGGGAACAAAGGAAAAATTCGGAAATTCTGTTTTAAATTAGATGTAATTTGCCACAGATGCGGTGAGGAATTATTCTTTTTTTTTCTTCCCTGTAATTAGTGAAGTGGTAATTTGTATTTTTCTCTCTTAGCCCACGTTAAGATTTACATAAAGATTAGATGGAGGCTGGCTTAAATTGAGATGGAAGAAGCGTTTTTTGTTGGCTTTTATCTCCGGTACGTTTATAGATTTAATGAAACAGTTTATATTCGTTATATCATGTTTTATGTATGTACCGAATGTACTCGAATATCATGATTTCTTGAGAAATCGTATAGCTTAGGCACAAAGAAGTTTTAGAAAAAAAAATTACAACCGGGGTTTTTCAGAGGAAGTATATAACTGTATATAACTATTGTACCTAAAACCCAACAGTTGAAAATTAGTGCGTCTATGTCTAATTAACAAGCTAAAAAAACTACATTTTGATATGCTTTTTATCCCTGTTGGGATGATTCAGTACATTTTCAGCAGAGGGCGTAAGAAGGCTCAGTACATTTTGACATGTTTTATTTTTCTTTTTTTTTTTTCTTTTTGCATTGACTAAAGTAAAGGCTCACTACATTTTGAAACACAGAAAGAGCATCGGTTCATCGGAATGATGATATTTTAAATATTACATTACATTATTTTTTTGCACCTATATCGCAATTTGTAATATTTTTTTAAATAATTCTATGGTATGCATTTTCGTAAATAACTCGTTAATTTTAAAATTTTCCAAAAAAGTCTATTTCAGATTTTTTGTCCAAAAACGTTCGTGCCTTATACTGGTTATAAAGATTGATCGACGGGAAAGTTAATTTTATTAGGAAACTGTTCGGAATTTGTAGAATTTATTAAAAAAATCAAGTTTTCCAGGATTTGTAGATTCGCTTTTGAATTATCAAATTTCTCACAAACGTCAACTAATAGACCTAATCGAGCTCTACAATTGCCATTTTTTGAAATCAAAATCGGGCCTTCGGTTCGGGAAATTCCTACTCGACCCTGGAAAAAATACCTGTGGTTAACGGATTCGGGCCGCCAGCAATGGGCTTCATTTGTGGCCGTGTACCTTTGATTTCACCAAGTTTCATCGAAATTGATCGATATTCTGGACAGTTATCGTGCTTCCTAGCCCGATTTCGAGAAAACTAGTTTTTTGCAAAAACATTCAATTTTCATTTGTTTCTCGACATATCTCTGGTATACTTATTTGTGGAGCTTTGCCAGCGGCACCATTCCCTTCTTGAAATATCTCGATCCGGCTACACGTTACCGAGGGGTGGGGGGGGTTACAGAAAAATAAAAAAGCGCCGAGACTACATAGAAATGATAGTTTTTATCAGTATTTATCACGTCTGTGGAATGCGAAAGATCATTTTCGACATTACAGTTGATATTTACTGTTGTTAAAGAAATCGTCTCGCACATAAAAATTTAGAAAAAAACACTTTTGAAGTTGATTCTGAAGCCACGTAGTTCAGGAGGTGAAAGCTGTGATGAAATGCAGAGTTATAATAATCCCCACCAGCAGTATCTTAGTATACAAACACACATACCGTATACTTTGAAACTACGAACACTCAGTAAAAGTATATAGTTAGAAACTTAAAGTGCTGTGTAGATTTATAACAATTTATGTGTGAAACATGTGTACCTACATATATTTATTATGCCAAAATACATCATAAACTCATAAGGTAGGTACGTATTACATTTAATTTTGTAAGAGAGAACAAACTTACATTTAATATTTTGATGTAAAATTTCATATGTGCGAAAAGAAATTGTATTGGTTCATGATGTGCCTTATAATGAAATATCCTTGAAATTCGAAAAAAACGTTAAAAATGTCGAAAATACTAACAAATATGCTCTGCTTGAGACATTTTTAATGCAATTTACTGTAGGATATTTTATATCAATTACATTATGGTTCGTTAAACCGCCTTATTGAAATAGCCATCACATACCTCAATGTAAGCGTTATCTAATAGTCTGTTTATTATAATGTAGTTTTTATTGTATAATGTATGTTTCATTATATTATGTAGGTTTTATTACATTTACGCCATCTCTTTTATTAAAAGTATACAGGGGGTCCCAAATTTAAAGTGACATAGACCGATGAGAGAAAGAGTACACTTTTCAGTTCAAAACACCCCCACACTTACCCTTGAAAGTGAATGGTTTTCGAGATACAGAGTATTTTATGATTCTTGACTGAAACTAAAATTCACCATATATTTGGAATGGTTGGACGTATTTGGATAAAAGCTGGTACGCATATAGTGTACTCCTATTCCAATTAACAGAATAATTTAGTTTGTAAAAATTCCAGGACAGGACTCAATTTTTATTATTTTGCATTTAGGGTCAATTACATCACTGTATATCAGTTTTTTGTAAATGGCGGATAACTATTGAAATGTCTATGGATTATTCCGCAAAACACTGTCATAATATTCGATGGCACGTTTATGGTTACTTCCTAGCAAATTTTCGAAAATAATGGTGAATGATATTTAAATTCTACAAAATGCGCAAACAACCAGTTAACGTCGCTATTTTATTAATTTTACTTAAACACTTGTTTAATAATTATTTAATGTATTATTGTTACTTAAATTTGATTCTAATTGCACTTACAATTTGTACGGCAGGATGCAATATTCCATAGAAAAACAGTTTGCTTAAAAATAAAAGTAGGCGTGTGTCAATTCTGACATTTATAGTTTAATACATAGCAATGTAAGTCACCTTTAGAAATTAAGTCTAAGTATTCAAAGAAGTCATTTGAGTCATTAAAATAAGGTTTTATATTAACAAATCTACTATAATAATTTTAAGATGCCATTCCAATTTACAAATGAAGAATATGCAGATATGATTTATGTCTATGGTTTTTGCGACGGAAATGGAAGAGCTGCAGAGAGAGAGAACATGAAAGACGTTTTAGAAATCGTCGTACACCAAATCGTACAACATTTTCAGAGGTGTATCAATTTAGTAAGGAACATGGGCAATTTCCCTCACAGGCAAAATATGAACATGTTCTCAGAGATTTTCAACAGCGAGAGGAAGTATTACAGATTGTTCATATGAATCCAACTGTAAGCGTCAGGAAAATCAGTCATCAATTAGAAATTCTCAGAACAAGAGTATGGCGAACTTTAAAAAAAAGAAAATTTATATCCTTTTCATGTTCAAGTAGTTCAACGACTTGAAGAAGGTGACAGAGTTCCGCGTTTAACATTTTGTAGGTGGGTAGTTGCGCACAGACGAACAGTTTCTAGAATTCTGTTCACGGGCGAAGCTCAATTCACGCGTGATGGAATAAACAACACCAGAAATCAACATTTTTGGGCAGCTGATAATCCACAAGCTACGAAAATTCCCAACACAGATTCAATATAAATGTCTGGTGTGGAATATACAATATTCATCTAATAGAGCCACACATTTTTGAAGGGAGACTAACGGGTGAAGTTTATTTAAATTTCTTAATAGATGTGTTACCAAATTTATTAGAAAACATCAATGTCAGAGGTATGTGGTTTCAATACAACGTTACACCAATAGATGGATTGGTACAGGGGGTGCAGTTAACTGGCCACCGAGATCTCCTGATCTCACCCCCATGGATTATTATTTATGGGGCCACCTAAAGTCACAGGTGTACAGTGAATATATTAATACCCGTGAACAATTACAACAAATTGTTTTTAATGTATGACAATATTAGACACAATCCGGCTATGATCGAGAGATCGGTGAAAACGCTTCTTAAACGTTCACAAGAATGTTTTGACGCTGGGGGCGTTCATTTCGAAAATTTATTACAGTTTTAATTAATTGTACCAGTGTATAAAATAATTAGTATCTTTTTAAAATTTGTACTGTAAATTATGATTAAGCAAACTGTTTTTCTTTATTTTTTCCTTTTTTCTGTTTTTCATTTTTCTTTTTAAGTAACAATAACACATTAAATAATTATTAAACAAGTGTTTAAGTAAAATTAATAAAATAGTGACGTCAACTGGTTGTTTGCGTATATTGTAGAATTTAAATATCATTCACCATTATTTTCGAAAATTTGCTAGGAAGTAACCATAAACGTGCCATCGAATATTATGACAGTGTTTTGCACAATAATCCATAGACATTTCAATAGTTATCCGCCATTTACAAAAAAACTGATATACAGGGTGATGTAATTGACCATAATTCAAAATAATAAAAATTGAGTCCTGTCCTGGAATTTTTACAAACTAAATTATGACGTTAATTGGAATAGGAGTGCACTATATGTGTACCAACTTTAATCCAAATACGTCCACCCATTCCAAATATATGGTGAATTTTAGTTTCAGTCAAGAATCATAAAATACCCTGTATCTCGAAAACCATTCACTTTCAAGGGTAAGTGTGGGGGTGTTTTCCGCTCAGAAAAGTGTGCTCTATCTCTCATCGGTCTATGTCACTTTAATTCTGGGACACCCTGTATAAAATTTTTGTTTTTATTTTAAAATTTTATATAATTATACATATTATATATTTTCTTTCATTTTACTATGTATATTATTTTGTTCTCACAACTCTTGTCGTATTTTCTTTAAGTGCGGAAAGCCTTCAAGCACTTAGAGATTATTATAGTTCCCGGTGAGTATTCAGCGTCCTTCTGCACAGACTGCAGGTATCAATTATGACCGATTTTTGCATTTTATAAATGAGGTCTTCTTTTAGGTTTATAGATTTTAAATTGTGGGCAAGATTTTTGGGGATTTCACCGGTTGCTCCTAGGATGATTGGGACGATAATGACTTTCTCATTATTATTATTATTTTTTCGCGTTATTATTATTATTATTGTTATTATTATTATTATTATTATTATCTAAACATAATGTTGAACACATGAACTAAAAATAGCTATAGAAGAATGGATCAAAAAAAACTTTTAATTGTCATGACTGTGATAGGCGAAAAAAGGCCGATCTTTACCTACCCCTGTTGTATTCGTACTTGATGAATCTAATGTAGTTTCATTTTCTTAGAATCAGCATTCCGTCGAGTTCCATGTATTCCAAAATGTGTTTCATATTATTAGAACATAGTTTGTCTATTGCTAATAGAATTTCGAATCAAGTTTATTTTGAATTCCATATTCAAGTTAATATCATACGAATTTAAATATGTACATTCCCCAGCAAGCAACGAATTAATTTATGTAGCGATTTAATTAATTATGAATAAATTTAGTTGTCGAGATTATTATGACATAGAATAAGATACGTATATACCAATAAGATGAGTAAAAAACAATTTGTAACTATATAGTTTACCTTCGCTCCACAAGGAGCTAAGCGCCGCTGAAAACATAGCGAGCAATTTAATATTCATGAAGTCTGCTAAGTAGGAAGTTTATTTTCTCAATACCGTCTCCGCGCTAGTTTTGTCAACTTAAGAATAATATTTCAGGCAAATTGCTTGTCCCAACATTGCTTTATTATGCGTACTTCGGCTACATGCTCTGGAAAATGGAGCCGTTACCCCCTCTAATTCCTGTTTCCTTTTCTAATTTATTCAGACTCCTTTGTCCTTATCTTATCGTTAATAAAATTAGCGCCGAAGGCAAAAAGATGCCGGGGAATGGAACACATCAAGAAAAACCAAGGCATAAAACTAATAACATCTTTAACATAGTCGTTTTCAAAGTATTGCGCTGCAATTTTTTGAAATTGTAGGCATTCCCTATGTCAACGTGTAGAAATTCTAGTCAGGCGAGACCACACGATTAATAATAATTTGTTCGAATATTACTCAGTTCACTTTTACGTGGTGCCACTAAGATTAAGTACACACATACATTTTTTGACAAGTTTTTTAGTGTTCATAGTGTCAATTTTAATGACTTCTATCAAAAAAACTGTATTGAAAACACTGATAACAAGAATATAGATTTAGTTTTATGTATAGTATACCGGGTGGTCACGAGTCAATGTACGCCCCCAATAATTTGGTATTTAAAAATTTGGTTTTTGGTACAAATAAATTAGACATTAATAGGCTACTTTTAGACTAACAGGAATGAAAATATCACTTCCGGTTGAACCACAAGTGACAACTTATTTTTCTTAAATGGAATTATTATATTTTTTTATGGTTTCTCATTAAGCATAAATTTCTAAGTGCAACAGTTTTTTCGGATGTAGAAAATTCCAAAAAATAAGTGAGATACGAACAATTTTTTAATGTTTTCAAAATGGCCGCGTCAGATGAATGCGATGTAAGAAAATTACTGAGTAGGCTATGAAAATTATTAGTAAGGTTGTAGACTTGTCTGTAAATCAGAAAACTGTTGTTTGAATTACTGATAGGTACCAGTATTTTTAGTTTTTTTTTTTAACAAAACGGAATTTAATTTTCATTTCTGTAGGGGTCCTATGGATTTTTTTTAATGGAACTGTGCTATTTCTTTTATTAATCAGAAATAATGATTCATAAACTATAATTTTTTCGGCATTAATCATTTCAATGATATCCTTCGTAATAATAAAAGTATTTTTAAAAAGTAAACACAAATTAAACAAGAAATAATTTTAATAGGTATAACGTTACAACCATGAATAAATTACCAAGAATAACAAAACTATTTAAAACCTAAATTATAATAAACCATTATAAAAAATGTTCAAACTGTTCACCGTAATTAATACACAGAGTAGCGCGACTTATCGTTGCACGTCTAACATTCTGTAATTGTTGAGGTGTTATTTGTGCAATTTCGTGTCGAACTCTTTCTTCCAGATCTTGCCTTGTGGTTGGAGCAGTCATGTAGACTCTATTTTTCAAATGCGCCCAAATAAAAAAATCGAGTGGGGTTAAGTCAGGCGACCTTGCAGGCCATCTGACTGGATAATGGGTCCCAATCCAACGATCTGGAAATAATTGATTTAAGTAATCCCTAACGATCATAGCATTGTGTGGTCCAGCCCCGTCTTGTTGGAAGTAAACCTCGTCAATATTGGTATTGGGAATTTGATTAATCTGTGGAACTATTATATTTTGGAGATATTCTAGATATCTTGGTCCAGTTAGAGCTTCGTTAAAAATTATTGGACTTATGATATGGTCGCCCAGTACGCCTAACCAAACCGCTCCTGAAACCGCCCCTGTCTCATAATGTGAGGATTATAAATTGCCCAATATCGAGTGTTGTTTCGATTAAATAACCCAAGGTCTGTAAATCTCGATTCATCAGTGAACAAAATGTTTTTGATAAAATTCTCATTTCTTAATTGGCGTAACTGTAACCAATTACAAAAGGTTATTCTTCGTTGATAATCATTCTCATACAAAAATTGATGCAATTGATATTTATAAGAACGATAGCCGTGTTTCTTTAAAAATTTTCTGGCTGATTCTTTGGAAACTGGTAATTCATGTTTAATTTGCCTTATCGAAATGGTTAGGTCAACATGTACTAAAGCTAATACATTAATTTCCATATCATCATCCATAAAAAAATCTTTCTTCAATTTCTACATTAGGTTCAGTTCTAAATTGTTGCTCCAACCGGGCGAATTAGTTTCTCAGAGGTTGTCTTCTTTCTGAATATCTCTGTCCATACAGACTTTGTGCTCTAATTGCATTATGTCGAATCTCTCCATAAATAATGATCATGCCAACTTTTTCATCTCGAATAATTTTCAGCCATTTTATATTAATTTTCTTGTTTATAATAACTTTAATACACTTGCTTCAGAAAATTAGTGAGTAAGTCAAGACTAATTCAATTGTTGCCAATGTCTGTCATTTTCATGGCTATCTGCAATTTTGGATTTAAATGTAGATAGGTACCTTATTAAAATGATTTGTTGGCGCTTACTTTTTAAAAATACTTCTATTATTACGAAAGATATCGTTAAGAAATGATTAATGGCGAAAAAATTATAGTTTATGAATCATTATTTCTGATTAATAAAAGAAATAGCACAGTTCCATTAAAAAAAATTCCATAGGACCCCTACGGAAATGAAAACAAAATTGCGTTTTTTTGAAAAAAAACTAAAAATACTGGTACCTATCAGTAATTCAAACAACTATTTTCTTCTTTACAGACAAGTCTACGACCTTACTAATAATTTCCATAGCCTACTTAGTAATTTTCTTACATCGCATTCATCTGAGGCCATTTTGAAAAAATTAATAAATTGTTCGTATCTCACTTATTTTTTGAAATTTTTTACATCTGAAAAAACTGTTGCACTTAGAAATATATGCTTAATGAGAAACCATAAAAAAAATATAGTCATTCCATTTAAGAAAAAAAAGTTGATGTCACTTCCGGTTCAACCGGAAGTGATATTTTCATTCCTGTTAGTCTAAAAGTAGCTTATTATTGTCTAATTTATGTGTACCAAAAACCAAATTTTTAAATACAAAAACAACCAAAATATTGGGGGCGTACATTGACTCGTGGCCACTCGGTATATCTGAAAATTAGTTTTTTACAATAATTTTTGTATATTTGAAAAATATAAAAAAATATGAGGAAAATACTGACAATCATCCCCTAAAGAACACCCTAAACAGAAGAGAGGGTTTGATTGATACCATATAAAGTAGTGTCCAGATGGCCTATGACTAAGTTTAAAATATGAATTTGATTTTATAAGGAAGTTGGAAGATATTGCAGAAAAAACAAAATTTAATATCACCCTTTTAAGGGGAATAGTAAGTTTATATAAAAGACTACCATTATTTTTCGATGTACTATCAGCCCTAGAAATATGTGGAGACAATTTTGGATTACCTTGTATAACTAGGACATTTATTGTTATATCTGTTCAAATCGTAGTATTTGAATATCACGCTTTCTATTAACACCTCCACCGCAGAGCCTAATATTATGCGTATTTCTATGTCGTGAAATTGTAACTTTTCACACCGCCAATAACTCAACGTCACCTCAGGCGACGAATTCGATCACGCTACTTTTTCTCTTTGCAATTTTTCCATTTTTTACACTCTCTCACACACACAAGGAATTCCCTGCAGTGAAACAACTTTGATTGCCACTCCGAAGTGAGGAGTTTGATCGAAACTACTTGAAAAGTTTTAGCAGGAATCAGACACGACACGTACACGCTGGCTGGCGTACACTAGCCAATTTGTGTTCCTGGCAAGATTTCTCCTTAAGTTGGATCCACTTTACTGAATTGGTGTGTTAATGGGAAATCTGAGAGAGCTCGGAAGTCGTGGGAAAATGGGCAGGTAGTAAAATGTGGTGTAGCGAAGATTTCTTTAATTATTTCGTGCTGGCTTATGGCGGGAAATCACGATTTGTAGATAAACTGATTTCTGTGTCGACAATCCGACATGAAAGTCAATCACATGTAATGCGCTCTCTTATAGATACCTAGGCAGTGTTTTACAACCAACTATACAACTGAAATCAAATGAAATGGCTTGCTAAATAACATCAAATTCAAAATTAAGGATATTCTAATCCGCTGCGTTTCAAGCGAGCGACTGTAGGGATCACTTGAATGACTAGCGCAGCCCCCATGGGCGTAAGTAATTTCAGCATTTTTATTGGGCAGGCAGAGATTTTTCATAGATAGTACAATAGATGGAAATAAAGGGAACCCTGTAATTCTTAACGATAACCCTATAAACGCAAATGACCGAGAGAAAGCGAGTTTATCACTTCACAAGTAATATTAAACTCAATAGAAAAGGGGAGTGGTGTGAAAAAACAATTTGGTAAATAAGGCTCGCGCAAAAATTGGAAGACTGGGCGATCGGTCACTGAACGGTTGTGCGAATGTCCCCCATATGATGGTCGTTCGCATACGTTTGCTGATATGTTGACCAGCGCTCGCTGATGAACGAATTTTGAATTTTTTGCGATAACTCCGCAAGCATTCGCAATTTTATAAAAAAATTGTAAATAATAGTCAAAACAAGAAAAAAAGTGAAGCATTTTGGTTGTCTAAACATGACTTTCACCTCCCGCAGTTCTAAAAAAAGGTGGTTTTTGAGAAATATATACATATATATCAATTTTAGCGCTTCTTCGCCCTTTTCTCTATTTTGAGGAAAAACTATGCATTTTGGTGAAAAATATCAAGAAAGCAATGTTGGAGAGCATAAAATTTTCTACAAATTTTATCTCTACACTTCTGTAAGATTTCCGCATAGTTTCGCCGCTAGAGGACGCGAAAGTTTATATATATTTTCCCTCGCGCCCTCTAGGGCCAAAACTATGCGAAATTCGAAAAAGGACGTAAAAAAACGTAGAGACAAAACTTGTAGGAAACTTTATGCTCTACAACTTTGCTCTCCTGATATTCTTTACCAATGTAACATGAATAGGGCCAAACTCTATATAAAAAGAAATAAATGCATACAATGAAATATCTTCATAAATCCACCATCGTCTGTCGAAGGTTCAACCGTAGGCAACCCTACATACACCAATTCATTAGTTACCGAATTATTAATTTTGTCATTATTTTGATGTCAGTCTTAAATTAAAATCATTTTGTATCTTAGAAAGACACTATCAAACATCTTATTATTAAATTTCCTCACTTATTTATTTATGTTACAACAATACAATGTTGGTACCGCGAGGAATTCCCTAGAAATTGTGTGTGTTGGCTGGATTCTTGATTGTCATTGACAAAGATGGAGATTCGGCAGCCACACTTTCCTAGAGGTTGTAATTTAACGGAAATAGTTTTTTTAGTACGAAGAAAAGATCACTGGAGCTGAAACAGACCGACCATTTTGGTCCAAGCTCCTCAAAAGAAAACACCACGCTGGTGAAGAGAAAAAGCCATTAACATCAGGTACTTAAAATAATAATTCTTTAACGCAAATTATCTTCTACTAAATACCTTTTCTGTCATTATATGCCATTTGGTAATCATGGAACGGTGGTCCGGTGAGCAGCGTGATTTTGCAACAAAATCGTATTATAAAACTAACGATAGTATAGTTGCTGTGCAGCGGCAATTTAGACTACACCTTGCGATTCCTCGTCGCGGGAGAATTCCTTCCGCTTATGCCATAAAGTTACCACAAGAGAATCAATAAACACCTTGCAGAGATTATTTTCTGATCACATTATTTCTAGGCGCGGAAACATTAAATGGCCCCCAAGGTCGCCAGACCTTACGGCATGCGATTACTTCTTGTGGGGCTACTTGAAGCATTTGTTGACAAACCTAGATGCAAGATGTTTTCCATATCGCTAGTTAAATTTTCTGGAAACATATGGTATCCAACAAACTGATTCCCTAGAGTGGCTGCCTATGCATTTCTTTGAAAGTATGTTGAAAAATTTAACATGAATACACAAAGAAATGTACGTAAAATTCGAGATTACATAAACAGTGCTTTCCCTAACAGATGAATTGGTAGACGGGGACTAATAGATTGGCCAGCTAGATCTCCCGATCTGACTTTTCTACACTATTTCTTGCACGGTTACCTCAAAACCAGGATCGATCTGAATGAACCCAATAATATTGAGGAATTTGTTGTAGTTTTCATATATTTTAATTTTACTTATTTTATGCATTTTTTGTAATTGGCACACAGAATTAAATAAAAATATATCTGATCTATTAAAGGGTGGAATTTGGAAAAGAATTGGATAAATCCAACCAGAACCTATTTGTAAAATTTTAGATGAATTTGTATTTCATCTTGAATATTGTCAAGAAGTACATGAAGGACTCAAAACAAACTATAATTTATGTAGCTTCATATGCAAAAATGTACTCTTTCAAATGCAAGCTGCTATGAAAAAAAACGACGATTTAACGTTTGAAAAAAAGTACAAAAAGAAAAATATTTTTCTTACTTTTTGCCACTGAAAAATATTTGAAAATTTAACGAAAAAACCTCTGAGCCAAACGGATCAGCCAGAGGTTGGTTCTTGAATACTTGATTGTTTCAAAATATCTCACACCTAAAAATATATAAACTAGAACAATGTTGTAACCTAAAAAATGAAAATGAAAGCTACAGACTGTTAACGTTTCGATCTGTTCTCAAAACTTTTTGGCCGTTAACCATGACAGTTCGTTGTTTATGTATTTCCATAGTCACGTGAGACGGGCAACCAACTAGTACAATAATTTATTGAATAATTTGAATCACAGCTGTCCTCGTTTAATAAAATAATCGCGGATTCCTTAAGTTTTCTTTTAGTTCCGTTGCTCTCATTTTCCAAAATCTTCGCCCATTGGATCCTGTGATTATTTTTAAACGCGTGTTCACAAATGTTGGATTTTTCAAATTCCCCCCTTCTAGCGTAATTTCTATGTTCACCAAGCCGCACGTTGAAAGATCTAGATGACTCACCTACGTAATGTTTTCCGCACTCACACGGAACCCTATAAACACAATTTTTAGAATTTTGAACAATATTTAGAGGTTTGGTTTCGGATAAAACTGATCTTAGCGTGGAGCCCGTTTGAAAAATCGTTCGTACGGAAAACCTATTCTCAATTTTTCGTAATTTATCCGATAAACCATGTATATATGGAATTATTGCCATAGACTTAAATATCTCAGGTTGTGATGGTAAATTCTGTAACAAAAAAATGTTTTTTTTCGTTGAAGCACTCGTGCTATATAAATTTGAATTACCCGCGGTAAATGCCGACGAGGTCAACAAGTGCGCATACGCGGCAGAAACATCACTGAGGCCATTTTAAATATTAATGCTATTTGATTTTCGCTTTCAACGCTGGTGAGTTAAGATCGTTTACTTATTCTTTAACGGATTTTTACGTTTATTTCTTTAATCCTCTGGTATTTTGAATATATTTGATTATTAAATGATGTCATATTATTGAGTTAACGCTGATGTATAGTTATTTTTGGGAATTATTAAAGGATATTCCGCGTAATAATTAATTTTTATTGACGCACGTGTTTGTGCGATTTCCGTGTCTATTGGACACATGCATCTTGGTTAACTCATTAACTAATTGTGGTGGTAATTTTGTATTTTGTGGTCGATTGAGACAATACTGTGGTGTTTTGTCATTATTTAGATTATTGTGGACGAGGATTAAACTCGGAAATCATTCAAGGGATAAATTAGAATTTTTGTTTCTTAATCGTGTGTAGACAATCTCATCTCATTAAAAGTCGAAACCTAAAGTCGTTTTGTCGCATTTAATTAACCTAGTGTTAGTACAAGAGGATAAGAGATAATTTTTTATTAGCTTATTTTTCGGGAGATTAACCCATAATTTTTTTGCTATATTTGTTACAGCATTAGTTTTTTCAGATAGTAATTAAGATATTTTCTCTCTAATTCTAACTAAATCTTGTTATTATTCAAATTTTTGGTCATAACCAGTGTCAGCCATTTTGTTAACGGCTAAAATTACATGACAGTAGAGTTTTCTCTCTATATTTATTTAATTTCATTTATTATATTAATCAGTAGCTTATTCATATATTTTCAGAAGTAAAACTTCGTCACCATAGTTTTTTTGTAGTTTTCTTGTATTTCTTTTTTCTCACAATTTTAAATTTTTTTCTATTATCAACCGGTTCTTTACATTACCCCTTTTTCATGTAAAATCCTGGACCAAACCACCTTTGAAGCAAGGCACAAGGCATAGATTGAATATTTGGAGTTATCCTCAAAGTATTGGATATCATTCCGACGCAGCGTCTCCTGGAAATCAGCGTTGTCAGGACCTGAATATTACGTCCTCTTTCCCGGGTACCCGCGGCCATCTTCAGGACCAGACCTTGTCGGGATTTCACGTCTCCGCTAAGCTAAGTAGCCCAAATTTATGTGCAAAATTCAACTTTTGGTCAGAAGAAAAATTGTAAACCAGTTGACCGTTTCTGAAATTTTAATTTTTTGTTAATCTTCAAATTTAATTTTTTTAACTAAATTTTTGTCTGTTAACTAATTAAATCAAATTTCACCATAAATATTTTTAATCATTTGTAAAATTTTTGCTTATACTTATGTTAATATATCATTTATTTTATATTTGATGTTGATTGCTTTTTCCCCTTGATAAAGTTTGCAAGAGTGTTATGTACTTAAAACGCTGGTGTCTAAATTCTTTGTAGTTTATTAAAGTTTTGTTTGGTTAATTTGATAATCAAATAATTGTTCAAAAAAATATACAGATTCAGAAAGTATTCGTTTTGGTATGGCAATAAGTGGAAGCGAGAGCGAAGCAACTAGGCTATTCTTTTCTATCGTATGTATAACACATCGTACAAAGCGCCCGCCACCTGCTATCTCCACCACATGTGTGTGGTCGTGTGGACATCCCTAGAGTTTAAATTTGTTTCCGTCTTACACACGTCAGTTCTCGTTTTGCCCTATACGATAGAAAAGAATAACCTAGTTGCTTCGCTCTCGCTTGCTCTTATTGCCAAATATTACCATGCCAAAACGAACACTTTCTGAATCTGTATATAACTTTTCTCGCCACAGAGTGACCCTCGACCAGCCCTGAGGTAACCGGTTGCTACTCTTTCATAGCTTCCTCAGCACCCAGCTGAGAAGTTGTGGTTGCAATTCTCTCTCATTCTAATGTTCTTTAACTGACTATCAACAAAACTCTCAGGATATTGATTATTTAATAAGACAGTTTTTATAAATTTCTTTTCATTCCTTAATATTACATCATTTGAAGAAGTTATTTTGGCTCTGTCATACAGACACTTAACTACACCTATTATGTTGATTTCAATTGAAATTTAAGTATCTGTTTGTGTGTGTATTTAAAAATCGACTTATACGAGCGATTTCTGTTACTCGCTTTGTAACAATTTTACCGAATTTACTCATTTGATAGTGAACTTATTAAATATTTAAAAAATATGCATAAGTACTGATCGAATGAAAGTAACAAATTTAAGCATAACTAGCATAAAGTGGGTCAAACGGCTGATATGTATCATTCCACCTCTAACGCATTGACAATGGAACATGCCAAAGGGGCATTGTTCATAAATTAATTAAAATACCTCCCTCGATAATACCAGTACTCGCTTCGCACCTACAGGAACATTATGACAAATATCTTTGGGGTTTATTGTGAACTTTCCTGAAACTTTCGACGGGAATAAGGAAGGCTATTTACGTTAGGTTATAAATTCTGAATGTGCGTTTGTTTTAGTTGGTTAATGGAATTATAGATTGAAATATTCCGGGAAGAAGTTATCAAAAATAAATTATTTAAAATTTTTTTACAAACAAATGCTCGGCAGATTTGTTTTCGAGCTAGGGACGGACTAAATACTGAATTGTCAATTATGGTGGAGGTGCCTGGAACAATACAGCGTAAATTTATTTGAGTAAATAAAACGAGGCTGGAAAACAATGCCTAATTTTTGAATAACATTACATGCACTGTAGATAACGCGTCACATTGTTGAAAACACATACACTTAGCTACGAGCGTACTACCTATGAACATGGATAATCTTTAATTAAAATATTTCCAACATTTATAGAATATAACAATTTCTTGACTAGACTTAACTTGAATTTCTCTGTTTCTCCATTAGTTTTCATAAATTTTTCACTTGTGCCATTGAACTTAGTCTCCCAAACCTTTGATTAATATCCACATTATAGCCCGGAACTTGCGAAAGCACTTTCTGATAATCCTTTATTTCTCAGGGATAAGAAAGAACGATATGTCAGTTATTATTAGACGTTCTCTGGATTTTAATGGGCTCTTAAAACTTTAGTTTTAGTTTCATCTCACATTTTAATAATTAATTACTACTATTAGGCATCAACTCGGTATTAACAGATCTAATTTTTAACACGACGTCTGGGAAATGTATAAAGCTGTCTAGAATAGATTAAAAGTGGTTTATTGGTGGCAAATGGAATCACTTAAATTATAAGTTCTTTCAAAGGTTTCTATAATGTATGTTATAGCTGCCACGATTTGCAGATGTTTTACCAAGTTGAATAACGGAGAGGGTAAGTAATAGAATATTGAGGAACAGAGAAAGTAGTGAATTATTTATTATTTGTTTGCTTATAGTAATGAAACATTTTCTTTATAGGATTTTGCAAACAGTGGAAAGAAAAGCTATCTATGAGAACTAAAGGAAAAACTATATATAAAAATATTAATGAAATCTTTGCATTCTTTCGATAACCTGACTTCTGGTTATGCTAACAAGTAAAATTCTGATTTGCCATTCTCATTTTAACACTAGCATCCAACCTAGTCCCCTACGGCTAAGCAGGCTAAACTAGTATCTACATGATCCCCTACGATATGTAAATTCAGTTAAAAATGAGAACAAAGGCCTGAAATTTACTTATTTACGTACCTTGTCTTTAAAATTTTTTTTCATTCAAATGAATTACATTTTCATAAAATCTCATTCAGTTTCTTGGAAATGCTTAGCCTTTGAAACGTTTTTCGTCCTTATTGGGGACTCATCAGAAAAGCCTATATAGTCGCGGCACAATCTGTTTGGACCTAGACATTTTAGGTACCGAGCTGAATTTTTCAGAATATGTAGCCTATGATACGTACAATAACATACTGAAAGTCCCGAAGAATCCGAATTGAGCGTTAGCCGCCATGTTGAAAAAGTGGCACGCGTGCGTAGACGGAGAAAACATTTTTTCCTTGCCTTATTTATTATCCGTTTTTAATATTCTAAACAGATAATTATAGCCAAAGAATGTGGCTTTAACATATATTTTACACATTTTACTAAACTTTGTCCATGTAGTAAAAAACTGACTTAAACTGAAAATGAAAATTTTGGCAAATTCTATTTATATGATTAAAAAGAAAATTGTAGGGTTTATGAAAATATATTTTAAGTAAAAGTTGTAGGCCATCGATAAGCGAACAGAACGTTTTTTTAATCCCCTTTATAGCTTTAAAAATAACGGAGATAGAATATTTTAATTATTATAAAACCGTATATGTTAACATAGCAAAATCAAAATTGAAAAGTTAAAATGTGCACTTTTCGTCACGGCACAATTAACCCCGAACAAAAATGATTACTAAGCTCAGTTTTCAGAATTGTATGGTTTATAATAATAATAATGATAATAAATAATAATAATAATAAGGAGGTAAAATAAAAAAAATTAATAATTAATTTTCATCTTCAATATCGCTATCGATTATAATTAGAGTGTTTGAATGAACACAACTTATGCCACGGCAATTACTGCACATGTCAGAACACTTTGTGTAATTGCAAAGACAATTTTTATTGCAGTCATTTTTACAGTTGCAATATAGAAGTTTTAATATATTGTCGGGTACAATTTTAGTGTAACAATATCACTATGGCCTGGTCTTGACGTAAAGAGAATCTTGGTTTTGTAATGATCTTCAAGCTTTCTTTTTAAATGTTTTCTACTAAACTTTAGGTCACCAAAACTTTCTAATTTGTCTTCTAATTCTGCTAACGTATACTGGCACTCGCTGTTTGAATTTAAAAATTCGATAAGTTGCTGAAATGCATCGCACTTTTGCGTATCAGTCTGTTTAGTTTTTTCCAAGTTCTTCAAGTAAAACTTGGCTAGACAATTCTTGTGATACCTTGCTTCAGCTGCAACCATTTATAATTCTCTCTAAAACATTTTCAGAGATAATATCATTACGCTCTCGGCAACGAGAAATCAAAGATTCTTTAAATTCAACAGTTTGCACTAACCGAATACGGCGTCGTAAATTTTTTGGTTTTTTGTTTTCATTATTTACATCGGCTATTTCTCCACAAATAATACAATTTTTGTTAAAGTCAAATGATTCACTGTGTGTCCTTATCTTTCTTGCTGTGAAATCATTTTTACTAGTAGAGGCGGTTGTTTTGGTTTTATTACGAGTGTAATTTTTTGTACATTTTTTGTGAACTGTTAGTTCTTCAGAAATAATTTTTTTATGAATATCATCATTAAGTTGTATACTTTTTGAAATTGTCGTGTCTAATCCTCTTTTCACGACTACCGTTTCTTCCCCGGATAATGGAATTTGACAAAACATAAATTCGATATGAAAATACAATAAAACAATATCCTGGAAAAAACCTATGAGACTACTAAATATGTCTAAAAATGTTGTATATTCTAAACTCGATTTGAGATAATCCAACTTAGCAACTTATTTATATTAATAACAATGCAGCGCAAATGTACGTGCAGAGTGTTAGAACTATAATATCTAATACATATAAAGAGCGTGTGGTAGTCGATAGGTCTATGAACATTTCTGTAAACATGTTTACGGCTTTCACTCTCTTTCCGCGTGTCCCTAAATATTACAAATTTCATATCTCAGCTATTTTTTAAGCTAGAGAAAAATTTCAAAAAAAGTATTGTTTGTCTTTTAACGGCCTACAACATTTATTTAAAAAATATTTTTATAGGATGAGCCAGTATTTTTTTAAATGAAAAAATACAAATCCTCAAAAAGTAATTTTTGATATTATCTAATTGTTACACTACTAATAAACAATTTATTATAGTTTCTTAAATTCGTATCAAACTCACATTCTTTGGCTTTAATTCGTTTTTTAAAATATTAAAATCGATTAATAGATAAGGCAAGAAAAAAATGTTTTCTTCAGCGGCGCGAGCAAGCCATATTTTTGATATGGTGGCTAACGCTCAACTCGGATTCTTCGGGACTTTTAGTATGTTATTATACGTATCAAGAACTACATATTCTGAAAAATTCAGCTCGGTACCTAAAATGTCTAGGTTAGGCCTATTGTTTACAGATTGTGCCTCGACTATATAGCCACTCATAACGATGTTCCATGCAAATCAGAATTTTACTTGTTAGCATAATCAGAAGTCAGGTTATCGAAAGAATGCAAAGATTTCATTAACATTTTTATATATAGTTTTTCCTTTAGTTCTCATAGATAACTTTTCTTTCCACTGTTTGCAAAATCCTATAAAGAAAATGTTTCAGAGAAAGTAGTGTGAATTTATAACGTTTCTTCGGCATGCTTGCAAGTTAATGCAGTTAAAGCAATATAATGATGATATAAATAACGATATAAATTCAATTTAGTATTATATAAATTTTTGGTAAATTAGTAGTACATTATTCAGTCATTTGGAACCCGCAATATATGAATGGTGTTAACAGGCTTGAAAATGTTTAAAATAAATCTGATAATAGTCGCGTCATTTTAGCATGAAAGATCTGAAAACCTCTTAAAAAAAATCGGTAAAGTTATTTACACAGAACTTCCCTCGTTAATTGTGCATGACAGTCACTCAAAAAATTATTAATTACGAAATGACATTGGGAATAATAATCGGAATATAATTATTGGTATTATTGCAAAGAAAACCTGATAACTTTTGGTCAAAAAAATATACAGAGTGTTCATCCAACAGCAAAAGTTCAATATACTAAATAACAGGTGCCAAATATGGAAGGCTTGCGCAAATACCTTTATAAATGTCCACCATGACTCAATTATTTCTTGGGATGCCATTATTCAATAAAAGTATATAATAGGATATGCCAAATATTATTGCCATCTCTCACATTCCCAATCCCACATTCACGTAATGGAGTGGAAGTATAGTGGTGATTAAAATATAGAACAAATTTTCAAAAATGTTTTCTGTCTATTCTAGTGTTAAATTTTTTTCCAAATTGGTGAAAATATGTTGCAAATTTTTTTTCCGAAATAGGTTTAGAATGTTATGAAACGTGGAAATTTTAAATTTGAGCAAAAAAAATATTTCGTCTATTCTATAATGGTGATAAATAGATTACATAAACATGTTTTCATTTTTTTAAAATTTTTCTAAAACATTTTTAAATTTGTTTTAATAAATTTGGAATGCCATGGAAACGTGGAAATTTTAAATCAAAAAAAAATTCCATCTATTTGTGGTAAAATGTTTTCAAAAATTTTTAATTTTTTTAAATTTTTCTTTAAATAGATTTAGAACGCTATGAAACGTGGAAATTTTAAATTTTGAGAAAAAAAAAATTCATCTATTTTGGTGGTAAAAATTTTTTCAAAAATGTTGGTAAAAAATTTTCAAAATTTTTTTTTCTTTTAAATAGGTTTAGAATGCCATGAAATGTGGAAATTTTAAATTTGAACAAAGAAAAAATTTTTTTTAGTGAAAAATGAAAAAAATTTTCAAAAATTTTTTTTTCCTGAAATAGGTTTAGCGCGTCATGAAACGTGAAAATTTTAAATTTGAGCAAAAAAAAATTGTTTTCACTATTTATTCCGTTTAGACGGGCCACCCTGTATATTTTTCAGTGAAAATTCTACCAGTTCTTCGCTGACAGTAGGGTTAACTACCTACCAAATTTGACTGCTCTCCGTCAAGTAGTTTTTTAGTTAATGCACCAACAGACAGACAGACAGACAGACAGACAGACAGACTGACGGAATTGAAAAACCTATATTTTCGGAATCTACGTGTTCTGAAACGTCAGAATCCGAAAAAATCTCGGAGGGTGATTTTTTCTCGAATACAATACTTCCCTTCGGTATGCGAGGGAAGTAAAAGGTACAGGGTCAATTGACTTCATTTTTGTTGCAAAGAGTTCAGAAAGGCATTTAGAGAAAACAGTACCTTTTATTTCTTGGCGGAAATGTTTGGTTTCATTTCTTTTCCAATAATTGGTCAATGTTAACGGCCAATTTAATTAAATTAATTGAAAAATTTGTTATCATACACAATGTGTCATAGAATTAGACGAAAATGGTTACTTAGGGGGTCTTGAGGTCGGTGATCACGAATTTGAATCTGATCCAATTTGGAAAATTCAATACGGCGGACCGGAAATCGGGCCATTTTCCCGAAGAAATGAGAATGGATATCTTGACCTTAAAAATCACTCCTCAGAGGTTTTCGAGGTCGCTGATTGCGAATCCGAGGTCTAATTTGGTAAATTCAAAATGGCGAACCGGAAGTAGAGTCAATTTGTCAAGAAAAACTCGTATTTTTTGCGTCATTGGGCTGAAAATGAGTACTCGGGGGGTTCTTGAGGTCGTTAATCATGAATCAGAGGCCCGATTTACGAAATTCAAAATAGCGGACCGGAAGAATTATATTTACTTTTTTGGGCTGAAAGTATGAAAAATACGTATTTCCTGAAAATTATACTACGTCCGGTCCGTCATTTTGAATTCTCCTTAATTGGACATCAGATTCGTTATCAGCGATAACGAAACCCCGACTTCCCACTTTCAACCCAAAAAAGAGAAGAATATGAATTTCCCGGAGGAATGGACTATTACGCCGGTCCACCATTTTGAATTTTGTAAATTAGACCTCTGATTCATGATCAGCGAGCTCAGAAACCCCGATTACTCATTTTCAGCCGAAAAACGAAAAAATACGAATTTTTCCTGAGAAATCTACTTGACCGGTCCGCTATTTTGAATTTACTAAATTAGACCTCGAATTCGTAACCACCGACCTCGAAAACCTCCGATAACAGATTTTCAAGGCCAAGATATCCATTCTAATTTTTCCTGGAAAATAGCCCGATTTCCGGTCCGCCATTTTGAATTTCCCAAATTGGACTTCAGATTCGTGATTAGCGATTCCAAAACCCCCCGAGTAACCATTTTCATTTAATTCTATGGCATATTGTGTATGATAACAAATTTTTCAATTAATTTGATTAAATTGGCCATTAATATTAGCTAATTATTGAACAAGAAATGAAATCAAACATTTCCGCCAAAAAACAAAAGGTACCGTTTTCTCTAAATGCCTTTTTCTGAACTCTTTGCAACAAAAATGAAGTCAATTTACCCTGTAACTTTTTTTTAGAAGTAAAATGCCAAAATGACACGACTATAAATGCATTTTACATATTCTAATGATTAACTTGGATAAAAACAAAACAATGATAGGCTTAAATTCTCTGCAGGGCAAAGATAAGTAAAACATATTTTTTTATTCAAAATAATAAATCAAATGTATACAGTACTCGAACATAGAGTACATTATCTCCCGCGATCAACATTTTATCTTGCAAGAAATCAACAATTTATTTCTATTGTTCGGATGATCATGATTAACATTCAATGACACATCGTTTACGACAAAATAGTAATTGTATATCTCAAAATACAGACAGTATTTATAGTAGACGTAATAGATATAAGGTATTTCCTCTTAGTAAATCTCAAAAGCGCGGGGTATGCCGACAAAGGAATTAGCCGGCGCGTACAAAGGGTTTTGCATCTTACGTCATAACCCGCCGACCGAATTTCGTTTGCGTGTACTATACATTCATTTCCTTCAAACAGCCAAAGAGATTTTGCACACAACTAAATTTTCATTTTCCACTACTTTGTTTATTTTCCTATCAGTTATGCACAATTAGCTTAATAACTGTTGTTTAGATAGATTTAGTTAACCATTTCAAGAATGAAATGTGGGGAGAGGGGGTGGTAGCAGTTGTCACACACAATTCAAAAACTTGACTTCTAATTTATACACACAACAAATTCCAAGTTTTTGAACTCTTACCAGCTTGCTTTACTTATTTACCCCTATTAATCCCCCAACCTTTCACCGAAAAATGCTCAAAATATATTCTACTTCTTTAATCGTTATAATGCATACGTATACTAAATTCAAAAAAGTCAATATCTCATCCAGTTTCTGGAAAAATATACGCATAAGAAAGTTACAGACAGACCCACAAACAGACACAGAAATATTGTTCTACTTAAATTTAAAATATCCACGTTTTATGACATTTTAAACATATTTCAACAATAAAAAAAAACCAGAAGATTTACGGTTGCTATATTTCCACACCACTAGGTAGATAAGGAAACAATAAGATAGATCTATTAGTTTAGATGTTAAATTATTATCATAGAATTTGTTGATTAGCATTGATAATTTATTAATAATGTACTATTTGGATTTCTAACTTCTTGTTATTCAGTTAAAGAACAGATAAATAAATAAATAAACGCCCAAATTTTCCAATTATTTACTAATGTATATAAGTTAACTGAAACAGTTTTATGTAATAACCGAAATACGTTATTATTTACGTCATTCTCTTTGTATTATATATCGAAATAATTTATTGTATTTAGAAATAGTCTGGTGAAATATTTAGAGGGTTTTGAAAGGAATGCGTACATGTCGTCCCAAGATATGTCTCTAGGAATGTACACAGCAGTTATTTTAAACTGTGAGCATTCCTATAAAATGTAGATATTCATAAAGGTTGATGTAACGTTTGAAATTATATCTGTGACGAAATTGTTACTGTAGTCCAAGCGGCAGGTAAATTATTGTGACAAGATCACCTACCTCGCTGATTTTTTGCATACATTTTAAGCACCCCTTAAGTATCCTAGACGCACAAAATTCTATATTTTTTACGTCTCGATGGGAGGGTGGTGCCTAATAAGTGCAAACATTTCGTTTCAATTATCTCGGCTTCTATTGAAGTTACGACAAAACCGATGATACCAGCGTAGAGGACGTTTCGGGCACTGAAACTTTGCTCCACTTGACTTTCGTCGTAACCGCAACGGTTATCGTTTGGAGGATTACTCCGGGCCGCATCAGGGAAATTTTCCCTGTTATTGTGACAAACTCACCTATCTCGCTGATTGTTTGCATACGTTTTAAGACCCTCTTCAGTGTACCAAATGCACACAATTCTATATTTTCTAAGTCCCGGGGCGAAGAGGGGGGCAAAAATTGCTTTTCGATTAGCTCGGCGTCCATTGAAGCTACGACAAAAGCAATGATACCAGCGTAGTGGACGCTTCAAGCACAACATTACTCTTTTTGAGTTTCGTCATAACTGCCAACGGTTATCGATTGGGGGATGGGGCAAACTTTTTCGGAACAACAACAAAGTCGTTTACTTGCAACGTGCTTTTACTATTTTATACATATGTGAACCTTTTTTATTATTTATTCAGGGGTTATTAAACTTGTAAATTTTCAAACAACAGTTGTCATGCACATTGTAAGTGGGGGAATATTTACATTCTGTTAATAGTAGGTGCGAATACATATTTAACAATTCTGTGCTAGTATATTAATTTTATTCAGCTTTTACTAACGTTGTAAAGTGATAAAATCATCACAGTATGGTTAAAATGGCAAAAGCACGTTACAAATAAACAATTTCATAAAAAAAAATTGTTGCTCAAAAAAAGTTTGCCCCACCCCCCAATCAATAACCGTTGCAATTATAGCCCGGAAGGCAGCGACAGTTTTCGTGAAATCATTTCTATAAAGCTAGATTTTTTCCAAAGAGAGTTTAGGTAGTATCTATAATGAAGGTGCAAATCTACCAAACTTATAGTAGTGCATAAATGATTGATTGATTGATTTGCCAGCGTAAGGTGGGCATTGCTGCCGGAACAAACCCCCGGTGCTTTTATATACCGCCGGACCAGCTGCATACGCTGGATTGGACATTGGACATGCTTGTTGTCAGCAGCGAGAGCCGCATGACGCATGGGGTAGGAGTATAGGATGGAGCACGTAGGTGTTTGTTTTCCTTCTGTCTTCATCGGATGGAAAGTGTAGGCGTTTGTGAGATGCTTCTTTTATGTTTTCGTGCTTCTTTTTACTTTCAGGTTTTTGTGATATGCTTCTTCTTAGTTTCTGTCTGTGATCATCTTCTCTCCTATTCTACTTCTGAGTTTTCTGTTTCTTCTGTTTCTGAGTCTGGCAGTGTGTATATCATTGATATTTCTTTAATGTATTCCATTTTTTGTTGTCCCAACTTTTCCCAATGTGTATAATCCTTTCCTAGCTTATTCATAATCCTCTCGATTGCTGTTATCCATGTGTAGCATGGCCTCCCTATTTTCAGTTTGTTGCTGTTCATTCGCAGCGCTTTCTTTAGTAGGTGTGTCGTGTCCAGTTTTTGGACGTGTCCCCAGTATTTCATTGCGTATGATTCTATTCTTTTGATTATTGTTCTTCCTTCTAGTAATGTTGAAGTTTTCTGTCGTTTTTGTGGTTTTCCTGTTTTTGCTAGCAGTTGGATAATGTCTCTTTCAGCTCTTCTCAGGCTTCTTCTGTTGGCCTTTGTCGTTGCTGCGTTATTGACTCCATATATCATCGTAAGCATTATAATGGTCGTGTATATCTTTTTGGTTAGGCACCATGATGGTCTGTTGTCCTCAATGAAGAGTAGTAGACCTCTTGTGACTCTGTAGGCTGTTTTGATTCTTTCCCTTACTGTTTCCCTCCTTTTTAGTTGATTCGTTAGGTATGTTCCTAGGTATTTCATTCTATTCGTGGTTCTCAGGGTGTAGTCTCCTATTTTGTATTCTTTCCCACTTGTTGGACTTGTTTTTGTCAATGGGTCTCGGACCATTATTAGGCTCTTCTTGAAGTTTATTTTCATTCCAGCGGCATCCAGATGTGGTGTCACGTTTCTTAGAAATTTAACGTTGTCTTGTTCTTCCTTGGTGATGATGAGTATATCGTCGGCGTATGCAAGTACGATGGGGGGGCTTTATCGTTCCATCGTTTCCATTGAAATTATGATTCTCCTTTATTGTGCTTTCTATCACTTGGTCCAGGACTGTGGTGAATAGTCGGGGGGGTAGGGGACATCCTTGTTTGACTCCTATATTCTTCATTTTTGATTCCGTCGCCTGTCCAAATCATTGTATTGCAGTGTTTTCGTGTAGGCATGCTGTTTATTAAGTAGTGCGCTACTCCCCTGTTGAGCAAAGTGTTGACTATAGCCTCATGCCTTATGGTATCAAATGCCTTTTGGAGTGCATAAATGAGGAAAAAATTAAACATAGATGGATGAATATTTCGTTTTTCGAATTGTCAAAAAATTACGATTCGTCTTCGCTCCTGCCGGCCCCAATTTTCAATTTTCACCTCGCGATTCACGTTGTACGGTCATTGCCGATCTTCTCCTCGCCATCGACACATTGAACGGGTCTCCGATCGCCCTATTTATTCAGTTATTACGTTTGAAAAATTGACTTGCGGTCGTGCTAATCAGCGACTATTTTTAAATAGTTTCCCGAGTTCGAATCCCGCCCGGGGATACTTTTTTTTCGTTTTCAATTTTTTGGAAGATATTTTTGATTCTATAATTGCTATTCGCTCCGTTCTATTGCACTTCTCGGAGAAGTTTTGCATTTTCCGCCGCGGAATATTAATCTGCACTATTTTGATTAAAAATCACATTCTACCTCTGCTCTAGGGTGGCTAAATCTTTGGTAGACGTTGCTGAAATCACAGGGCAAAAAAAGTTTAATAAAACGGTTTGCAACGTTTTGAATTTATTTCCTGATTGCACAAAAAATTTGGTTCTCATTATTTCAATTCTTTCTTTTTATTCAATTTTCGATGGTAAAAAGCATGTAAAAAATTTCAGATGGTATAGAGACGTCGCGCATCGTGGATAGAAATGTTAGAGATAATGCAATCTTATTTTGAGTGAATAGAAAGTACGTTTTTTTACTTGCACGCATTATTATTAATATTATAGTTTTATGTGATATTCTATATCGATTAATAACACACAATATCTCGATAAAATAAATTAAATTGTCATAATTGATTATTGCACACATTAGTGCATATTTTCTTACCGAAACATATAATATAATGGAGTGAATAAAAGCTTATTAACAGATCTATAAAAATACTCTCTGTTCATTAATACTAATGAGGAATATAATTGTCGTAATTTCACTACGTATTGCCATTTTTGTAACGTCTACCAAAGATTTTGCCACCCTATAGCGGAGGTAGAATGTGATTTATAATCGAAATAGTGCAGATTAATATTCCGCGGCGGAAAATACAAAACTTCTCCGAGAAATGCAATAGAACGGAGCGAACAGCAATTATAGAATCAAACACATCTGCTGAAAAATTGAAAACGAAAAAAAAAGTATCCCCGGACGAGATCCGAACTCGGGAAACCACTTAAAAATATTCACCGATTAGCACGACCGCAAGTCAATTTTTCAAACGTAAGAACTGAATAAATACGACGATCGGAGACTCGTTCTATGTTTCGATGCCGTGGAGAAGGTCGGCAATGACCACACAACGTGAACCGCGAGGTGAAAATCTAAAATTAGGGCCGGCAGGAGCGAAGGCGAATCGTAATTTTTTAACAATTTATGACAATTCGAAAAACGAAATTTTCGTCCATCTCTTTTTTTGCAACATGTTTAATTTTGTACTCATTTATGCTCCACTAAGAGTCTGGTAGAATTACACCATCATTATAGATACTATCTAAACTCTCTCTGGCAAAAATCTAGCTTCTAAACATTAACGCGAAAAATTTGTTGCTGCCTCCCGGGCTATTAGTTCGAAAGTCACGAGAAGCAAAGTTGTAGTGCTCGAAACGCCCTCTACGCTGGTATCGTCCCTTTTCTCGTAGCTTCAATAGAAGCCGAGATAATTGAAAAACAATTTTTGCAGTTGTTAGGCCACCCCCTCCGCCCCGGAACTTAAAAAAATATAGAATTTTGTGCATTTGGGATACCCAAGAGGGCTTAAAACGTATGCAAGAAATCAGCGAGGTAGGTGAGCTTGTCAACATAGTAAAAATCTCCCTGGCGCCTGGACTAATGAGCATGGAAAGTCAATCTGATACGTTGACATACTTTATGTATCAACAACAATCTTTACATTCCAAATGTACAAAATTTTAACCTAGACTTTTCATATGTCTTTTAAGAACTGATAGTTCACAATTGCAACTAGAGAAGCGGCGTAATTTTTTTCGTGCATATGCAGTAAATATTTTTTTCCGCTCGGTCCAAGGAATTTCTCATCGTCAACGATATGTCCATGGCTAACTTCAAAAGTGAATTACTACAGATATAATAATAAAGTAAAAGGATAAATTACAGCACTTTTGCCAATCTTGCTGCAGGCTATATCTCTAGCAGAAAGTATTCTTGCCGTCTTTGCATGGTTGACTGAATGCAATATTCATGCTCAAGCACACTAGAGCACACTTCGCTCTTAATACACAAATAAATGTGGTATATTCTTGCGGCTCTGATTCTGTAGACTACCAAGATATTTTCCATTAAACAAAAGAGACCCAAAATGGGTCCTTGAGGTACACCTGACAAACTCTAATTAACAAAGTTCCAAACTTAGTACGAATTAATTAACTTACAAAATACATAGTATCACATTTTATAGCTACAGAAATTACAGTAAACTGATTGGCCTATGAAATGAACACGTAACAAAAAGGCCAGGAAACCACACGCGGCATGACGAATTACCGCTCAAACACCTCGTCTCCGTCCACTAAACTGTATTATTTTAATCCGAATCCATTATAAACAGTCCCATGCTGTGCCCTCGCAGACTAGAGTTACATTAGTGACCGTAGCCCACGATCTAAATATAAATTCTATCACGGCTAAAATCTCGCCCGACTAAAAGGCTTCATTATACAGGCTTGTTTATCTTGCAATTTAATCATATGAATACGCAATTATTTCCAAATTCCTTCAGGACACGTTTACAGAATATCGCTTGTTAAGCACCGGTCCCTTGAAATCCCCCAGGATTCTGTCAATGGGGCTTTGGATTGTGGCCAGAACCTTGGTTGATGGATTATGCTGGCTGGCCAAACACCTGACGCTCTAAACGTTGATTTAAAACACTCTTGTAAGAATATATCAGTGTTGGTGTTGTTGTATTGTTTGACAATTAAGAGTCGTTCTGTTTTAAAACTTTTTCTTCTATATGTAAGTACAGGGTGTTCCAGTTGAGGCGTTACGCTCGAATTTCTAGGTAGTTTTTAAGATAAAGGACGTAGCAAGATCAGCTTGGGGTAGCTGCCCCCTTTTTCTCAACGAAATTTTGGAGACTTTCTACATATATTGTCTATAATTGATTAATTGTGGCATATTCAGATTTTCTTACTTTTTGTAGGGTATTTTGCCACTGAAAAATATTTAAAAATTTTAATAAAAAACCTCTGCGCCAAACGGATCAGACAGAGGTTGGTTCTTGAATATTTGATTGTTTCAAAAAGTCTCACACCTAAAAATATACAAACTATAACAATATTAAAAGCTAAAAAATTAAAATGAATGCTACAGGCAGTTAACGTTTCGGAAGAGAATCTACTTCTGTTCTCAAATCTTTTGGCCGTCAACTATGACAGTTCATTGTTTATTTATTTCCATAGTCACGTGAGACATTAAATTCTATTTATCTTATTTTTATTTACTTCGCCTCTAAGGATGGGCAACCAACTAATTAGTACAAAAACCCATTGAATAATTTGAAACGTATCTATCCTCGTTTAATAAAATAATCGCGGATTCTTTAAGTTTTCTTTTAGTTCCGGCTCTCTTTTTCCAAAATCTTCGCCGAGTCCCATGAATCCCGTGATTATTATCCCACGCGTATTCACAAATTTTGAATTTTTCAAATTCTTCCCTTCTAGCATAATTTCTATGTTCACCAAGCCTTACGTTGAAAGGTCTAGATGATTAACCTACGTAATGTTTTCCGCACTGAAACGGAACCCTATAAATACAATTTTTTGAATTCTGAACAATATTTAGAGGTTTGGTTTTTGATAAAACCGATCTTAGCGGGGGGCCCATTTGAAAAACTGTTCGTACGGAAAACCCATTCCCAATTTTTCGTAATTTATCGGATAAACTATGTATATATGGAATTACTGCCATTGACCTAAATACCCCAGGTTGTGATATTCTCTCTACTACCAATGTTCAATAACTGACTATCAACAAAACTCTCAGGATATTGATTATTTAATAAGACAGTTTTTATAATTTGCTTTTCGTTCCTTAATATTACAACAAAATTCAAAAAATTGTATTTAGTGTTCCGTGTGAGTGCGGAAAACATTACGTAGGTGAATCATCTAGACCTTTCAACGTAAGGCTTGGTAAACATAGAAATTACGCTAGAAGGGGAGAATTTGAAAAATCCAAAATTTGTGAACATCGCATTCAATGGGAGTCGGCAAAGATTTTGGAAAAAGAGAGCAGCGGAACTAAAAGAAAACTTAAAGAATTCGCGATTATTTTATTAAACGAGGATAGATGCGTTTCAAATTATTTAATGGATTTTTGTACTAGTTGGTTGCCCATCCTTAGAGACGAAGTAAGTAAAAATAAGATAAATATAATTAAATGTTTCACGTGACTATGGAAATACATAAACAAAGAACTGTCATAGTTGACGGCCAAAAGTTTTGAGAACGGAAGTAGATTCCCTTCCGAAACGTTAACTGCCTATAGTTTTCATTTTCATTTTTTAGTTTTTAACTTTGTTCTAGTTTATATATTTGTAGATGTGAAACTTTTTGAAACAATCAGGTATTCAAGAACCAGCCTCTGTCTGATCCGTTTGGCGTAGAAGTTTTTTCATTAAAATTTTTTGATATTTTTCAGTGGAAAATTGCCCAACAGAAAGTAAGAAAATTTCTACATGCTTATATTTTGCCTTTATGTTAAAAATAATAAAAACCAAAAACCCGCAAGAAGAGAATATATAGCATTATACCCAAATCGTTCAGTTCCTAGTGAAAACACATTCTTAAAGAATGATGATTTTAAAAGAAAAAATGGTCAATTTGACCATTGGATTGATAATGACGGACCAATTTCATGATCACCAAACAGCCCTGATTTAGCACCTATGTGTGCATTTTTGTGGGGGTATTTAAAGGACAAAGTGAATTCTGATTTTAATCAGAATGTTGAAATAATTAAAACTAAACTTTAGGCAAACAATTTATAAATTAAACAGGGATAATAACAGCTCTGTTTTTAACTGTTTAAATAATTTAAGAAGAAGATATGAGCTTTGTATTTTAAATAATGGTGGCCAATCTGAACAATTTTTATAGTTGATGAACCTTAGGCTGACGATGTTGTAAAATTTTCATTGTAATTTTATGTTATAAAAATTGTTTTTCTCAGGATTTTATGAACAAAAATGACAAATGACAAATTTAATTAAAATTTCATTCTTTTCCATGCATTAGTTTTTCAGTTACGAGTTCATATTTGAATTAAACGACTCAAAAACCTACAGAATTATATATAATTCTGTAAAACTCATGTTTTGGCTTGCTAAGAATTAATTTTGGCCCACTGTGCCACGTTCGTCAGGCACCTATCAATTTACTTTCATGATAAAATACAACAGTCGTTTATTCGAGATCTGCTCGATGTAATAAAGTCAAGTCGTTCAAGCCTCTCCGAGAAATATCCTTGAATTTGTAAGTAGGTGGATTTGGAAACGTAGAGGTGCTAATTGAACTTATTTCTTTGATACATTTGTCGAAACAATCATAAGAGATCAGCCTGTTTCAACAATTTGCTTTAGTCAAGTGAACAGACAAAGAATATGACGAAAATTAATTTTGAGATTCTTTATTGCTTTTCGATGGAAGTGGGGAACGTGCGAACAGGTTCGGCCTGAGAACATATTGAACCGACCAAGTCATTTTAGTCAGATTACTCTTGGCCAAGATACCAAATTAAAAAGTTCTCAGAAACGATTCAAACTAATATGCAATTCGAATGTACGGTTAAAGTGAGGCGCTTTACCCGTAATATAAATAAATATACCGGGTATAACAGAATCGTGGTATACCCCCCCCCCCTTTTATAATAATAATAATAAATTGTTTTTATTAGACAAAAGAAATACAATGTCTTAATCTAAAGGGCGAAGGTTAGCTCAACAGCTATTCCACCATTTATACCCTTAAAAACTTCATAACAAGATATTTGCACTAAGTAGATACTTATATTAAACTAGTAGAATTTGTTCAAGTAACAAACAAAATAATAGTTATAAACTGTGACTAAGAATAATTAATTGACGCAGAATTACATACACAATACAAAATTGTCAAATAAGTAATTGAAAATAAATACATATATTTTACACAGTTTTACACATATTACGTACACTGTTGGTTAAATAAAAAAAATTTAATTTTCTACTTATGGAAAAATGTTTCAAATAATTTTCAAGCAGGTTATAATTTGATATAGCGTTCTAGGAGAAAGAGCGCAGAAAAATGGCAGTACTATGTTGTGGCATGGTCAAAATATCAGTAGATCTTATATTAATATTATGGATACTTCTTCGGCTTACAAGTTTTTCTTAAGATAATCCGGCACTGAAGTAGTAAGAACTCTATGGACAAACATCAGCAGGTGATATTTGTAGGTATTATTAAGATTAAGCCAACCAAGTTGCAAACGTTTCTGTGAGGCATGTTGAAATTTCTTTAATCCAAAAATATAGCGAATGCAGGTATTTTGAATTTTTTGTAACCTATTTATTGTGCTTTTGTCGAGAATTATTTATAATTATCCTTTAGTTTTGAAGATAATTGATTGAAATTCAGGATATACTACATACATAATAAGTGACACTTTCTGACATAAAACTGATTTTTTTTTCACTTCCTGTTTCGCCGAAAGTGACACTAACTTTCGATTTTGGAACACCCTATATACTATTGCATTTTTGAATTCTGCATAATTTTCTGAATCCAAAAATGTCAAATAAGTGACATTTCAAACATCAATTTTTTTTGTAATATAATTTTTAGTTTTCCATTTAAGTGTGTCATGACGGTTCCGATTTATTCTAAATGCCTCGTGTAATGCTACAAAAATCGAAACCCCGTTAAAAACATTAAATTACGTGATTTATGAGCAAATAAAATTCACCATCGATGAGATAAGAAAAATTGCCAATTGCCCCCAAAAAGTGAACGTACGAACAGTTGTTTCTACGAGAATTAATGTATATAATGCAGAAACAAGCAAAGGCAATTCTTGAAGAACTTATCTCGAAAAGTTTTGGACGTACGGAACTCGATTTGGGCTTTGTAGGAAATTTAATCTTCTTAAAAATGCAGCAATAGCTTTTTATGTACGACGCGCGACGTATAGTTTAGGAGATATTGAGCAAAAACCGAAAGAAGTGCAATAATTTCGCTGTTTTTTGGGCATTGCGCAGCCGGACAGGTCTTTCGAAGCTGCAAACTTGGTTTCTTACTATTGGCAATGGGTCTAATAACAATATTTTAAAATGATATAATATGTAGGCATATAATTTTCTACGACTAGCCATGTCCAGACAATGGGCTTTAGATAGAGTAATAAAGAAAGAAATTGGAAATATAATGACAAATCATTTGCTTATTTGTAAAATAAAAATTTTCGATTAATAAATCAAAAAAATATATATAAAGTGACATTGACACTGATTTTCATTGGAAAAAACATATTTTTTAGTAAAATTACGTTTTAGATGAAAATTAGAAAAAAATCCGGCTAGAGAGATTGATATAGAATTTAATAACGAACAGTTTAAAAAAAGCTTCTTAAAATCTTTAATGTTATGATCTCTAAGTTGATTTGGGTGAAACACTATAGTCTTTTTTAAAAATGAATTATTATTTGCTTGCTTATAATTGAATTCAAACATATTCTTTATAGGATTTTGCAAACCGCAGAAAAAAATAACTATCTATAATTAAACGAAAAACATGCATGCAGTAAAAGTTTTCCTCCAAATATTCGCTGTTTTTCCGTTATTTAAAATTGAAACTTTCGAATTCAGTTTTCGGCGAACAATCACCTTCAGCGAGCCATAATTCGGTTCGTATTGCATCTACAGAAATAAAAAGAAACCAATCGATTTGTTGTTTTATAAGCTTAATTTTTGCTTCTGATGAAACATAAGGTTTTCGAGTTTTTTGTGAAGAATAGCAAATGACACAAAAAAATATTGATTTATCGAAAAAACTTCATAGACCATTTTTTGCTTACAAATCATCCCTCTACCCTCTATTGATTTCTGTGGGTGCTTTGAGTTAACTAATTTTCATCCCTGAGAAGGGATGGCAGCCACCCCCAGGGTAAGAGCACACATTTGGACCATGTAGACTTTGAAATACTATTAATTATGAATCCAATGCCGTTTATTTCGTAAAAATCGATCTTTCCTAACCGAGATTTTGCACTTCTTTTGTCTTTACTGACTGGACTATTATGTATACTTAATTCCAGAGACATCACATAAAATTACACATTGTCGTATTCTAGTAAAATGTTAACGAAACAGGTATTCAACTTCTGTTCGTTTCCAATTATCTTTGGTTAAACTGTACATTTGCTTGCTACTGAAAGATAGAAAAGAAACGAGGAAACTGAGCGTCTGAAACACTCATTCGATTGTCTCCTTGGATTTACATCAAATAAAAGCGATAAGCAGCCAGTGAATCACAAAAGTAACGCACTGTCAGCGCCCGCAGCCGAATAAAACTTCCTCATAAGTCCTACGAGAAATAAATGGTATTTATCTATTCCTAATATGGTCACGTTCCCGGTGATTCTGCAACGTTGAACGTGTTAAAGAGAGGAACATTTATAAGAACCCGCGATAAAATCCCATATTGAAAGTCAAGTTCGGGCATATTTCATGCCCTTTTGCCTTTATCAAACGCGCTTACGCGGATCTTAGCCGATTTTTCGACGGCCGAACGTATATTTCACAGATACTTATAAAGAAAACTCATTTTGAATAATGAATTTCTATGATGTCGCTTGAATGTTGAGTGTGCCGTGTTCATTCGTTTAAATTATGCATACACTTCTCACTTCTCTAGGTGGAGACAAGTCGTATGAAGACTATGTACCTGTTTTAGTGGAGTAGAAGCAAGTTTCAGCGTCAAATTAAACGCCACAAGAGCTTGTTTTGTTTACATGAATAGTGAAGATAAGCACTGCAATATACGGAAGTTCTGTGGAGTTCTGAAGGGTGCGGAAATGCATAATAAGCGGAGGCATGTGATATGTAGGTAATAGTTTGTGTGGTTTTCTAGTGTATCTCTTTATTTAGGACACACTACCTCACTGCCTTCTCCAATTAAAGGATTAAATTTAACAGACAAGAAAATAAGTTAAACTGAATATGTTTCAGAAGATTTCTTCAAGGTTTTACAGTGTACTCTACAGTTTGTAAGTTGTTACAAAAATGGGTTCTATCACACTTATAAAACTTATAGTTACTGTTATAGTTTATATAAAGAATTTTTATAGAGGCTGCAGTCACACATTTATAAAACTAATAGTACTCAGTTCCAATATAGAGGTTGACTGTGATGAATATAAAACTTGCTGGTCCCACAATAACACCAGTAACTTTTATACAATTATAGTTACTTTTACAAAACTGTTAGTAACACTTAGAAACATTTTTAATGAAAAAACCTCTGCACCAAACGGATCAGAGAGAGGTTGGTTCTTGAATACTTGATTGTTTCAAAAAGTTTCACACCTAAAAATATCTTAACTAGAACAATGTTATAAAATAAAAAATAAGAATGAAAGCTAAAGGCAGTTAACGTTTCGGAAGAGAATCTACTTCCGTTCTCAAAAGTTTTTTGGCCGTCAACCATGACAGTTATTTGTTTATGTATTTCCATAGTCACGTGAGACATTAAATTATATTTATCTCATTTTTACTTACTTCGTCTCTAAGGATGGGCAACCAACTAGTGCAAAAATCTATTGAATAATTTGTAACGCATCTATCCTCGTTGAATAAAATAATCGCGGATTCTTTAAGTTTTCTTTTAGTTCCGTTGTTCTCTTTTTCCAAAATCTCCGCCGAGTCCCATTCAATCCTGTGATTATTATCCCACGCGTGTTCACAAATTTTGGATTTTTCAAATTCTCCTCTTCTAGCGTAATTTCTATGTTCACCAAGCCTTACGTCGAAAGGTCTAGATGATTAACCTACGTAATGTTTTCCGCACTAACAAGGAACACTATTAATACAATTTTTTGAATTTTGAACAATATTTAGAGGTTTGGTTTTTGATAAAACCGATCTTAGCGTGGAGCTCGTTTGAAAAACCGTTCGTATGGAAAACCTATTCCCAATTTTTCGTAATTTATCCGATAAACCATGTATATATGGAATTACTGCCATTGACATAAATACCTCAAGTTGTGATAATATATTCTTTCTACTACCAATGTTCAATAACTGACTCTCAACAGAACTCTCAGGATATTGATTATTTAATAAGACAGTTTATTTATAAATTTATTTCGTTCCTTAATATTACATCATTTGAAGAAATAATTTTGGGTCTGTCATACAAACACTTAACACAATACCTTTCTTAACACTAATGTGTTGATTTGAATTGATATTTAAGTATCTGTTTGTGTGTGTTTTTTGGCACATTAGCCTCTCAGTTGTTTTTTTCGTAAGATGAGAAAAAAGACCAATAGTGCTTATCAAAACTACCATATCGGTATCATACTTCGCTGAGAGATATTAAATTTAAAATATACCGACTTTATTTAACAAAGTGTGTAACAACTATAGCTGGTTATATAAGCGGCATTGTGTTATCCATATGTAGGTTAACATTAGGTGGCAGTTCTTCTAAAAAATTTTGTATCTGGTTTTGCAAAAATCCCAAATATCTTTCTCCATTTAATGGAGCATCAAAAATTATTGACCCAATAATTCTTCTACCAATTACTCCTAACCATACATTAAAACTAAATCGCTCCTGATATGCACTTTCTCTCATATTTCTGGGATTTTCTTGTGCCCAATAACGGGTGTTGTCACGATTAAATAATCCCAAATTAGTGAACCTGGACTCGGAAAATAAAATTTGTTCATGAAAATTATTATCCAAATCGTGTCTGTTCAGAAACCAATAGCAATAGTTCAATCTTTCTTGAAAATCATTTTCGTATAAATGCTGGTGTATTTGGTACTTGTATGATTTAAATTTACGTTTTTTCAAAATGCGTCGAGCTGATTCCCGATTTACACCGGTTTGGTTCTCAATCTGTCTTATCGAAATCGTGGGATCTACCTCGACAATTGCAAGTACATTGATTTCCGACACTTCGATAATGAAATTATTTTCCGGTACTTCTGGTTCACTTCTGAATTGCCGTTCAACTCTTACAAAATAGTTGTTTGGTGGATGAATTCTTTCGGGAAATCTTTCTTCATATAAGTCAGCAGTCTGCCTGCTATTTTTTTTACATTCGCCATAGATTAGTAGCATATCTACTTTTTCATTTCGTGAATACATGGCAAAATAGAGTTAAAAACGTGATAACTTAGGTATAATTTAATGAAAAATACTTAAATTGCTGCCAAGTAAACAATTCTTAATTGTCAAATCAAAATGACGCGTCGTTTTACCTTCTTTTATTTCCACCGCCTGCTTAGTAAATATTTTTGTTGCAGTACAATATTCATTACTATGCAATAACATTCGATACTAATTTTAATGAAGAAAGCAAAATATGATAGGCACAGCAATTGTATTGGACAAAAATAAAAGATAAATAAGTATTTTTTAACTAGGTGAAGTAAAAAAATGGGGTTCCTATCTTGGTTTTTAAGATATGTTGGGTTGATTTGATATTTTGTATTGTCTTTTCAAAAGATAAAATAGGAAAATTCAAAAACTTAGGAGTTTATAAATTGTCATGTTCGGACTGTAATGCCTTCTATATAGGTCAAACTGGTCGGTCTTTTGAAACACGATACAAAGAACATCTACGGCCTTTCAGACTCCAAAAAACAGAATCCACTTTTCAAACCATTTGTTAGAACCAAATCACCATTTTTGAGATATAAACACTCTTGATATATTACATGCACAAAATAAAGGTTTTAAATTAAATTTATTAGAATCTTTAGAAATTTTCAAATCAAACAAAACCCCAGGTAATTACCTACTTAATGACCAGTTGGACCTAGCACACCCCTTTTTAATATATTTACTTCATAATGCTTTAATCCCTTTATTACTTTCTGTTAATTTTAGTTCTGATAATTTTAAATCCCCTACACCATAGTAATAAAACTAAGTAAATAATGTAAATTATAAATGGCTTAGGTCTTCTCTTGTGTTCATTCATTTACTTGAGTCGCTTTGAAGATGATACGTCGAAGTATCGAAACTATAGTAGCGGTAAGTTACAATAAAATGCAGTGGTATAAAATATTTTTTTTTAACAATTGCACTGCATTATATTATAGAAAAATGAACGGGGTTAATTCTTTCGCAACTTTCCCGTATATAAACCCCTCCTGACCGTATGCCAGTACGCTGAGCTAATCTTGATATGCTCCACCTGTGCCAGGCACCCCCCGGCAGCATAAAATTCCATTCCTTGAAGCTTCTTTAAAACGGCGAACGTATCGGCAGCGCGCAAAGTCGAAACTCTCCGGAGTGCAATCGCTCAGTTCACGCACAAAAAGGCCTTATCCAGTGTAGGGAGTTCCCAGAGGATGCATAGATAAACTCATATACCGGCTGCGGTCTTATGCCCGTTTACCATTGGGACAAACTCGAAACAAGGCGATTAGATAAAAGTTTGGCCTCGTCCATTTGGGTACGATACCTGAGAGAGTGCTGGTGTGCAGTTGAATTAGAGTGGGTTAATTTTCCGGGCAGGGTCTCGCCGAGCGATTTCGAAACTGCGATACAGTTTGTTTGAACTCTTTGACTGTTAACTGTTAGCTCCACAGAGAATTATCATCCCCAACGAATCTAATGGGCCTGTTCAAACTAAGCTAACCTTAAATGTTTTTAAATATAACGTTATATCCTAGACAACAAAACCGGCACATGTTGAAAAAATCGCTGCCTAAGGAATCACTACTTCCACATCCAGATTTTCCTCCAAGTCTCTTTAAAGGTAAACTTTTTAACTATATTTGCACTTTAGTATGCTGAAATAATTAGTCATGGAATTTTGATAATATTTGGGGCAGATGTCATAAGAAAATTTACAGGAGTTGCAATTTAACAAGCTTCGTTACGACATTGAAAATGAACTTGGCTAACTTTCAAACCCGGCATGATATTTACAAAATGTACAGAGAATAGAAAAGTTTTAGAAAATTTCAAACTTTTACTATTTAAAGGTCTGCCTTTATATTCAAAATAACCTTAAATATGATACAATCGACTGTATGCAAAATATCACCGAGTGTTTAGAGCAGGTATGGATATGTGTCAAAATTAATAGAAAGACGCTGGGAATCGGAATTATCTACAGGCCGCCTAATTCACAATTGCAATCATTTTTGGAAACCTTTGAGGAAACGTTAGCCAGTGTTTATATGCAGTGTGATAATCTAATTTGCGTCGGAGATTTTAATATCAATCTACTAGACATTCATAGTAATAATGCCGCGCAGTTTGATACTTTACTACGTGGAATAGGCCTAAAGCAAATTGTTAATGAACCCACTCGCATAACTCAAAATACTGCCTCTTTGATAGACTTTATAATTATTGATAATTATTTAAGTTATGGTAACTGCAATGTTAAGGATATCTCGAATATATCGGATCATTCTGCAGTTATCTGTGACATAGAAGTAGACGTTAGTAAAATAGATCCAATTGTAAGAAGTTATAGAGATTTTAAAAGATTTAATTTAGACAGTTACGAGAACGGCTTACGTGAAATTCCATGGCATCAAATTTATGATCTAATGGAAGTGGATGACAAGGTAAGGTTTCTAAATGACAATTTAATTTTTTTAATGAATCTACATGCTCCAATTAAAACTTCAAGATTTACAAAACCTCCATCCCCATGGATTACAGACAACATAAAATTAATAATGAATTTACGAGATAAGGCTCTAAGTAAGTTCAAAAAAACACAAAATATAAATCATTGGAATTATTATAAAGAACTTAGAAATTATACCACTTTTGCAATTAGAACCGAAAAAAGACGCTACATGGAACACAAATTATTAAATTCAAATAACAAACAGTTATGGAACATAGTTAAACAGTTCGATATTAACAATAATAGAAGCCAAATAATTTCAAATTTTAACCTTAACGAAATCAAGGAATATTTTTCAAATGTATGTTCTACTAGAGAAGAACCTAATAAAAATTTAATAGATTTCTGCAATAATAACTTAAAATCAAATAATCTGAAACTGTTTAAACTAATCGAGGTCACAGAAATTGAAGTTTTAAAGGTCATAACAAGTATTAAATCTAAAGCCTATGGAATGGATGGTATAAATATAGTAATGATTGAACTTTTTTGTCCATTTCTATTGCCATATATAACACACATAATAAATTTTTGTTTTAAGCACTCGGTATTTCCGAAACAATGGAAAGAGGGTAGAGTTACACCTATTTCAAAAGTAGATTCCCCTAAGGAAATAAAAGACCTCCGCCCAATTACTGTTCTACCAGCTTTATCTAAGGTAATAGAAAGGATAATTGAAGGACAATTACGTCACCACTTAATAAAATATAACTCCTTACCACCTAATCAATCAGGTTTTCGTCCAGGTCACAGCTGTGGAACTGCACTTCTTAATATAACCGATGATATTATTCAAGAACTGGACAAAAAGAATGTTGGAGCCTTAATACTACTTAATTATACTAAAGCTTTTGACATGATCAATCATGATATATTACTTGCAATACTCCACTTTATAGGTTTAAGTCAAAGCACTATAATGCTATTCAAAAATTATTTAGAGGGTCGGACACAAAAAGTGATATTATCTGGGGAATCATCAGAGAGTTGTGATGCTGTCAGAGGGGTTGCTCAAGGGTCAATCTTGGGACCACTTTTATATACGATCTATACATGCAACTTCCCCTCTGTTCTTAATACCTGTAATTATCATATGTATGCAGACGATACGCAACTATATCACTTTTTTGATCGTAATAGTATTGCAGCTGAATGTCAAAGTATTAATAACGATATAAAAGCTTTAGTAAATCTTTCCAAACAACACAATCTTAAAATCAATTCCACAAAATCTTCGGTTGTATTATTTGGTAACCTCTCGGAAAAAGACATGGTGATTGAACTGGGAGAGGATAAGATAGAGGTGGCATCTAAAGCAAAAAATCTAGGTATGGTTATAGATAATCAACTCAGATTTACGGATCATGTTTCTTACTTACTAAAAAAGTCTTATGGCAAATTAAGAATGATGTATCCTAACAGACACACTTTAAACAGAAAATCAAAAATAATTTTATGCGATTCTCTTGTCCTTTCTCAGTGCAATTACTGTGATTTTGTTTATGGGCCATGCCTTACATCAAGAGATTCTAAAAGAATACAAATCTTACAAAACTCATGCTTAAGGTTTATATATGGTATACGTAAATACGATAGAATATCACATACTCTAACTAAAGCCCATTGGCTGGACATGGCTAGTCGTAGAAAACTGCATGCTTATATACTATATCATAAAATTTTAACTAATCATACTCCGGCATATCTTCATAATAAAATAAGATACAGAACAGATATTCATAATATAAATATAAGACGTAAGGATGCATTAACTATTCCTCAGCATAAATCCTCGCTGTTCCGAAGATCCTTTGTATATAATATAGCCGCACAGTTAAACGAGTTACCAAAAGAGTGTAAGTCTCTGTCAGTAAAACGGTTTCGTACCTTTGTTCTCAATCTGTTACATAAAAAACAAGAGCCGCACTAATAGTGCTTGTGTGTTCATATCTGTTCATTTTTGTTCTAGTAACATATAGTGTTAAGTATCCCCAATTATGTCATAGCCCAAATTCTGTTAGAAGCATATATCGTTTAGTTATACACTACTTTTTGTCTCTACTTAAAATTTATTTTCGTAATGTAAGTACCTGAGGCCAAAGTGGAAGAGCAGTTAATTTCAACTGAACTTGCGCCTTTTAAACTTATATATTGCATAAAATAAATATACACATATATGTACATTACCTGGGAAAACATTGTACTATGCATTTATATTTTGTTTAATAAAATTGTTTATTATTATTATTATTAAGCTGCGAATAAAACATTTAAAAAGTTACACAACTCGGAGTAATTGTAATAGGCTATAAATTAATATTCCACAAAATAGAGAACATGAATCTAAGTATCAAAATTGATCGAATACACTAGTTTTACCAAAACGATGCTAGGCCTCGGCCGGCGTCGAGACGTAAAAACGCAAGAATATGAATTTAGGTACCAAAATTGGTCAAAGACACAAGTTTTACAAAAACGACGCCAGGCGTCGGTCGGGGTCGAGAAGTAAAAATGAAAGAATATAAATTTAGATATCAAAATTTATCAAATACACAAGTTTTACAAAAACGACGCTAGGCGTCGGTCAGCGTCGAGACGTAAAAATGCAAGAATATGATTCTAAGTATCAATATTTATCAAATTTAAAATCAAATTTGGATCTTTCAAAAAGTATACGATCTAACAGCACCGAACGCTTTAGTTTCCAAAAAACAGCCGAATTTCCAAGCGTTACACAAATCGCTACTGGACCTCCGTATTACCGTTACATCTTCGATTTGTTAAATAGTCTCAATGTTAAAAATTAAGGCATTGGTTTCTAGGACATACGCCAAAAATGAGGTTTGTGGACACTTACTAGTTTGTTCTACTGATCTTTCCCAATTACACACCCCTCTCGACCCCTTCAACAAAAAATACAAACGTGTACCAAGTTTCAAGTGAATAATCTCAAGTTTATTTTATCAACCTCTTTATTAATGCAGCGCGGGGGTGCTGGGGGGATGGAAAATATCATAAAAAATGGTGGATACTTAACAATAGGGTTCTTCCTCTAGCTAACACTATCTTGCTGTCCAAATTTCAATACTATCGGGCTTTTCGTTCTTAAGTTATCGTGCTTAGAAGAAACGTGACGGAAGAACAGACAGACGGACGGACAGACGGACCGACATTTTGAAAGTCGTTCAGAATTCGATCATCAACACAGTGATATGAAAATTTTTTCTCTACGAGCAATATTACCGGTTTTAGAAATGTGCCGATCGAATGCAATATCCTCTTCATTTTGCATTTGCGAAGAGTATAATAATTATTTAGAGCGTTTTTTACGACTTAAAAATTATTTTATTATAGGAAACATTTTATTGCACGAAAAAAAAGCGAATCTGACAAAAACAAAAATTTACCCACACCGAGGATCGAACCCGCCACTCTCAGGGTGTCTACTAAATCTTAATCTTAAAATTCCCTGACTTTTCCAGGTTTTCCAGACATTATTTTATCTAAATTCCAGGTTTTTAACTTCTTACATTCGAACAAATATGAAAATATGTATTCACCTCAAAAAAGTATAAACAAATTCTATGAAACAATTAGAAAAAAAAAATAAATTTTATTACTAAAACATTTATTTTCTAGAACCCAATTACAAGCTGAATCATTTCTACAAAAATTATCATTGTTTTTTAGTCTTTAACGAAGTCTCCCTTTTTTAATCAGAATTAAAAACAAAACAATATATAGAAATAGTGAAATAGTACAAATAAAAAATATATCTATAGTACAGGCAATGAAGGCAAAATATTGTAAAAACCTCGCAAACATTAATAAAAGGATCATCTCTGGGGTTTCAGTAGGTACTAATCTGTAGAATGGAATGATGCATTCTTTGCACTTCCAAGTTCCTGGAAAATTCAAAAAAATTTGGAAACACTTTTTGATTTTCAGTTTTTGCTCTAGCGGCCAAAATAATGAAAATAGAGAAACAAAAGTTATAGCTCATCTCTTTCTCTACAAAAAAGGTCGTTACACATTTTTGTCTTACTTAAGCCGTTTAGGAGATAAATCCAGTTTTCCACGTATAGTTTTGAGCCGCTCAGAAATGCGCGTAAAGTGAGAATTCTCCGGGAGTTTCGTACGACCAGACACATCGATCGATAATTCTTACTATTCAGAGCCGCTAAAAAAATGATGTGGATCTACTTTAAAGTGGAACATATCACACAAAATTCATACAATTTTTTATCACAGAGAGAAAGTATTAGAAGATGGCTTAGTAAACTTTATACAGTTTTCTATATAATTTATTCATATCTTTGAATTTTATGCATCCTCCCTATTTCTTCCGAAAACAATGGGTGCTTCTTCACTGCATGAATTCGATTCCACGCACTTTAGTCTATATTTCGTGAAAATCTCATTGAAGAATGTTAAGAAACAAACAAGTTGTATATGTTTTACTGTATAATTGTGCATTTTCTGAACATGTATGAATAATGTAGACAAATTCAAAAAGTACTGCACGCATTTAAAAAACTCTAAAGTCATTCGAAAGAATATGTCTTATTGTACTTATAATCCGGAAATTAAGACTGTGCTATTATTAATTAATTTAGATATAGCGAATTAAACTCCAAAATTTGGAGATGACTGATCAATGAGAAATATACCATCTACTTAGATCGCAAGGCATATTTTTCCAACAAAAGTAATTGCAATAAAATGTAATTGAATTAATATATCATTATATAACAATATATTAGCAAAATAAATTATCATTCTAACGACTCCCGGCATAAATAATCCCGAATAAATCTGTGGTTCAGCTGTACAAAGTTTACTAAGCCATCTTCTAACACTTTTTCTCTATGATACATTTTTTAAGAATTTTGTGATTAGTTCCACATTAAAGCTGAGACTTTTCGCTACATTTTATGTTATTTTAATTTTTTTTTTGGGGCTCTGAATAGTAAGAATTATCAATCTGGTCGTACGAAACTCCTGGAGAATTCTCATTTTTCGCATATTTCGAAGCAGCTCAAAACTATAAGTGGAAAATTCGTAGAGACCGTTTTTAGATAAAGACACGAGCTACAACTTTTGTTGAAAACTTTTTTCTCTATTTATTTATTTTGGCCGCTAAAAAAAAAAAAAGTTTATCCAAATTTGTTTGAATTTTCCCGGAACTTGGAAGTGCAAAGAATGCATCATTTCGTTCTCCAAGTTATTACCTACTTAAATCCTGGAGATGATCCTTTTATTAATTTTTGTTATGCTAAATGGCTAATTTGCCTGTACTACTATTCATATATTATCTTTCAACGTAAACCATAATTAGTAATGCAGAAGCAGAGCCGCAGACATTACCACACAGCGGCGGCGCTGATTGCGGCCAGACTATCTGAACTACCATAGACAATCAACTCTGGAACTACTAGCAATAAATAATAACTGGAGAAGTGCGCTATACAAGATTTGTATCCAGAAGTGTTCATAATCTTCATCTTCGAAACATTTCTAACAGATGATTCAATAGTTTGTATTAATAATTATCTGAATGTACAAATTCCAGGTTATACTGCTTATTTTAACAAATTCCCTGATATTTCCAGGTTTTCCCTGACTAAAATAAATTCCCTGACAATTCCAGGTTTTCCAGATTAGTAGACACCCTGACTCTATTGCGCGTCAAAACTTACTGTTTTCACATGGCGGGAGAGATTTTTTAAGGATCAGAAACGCGTATAACTCTTCAGGGATTGAATATTTTTTTGTAGAACTTTTTGTGGTTGAGGGAAAAACTTGTTCGGTTTCATTTGCACCGAACCTCCTGTCCAAAAAATTGTTAATAAACAAATTAGAGCCTCTCACGCAATGTCACTTTTATTTCCGGTTTCGGTTATCCGATCAAAGTCTTTCTGGTCTCAAAATTTTCCTTCTTGCAAGCACTTTCATATGCACAAAACCCCATTTCGATACGCTTATTCAGAGCCGAGATATTATTCCATTTGGTAATTTGCAAAATTAATTTAAACTTTAAATAAACAAAAGTAAAAAGTTGCATTCATGCAGACTTCTATGGGGGTTATGCCCAACATCAATATTTATCGTTTAAAATTGGTTTGAAGTCGATCAAATTTTCGAAAAAAAAAAGTTACTTGCAAATTAACAAATTATGCCAATTGTTTAAACAATCAAAAAGTATTGAAGACATCGGGCCAAACAAAATGTGGTATATTCTTTGGTATAAAAGGCATATATTCGGAAAAAAACAATATCCTGACCTGATTAGTTTTGTTTTCCTTGTGCCTGCCATACTATGTAAATGAGTAACATATGTGGAGTAGTGTACCTTAATATAAATAAATTTTAATCAGAACTAAAGTCATTTACAATTTCTAGTCAGTATCATTTACAGATACAACTATCTCCTTCGGTTATCGAGAAAACGACCCTGGGAATTTTAAGTGAGACACCCTGTATATGATAGACTTGCATTATGTAAAAAGTGAAATTGTTAGGTTTCTCCGCCTTTTTCCTTCATCTGAATCAGTGTCATTATTTTAATATATTTGCCCCAGATTGTTCCGAGGCGTCTTATATTTTGGCGTACAAGTTGAAAGTAAAATAAATGAAGGGTGCCTATGCCATGACAGAGCCTATTGTGACCTTCTTTCCAACTTTGCAGATACCCAATCAGCTGTTGTAAAAGAATTTGCTATATAAATAAATATTTTGTGCCCAGTTATAAATGTATAGTGTGTCTTACTCTCGCAATTTTCTTAGTTTCCTTCACATCATTTTCTAAACATAGCGCCGCATGCCCACCGGTGATCGTTTTTTTTTCACACCAGAGTCAACATGCCCACCGGTGACCATTTCTATTTTCACTACTGAAACCATCATTATTTTTCGGCTTTCCTCTCTTTCAGGTTACTTAGCAGACCGATGATCTAGATTATTTTTGTCTCTTTTCTAATAATGTCTTTTCTTTTTTGTGACCCACCGGTGATCACTTGGTCCCACAACGTGCTTTTACATTGGGGACTGCTGACGTAGGTCAAAATTTGTTTGTCTTGACCCACTATTTTACACGGACACGAAACTGCCTTAAAAAAAAACAGAAGTGCTAACACCTGATCTTCAAGCGGATTCTTAAGACAGCGTCATATCTTAAAAGAAGTCGAATGTAAGAAAATAGTGGCCAGAAGAAGATCCAGTATTTGCTAAAAAAAACTCCCAAGTACCATTATTCTGTATATACTCGCAGAACAGATATAAAACATTGTCACTGGTGTACACGCGGGCCTGAAATATAAAACGTAGTGTGTACACGGGTAGTCACGTTGTCCCAATATGATGGATACAAATACGGACGGTGGGCACGTGGTCGTGCAAAGTAACAGAAATGACCACCGGTGGGCACGTAGCACTAGCACTATATATATATATATTAGAGAAGTGTGAATCAATTTTCGTTCAAAAATTTATCATTTCAACAAATTCTAGTAAGAAATTTAAATCTTAAAAAATTGGTTTACCTAAAAATATATAAAAATTTATACGTTCTTCTCTATTTAATAGGTTTCTTTAGTGAATTAAAGAACAAGAGCTAACTTTTAAAAACCACGATCAGATTCCTTTTCAGCACTCTCAAAAACATAAAGATTTGATACTCTGGTTGCTCTCATTCACAACTTTGTTATTATATGTGCCGGTATAATTATTACTACTATATCATTTACCCAATTATCCGCAAGCCCTAACATATTTTAATTTATGTCTTTCAGCCCGTTGTCACTTTTAGAGCAAAATGTGTGGCTTTACCAGATACGTTACTTATGGCCTGTAGATTACGAATCCATATCAACTTCGACGTAAAAAAATTGTCATAGAAGGGCACAAATCAAAATTTCCTAACTAACCACACCGCGTGATAGGGTCAATCATGAAGCAAATTTTATCCAAAACTCATTTTTTCTGTTCGACTATAGTTGAAAATTAATTATTTTTCGTCTACTTTTCCACTCACACGACGATATTTCTCTACTACTACTGTATTTAAAACATTCTTTATAAAATATATGCCATATTTTCCTGATTACAATGTTTTTAAATCAGATTTTTTAAGAATTTAATAACCAAAATATTTAATAATGTGTAGCGCGATACAAATTTTCGAAGCTTATCAGCGGCATACGTTCGTTGCAGATTCTCGCTCTCCCACTAATTTAAGACTATTTCAACAATCCGCACTACACACCCGCAATGGCCTTCTTCTCCTTGGTTACTTATTTTTTCACGGATTTTAAACAATCAGTAAATGAAACATATTCTTTATAGGATTTTGCAAACAGCGTAAAAAAACTATCTATCAGAACTAAAAGAAAAACTATATTTAAAAAATATTAATGACATCTTTGCATTCTTTCAACTTCTGACTTCTGGTTATGCTAGTAAATCAAAATCCTAAAATAAATTTGTCCCATTTCTTATTTGACATTCCCTACGGGTAAGCAGATTAAACTAGTATCCACATGACCCTACAGTATGAAGATTCAGTTAAAAATGAGAACAAGGGCCTAAATGAATTTAAACATTTTTTCATCGCTAGCATAACCAGGAGTCAGGTTATCGAAAGAATGCAAAGATTTCATTAATATTTTTTAACTACTTTTACATACAGTTTTTCTTTTAGTTCTCATATAGAGTTTTTTTCCCGCTGTTTGTAAAATCCTATAAAGAATATGTTTCATCACTGTAAGCAAACAAATAATAAATAATTCACTTTTAAATCAATAAATGATGCAAACAGTTTCTCAGAACCTTTGATTACAGAGTCCGGTTTCATCCAAATTAAGCATCATTTCTGACGAATATCTTTTACATTAAATTTTATTTTTGTCTCAGTCTCACTTTCACAACCTGTACTATCAGTAGTAAGTACTTTCCATTTTAATTTCTTCTAAAAAACATATACATCAGTTACCTATATGGAAAAAAGTATCTTGCAAACAGTGAGTTAGGCAGTTTCTTATAACGTGTTAATCTAGTACACAATAATTTTATGTAGGTCCATATAACACTCAATTAATATTACTTGTATTTATTCCATAATAACCATTTTCAAGACATAAATTTGAAAATATTATAAACCACGAGTGTCCATATATTTAACGATAGGCCATTGCGGGTGAGTAGTGCGGGTTGTTGAAACAGTCCCAAAGTAGTGGGAGGACGAGTATCTACCGCCTATAAGCTTCGAAAGTTAATATCACGTTACACATTATTAAATATCATGGTTATTAGATTCTGCTGATTTAAGAACCATTATAATCCGGAAAACTTAGCAAATATTCCATAATTTTTTTTTGGATAAATATAATAGTTTAGGAGATATCGTCGTGTGAATGGAAAAGTACACGAAAAATAATTAATTTTTAGCCGTAGTCGAGCGGAGAAAATGAGGATTTTTTATTTTTATTGCTATATAAGCCTATGTGAAAGTTCGTCTCTATCTTAAAAATAGAAATTCTACAGATAATTTAATGATTTTTTGGTAAAATATGCTTCATGATTGACTCTGTCACGTGGTGTGGTTAGTTAGAGCATTTTGATTTGTGCCCCTAAATTCATGACGATTTTTTTTTTACGACAAGTGAATTTCTAATCTGCAGGGTATAAGCCACATATCTGGCAAAGTCATACATTTTACACTAAAAGTGCCAACGGAATGAAAATGGGACTTTTGTTTTCGCGAGCACTCTACTATTTAGAAAAGCAGTACGTCCATTTGCTGGACAATCCCTGGAGAATAAGATTTTACTACATAGTGGTAATATTCATATTATGCAACAACATTGTGCGAAACATACTAAAAGAAAGGGGAATCCGCCGCTCCAGAATCCGGGCGGAAATATTCAAGCAGTAAACTGTAGAGATCGTTGCCGAGGCATACACCAACGCAACTTCGATGAGATGAACTATAACAGACATTTTGATAAATTCACCAATTTCCTCCCTTCTAAGGGTAATATTTCAACCCGGGCGTTCTGACACACGCCACATTTCATAAGAATTCAACTGTTGATTTTAAACGGAATAATCATATATTTGCTTTCGAGAAGTCATCCATTCGCATGGAAAACACTCTCTGCGGTTCCATTCACACTGTCGGCAGGGCTGAATGGTGATTTTAATGAATGTTTGGCCCACATTCAATGGGCGGATATGAATGAAATTTTTTAAATAGCCTCGGTTTAGATGCTTGCATACAGCTCACACTTGCTTGCTAACTCACTCCATTCTTACTCTTTTAGAACAGTTATAGTGGATAAAAGATACTAAATTGTTTGTAAAATATTTAAAAAACCGCTGTCTAAGGAATCAGTACTTCCACATCCAGATTCTTCATCCAAGTCGTTTTAAAGGAAACATCTTGACTATATTTGCACTCTAGTATGTGGAAATTATTGGTCATAGAATTTTAATAATATTTGGGGCAGATGTCATAGAAAAGTTTGAGGAGTTAGTTTCTACCATATACGTTAAAAATGAAGTTTTTAGTTCGCCCTACTTATTTTCTACTATTCACCTCCCACCCCTTCAATGGAGGCATCTCAATCAGATGTCACTACAATACATACGTGTACTAATCTCAAGTGAATATCTCAATTTGATGTTATCAATCCCATTAATAATGAAGCGGAGGTGGTGGAGTTTGAAAAATATTAGAAAGAAATCTGAGGCCTTGGTTTCTAGTATATACACCGAATCCCAAATTTCTGTACTCTTATCACCTTGATTTACTTCTTTTCCCCTAGTCACTCCTATTAACCCTAACCCTTCTACGGAATCATCCCAAAATATAATCTAGTTCCAGATGTCGTTATAATACATACGTCTACCAAATTACAAGTGAATATCTCAAGTTTATTTTATCAACCCCTTTAATAATGTAGTAAGGGTAGTGGAAGGGTTGAAACATATTGTTAAAAAATTTGAGGTCTTGGCTTCTAGGACATACACCGAATTTCAAGTTGCAATACTCTTACCAGCTTGCTTTACTTATTTTTCCCTATTTACCTCTACTTACCCCCACTCCTTCAACGCAATCATGTCAAAATATAATCTAGTTTCAGATATAATTATAATATATAAATGTATCAAATTTCAAGTGAAAATTTAAATTTAATTTTATCAACTCTTAATAAGGGAGTGGGGGTGGTGGGGAGAAATAGAAAATACTAATAAAAAAACCTGAGACCTTCGCTTCTAGTACATACACCGAGTTTCAAGTTTCTGTAGTCTTACCAGCTTGCTTTACTTATTTTCCCCTATTTACCCCTATTTAACCTCCAACCCTTCAACGGAATCATCTCAAAATATAATCTAGTTCCAGATGTCGTTATAATTCATACGTGTATCAAATTTCAAATGAATATTTCAATTTTATTTTATCAACCCTTGTAATAATGAAGTAGGGGTGGTGGGGGTTGAAAAAGATACATATGCGTACTAAATTTCATGTGAATATCTCAATTTTATTTTATCAACCCCTTGAATAATGGAGTAGGGGTGGTGGGGGCTGAAATAAATTATCAAAAAATCTGGGGCCTTTGCCTCTTGTACATACACCGAATTTCAAGTTTCTGTAGTCATACCTGCTTGCTTTACTTATTTCCCCCTATTTACCCCTAAATAACCCCGAACCCTTCAATGGAATCATCTCAAAGAATAATCTAGTTCCAGATGTCGTTATAATTCATACGTGTATCAAATTTCAAATGAATATTTCAATTTTATTTTATCAACCCTTGTAATAATGAAGTAGGGGTGGTGGGGGTTGAAAAATATTATAAATAATCTGAGACCTTTTCTTCTAGTATATACACCGAATTTAAAGTTTCTGTAGTCTTACCAGCTTGCTTTACTTATTTTCCCCTATTTACCCCTATTTAACCCCCAACCCTTCAACGGAATCATCTCAAATTATAATCTAGTTCCAGATGTCGTTATAATACATACGTGTACCAAATTTCAAATGAATATCTCAATTTTATTTAATCAACCCTTTTCATATTGGAGTAGGGGTGGTGGGGGTTGAAAAATATTATAAAAAAATCTGACGCTTTGGCTTCTAGTACATACACCGAATTTCAAGTTTCTGTAGTCTTACCAGCTTGCTTTACTTATTTTGCCCTATTTACCCCTATTTAACCCCCAACCCTTTAACGGAATCATCTCAAATTATAATCTAGTTCCAGATGTCGTCATAATATATACGTGTACCAAACTTCAAATGAATATCTCAATTTTATTTAATCAACCCTTTTCATATTGGAGTAGGGGTGGTGGGGGTTGAAACATATTATAAAAAAATCTGACTCCTTGGATTCTAGTACGTATACCGAATTTCAAGTTTCTGTACTCTTACCAACTTGTTTTACTTATATTCCCCTATTTACCCCAAATTAACCCCCAACCCTTTAACGGAATCATCTCAAAATATAATCTAATTTCAGACGTCGTTATAATACATACGTGTACGAAATTTCAAATGAAAATCTCAACTTTATTTTATCAACCCCATTAATGGGGTAGGGGTGGTGGGGGGTTGAAAGATGTTATAAAAAAATCTTAGGCCTTAACTTCTAGTACATACACCTAATTTCAAGTGTCTGTTCTCTTATAAGCTTGCTTTACTTATTTTTCCCTATTTTCCCCTATTTAACCCCCAACCCTTCACCGGATTTCCTCAAAAAACAATCCAGTTCCAGATCTCGTCATAATATATACGTGTACAAAATTTCAAGTCAATATCTCAAACCGTTCCGGAGAAAACGCGCGGACAAAAAAAGTTACAGACAGACAGACCGACCGACAGACAGACCGACAGACAGACCGACAGACAGACAGACAGAATTTTTTTTTTCGCTCAAATTTAAAATCTCGACGTTTCATGACATTCTAAACCTATTTCACGAATAAAAATTTTTGAAAATTTTTTTGCGATTACTATACTTCCAATCCACTACGTGGATGTGGAAGTAAAACTACATTTTATTACAATGAAACATATTCTTTATAGGATATTGCAAACAGCAGAAAACTAATCTATGCAAAATAAAAAGAAAAACTATGTATAAAAATACTATACTACTATTATCTTCTAATTAAATCCTGCCTACACGATAGAAATTTTCTGTGAGACAAAATGGCTGCCAACCTAACTTCCACCCTAGAAAATCTGGCGCCCCCCAAGGTAGCGTTGTTGGACCACTGCTCTTCCTAATCTACACGGGAGATATACTTGAAACAGCCAACACCACAATTGTATCTTTTGCTGACGACGTAGCACTTTTATCATAAGCGATAATCCAGCAATGGCTTCAGAAAACCTTCAATACCATCTAGATTTACTATGCAATTGGTACAATAAATGGAAAACTAAAGTATCTAAGTCTGTGCAAATCGCATTCACTACCCGGCACAGTACCTATCCCCATGTATCAAAGAATACTGAACCCATACCAGTCAAAACAGAGAAAATACCTTGGTTTGCATCTCGACCAACTCACACAGCCAGGCTAAGCGAAAGCAACTATACATCAAATATCGTCTTATCGGCAAAGCATCTATCTATCACTATCAAATAAAATCCTAGTATACAAAATGATGTTAAAACCTATATGGACTTACTGGCTCCAATTATGGGGATATGCCAAGCTAACCAAATTAAACATCATACATCAACGATTTCAATCAAAAACCCTCAGGGTCATAGTTGGAGCTCCATGGTATGTCAGCAATCAGACAATACACAAAGATCTTGGAATACCCTTCAAGGATGAAGTCAAGAGGTTTGCTCATACAGTAACCGGATGACTACAGTGAAAACTCATTAATTGAACAACTTCACAACAACGGCCCAGACACTCGGAGACCACGACATGGCCCCGAGGCCTACTACAACTATGAGAATAAACTACGATGATGGTTTCCCTTTTAAGCCAGACTCACCCATCGATTTACTTTATTCTTTATATAAAAGTAGATTGTAAATAAATATGCATAATTCGTCAATAATTAAACTATAACTGTAAACTTTAACCTTAAACAATGTTTATTATTTGATGCCTCACTTTGGATCACTTTGAATTTATCTGAACTGTACTAAACCGAACTATTTAAAAAAATACTTTCTCGCGGTGACTGGGTAGCCTTAAATACCCCCACAGTCGTCGTCTAGAACATTCCCGAAAGGTCTATCTCTTTCCATAACCTTCTCGTACAGGTATTTGGAACAATCTAGCAAAGTATCGATCCGCTCTCTTAGGAACCCCAATTAATTATGCTACCCACGCCTAGGGGGCGTTAATGCATAACAATAATAATTTCCAATCTTTGCATTCTATTGATAACCTGCATACTGGTTATGCTAGCAATTAAAAAATTCCAAAATGAATTTATCTATTCTTTATTTGACAGCTCTCATTGTAAAACTAATATTCACATAGCCCCTGCGAATATGAGGAGTAAGTTTAAAATGAGAACAAAAACCTATCTATGCAATAAAAAATTTAAATTTACTGAATGTAGAGAAACGGAATGATATTAATGCTATCGAAAGAAAGAAAACACTTATAAGAATATTGTCGTTTACTTTAGAAGCTGCATCATCTCGCACAAAATAGAATTCCGTTTTCTATTAGTGGCCTTTTAGTATTCTATTCGTCTTGAAATAAGAATATATTAAAAGAGCTCACGTTTGTGAAAGATAACCAAGATTATTCATCATTCTGATTCAGATTTAATGAAGTGATTCTTTAGTTACAAATGCTGTCTGCTGCTTAAGTGCAAGAATCTTGAAATAGTAATTCAGACGAGGACTTTATTTTATGCTGCAATTATGCAAAAGGATAGAAAATTGCATAATAACTCTGCAGTTAATTTTAAAAACGTAGATATCTACTTACGACTTGGTAGTGTTTAAATTAGTTTTTAATTTAATACCTTTCCGAATGAGAACGTTTATTAAAACATTCCATATTTTTTGTTACTTCAGGTATAGTTCTGCTAGCGAGCTTTCAATTAAATTTAGAAAAATTCGAGAAATTGAAATATGGCAAAATTTATGACAAAGAATAATCAAGGGGAAATATACGAACAACAAATATAAGTGCATTATTTATTATTTGTTTGCTCATAGTAATGAAACATATTCTTTATAGGAATTTGCAAACAGTGGAACAAATATAATGCCATTACAATGGCAATCATCTCGTATTCTGAAGAAAAAGTGTCGACGCCACACCTAACATCTTACATTATGCTCCGATAAATTTTCTTGTAACTAATATGAAGAAGATAGAACGGGAAATAAAAGCAAAATTTTGTAAAAACCTCGCAAAAACCAATAAAGGATCATCTCTAGTAGTTAAGTGGGTAATGACCTGTAGAATGAAATAAAGTATTCTGTGCACTTCCGAATTCCGGGAAAAAAAAAATTGAAACACTTTTTGATTTTCGTTTTTTTCTTGCTCTAGCGGCTAATATAATGAAAATAAAGAAAAAAGTTTTTAACAAAAGTTGTAGCTCGTCTTTTTCTCTACAAAAAAGGTCTGAACACATTTTTTGATACCCCACACCATTTCGAGGTTATGTACCATAAACCTATTCCAATTTTTAAACAGTGTCAAAATTTCGAATTCTTAGAAATATAAAGCGTATATTCCATGTAATTTGACTTACTGACTCTAAAAATGTACTTGAATACCCTATTGGAATCAATCTTGGTTCAGAATTGTGTAAAAACTCCAGTTTTCCGCACTGGATTGAATTAAGGGGTTATGCGTTATATCTAGGGGCACAATCTGATGAAATCAACAAAGTACTTTATAGACCGGTCACCGTGAAAAAAAAATGGAAAAAATCTGAAAATAACTCGTGATAATGTTTTTGGTTGCGCGTTACATTATTACACAGAAAGGTTACAAACATAAAATATATACAGAACTGAATTTTCATTGAAAAATGTAATAAAATGTTACTTTATTTATTCAGAGTCACATTCTGAATCATTCGAATGATCAGGACTATAATCAGAGAAAATGCTTTCTTCAACGTTACTTCCTCCAGGATTAGAAATTTCTTCTTCCATATCGTCTTCGTCATACGAGAGTACAAAGTTATCTATCTTAAAATTTGTGCAATTTCCCTCTTGGCAGGATAAGCACACGGAAGTGCAAGATAGCTCGGATTTTCTACAACTGCAAGCTTTTTCGCATCCGGTTTTGCAGTTGCAGAAAATCATGTCCAGTTTTTCTTGCGGAGCAGTGGCTTATGTCATGGTTATTGGAATAATTTTCTAACCCCGTTCCAGTGGACAAATTTGTCTCGATAGCCAATTCTGTACCTGATGGTACACCCTATAGAAATATGTTGGGCAGCGTTTGCTGTTGTAGGAAGCGATGCTAAATTTATAGCTTATTGTTTTCTTACTGCTTTAGAAAACATTTAAAATCTAAGTACATTTATACAAGTAGCTCTTTTCGGAGCTTTGAATATATTATTATGTAGCAGACAATTTATTCCGTTTTGAATATGTTTTTATTCTGCATCCCCGACATAAAGAGCTTGAATTCAAAACTGGATTTATGTTCTAAACGGCTTCAGTAACACAAACATTTGTAAAGGCCGTTTTTGTAAAGAAAAAGACGAGCTACAAGTTTTGTTGAAAACTTTTTTCTCTATTTTCATTATTTTAGCCACTAGAGTAGTGTCAAAAAGTCAAATTTTGGGACGTTGTGGTATTCTTATGTTGCAATATCGCCAGTTGAGGACTCGGTTAAGGACCTTCTAGATTACAATTTCAATTTATGAAGTGGCAATTAAGAGAAATGTTTTGTCTTGCCAACGAAAATATGTGAAAACTAATTTATAGCGAAACGAGTCAGCATAAGTAATACCTTATCCTATGTTTTTGTAGTTGGAAAATCTTGTTCATGTTGGAACTGACCAGAAGTTTAACCACTCTGTTTTGTTTGAACTGTATGATCAAATGTATTGTATAACTTTCTCTATCAGTATTAGTAAATATCTCGACTATTCTATAACTACTACTATTTTGTCGTATAGAAAGAAACAATTCGCTATACGGAAGCCTCAAGTTACAAACCACAAGTCGGTATGATACTAAGAAAATATTCTGTGGTCAAAGTCCTAGAGCATTAACCTGCCAAACTAATGTTTGTAAGTCCGCAAGCGATAAGGCCACATGCTATAGGCGTTACCGTTGTAAGAGCTAAGGCCACTTACCAGTACTACTTTCAGACGGCACACAGAGACGTTTATTGTGTGCTGTACTTGAACAACTAGCATCCACAGTCCCCTACGGCCATGCAGATTAAACTAGTATCTACATAACCCCTACGGTAATGAAGATTCAGTTAAAAATGAGAACAACGGCTTAAAATAAATAAATTTACCTACCATGCCTTCAAAGTTTTTCATACTAACCGATTACATTTTCGTGAAATCTATCATTCTGTTTTTGAAACGTTTTTCGCCCTTATTCTGGAGCTCATCAGAAAGGCACAAATCCACTGTTGAATGCGAGTTTTCAGATAAGGAATTATACAAATTCATTTTAGGATTTTTTATTTGCTAACTTAACCAGAATACAGGCTATCGAAAGAATGCAAAGATTTCATTAATATTTTTGCACATAGCTTTTCTTTTAGTTATTTTTTCTGCTGTTTGCAAAATCCTATAAAGAATATGTTTCAATGTATCTACGACTGGGACTGATTGTTTCTACAGGTAAAAGAAACTGTTTCGTTGTGGCTCGGTAAGGTTATGATATTAAGAATGTTTCCAAATTTAGAAAAAAATTGAGACTCTAGCTTCCACACTATTACTTATTGTTTTAATGTACTTTTTATCTAATACACTTTTAACGCCTACATAACTGACGTAAAACCTATTTAAATGCACGACACCGTAACACTGATTAGGTGTAACCTCGAAGCACCTGTGCATTTTATTCATACTACTCGCCAGCATTCTAGTGGTTAATAAACCTAACGTGGCTAAATAGCAAGATATTACCAATAAATGTAACAAGACTGTTTAATAAGACTATATTCCTCCGAGCTATTTACTTGGGGTTGTGTGTAAGTGTACGTGCTAAGTAAGTGTCTTTTTGGCTTCCCCGCATACCACAACTAAAATAACATTCAACGGAATTGGTCACTGACAAAGCTATCAGCAACAAGCCAGCCGTCTTGATCTGAAAGGCCTCTAGTTAGAGTCTGAGGTCTCTTTCTCATTGTAAGTCTATATCAAAGGACCACTTTGAGAAATTTACTTTGACTGTATTGTTTGTACTTTAGGAATCCAAATTGGAAACTCACAAACGGCAAATGTAACTGTTGTTGTTTTTACTTCCCTGTGACACTTCCGGTGCGAAAAGTTAGTTAAGTTTCTTGCTCGCAAATAAATTAATACTATGAAAATACAGAATTATTATAGAACTGTTTAAGAACTTCAAAGAGGAGCGTTGAGTATTGTGTAAATTATACAACGATAGACAAATGTCGCAGTATTTAATTTTGGGCTAAACTATAAGTGGGGTTGAAAAATTACCTTAATAAAAGTTATTTTAAATTTTCTTATAATTTTCAAACAATATTTTTGAGACATTATCATCGGCAGTTTTTTAAAAGTATTATTACTTTGCAAACGCGAAACCAGAATACCTATTATGATACCTCAAAAGAAAAGTATTTTAATACCCTATTCAACGGCGCCCAGTGGGACAAAACTGTAGTGTCCTACCCAAATTATCTTACAGATCGTAAAATTAAAGATATTTCAAGATGCTTTTTACTTCCCTCGCATACCGAAGGGAAGTATTGTATTCCAGAAAAAATCACCCTCCGAGATTTTTTCGGATTTTTACGTTTCAGATCATGTAGATTACGAAAATATGGGTTTCCCAATTCCGTCAGTCTCTCTGTCTGTCTGTCTGTTGGTGCATTAACCAAAAAAACTACTTGACAGAGAACAGTCAAATTTGGTAGGTAGCTAACGCTACTGTCAGCGACGAAGTGGTTGGTGGGTGGAAGGTCAAAGTCTAAAGAGAATAAATAATGAAAAAAAATGTTTTTGCTCAAATTTAAAATTTCCACGTTTATGACACGCTAAACCTATTTCAGAAAAAAATATTTTGAAAATGTTAGAAACATTTTTTGCCACTAAAATAGATGAAAAAAATGTTTCTGTTCAAATTTAAAATGTCCACGTTTCATGGCATTTCTAAAAAAAAATTTTTTGAATTTTTTTTTACCATTTTTGAAAAAATGTTTACCACTAAAATAGATGGAAAAAAATGTTTTCTTTGTTCAAATTAAAAATTTCCACGTTTTATAGCGTTCTAAACCCATTAAAAAAAAGATTTAGAATTTTTTTTTACCATTTTTGAAAAAGTTTTACTACTAAAATAGATGGAAATTTTTTTCTCTTTGATCAAATTCAAAATTTCCACGTTTCCATGGCATTCTAAATCTATTCAAACAAATTTTTAAACCATTTTGAAATATTTTTAAAAATTTTTGAAAAAATTTAAGTTTTAAACATTTTTTTGAAATATTTTTTAATCTATATCACTACTTACGGAAAAAAAATTTGCAACATTTTTTCACCACTGGAAAAATTTTTTAGAATAGATGGAATTTTTTTTTTGCTGAAATTTAAAATTTCCACGTTTCATGACATTCTAAACCTATTTTAGAAAAAAAAAAATAGAAAAAATTTTTCACAATTTTTGGAAAAAAATTTACCACTCAAATAGATGGAAATTTTTTTCTCTTTGCTCAAATTAAAAAAATTCCGTTTCATAGCATTCTAAACCTATTTCAAAAAAGAAAAAAAATTACGGCTACTATAGATAGGAGGAAACTTTCCTACCTATTTCAAAAGAAAAAAATGTCGAAAATTTTTTTTACCAACATTTTTGAAAAATTTCAAAGAAAAGAAAATTTTTTAACCACTTTCACTCCACTACGTGAATGTGGAACCGAAAATGTGACAGATGCCAATAATATTTGGCATATGCACCTATTATACTTTTATTGAAAAATGTACAGGGTGGTCATCCCAAGAAATAATTGAGTCATAGTGGACATTTGTAAAGATATTTGCGCAATCCTTCCATATTTGGCGCTTGTTATTTAGTATTGAACTTTTGCTGTTGGATGAGCACTCTGTATATTTTTTGACCAAAACTTATCAGGTTTTCTTTGTAATAATAGTGATAACTATATTATTATTTTCAATGCCATTTCGTAATTATTAATTTTTTAGGGTGACCGCCATGCAGAAATAAAGAGGGAAGTTCTGTGTAGATACCTTTACCGATTTTTTTACCACTACTATAGAATATATGACATGATATTCTAAGCCCATTTCAGAAAAAAATCTAGACATTTTCTTTACCAACATTTTTGGAAAATTTCTTACCATTAGAATACATGAAAAAAAATGTGTTTGGTCAAATTTAAAATTTTCACGTTTCGTAGCATTCTAAACCTATAGTTAAAAAAAATAAATTTTATTTGGAAAATCTCTAATTTTATTTTTAGCACTACTATGGAATTGTTGGAAGAAATTTTTTTTGCTCAAATTTCAAATTTTCACGTTTAATTATATTCTAAGCCTATTTCAAAAACTTTTGAAAATAAAGAAAAATAAAAAATTTGCAAATTTTTGTACACTACAAAATATAAAATAGATGGCGGAAAAAATTTGTTTTTGCTCATATTTAAAATTTCCACGTTTCATGACATTCTAAACCTATTTCAAGAAAATATTTTAACACTACTATAGAATAGATGATGAAATGTTATTTTACCACTAGAATACATAAAAAAAATTTGTTTACTCAAATTTAAAATTTCCACGTTTCATAACATTCTAAGCCTATTTCAAAAAAAAAAGAAAATGAAATATTTTAACCACTGCTATACTTCCATCCCACTACGTGAATGTGGAACTGAAAATTTGACAGATTGCAATAATATTTGGCATATGCACCTATTACAGTTTTATTGAAAAATATACAGGGTGGTCAATCCAAGAAATATTTCAACCATGGTGGGCACTTGTAAAGGTATTTGCGCAAGCCTTATATATTTGGCACCTGTTATTTAGTATTGAATTTTTGCTGTCGGATGATCACTCTGTATATTTTTTTGACAAAAAGTTATCAGGTTTCCTTTGTAATAATAGTGAAAACTATATTCCGATTATTATTCTCAATGTCATTTCGTAATTAATAATTTTTTAAAATGACCGCCATGCACAAATAAAGAGAAGTTTTGTGTAAACCTTTACCGATTTTAAATATTCGCCGGATTTTCGATTTTCGTTCCCAATTTTTTCTAATTTTCATCTGAAAACGTATTTTTACTAAAAAATTTGGGTTTTTCCAATGAGAATCAGGGTCAAGGTCACAAAATATTTTCAATTTTTTATTTTAAATTTTCATTTTACACATAAGCAAATGATCTGCCAAATTATATTTTCCATCATCTTTTTTTTATTGTTGACAGCTGCCAAATTAACTGTCAAATATAATAACTTTAAAGTGTATCTTCTGTTATTTAGAAAACAATGTAAAATATATTATCTTAGTTGAAAGGTGTCAAAATATCTGTCAAAATTTCTCTCAAAATTAAAAATAAGCATGTGTGTTTTAAGTTTCCATAAAAAAAGAGATATTTAAAATGACTTAAAATTAATTAGTTCCGTAGATGATATTTATTTAAATTATGACTCAAATCACTATCATTTTACGACGAGGAAGCTACTCCGCTAATTAATGTTGAATTGTAACAAATTTTTCAAAGTAATTACTCCGAAACTTAGCCAGGTTGGCTACCTTTGGTTCGGATGCCCTATTTATCAAGTTATGTTGGCTGCACAACTAATAGAGAACATCCATATAATTGACATTAAAGAATGTGATTAATTGCTATCTGATGTTTACATAATCCAGGACTTGACATGACAAATGCTAACACGGCTTCTGTATATGCACCGAGCGGTAAATACAGAGATATAGGAAATAGAGCCACGCCGTGCCGCTCTTGGCTCTCCATATATTTGTGTTATTTGCGCTTATTTTCCAGCTAACGAGTTGAGTGTCAGTCTGTTTCGCTATTAATACCTACCAAATTCAATGACGTTGCGGCTGGAATTACTAAAAGCGTTTCCACAATGCATCTATCGGATTTATCGGTTCAAAACCTTTTCAGGAACTTAATAATGCCCAGAAAGTAATGAGAGATACAGCCAACCTGTGGCTACAATTTGTGAAGTTGTATTTATTTATTTATTTATTACGATATCCAACAGGCATAAGTCCCAATTACAGGATTAAAAAGAGAAAAACTACAATTATAAATTACAATATGTTAATTACCATGGACACAAGTCTGTCGAATTTAATGCCGAATCAGGAGTCCCTCAAGGGTCAGTCCTTGGTCCACTTTTATTCAATGTCTTTATCAATGACATAGTTATAAACTTACAGTGCCCATATCTACTCTATGCCGATGACCTAAAAATTTACTACAGCGTTAGCTGCAGTGATGATATAGAATTGCTCAAGTCAGATTTGGAAAACATTGATAACTGGTGCAATAAAAATAAACTATTTCTAAATGTTGAAAAATGTAATGTTGTCACTTATTCACGTGGGCATAATACTTTCATTAATGAGTATAAAATAAACGATAGTGTCATACAAAGAGTTGATAGATTTAAGGACCTAGGTGTTACTTTTGATAGCAAGATGATTTTTATTTATCACATAAATAATATCGCATCTTCAGCTTTTAAATCATTGGGATTCATAATTAGAAACTCGAAAGATTTCAAGAATGTTGAAACTATGAAGCTTCTATTTAACTCGTTTGTCAGAAGTAAATTGGAGTATGCTGACGTAATCTGGAGTCCCTACTACATCGTTCATATTAATAAACTGGGGAATATTCAAAGAAAATTTTTAAAATACTTAAGCTACACCGAGGACAAGACCTATCCACCTGTTGGAATTAGTAACGATATTTTGTTAAACAGATTCTCACTTAACTCACTTCAAACTCGCCGGGAATTACACGGAATTGTAACTCTGTCTAAAATATTAAACAGTAAACTCGACTGTTCTGATCTATTAAAACTCATTGACCTACGAGTTCCTTCTAAATCAACTCGACTCCACCAAACATTTCATATCAAAGCTTCACGCACCAATCTATTAATGTATTCACCTATTAATGTCATGTGCAGAAATTACAATCATATACAGAATAATATTGATATTTTTCATTGTAGAATTAAGGATATAAAGAATATATATGAACATCATTTGTAATACTTCTGTTATTGTAGAACTAAGGATTTTATTGTACAATTAAGGATTTAAAGTGTATATATGGACATAATTTGTAATACCTACTTCTATCATAGCACAATATTTATTGTTAGTATTCCGACTCTGTAATTGGGACTTTCGTCCTGTTGAGTCGTGTAAATAAATAAATAAATAAATAAATAAATAAATAACTAGGATACAAAAACAGATGAAAATATAAACAAAATTATACATACACTAGGTACATGAACTTATTCTAAAGTAAAAAGAAAAAGTTAAAAGCAAGAAAGGAAAACAGAAGTCGAAATAGACAGTCTGTAGGATGAAGAATAGTTTCAATGAAAAAAATCGGTAAAGGTCTTTACACAGAACTTCCCTCGTTATTTGTGCATGGCGGTCACTCTAAAAAATTAATAATTACGAAATGACATTGAGAATAATAATCGGAATATAGTTATTGCTATTATTACAAAGAAAACTTGATTAGTTTTGGTCAAAAAAATATACAGATTGCTCAGCCAACACCAAAAGCTCAATACTAAATAACAGGTGCCACATATGGCAGGCTTGCGCAAATACCTTTACAAATGTCCAACATGACTGAATTATTTCTTGGGATGACCACCCTGTACATTTTTCAATAAAAGTATAATAGGTGTATATGTCAGATATTATTGCCATCCGTCACATCAATCCATCATTCGCGCATTGGAGTGGAAGTATAGTGGTGGTTAAAAAATTTCATTTTTATTTTAATTTTTCAAAAATGTTTAAAAAAATTTTTTAAATTTTTTCTTCTGAAATAGGTTTAAAATGTCAAACGTAGAAATTTTTAATTTAAGCAAAAAGGAAAGTTTCCGTCTATTCTATAATATTGGTAAAATAAGTTTAAGATTTAAAACTTATATATTTTTTTTAAATAGGTTTAGAATGTCATGAAACGTGAAACTTTTAAATTTGAGTAAAAAAAGTTTCCATCTATTCTAGTGTTAATTTTTTTTCCAAACAGGTAACAAAATGTTGCAAAATTTTTTTTCAGAAATTGGTTTGGAATGTCATGAAACGTGGAAATTTTAAATTTGAGCAAACCAAATTTTTCGTCTATTCTATAGTAGTGATAAATAGATTAAAAATGTTTTCAAATTTTTTAAAAAATTTTTCAAAAACATTTTTAAATTTGTTTGAATAGTTTTAGAATGCCATGGAAACGTGGATAGTTTAAATCTGAACAAAGAAAAAAAATTAGTGGTAAAATTTTTTAAAAATAATAAACAAAATTTCTAATTTTTCTTTTAAATAGATTTAGAACGCTATGAAACGTGGAAATTTTAAATTTGAAGAAATAAAAAAAAAATCCGTCTATTTTAGTGGTAAAAAAAATTTCAAAAATGTTGGTAAAAAAAAATTTCAAAAAATTTTCAATTTTTTTTTCTGAATCGGGCTTAGAATGTCATGAAACGTGGAAATTTTAAATTTGAAGAAAAAAAAATTATCATTTTAGTAGAAAAATTTTTTTCAAAAATGGTAAAAAAAATTCAATTTTTTTTAAAATAGTTTTAGAATGCCATGAAACGCAGAAATTTTAAATTTGAGCAAAAAAAAATTTTTTCATCTTGGTAAAAAATTTTTCAAAAATGATGGTGAAAAAAATTTTCAAAATTTTTTTTTTTCAGAAATAGGTTTAGCGTGTCATGAAACGTGGAAATTTTAAATTTGAACAAAAAATTTTTTTTTTATCTTGGTAAAATTTTTTTCAAAAATCAAAAATTTTTTTCACTATTTATTCCGTTTAGACGGTCCACCCTGTATATTTTCCAGTAAAATTTCTACCATTTCTGCGATGACAGTAGCGTCAACTACCTGCCAAATTTCACTGCTCTCCGTCAAGTAGTTTTTTAGTAAATGCACCAACAGACAGACAGACAGACAGACAGACAGACAGACAGACTGACGGAATTGAAAAACCTATATTTTCGTAATCTACGTGTTCTGAAACGTCAGAATCCGTAAAAATCTCGGAGGGTGATTTTTTCTCGAATACAATACTTCCCTTCGGTATGCGAGGGAAGTAAAAGTATTTATTTACGTTGGGTTAGTGCAAAATACACGGTGACTTACCACAATATGCGGAAAATAAAATTGTGTACTAGTTTTCAATGTGGGAAAGCCCCTGCAAAATTCTAGAGTGATCCGAAATAATTTAGTACATTTCTTTGCATTAAAACTTGTAATGATACGCTACTGAACCATGGAATTTAGCTGACCTTATTTACCATTTTATATAAAGCGATTAAGCAGTACTTCGTGGGGAACCTGATTTATGGGTAATAACCGTAAATATACGTAGCCGATTTGAGAAGCCTACCTACGTAACATTTTTTGAGCTGGAAGATATAAACTTTGAAAATGAGCGCCAAACCACTGAGGCGTACTCGTCATGAAATCTTCGGCAAACATCGTCACTGATCCACTTTTTATATAGTCTGACAGATCATTAACATACAATATAAAAAGTACAGGCCCTAGTACTGACCCCTGGGGCACCTCCCGAGATACACTAAATTCCTCAGAAAAATGGGTATCGATCCTCACAATTATTTTACGACTTACTAAGTACGAATGGATCCATTCCAGAGTATTACCCCGTATACCAAGGTTAAAGGATATGCAAGTTCTTGATATTGCCTTATCACACTCTCCATAAATAATAAACAAATTTAAAAAGTCTTCGTGGGTGTAATTTAAACGTGCTGGCATTTTTTGACATGAGATAATGACTGATTGTTTCTAATCATCGCTATTTTGATGAAATGATTACAACAATTCACGAATTTCTAATAAAATCGCAAATATTTCAAAAAGTTGAAAACTTTAACCCCTCAATGCTAATACAAAAAAAGGAAAAATTCAATTTTACACAACTTGATGTAAAAAAATACAGCGTGTTCCATTTGACTTAAACAAGTTTTTGCGGTTTGAAGTTGACAAAATGTAACGCGAAAAACGGAACACTTGGTATGATATTATTGAATTTATTTCAGTTGTAGAATGTAGTTCTCCTTGTGTTCTTTCTCTGTGCACTACGTAATATAGTAGATGTAAACAAATTTCACTCTTGCAAACATTAGTTCAAAGAATATAAAGTATTAATGGTACCATGTGTATATACAGGGTGTTGCATCATGAGAGGGACATAGCTTAATAGGAGGTAGAGAACATCAGTGGTAACCGGAACCTCCCATAGAAATGTCTCATTGGGCCTTCACTACGAAATTACAGGGTGTTAAATAATTTTTGGCCAAACCTGTTTTTTGTCATAACTTTGACAGGAAATGAACGGATTCATATTTGGTACGGCTAATGTACAAACGAGCCCCAAGAGGTACATGTATAAAAAAAAATATATCCAGGTCCGGACTCACTATAATTTATGTTTCTTCTTTGCATCAATAAAACATCACCCTGTATATATTTTTTTGAAATTTCGATACGATACAAAATGGCCTATTTCATTTTTTTGTTACACCTTCGTGGTTATTTAAATACGTTGTTAAATGTGCAAGAAAATGGATTACAGAACCCTATTAAATGAGAGGCACGTGAAATAAATAGTTTTATAACTAAAATTTGCAAAAATTCTATTGAGCCTAGGTGGTCTGGGTGAATCCTAATTCAGGCACGTTTTAAAGGTCCATTTTGGTAAAAAACTGTGATCCTAATAAGTAATCGGGTATGAAATAACAAAATTTTTAATCAATCACAGTAGGCTTGTTCAAAGAATAAAAGTGACAGATAATTTAAACCATTTAGGCCTAAGCAACCAGTTACTTTGATCAAGAAAATCATCAACATTTTATACTTAATAAAAATTGGAAGAGAACAAACTAAAATCTAAATAAATAAAATATTTTCCATTCAATTAACAATAAATAACAAAACAATAACTAAATGTGTTTAAAAATAAAACGTAATTGACACTAAAGTAAATTTTCAAAATGTCCTCCCCCAAATTCTGTGCATTTTCTTGCGCGTTTAGAAAGGTCACCAATTGCTCGACGTATCATTTCTGGATTATTGGAAATGTTGTCTACTTTCAATTTCAATGCTATAAACCTCGTTTTTTAAGTGGCCCCATAAAAAGTAATGACAAGGGTTACAATCAGGAGATCTTGGTGGCCATTCATGTGGACCCCCGCGTCCAATCCATCTATTAGGATACACATTGTTTAAGTGTTGTCTTACTTGAAGGTTAAAATGTGGTGGGGCCCCATCATGCTGAAACAACATGCCTCTTATACCGATATTTTCTAACATATTCGGTAAAATGTTTAGAAGAAAATCAAAGTAAATTTCACCATTCAGTCTTTCTTCAAAAAAATGTGGCCCTATCAAATGTCTATTCACAAGTCCGACCCAAACATTTACAGAAAACCTGTGTTGCGAACGGCGTTGGCGTACCGCATGTGGGTTTTCCTGTGCCCATTTATGATTATTTCGTGAATTGTTTACTCCATCCCTTGTAAATTGTGCCTCATCCGTAAATAAGGTACTGTAAATGACTGGGCGATGATTAGACAACCAACGACAAAATGCCAGGCGGGGGATATCGTCGCCTTGTTGAAGACGCTGTACCTGCTGGATATGATATGGATGGTAACGTTCTCTTTTTAGGGTTCTCCATACTCGCCAATGAGGAATACCAGTTGCCAAACTGATTCGTCTAGTGCTCATATTTGGGTTTTCTTGAATTACGTTTATAATATTGTTTTGTTCCTGCACACCTTGTTGTAAAACACGCTCCACAACTGCAGAAGTAGGAAACTTTCCGTGTTGTCTTGCATACTGGAACACCGTACTAAAGGTTTTATGATTAGGGCATCGACGACCAGGAAAACGCAGCCGATATTCTCTTTCCGCCGACCTACCATTTCCATTACAGAAACCATAGATGAATATTATGTCAGCATATTCCCCGTTTGTAAATTTTACTGGCATAGTTAAAATATTTTCACAAGTTTTCACTAACTAAATGCGGATTATTGACACATTAAATTACTAAAAAACAATTATTCAACTGTTTAGGAGATTTCTTTTTATTATCTGTCACTTTGAACAAGCCTACTGTGATTGATTAAAAATTTTGTTATTTCATACCCGATTACTTATTAGGACCACAGTTTTTTACCAAAATGGACCTTTAAAACGTGCCGGAATTAGGATTCACCCAGACCACCTAGGCTCAATAGAATTTTTGCAAATTTTAGTTATAAAACTATTTATTTCACGTGCCTCTCATTTAATAGGGTTCTGTAATCCATTTTCTTGCACATTTAACAACGTATTTAAATAACCACGAAGGTGTAACAAAAAAATGAAATAGGCTATTTTGTTTGTTTTTTCTTGCTCTTTTCGAATATCGTATCGAAATTTCAAAAAAATATATACAGGGTGATGTTTTATTGATGCAAAGAAGAAACATAAATTATAGTGAGTCCGGACCTGGATATATTTTTTATTATACATGTACCTCTTGGGGCTCGTTTGTACATTAGACGTACCAAATATGAATCCGTTATTTCATTTCCTGTCAAAGTTATGACAAAAAACAGGTTTGGCCAAAAATTATTTAACACCCTGTAATTTCGTAGTGAAGGCCCAATGAGACATTTCTATGGGAGGTTCCGATTACCACTGATGTTCTCTACCTCCTATTAAGCTATGTCCCTCTCATGATGCAACACCCTGTATTTATGAAATACTAAATTATGTTAAATGTAATTATTTTTCATTTGTGATTAACAATTTTAATCATAATTATGACATTAGAAATTCCAGTGCCTTGATTATACCACAGCAAAATTTAGCATTACTTGAAACGAATCCAATATATGTAGGTACTAAATTCTTTGATAAACTTCCTAATCATATAAGGAGTATTAGAAGTTTGAAACAATTCAAAAATAGTTTATATTCTTTCTCAATTCATCACTCTTTTTATGATACTGACGAATACATGAATTTATAAATATTTTGGAGTCACGTAATTTTTAATTTATATTTTTGATTTATGTACGTACTTCGTGAGCAAAAAAATAGGACAACGATTTTTTTCTAATGTAAATCTGTCTCTACACAACCAGATTTTAGAAAAATACGTTATGACTTGTTCTATTTTATTTTTTTGCTCACGACAGTACCTTTTAGACTAGTCCTAGACCATATGTACACTTTGTGTTGGTATACTTTTGGAACAATAAACATTATTATTATTATTATTATTATTATACAATTTGTTATTTAAATGTCGACCTGTCGGAACAAGTTTCTGCATTAATTGCACTGGATGTCGTATATACATCGAAACCCACTAAGTAACGTTGAAAACACTTCTCCATTGCAGACTTCACTTGAAATGTTAATCTGATATTCAAACCAGATTGTGCACTGACAAAGTTATCTGGAAATTTAGAAACTCATAATACCTCACTTTAAAGATTTTAGTCCCGAGGTAACAGCTCCAGTGAAATCTAATTAAGTAAATCGATTTTAAATTATATTGTCCTATACTCTGTCTAAGTGGTTAAATCCCGGTATTGTCGGAGACGTATATACTCTGTTTTAATCAATTACCTCAGATACCTGTACGAGGTGCCAGAAACGTTCATAAGAATTCCATAAAAAAAACATCCTTATTTTTCGTATTTATGCAAATGTCATGTTTAAGGTTAATTAGAAAATTTACAAATAAAAATAGTCCACTTTATTGGCTATTAGGTCACAGTTCGTTGAACGATGACAGCGTTTAGGTACGGATGCCAGGATTGGTTGAATTTGTTCAACCAGGACAATATTTTTGTATATACACATTTCAAGTTGTGCAGGGTGATTCATCATAAATGTCCCCCTATCTAACTTCGTTATTTATAGACCGATTCGAGAATTTCCAAAGCCAAATTAAATATTTTTTTAGAAAATTTTTATACGTCCAATTGAGAAAACAATGACATCCAATTCTAACGATATACAGATTGTTACTTGTTTTTTTTAATGCAACACCCTGTATATAACTCGAGAATTACAATCCTCATTTTTCTACGAGTTCAAAAATATAATATATTACATGGCTATCTTCTATAGTTGTTCTAATATTTACATGAACGTCGATAATTTATAAATTGCACACTGGCCAGAAAATTTTTAGTAGGCATTGAAAACAAAACACCCAAGTGTGAACTATGACAGTTAGTATATAATTTTTTATTATCGAAAGAGAAAGTTTATTGTCATCGATAAAAAATGCCCTATTATAGCGATGATGTCAAAGTATATGCCTCACCGCCTTTAAGATAGCCGTAATCAAACTATTATATAAAAAAGGGGATAAATTGGATGTGGCTAACTATAGGCCTATCTCGTTAATATCAAATTAGGCTAAAATATTTGAAAAAATTCTTAAATATGGAAAACAAAATTCCCTATCAAAGTATAACATCTTGTCAGACAATCAATTCGGATTCAGAGCACACCGATCAACAAATAATGCAATCGCAAAGTTAATTTCTAACATAAATTGTGCAATAGAGGAAAAGTCTAAAGCTTTATGTGTATTTTTAGACATCAAAAGCCTTTGATAGTCAGCCACGTCCAGTTACTCAATGTATTGAAAAACATCGGCTTTAGAGGAACTCCATATAAACTAATGAAGAGTTACTCATTAAATAGACGACAATGTACCAAGATCTCAGACACTTTCAGTGATCCAAAGATAGTACAATATGGAGTTCCTCAAGGTACGGTACTTGGACCCTTATTGTTTAATATTTACCTAAATGACCTATTTAAAGTACAAACAAAAGGAAGTGTATTAAGTTTTGCCGATGATACGGCCATTTTTTATAGCGCTAAGGATTGAAGAAAACAGTAAAGCTTGACTTACCCAAAATACTTGACTGGTTCAATGAGAGGCTACTAACCATCAACTATACTAAAACTAATTTCATACCATTCGCATCATATAAAACACACTTACCCAAATCACTTTAAAAATAAATAATTTAAATATAGTATTGACATCTGCAGAGCATGTGGAAGTACTTGGGAATCTACTTAGATAGTAACTTGAAATGGGACATACACATAAAATATATCACAAAAAAGCTAAGGTATTTGTTATATAAATTCAAATGGTTATCTCAGATACTTCAGGTGGATCTAATGAAAATATTATACCACTCACTTGTGGAATCACATCTAGTCTACGGACTTTTGGCTTGGGGTAACGTCACTAACAATATAATACTACTTAAATCTACAAAATATCCAAAAATTTAAAAATAAAAAGGCAATCGATTTAAAATCGACTTACCCAACACACAATTTGTTTGTAGAAACTAAAATATTTGATATACGGCAGTTATATTGCCAAACCATATTAATATGGCAATATAAATACAGAAGAGAACTAATTATTATTAACCATAATTATAACACACGTCTTAAAGTTAACGCCACAATGGTACCACCAATACGTGAAACTAAATCGCAACGATGGTTTACATATCTTGGAACTAAACTTTTAATCAAATTCCAATAGTGCTTAAAGCAATACATTCAGAAAATGTATTAAAAAAAATAAAACAATGGATCAGTCTTCAGCCACGTTTAAAAATTCACCAGATTAGTAGACCTCAAAAATATTTATTATAACATAAATTCATAATAATAATAATTAATAATCTAAAATACTAATTTACAGAGTAAGCATCCATTTTAATCTCAATGTAAATTTTTCACATTCATAACTAGAAATATTATTTTCAAATTTATTAAGTTAATTTTAAATTTGTTTGTGTATGTGTTTAAAATAAAACACTGTCCATCCTAAAATAATATAGACATAGACAGACATAGATATAGACATAGATATATTTATTCACCATGTAGAATACAGTTTATGGTAAGTCAGGTAGAAGAGCAGTTTATAATGTATAAAACATGTATAAAAAGAGAACAAAGATTTAAGTGTAGATTACATATACCACTTTCGAAACATACACTACACAGTTATTGTATAAGACATCACACAACAGCTATTAACTATATTAAAATATATAATGTTGTAGTTAAAAATTATTTACAAAAGAGAAAGAGAAACAGATAATAAAAATGTATATCGAGTTCTTATGTAGGACATCGACACCAACTAAACTATATTAAAGCCTGTAATGGTCTAATTTACACTTGTTTAAAAATAATAGGTAATCTAATATATAACGACTAAACAACCATTATTACATTACACTCTAGATTATAATTTTTATCATAATCAGTAAGCTAAAAATTCCTCAATATTATAATAGGCTCTTTCTAAAAGTAATTTTTTTATTTGAATTTTAAATTTGGATACGTGCAACTTTTTGACGTTTTCAGGGAGGTTATTATACAGTATTATGCTATTATAGTGGAGAGATTCTTTAAATTTAGTTGTTTTGTGCCGTGGAATCGATAGAAGCCTCCCGTGTCTCGTATTGTAAGTGTGGCTATCATTAAGAGTTTTAAATTCCTGCAAGTTTGTTTTTGCGTATGTTAAACATTTGTATATGTAGATACAGGGTACAGTTAGGATCTTCTTTCAAATGAACGTGCTTTTGCAACTTTCTCTAAAATTTAGATTAAATGTCAGCCTTATAATCCGTTTTTGTGATACAAACATTCTATATAATTGGTTAGACCTCCCCCAGATACATATATTTAGTGACAAGTGAGAGTATGCTAGGGCATAATAAACATCCATAAGTCCCTCCTCACTTAGAGTGTCTTTTAGTTGTAGTATTGCAAAATATGCCTTATTTAATTTGCTGCATACGTGATTACCCTGAGGTTCCCATGACAATGAGCTATCTATATATGTTCCTAAGAATTTGGAAGTGGCGCTTAGAGGTAACGAATTTAATGAGATAATTTTTCTTGGGTTGAAATTTAGAAATACCGTTTTTTTTCATTTAGTATTAGTTTATTTCGATTGCACCATCCATTCATATCGTCAACAACACTGTCAATAGCTGCCTGTAGATCAACACTATTTATAGCAGATACAGAAACAGTTGTGTCATCCGCATACATGACTGTGAAGCCGTTTTTTATATGACGAGGAAGATCGTTTATATATGTATAGCAAATAACAATGGTCCCAGTATTGATCCTTGTGGGACACCTAACATGACATCATATATATCGGATTCAGCTTCATCATATTTTACTATAAATTTTCTGTTTTCCATATATGAATTTATCCAGTTTAATAACTTTCCCCTTATTCCTATAGTTTCTAGTTTACTAAGAAGTATATCATTGTTTACAGAGTCAAATGCTCTTGAGAGATCAAATTGGATCGACACTACATACTTACCGTTATCAATTTCACGGTAGATAAAATCAAACAATTTAGCAGTTGCACTCTCTATCGATCTTCCTGGTCTGAATGCATACTGGTATTCAGTCAGGATATCATTCTTATCTAAATATAACATGATTCTATTTGATACAATTTTTTCAATAACTTTGGACATTACACACACTAAGGTGATTTGACAATAATTCGCAATATCATTCTCATTACCTTGTTTGAAAACTGGGATTACGGAGGAAGTTTTATATTCAAAAGGAAAGTAATCTTCGAGGATTGATTTATTAATAAGATACAGGAACTGATCAACAATATTTAACGAAATGCTCTTTAAATTAGACACAGTGAATCCGTCTAACTCAGCCGATTTTTTATTTTTTAATTCTATGATAACATCCAAGAGTTCAGATTTAGATACCTCATAAAAATAAATGGAGTTATTGTTACAGGCAGATAAAGTATGTGGTAAAGATATATTATAGCCAAAGTTACTCTCTATAGAATTTGATGCTACTGTAGAAAAATAAGAAGCAAACCTATTTGACACCGATTTTTCGCCTGTTATAATATCTTCCCCAATTTTTAGGCTGATAGATTTTTTAGCCGATATAGTTTTACCAAGTCTGTAGTTTATTATTTTCCAAGTTTCTTTGGATTTATTTGCCGCATTGCTTATTTTAAGTCTGTAAAAGTTTTGCTTCACCGTTTTAATATTTTTTCTGTGTGCCTTCTTGTTTTGTTTATATTCAAGTAAGTCGCCTGCGTCCCTGCAATTTTTTATTTTGTTGTATATATATCTAAGTTTCTGACCTTCTAATATCAGATCATTTGTTATCCATGGTTTATTTTTTGGAGCATTATTTGTTTTATTTTTATTATTATTATATATAAGAGGACAGGACACGTTTAGGCACCAGGTTACATCTTCAATAAATAAACTGAAAGCATTTTTTGCATCTGAGTAGTATAAGTAGTCCCAGTTTATCATACTCAACCGCCAGTTTAATTCTTGTATATTCTCTGTCCCTATGATTCTTTTTTTGCTATACTTATCTATTGTTTTGACTTCATTACTAAATCCAGTGTTTAGTAAGAGTATATGAGCCATGTGATCTGCTATCAAAGGATCATATAGCTCAACATTATATTTAAAATATGATATATTTGTTACTAGGTAATCTAATGAGGAGGAACTTATGTGTCCATTTATATTTTTAAAGATACGTGTCGGCTCATTTGTAGTGACATTCAATTGATAAGATTCAAACAAGTCACATAGTATTTTTGTATTCAGAGACATGTCAAGCATATTAATATTAAGATCTCCACAAAGTACCAGAAAGTCATATCTTTTGGTTGCATAATCTAATGTAGCTGTTAAATTTTTTTTTAATTTTTTTTAAAATTTTTTATATTTTTCCTTATTTAAATATCAAATAAACACTATAAAGTTCACACATGCGAGCAAGTCTATGACTTTTGCATAGTTTGAGCCTTATGATTATGTTTTTTAAAATACCGTGTTTCAGAGGAAAACAGTTTTTTTTAGTCACTAGCCGATATCTACTATCTACGTTGAAGCCTTGGCTTCTTGTAGATTATTTGCATTTATTTTTCAATTAAAGCCTTACAACTATTGTATTAAATTAAACTAAAATGAAAAATAAACATTCTATTCTATTCTATATACAGTGTGTCTCACTTAAAGGTGGAACAGGGTAATAATTCTTTTGCTTTTTGTCCGATTTGAATCAAACTGATCTAAAACATAGACGTCACCGAGGTCTATTTAAGAGGGGGGGGGGGGACATTTGTGATAAATCGCCCTGTACTTTGGTTTCAATTATCCCCCAATGATGCCAACGAGGTTAACGAAACGTGCGTCGAGTGTTAATATTCGAGTGTTGTGTTCAATTGCTTGAGGAAACTACTTCAGATGGTGTTTAAGAAAACCTAAGCATATATAAATAAAATAAAAGAATCTTTCGAATACCAATGTCACGCTGCGGCGGAAATGTAAGCATATGTGCTCCATTAAACTGAAATTAAGCAATTTCCCAAGCCACGTAATGCTCTAACAATCACACGGACAATATTGTTTTGCCTAATTACACCAATTAGAGATTCTCACTTGGTAGCGAATGTTCGATATTAATGCCAGCCAAAATACCAGTACATATCCGGGTGGGGATTCCTAATTACTTTGTACAACGACTCTATTACGGCTCGGTAGCAGTCAAGCTTAATCTTCACTGTTATGCGTGGGATTATGTAATAGCATCTTTACAATATACTCGTATGCAAAAACTTTACGGCGAAAGGTTGGACTATTAGCACAGTTAGCCTAGGCAAAAGAGAGTTTTAGGAAAATAAAAATGCCAACCGGGGGTTTTCAGCGGAAATATGTACCTTTCAATATGTATAACCATTTTACCTGAAATCCAACAGCTGAAAATTAGTGCGTCTATGTTTAAGGTCAGGATCGAAATGTCAAAAAATGTGGTTGCCTAATAATCATTAAAATTCCGTCAAATCGACACTTGGTATTTCATAAAAAACTTTTTTATAAGTAATTCAAACGAAGTTTTAAAGTGGGCAGTATTATAACAGAAGTCGGCCAAAGACAACTGACCTGTTTGTTTCTTTTTTAAGTGCACGATAAATTCGGAATACATTTTTAAAATTGCCTAATTATCAGAAGATACATTTGTAGCTATATTAGATAATCAGAGTTATTTAGGTACCTACATTTAATTAGGTCGTTTTGATGCGTATTACAGTCATTATCTCATATCTGTGTAAAAAATTGTATACAATTGCTTTTGTACATTTTAATGTATGAAACTGATTTTTAACACAAATCGATGAGTCATCAGAATAATTGTAAAGAATATTTAGAATAAGTTCATCATGTAACTAGAAGATGGCGCCAATATCCTTATGAATGAAAAGGGGTAATGATTTTGATTTATGAATGAAATGAAAAGTGACAATTTTAAATTTGTTAAATAAATTAAACAATGAAAGTATTATTAAATGGTCAACAGTTTGCAACTGTATTCAAGCACTAAAATGGCACTATATTCCAAGTATACAATATATACAATAAATTCTGTTCATTTTTGTCAAAAATTAGGTGAATTTTCAATGAATGTAAATATATAAATTAGGTTCGAACCCTGAATATGGCTCATGGCATTGGTGTTTTAATCAACTGTCCATAACATTATCTCGTTTATGCTTCCACAGAAAAGAGTATCTTATATTTCATTGTGACTGCTTCACCGAGAGGAAACAACGTGTAACCTAAACCCTGAAGTTACGGGTTCAATCAGCCAGTTTTGGCAAATTTTTATTGTGTAAGAATGATTAACCCAATATACTTACTCGGATATTGGTTATGTTCTTTTCTTAGATATGTGCAAAAGCATGTTAATTTTTTTGGAAAATAGGATAATGATACACTATATCTAGAGGTCAGGCAAAGATAGAGAGCTAACAAGATAGGACAGTCTGACGGAGAAGACGAAATAGACGAAGACAGTTGTGCACATCAATTTAAAGGGACGCGACATCCAGCGGAAGCGGTTTCGGGATTTGTCGGTTATGCATTAAACGAATTTGACCAAGCTTACTAAAAGATAGGTTGGCTCATCGAAATCGACAAGTGCTACTTGCTGGTCACTTATAGACCTCGATGACAGCTGCGTGTGGCTGTTTTTTCCTCATTTTATAGAAAAAAGTTTCAAAATTATTCTTTCAATGTACAATTCTATCCTAACCAAATAGATACCTTACATATAAACATAGAAATACTTCGTGTGACATATATTACTAAGCAACCTGTTTTTTAGTGACCTTGGCTACTGACAGTCAGCTGTGTTCGGTCGTTCTATCAGGAGACAGTGTTGTATAAATTATTGGCGCGAAAACTCCAATTTAAATGTCGACGTCAATGGCGCTATTGCTAAAAGATACAAGATTTTCCGCTGGTCCTATCTTGTTAATTCCCTAATTTTTGCCGAAAGTCCGGAGCTTCGAGTATGCGCATTACCTTGTAAATGTGTAATAAATTCTACAAGTCAAGAAATTGTCGAAATTGAAGTATTTCGTGTCATTTTGTGAAAACAAGGCGGGGGACACCCCCGCACCCCCCATTCCTTTATCAGCGACGATTATACTGCCTGCGGCGCTAATAATTATTATTATAAGAATTAGATATCAAAATAAAAACCTACTAATCTAACCTAAAGAAATCACACGAAATAATGAAATTATTTTAAGCAGAATAAAAACCTCTAACCTAACGTAAAGAAATCATAGAAAAGAATTAGTGAAAAAATATATTAATCATTACAAAATTAAAGAAAAAAAATCAGCGGACGTAGGAGTTTGAATCCGGGACCTTCCATGGTTTTATCTACGAGCTAGCCACTCGGCTGACGTTGAACGCTAGAACAAGGAACGCTTCTCACACATACTACGTTCAAGGACATATTTACAACTGTTAGGTAGAATAAAAATTAGATGATGCACAGTTGCTGTTTAATACGAAATTAATAATGTGGTTAACTATTTCATTTTAAAATTTAAACAATATCCCTATATGATATTAGTTGTACATGGCATAAATTATGCACACCTACATTTTAGAATTTACCTAACCAGATACTACCTATTTTACGACTATTTATGTAATTGGGTATTATTTATAATTATAATTTGTAACATTTATTATATCTTATACTAAAGAAATTTTTGTACATGTTGCAATGCGGACAACATTCCGACAAATATTGAAACTTGCCAATAAAATAAGATAAGATACACACTGTGCCATCTAGGATTAACATAAGTACTAGCTTACGAGTTTGTGACATTTCGATCCTGTCCTTAATTAACAAGTGAAGTTACAGAAAACAAGATTTGGCTTGTATAAATTTATCTTTAGGTTTTACGATAATACGTCCATGGAAGTTGTAGGTATTAAAAATATCTAGAAAATTAGCCCGTATTAAATCGTATTAAAAAAACGGTTAATTAGTTTTTTAATAAAATGCAAAATACTGCCAAAGACGCTGTTTCTTAATTAATTTTTAGCTTTAAAAATAACAGTAACATACTTTGATAGATTATAGGTTCTGTTGCGTAGAATGATTGTTCTCTTTTGGAATTGTGTACTTACATAAATTTTCGAGGACGCGTTGGACTAGCCTCGTGTATAGACGTACTGTAAGACGTTCACGAAAAAAAGCGCTAAAAACCACGTTAAAACGATAAAATTTAAGTCATCGGTATATCAAGAAATTCTGCGCGAAGTGAAACGCCATAATAGAAAAACAAAGTTCCTATAGAATTATTAGTTACACGTACAGTTTTTTTAACAGTATCAAATAAAGCAAGTGGACGTGCCTATACCTAAGCCAAGATGACCGAGCACCCGTTCTCAAGTGGTTTAGTGCGATAAAGTAAACATCTGTCAATATAATACACCATCAGTGAAGGGCAACGGGTTGGTTTCTAACGAATGGAAGTAGTAACATAAGCAAAGAATAAAAAGATAAGTTTTCATTTTTATTTTTTTTAAGTTCTATTTATTGGTTTATTAATCCTTGTCACACGGTCCATATACTGAGCTTGTTTACGAATACAGGGATGCCTCTCACGTCAGAGGAGTCGGCATCTGCTTGATATACAGAGCGTCCCAAATGAAATAAAAAATATACCCGGAATTGGAAAACGGAAATTACTGAAATTTAGTACTGAATTACAAAAAAACTGATTACTTCAAAAAACAAACCAATATACAGGGTGTAAAAAATATACTTTCGGGCATCTTTCTCATAACCCGCTGAAAAAAACTCTTTTTACCGCGAGACAGAGCCTTCCTCCTGCACATCCACCGTAAATGGATAATTACCTGTGGAACGGTTCCCACCAAACATTTTTGTCAAAATTAGCTAAAATTCGACCTGGGACAAGACAAGTTTACTTACCAAAGTAAATTATAACGTAAACGTGACTGGACCTCCGATAAAAATTGACCAATTAGTTTTAATTTAAATTTAAGTTTACGTAAATAATACCAATTAATCTACCTCATAACACAATTTTCTTTGAAAGTAAATTTAACGAAAACAGCAAGTGGAAAACTACTAAAAGAATCTACTAAAATTCACCTCAAGGGTAAATTTCCAATAAGGTCGAAATAGGTAATATAATTAGGTAGTATTTACCTTTTTAGCGACTAATAATATTTCTAATAGTCGAATATCTTTCTAGGTAGATTTTGTTGGAAATCCTACGTAATATATACCTAAATAGCAACTTATTTGGTCACGTTTATTACTCTTCTTTGAAGTAATATTAGGTAGAGAACATCGATAAATTCTACCTAGATTATCTACCTGATTTCACCAATTAAGTCAATTACCCTTAAGCTGACCTTAAAGTTACTCTAAAAAAATACATTTTTAACCTCTTTGTCACAGTAACCTGGCAAATCGACTTCAAAGTAAACTTGACTATAAAATAGTAATTCAGAAGCTAACCTCCGTCTAACTTGTTTGTAGAATTCATATTATTTAGGTTATTTGAACAATTAGGTACTTAGGTGGTATAGTTATTATCTAAAAATTATTTCAGTCATTAAAAGAGGCCATTAACTTAGCATGGTTGGATAATTCGTGATGCCAATATACAAATGAAATATGCCAAAGGTAAAATACCACCGCTTAAGGAATCACTACTTCTGCATCCAGATTTCCCATCCAAGTTTTTTTAAAGGAGAACATCTTGACTATATTTGCACTCTAGTATGTGGAAATATTTGCCTATAGAATTTCAATAAAAGAGACTGCCGAATGCCAGCCGAGCTTCCAGAACTTTCGGGCGCTGTCGAATACCAAGGCAATATCATATGGCTCCATTAAGACAACTCACTCGTCAACACAATACACCAGTCGAGTTAAAATTTACACATAATATGTAAAATTTACCAATAGGTAGTATATTCAAAATAAGGTAATATAATTAGGTTATATTTACTTACAAGTAATTATTTGATATAACAACAGAGTTAATAATACTTTAAATAGGTAAGTTAACCAAAGTGTCGTAAATTTTAGTGTAACTTGACCTGTGATAATTTCCACCTACAAAATACGTAGATTGTCATGGTAATTTTAACTTAGAGGTCTAATTAGCACAAGACGCCATATTTTCTCAGCGTAGTTGAAGTATGATTCCAATTTGTAGTTTGTAAAATGAGTGTATATGGAAACAAACTGACGAAAAGTTTAAGAAATTACATAATTATACCTGTAAACTCATATTTAACAAATATAGTATACCTACTTTCGGCTCAAAATATTACAATAATTTTTTTATTTGGTAATAGAAATTTTCTTATAGATGAATATTTTTGAGGCGCATTAGTATTTTATGGAGTACAGCTTCACGGAAAAATTTTCGGCGCATTGATTTCAAAAAGCGAGAACTGCAAATACTTTCCTCATAAATTGTATTTATTTTAGTTACCGGCATTCCTCTTGTATTGTTATTATGAGTTAGGTATCTCTTCAGTTTTGTAAGTGACTGACAACCATATGTCGACTACTTATAGAGAAAAATACCAAATAAGTGTAAAAATCTTATTTTTTTCCACTTGGTGTCATTTTTCAATTTCACCTATGTCCGTAAATTCTACATAAAACTAGTCAACTTGGTGTCAAATTGACGTTGAATTCAAGTAAAATTTGTCTAAACTGGTATTAGTAACCAAATGTACTGTGCGACTATAAGTAAGATTTATATGTAATTTTACCTGTTTTAGTTGATATAACTTAATTTCGACGTCGTCTTATTCTCCACTTATGTCGATTCCACGTAGCATCAACGTAAATTTCACCAAAATATGGTTAATTCTAATTTTGCGACTAAATTTATTATACATAAATTAGGTAGTCTTGACGTCAAATAATACTTAAATGTTTGCTGGGTTAATATAAATAAAAGCTCATTGAGACGAGCTAAAACGCAGATTTCTGGGAAACATGACGCCATATACCTATGGATGCAAGCGGACAGGAGGCAGTGCACACTGTTAGATTCAGAAACAGAAAACTTAGAAGAAGAATAAATAAGGTGTTGATGATAGATGGAAACCCAAAACAAGCATGGAAACTTAAATGAATCCCATGCGTCATGTGGTTCTCGCTGCTGACAACAAGCATGTCCCATATTCAACCCTGCGTATGCAGCCGGTCCGGCGGTATATAGAACATCCGAGGTTTAGCTCCGACACGCGGTTTGGCTGTTCGTGAATAAATCAATCAATGTGTACTTACATAAATTTTACGAAAAACCATTTGTTTATTAAAGAGGCAATTTTTGAAAATTCATTTCCAAAGCTTAGGGATGTCGCGACTTAACACGATTGGGCTTATCTTCTTCCTAAAGAGATGTACTTTCGATCCCTTGTATTGCAAATCGATTTCTGCAACGGAGGCGTCGCAAAATTGAGTACAAAATTGAGTGCCAGCGTGCGCAAGGAAAACTGAAATCGGACGTTCAAAATCGTGCACGCTCGCAAAATCATCATTATCTCGGCTTCCTGTGGACGTGCAAAATGTTAAAACCAATCGACTTCGAGTAGGGTAGACTACATATCTCAATAGTTTTGCTAAAAAAGCATCTCACTCCATAAAACGGACCTCTTTTAACTTCCCTTTCTTCTGTGCGTGTCTTTGTCCAATTATTGTTATTTGTATTGCTATTGTTGATGTAAGTGTTGATGTTAACGTTGTCAAAAGTACAACTCTTGAGGAAGAAAATAAGCCCAACCATGTTACGCTACAACACACAGTGTGGCAGAATGGACAAAATTAGCCCCGAGGCTCAATTCTTGAGATAACGACTTTAATTTTTTTAAGATACTCGGAAAGGAGTGACTCACACTGCGGCCTTTTTGAAATTTTTTGTTTTTCTTTTCCACTACCATTGGATAGTACCTCGCTGCTATACATAGTAACCACAAATGAAAATTTTAAATATATATTTTGGGAGTTTATTAGGTTATGTCGTGTCAAAATATAGGTTCAGATGACTTCCTCTGTTCTTATCCATTGTTTTTTATATCACCCCTTACCGTTGCTCCGTGTGTGTTACGTGTTAAACAAAGGCGTCATGAAGGGCACCTTGACGTGAAGTGTGTGTCCTTGTCCAATAATCCTTGAGTCTTGTAACACTAGCTGGTCCTCTCGTGTTAGGTTATAGGTCGATTAGTTTATGGAATTATAGATTTTAAATATAGATTAGTTGTGTTATATCTAGTATAGCGTAAAATAAAAACATCGTGGCTGAATGGAGACGTCCAAGGCCAGTGAAGGAAAAAAAAATTGTTTTTCTTTGCATATCCCATCCCATAAGTTCCCATATATTTGTTGGCACCATTCAGAAGTGATTTTATGGGCCGAAATTTTCAGGATATTATTTTTTTGGTAAAAAGAACTATTTTACACAATTCTATGTAAAAAATACAGGGTGTTGCTTTTGATATAACATGCTCTTGTAATATCGTTAATTTTAACTTTCTGTCGTGGTTCTTTTTACCAAAAAAAAGCTTCTGAAAATTTGAGCTCATAATACCACTTTTGAATGGTACCAACAAATACATGGGACCTTATGGGATGCGATATGCAAGAAAAACAAAAAATTTCAGAAAAGCCACAGTGACTCACTATTCCAGACTCCTATTTAAAAAAAAAAATAAAGTCGATATATCAAAAATTGAGCCTTACGGCGAATTTTGTCAAATCTGCCACACTGTATCCTAGCGTAACATGGTTGAGCTTATTTTCTTCCTAAAGAGTTGTACTCTCGATCTCTCATTTATAGGAAATTGATTTTTGCAACGTAGGCGTCGCAAAATTAAGTACAGAAAATGTACTGAGAGGTACATATTTGCGCTGAAAAACCCCGATTGGCTCTTTTTTTTTTAACAGACCTTATCTGGCTCTTTTGCCTAGACTAAGTGTCATCCTTAAGGTGCTTCACTTCAGATTTAAAAATGAAAGAATGCAATGACATTTTTAGACGTTATTTAAGCCAAAATAAGATTAATTGTATTTTCTCGCATGTCATTTCTGAAGAAATTGAGTAAATAAAGTAGTGGGTTTAACATAGGCCATATAGACCTCAATAAATGAGTGGAGAAAACTACGAAGGAAATGATAAATAGATTTGAAAATTGTCAGGTAAATAAAAAACGAACGCGCGAAGATTTTAAAGTAAAACGTCTGTATTATTAAACCCGAAGCCGCAACAGAATAAAAATTTAACATGCCTAATACTGCTCGTTTTGTTTCGTACACACCGTACCCATTGTCCATTCTACATTTTTTTCCAGACGGGACATCGTTTTCCATAAGACATTTGTTGCATCTGATTGTAAACACTGACGACAAACCAAACTTTGTCTCTTGTTCGATATTTTCAAATGATAAATATTCACTGCAGACTCTGCTTTTCAAAATATTGGCGCGGATGGTGTCGTTCTTTGTCTTTTTCTTCCTACAGCAGATCGCGCTTTAACTCTCTGCAACTAATAATTTGTTATAAAACGGCCTTTATATCGCAATCGTGACATATTTCTGGTTTCTCTACTTTCTGTTTCTGTTTATTTTTGCATAAACACGAGGTTAGAATCGTCTAGCATAACAAAATTAGTTGGTCAGAATGGTCACTGGAAAACGGATTTTTTTTTTCTGCAAGCAATATTACCGGTTTTAGAAATGTGCCGAACGAATGCAATATACTCTTCGTTTTGTACCTGCGATGAGTATAATAATAGTAATAACGCACAATAAATCTAAAAGAAAAATTACAAATAGTTGGCATAGAATGCATGTCAATCCCAGGAAATGTATGCATTTCATTCAGAAATAACATTTATACACTCACTTTTCTAATACTACGCTTTTGAGCCAGCTTAATCTATATACACGGATCTGCCACGATACAAAAAAGCATCATAAAAGCAAATATGTGAGGACGTAACATACATATTTTTTCCAACGGAGCAGATAATTGTGGAGACAAAGCCGACGATGATGGCAACCGTTAAACTTCAGCAAATCATCCGAGGGCGCTATTCAAGTCGCCGAGTGACAAGACATTTTGAAAATAAGAAAACCAGACAAAAAAGCAATCTCTCTTGCTTTCAGCAAAAATGAAAAGTAGAAAAAGTCTATTCGAGAACCTCTTTATTGTCAATAACTGCGAGATATAAAGTGTTCAGAGGCGTATCGTTATATCCGCGAGTATATTTCCCGATTTTTATTTTTCTATTATTGGATGCAATTGTCCAGCCTGGCACAAATCCAATTATAGAACGCCAGACGAGATATAAAGTTTTCGAAACAGTATAAAAATGTGAATAAAATGGCAATAAATGTAAAACATACATTTATGCGGCTTACCAGAGTAAACTAGTTGTATGCAGAAGCCCGGTTTTTATTAACTTTGCCTGTGTACAAAAGTAAACTGGACAGTATTGCCGTGCTCGACTCGCCAAGAGATAACCGAGCGGCTCTTTAAAATAAGTTCACAAACATGTTCAGTTCGCACATTAATCAAGATAAAGTTTCACCGTCTGTTCTTCACTTATTGAAATTATATCCAAGTGGTAGTTTCTAGCAATTTGCCAAGACATATTGCGCACCCAGCTGGGGTGTGTTTTATTCTCGGTATGCGGGCTAACGCTCAGTCTCCCTGATCGGTAACTCAGCCACACAAAGCAAATCCCAGGTCAATTTTTTTTTTATAGTCAAAGACATCCCTGAAGGCGGTGTAAAATCATAGATGTGATTGTAATGAAACATATTCTTTATAGGATTTTGCAAACAGCAGAAAAACTATCTATGATAACTAAAAGAAGAACGATTTCGATAACCTGAATTCTGGTTATGCTAGCAATTCAAATCCTAAAACGAATTTGTCTTTCTTATTGGACAATTCCCATTCCAACACAGTTTCCACAGTCCCCTATGGCTATGCAGAGTATCCTATAAAGAACATGTTTCATTACAATAATTATAAGTAAACAAAAAATAATTCACTTTTAAACAGAAATAATGTCATAACTCTTAACGAAGTGTGAAAAATGGTAAATGTTTTGTAGTCTAGAGTAGAGAATATAAATTCGAACTACAATAAGCAATGCCTATGACTTAAACCAAAATCCGCCCTTATGGGGGGTGAAAATTTAAAAGAGGCAGGTGAGGGTGAATAACATGTATAAAGGTCAAATTTTTGTATCTGTTAGTGCAAAATGTCTGACTCTGGAACGACAACTAGCCATTACTCACATAGGATCTATGGAGCGTTAAAACTACCCCCACCGGCGAAGGACCTCATAAGATTCAAACCGGGGAAACGGGCTTTTGTAGTTTTGGGCATGGTGGACGAATATGGACTGAATTCATTCCAGCCACCGATAGAGGACTAGCGACTACATTTAAAAGGTGGTAAGAGCTACCCCTATGCTCGAATAATGCATATGGGTACTACTGAAATTCGGAACGGGTCATATACTTATAGCTCACTGGGTCAAATATATACTGGTACGACAATCATCCAATTTTCTTAATGATGGTGACCGAGATATCGCCACAGTTGACCATTTTTGCCATATTTTGACCCATTTGCTCTCATACATTTTTTAAAAAATTTTTAGTAAATCAATTTATTTTTGTGCAATAAAACAACAATTTTAAGATAATTTAATAAATACAAATGTATCTTTAACGTTCTAAAATAAACGTTTTTACGAAAAAGTAATATTACAAACAATTAATGTTTGTGGTTGAGCTTTATAATATTTAAAATAAACTAATTTTTAAATAAATAAATATTGTAGGAAAACCTTATGAACAATACATGCGTATCAAAAAATAAAATTTTTATTCGTGAAGGTAAAAAATATTGTACATTATTAATTTCACGAATAGTCCAGTCGCTAAAGTAAAAAATGGACCAGAAGCTCGCAAAAAAAGTTATCTGAGATTTTAATTCAGTAACTGTTAATGGGAGGATCAGACATCACAAAACCACAAAAATCAGTTCTGAGGGTGCCGCGCAACCCCCCAAAAAACCACACCTTCTGTGAAAAAAGCCTTATTTTACTGATAACTCGTTAACCGTTGAAGAGATAAAAAAATTGCTCATCATGAAAAAGAAAGCTGACTAATTGCCTAAAAAAAGTCTTCTTTTCTTGTATCTGCTATGGCTTTCGAGAAAATCTATATTGACAAAAATCGCAAAATGTGTATTATTAATGCGCGCGAATTTTCGTGTATTTGAAATTTCTTGCGCGCGAGACAATAGAAAAAATGGAATTGCTCGAAAACCAAACAAGCTAGGAAGAAAAATCAAAATGGGTTTAAAGGGATATATTATGTTGCCATTTTTGATGGGCATTAATATTTATTAGTATATGAAAATAACAATACAATATCTTATCTTATCTCTTGATTTTTTGTACATCTAATTATTCACAGGCCCATAAAAAATAACTGGTAGTACTTCAATGCAGAAAAAGTTAGGAATAAAAATATTCATATTTACAAATTTACCAGTAGGTATGTTGAAATTAGCCAAAAACATCCCAGAAAGGCTGCATATTCAATTTGTTGATGATATTTTTTTATGCATTTTTTCAACTATTAAATGATTAGAAACAATAGTTATATGATATATAAACTCAAAAAAAAAAATTTCTGAGCTAAATTTTCAAGACGTTTGGGTCTTTTTTTTTATTTTTAAGAAACAATAGAAAATTGGTCAAAATTCGGCTAATTTCAACATGCTGGTAAATTTGTAAACGTGAATATTTTTATTCCTAACTATTTCTGCATTGAAGTACTATCTTGAACTAAAAAAAATGCCTTTATAACTTATATTAAAGTCAGTTATTTTTTATGGGCATGTGAATAGTTGAAAGCGCAAAAAATCAAGAGGTAACTATATTATATTGTTATTTTTATATACTAACAGATATTAATAGTCATCAAAAATGGAAACACAAGAGAGTATTTTATATCCCCTTTAAAACCCATCTTGATTTTTCTTTCTAGCTTGTTTGGTTTTCGAGCAATTCAACATTTTCTATAGGCCGCGCGCAAAAAATTTCAAATAAAGGAAAATTCGTACGCATTAAAAACACATTTTTTTTCGATATCGATATCGATTTCATCGCATATACAAGAAAATTACAAGAGGACTTTTTTTAGGAAATGAGTCCAGCTTTCTTTTTTATGATGAGCAATTTTTTTATATCTTCAACGGTTAACGAGTTATCAGTAAAATAAGGCTTCTTTCACCAAAGAGGTGGTTTTTTTGGGGGGGGGGTTACGCGACTCCCCCAAAACTGATTTTTGGTGTTTTGTGATGTATAATCCCCCCACTAACAGTTACTGAAGGAAAATCTCAGAAAACATTTTTTGTTTTGGAAATCTTTATAATTATTGGACTAGAAGTCGATTCTTCAATATTAATATTTTCGATGGCAATGTCAATTTCGTTGTCGATATCTTTATCAGCTGCTGGAAGTAACTGTGATAGTGTAAACGTCGCATTCTTCGATAATCGTTTAAATAATTGTAAGCAACATTTAGCTAGGCAGCTATCGTTGTTCGCTTTTGAATCACATAGTAAAGCTGAAATGGATTCACTTGCAACACCGATTTCTTCCTGTTTCGCATCATCTGTTAAAAAAACTTTCACATACTTTTCTAATTTTGAGAAATTAAAAGAAACAATGTATGAGAGCAAATGCGGTAAAATATAGCAAAGAATGGTCAACTTTGAATGGTGATATCTCGGTCACCGTTGCGTTGGTCGTACAGGGTAGATAATAAAGCAATTTCTTTGCTCTTTCAAGCTATTTTTTTCTCTGAACATTTGTGTACACCTAGGATGCCGTAAAAAAAAGCTATGGACGAATTACTGAAAGAAAAGTGAGTTTTCGTAAATTTTTTACTTTGTTCTTTAATTATATTTAATACTAAATATAAAATAAAGTTTTAACAACGTACTTGTATGGGAAATTTAATTTTCTACAAGAAAGTATTCTTGTAAAAACCTCCAAATTTGCACTGTTTTTGAGTTATTTAGAAAAAACTAAAAAAGAGGCTTTTTCAGTTGGCTGTCAAAGATACACCCCGGAATTTAGTAGGACTTTGTAGAACAAAAAAAACCTTTAACTCAATTGTTCCTTTCTACCCCTTACTTTTGGATATATACAGGGTGATTTACCACGGAAAATTTATAAGTAAGTTGTCCCCACCGAAAGGAGTGAAAGGAATGAAAAAATACAAAAATATGACAAAAAAAATTTACTTTATTTTTTTGTAGAAATGCGCCTATGACTTTAACCTATCTGACGTAGCGCGGTGCAACCATATCACTTCCTCCTCCCCCTTTTTTTGACTGGGGACTGACAGCGAAGCTGGCGGTGTTAGAAGTGACTTTTTGGATTTAATCACACAACAAAAAAAGCAAAAATTAAAATAAAAAAAATCCATAGGGGTGATATCTGGGCTCCTTGTTCTTTCATTTGGCACACGCCTGCCGGGAAATTTTCTCTCATATTCTCGTACAGCGGCTGCAAGATTTTCATTCACTGCACTATACGTTAAAATCATATCGCAGTATTCATGTGATATAAACGCTGGAATATTGACCGGTATCGATCTACGAATACAGTTTTCAAAACGTAAAAAGCCAAACGGAAGCCGGAAAGAAACTGACCATACGTAAACAACTTCCGATCGCTGCTTGCAAAAGACACGAAGCGGCGCACGCGTAAATACGCGTTAACAATTAAAGCATAAGGATAGCGAAATTACATGGTTCAGTAGCGTATCATTACAAGTTTTAATGCAAAGAAACTATTTCGGATCACTCTAAAGCAGGGGGTTTCCCACATAGAAAACTATCACCCCATTTTATTTTACGCATGTTGTGGTAAATCACCCTATATAATATATTCTATTATTATAAAATGTTTATTAGTAAAATATATAAGCATATGAGAGGACATAACATTCCACAAGACTTTTATGAGCATACTTGTCAAATTTCAATAATAGTGGACTTCTTGCTCGTAAGTTATGGCGCTTCAAAAACTGTGATGGACGGACGGATAGAAAGACAGACAGATGGACCTTTGATAGATTTTCAGAATCCGAGTACCAACACAATGATATGAATACATACGCTTTTAGAAATGTGCCGATCGAAAATGGAATATACTCTCTGTTTTGGTATTTGCGAAGAGTATAAATAAACAAACAAATAAATAATTTAAATATACAGGAAAAATTATGCTTTTTAATGTTTCAAAAAGTTTTATTAAAACTCTACACGTGTTTCGGCTTATTAGGCCTTTATCAAGAGTACAAGATAATACTTTTAAAATGTGTTCCTTACTTATTTATACCTAATGGAAGGTATAAATTATTCAAAGCTTTTAATCTATTTATTACATGCAACTAGTTATATGATTCCTATCCTATGTAAATATACTACAAATAAGTTCTTAATGTTAAATTATTTTTTCTAGAATATTATGACCCATAAATAATGTTTGATCATTAGTTACATTTTTATGCTTTTTGACAGCTTTCATGATCTCAAATTGTTCTAGTAAATCTAACTTCTTTCCTTTATTTTCTGTATGGAGTAATTCGACTTCATTAAAATTAACAAAATGATTATTTTCTATGCAGTGTGTTGACATACCGGTGCTATGTATACCATTCGTTATTGATTTTTTGTGTTCAGCGAGACGATTTTTTAATTTACGACCAGTTTGACCGATATATATATAGCATCGCAGTCATTACATTTTAATTGATATACACCTGTTTTTTCTAATAAATCTCTTTTGTCTTTATTATTAACTAACATTTTCCCTAGATTATTTTTATTAACAGAAATAGTTTTACATCCTAGTTTTTTCAGTTTATGACTAATTTTATCACTAATCTTAGGCCTATAATTAATACATTTATATAAGTCAGTTCTTTGTGGAGTATCAGCATAAAATTCTTTAAGTAACTTTTTCTTTTGTTTATGTTTTATTAATTTATCTATGAGGTTTTCACTATAACCGTTGTTTCTAGCTATTTCTTTAATGGTGTTCACTTCTTTTATAAAATTATTCTTATTTAAAGGGAAGGTTAGCAGACGGTGGATAAATGATAAATTCTTGTGAATGACTGTGTCTGTGCAAGTTGGTTTACGGTAAATGTCAAATAATTTAACATTACGAACTTATTTGTAGTATATTTACATAGGATAGGAATCATATAACTAGTTGCATGTAATAAATAGATTAAAAGCTTTGAATAATTTATACCTTCCATTAGGTATAAATAAGTAAGAAACACATTTTAAATTTAGTATTATCTTGTACTCTTGATAAAGGCCTAATAAGCCGAAACACGTGTAGAGTTTTAATAAAACTTTTTGAAACATTAAAAAGCATAATTTTTCCTGTATATTTAAATTATTGAAGAATGTTTCACAAGGAACCAACCGTAGAATCAACCCAATGTATTAAACAAATAAATAGATACACCACCAGAAATTCATGCCTCCCTTTAAATACCTTACAATTCACCCACAACGCCGCTAGTGAAATGAACGCAGACTTTTCATCCGAACCCATCCAAGCCTAGAGCCGTTTCAAATGACTTTAAATCTAGTGTTCTCTGAAAACACTGCTGCGATGATGACACACATCAGTGTAATCAAGCGTGCTTGTTTGTAAAAGCCTTCTAGATCGCTTCTATAAAAATGTGTGTAGTATTACCATAAATTATTTCAGAGAGCACTTTTTAAACGTAGAAATGTCACACGTCGTGTCTTCCGTGGAACTTTGTTTATTTCGTTAAACTATCTGGAAGTTTGTGTTTGGAAATTGGATTTTGTTTTCGTCAAAGTAATTAGGTTTGCCAGGAGTCAATGCCCTATTATCTTAGAAGTTTGGTTTTAATTCTCTAGGCAAATGTGATTAAAGGTAAAGGAAAAAGTTGCTATAATAGAAAGAAAAGGGGATGGACATTTACGACATTGCATTGTTATTGCTTGAATATACCAGGTAACCTGCATTTGGTCAAACTTAATCGACTACTTCAATAGTTCTTTAATATGTTTGGGAACGATTCATTAAGGAAACTTTCAAATGCATTACTGATATGAATACCGACGCAGGCTGACAAAATAAAAAAAAGGCCATGTACTTTTGAGCAGAGTATGGTACCCCCTATATATTGAGCCGCAGAATCTGATGCCGCCGTTAGAATAGAGCACTAGCAGTGACGTCACAGTATTGCCAGCTGTCAGTTGCCTGGGTGGTAAATTCAGAAATTTGACATTTGAGTTGTGGTGAATTTTCGTTCAATATAAATTAAAGTGGAGGATTTCTTAACATCAGATAGATGTAGTGATGTTTATAAATATATATTTTTTAAATCTACTGGGAGAGAAAATTTTATATATACTTTATTAGTGTTGTTTTTACCAGTGTAAAGTTTGGTGTCAAGAACGTTGACATCTTTGTGAACCCATAGATTAGTGAAAATAAAGGCTATATTGGATTTTTTACATTTTTTGTACATATATAATATCAAGACATATTTTAGTAAATGTTTAATTAATATACGCTCAGTTACAGCTAGGCAGTGACATATAGGTTAGGTAGCATTATTACACTAGGTTAAAAGTTATCAAAATGCTCATTGATTTATGCCAATATATCAATCATATATTATTGGTTTTATAAACCTATTGTAAAATCTACGTTTTTTGACGTTTTAAAATATTCCCCTTCAACTTTTTATTGATTTATATCTTACTTTTGTTAGGCTCAAAAGTTTGTAACGAGTTTAGGTGTTTATCACATTAATAACAACAATCAGAGGTTTGTATTATGAAATGCAGGAGTAAAATCTAATAAAAAGATAGGACTGTAAGATCATTTCAGTTTCCATTTAATTTAAATTGCGAGCAAATATGCAACATAATACGCTCCTAATGCTTTATATAGCTATATACCTAGTTTGGTATCTGTTCTGATTCTTACAATTGTAATTACAGAGGTTCAAAATATTGATAATGTACACAAATAAAATACCAGTGAAGGTAAGTGAGCTAAAACAGAACAGGATTTAAAAAATAACACACTTAACAGCATCGTCTACCATCATTGAATGTTTCAAATTATACATATTATACATAATTATAAGGGTAAGTATGAATAATAATAGTCTTATAGTTTAAATATAAAGTTTATTTACATGAAGGGTCACAATGGTTCATTAATTCAATGCTATATTATATTTTTGAAAAATCATCCAACGATATAGTTTCAATCTCTCACTTTTAAATCATATAGGTTGGCTCCATCAATACATTTCAGCTTAGAAATGTAATGAGGGGACTCCTAAAATGTAGAATATAAATAAAATTATAATAAATTCACTGAAATTCACTTACCATATCGAAAACTAATAACTTTTGACAGGTACGCAAGATAACACGCCGGTTGAAAAACACAAATAAAACACTAAATTAAAGTCAGATCAATAAATCGCGAAATGTATAATAGACGAAAAACACCCAAAATTGATGTGACACGAAAAAAACGTTTAAAAAAGCACTACAAATTCTTTAAAAACTCGAATTAATCAGAAAGCACACAAATGCAAAACTAGGTTATTACCACCTAGGCAACTTTGGCGGCCATGTTGTGACGTCAGCTGCTACTGCTCTATTGCTCCACTACAACAAGATTCTTTCCTAACCTCAAAAATTGTTAAAAATCACTGAAAATTTTAATTAGGAGGGGACTACGCAAAATCCTGACATGTGGAGTAATTCAGACGACGGCACACAGTGGGGCAAAAATCGCCTGTCAACTCAAATTTTGACCAAATTTAACATATTAAAATAAAATAAATAAAACAACCTAGAAAATCAAAGATAACACTAGACAATTTTTACAATTTTTTTTCCATCTAAATCAAATGAATTTATTATCGCAAAAAATGTTATGCAAGGGAATCCCAAGGTAGAAAATAGAGAAAAATACTTTTGCGAACAATAATACACACGTTGGTGGCGTGGAGGGCATAAAACTTATTGTTTTGGTTTTTAGAGTTGGGAAAAAGCTGCTACTACTTCCACATCCACGTAGTGGATTGGAAGTATAGTAATCGTAAAACATTTTTTTTCTTGAAATAGGTTGACAATGTCATGAAACGTCGAGATTTTAAATTTGAGAAAAAAAATCTGTCTGTCGGTCTGTCCGTCTGTAACTTTACTTGTCCGCACGTTTTCTCCGGAACGGTTTAAGAATTGATTTGAAATTTTGTACACACATATATTAAAACGAGATTTGGAACTGTATTGTTTTTTGAAGATACCAGGTGAAGGGTTGGGCGGGGGGGAGGTAAATAGGGAAAAATATGTAAAACAAGCTGGTAAGAGTACAGAAACTTGAAATTTAATGTATGTACTACAAGCAACATTATGATAAAGGGTTGGGGGTTAAATAGGGTAAATATGGGAAAATAAGTAAAACAAGTTGTTAAGAGCATAGAAACTTGAAATTCGGTGTATGTACTAGAAGCCAAAGCCTCAGATTTTTTTATAATATTTTTCGACCCCCCCACCACTCCTACTCCATTATTAAAGGGGTTGATAAAATAAAATTGAGATATTCACTTGAAATTTGGTACACGTATGTATCATAACGACATCTGGAACTAGATTATATTTTGAGATGATTCTGTTGAAGGGTTGGGGGTTAAATAGGGGTAAATAGGGCTAACTAAGTAAAGCAAGCTGGTTAAGAGTACAGAAACTTGAATTTCGGTGTATGTACTAGAAACCAAGGCCTCAGATTCTTTCATAATATTTTTCAACCCCCCAATATCCCTACTCCATTATTAAAGGCTTTGATAAAATAAAATAGAGATATTCACATGAAATTTGGTAGACGTATGTATTATAACGACATCTGGAACTACATTATATTTTTGAGAGGATTCCGTTGAAGGGTTGGGGGTTAAATATGACTAAATAGGGGAAAATAAGTAAAGCAAGCTGGTAAGAGTACAAAAATTTGGGATTTGGTGTATATACTAGAAACCAAGGCCTCAGGTTTCTTTCTAATATTTTTCAAACCCCACCACATCCGCTCCATTATTAATGGGATTGATAACATAAAATTGAGATAATCACTTGAAAGTTAGTACACGTATGTATTGTAATTACATCTGATTGAGATGATTCCATTGAAGGGGTGGGAGGTGGTAGTTTGTGAATAGGGGAAACAAGTAGGGTAAACTAGAAACTTCATTTTTAACGTATATGGTAGAAACCAATGCCTCAAACTTTTCTACGACATCTGCCCATAATATTATTAAAATTCTATGACCAATAATTTCCACATACTAGAGTGCAAATCTAATCAAGATGTTTCCTTTAAAGTGCCTTGGATGAAAAATCTTGACGTGGAAGTAGTGATTCCTTAGGCAGCGGTTTTTTTAGTTAATAAATTTTAATATCCCAATATCCCCCTTTGGGAATTCATCTGCTAATACCATTTTAATTCACATTAGGCGAAAGAAGTCTGGTCAATGTCTGATTCTTCTTATTAGTCGATCTGGTGTATCCGGTCCAGTGCCGCAATGGTCACGGCGCTATAGGCCGTGGATGCCTGATTCCATCCGGGTATGAGCTTAACTAAAACCCGTGTCACTTTGAATAAAGCCTCTTTAAATAGAATTGATGTTTCAACACTTTAACTGCCAGGCGACTTAGATTGCCTTGCTCCTAGGCCAATTCTTTTTTCTTTAATTCGGACCAAATTGGTATCTATATGTAATCTCAAGAGAAGTACTTATTTTACCCGTCCGTCGATACGACGCCCGCGGCATTCAGTGCAAAGGCCATGTGCGCCGATATGACGAGTATTGCAGTTAAACTGTCGAAAAGAGTGTGTCGCAAATGATTTTTAGACAATGCGACGCTCTTCTGTACGTATCATGTTCTTTGTATTAACTTTTTATCTGTGTCCATGCAACTTGCGCCTATTAGAATCATCTGCAAAATGTGTACAATGTGGGAAACACTTAAAGCGGACATAAGTATATTAGAAGAAATTAGCAATTACTTAGACTGATTGCGAGTAAATGTCTTTAACAATTACAGCTCTAAAGAATTTCATTTAATCAGAGCGTTTAAGGAATTTCAGTAATACATTTCAGCTGAAACGCCGACGGCAGTTTTAATTTTCCTTTCAACCTCTTATGAGTCGCTGTCTCCTCCCGTTACTCATACAATTGTCTCTTTCTCAACGGAAATCTGAAATTTCAATTCGTTTTGTTCTCCGAAGTGATGACACGCCTTCTCAGCGAATTATTATTACTGTGAGGAACAACAGGTCCGCAAGGACTTTCCCGGATGCTCTCCTCTCTCCCTCCTCAGTACAGGACACGCAATAAACATTAATTTGTCTATTATTGTTTTTGCTGTAATATGTTAGTACAGTCTCTTGGTGATTTTACTTCGGACTAATTCTATAGCCGTTTTAAATTAAAATATTTTTGGATAGTTTGATTCAAAATGGGTCAAATTTGAATAATAATAAATAAGGGTGCTTCTTTGCAGGGGGCGAGTTTCACTCTAACTTAGGAGTTTAGAAATAAAAGTAACTATTGGAACGTGTAGATCGTCGAATTCTACACAAAAAATCGGTAAAGGTATTTACACAGAACTTCCCTCTTTATTTGTGCATGGCGGTCACTCTAAAAAATTATTAATTAAAAAAAGTGAAAAAAAATTCAAAAAATATATTTTTGAAATAGGTTTAGAATGCCATGAAACGTGGAAATTTCAAATTTGAACAAAGAAAAAAAAATTCCATCTATTTTAGTGATAAAAATGTTTTCAAAAATTCGATTTTTTTTTTCTTAAATAGGTTTAGCATGTCATGAAACGTGAAAATTTTAAATTTGAGCAAAAAAAAATTGTCATCTTTCTAATAAAAAAAATTTCAAAAAGTTTGAAATATTTTTTTTTTCTGAAATAGGTTTGGAATGTCATGAAATGTAGAAATTTTAATTTTGAGCAAAAAAAAAATTTTCCACCATTTATTCTTGGTATTATAGAAGTAAAAAAATTTTCAAAAGTTTAGAATGCAATGAAAGGTGGACATTTTAAACTTGAGCAAAAAAATGTTTCCATCATATATGCTATTACTAAAAATATATTTTAAAATATTTAAAAAAAATTTCCTTGACAAAATTTTCAAATTTTTCTTTTTGACAAATTTGTTTTATGAAATAAATTTAGAATGTCATGAAACGTGGAAAATTTAAATTTGAGCATGTAACATGCGGAATGCTCAATAGCATCCTTTGTTACACTGTTAATAATTATTACAAAAATTATAAGTTATCGGAAATACTATTCCCACAAACTTTAGTACTAATAGAGTGCCCTTACTCCTTATACTATGATGAACGTACGTCATCTGTTAGAGTTAACGCTCGAGAATACTGGATGGCGCACTAATTAGACGTATTTATAATTTTGTTTGACCTGTAATGGGGATATTAGAATTTGAAAAACCTCGTGATGATCACATGAGGTAAGGTTTTAATTATTATACCGGTAAATGCCATCTAACATTTGGAATATTGTTTTAGGTTTTTCTTATATTCTTATAAATTAAGAATTAATTTCTTAATAACAAAACTTATTCACGTCTAATGATTTTAACGTAGAAGTATTTCAACGTTACATTATTTGCTTTAAGCAAGCAATATTCGTATGAAGTCGACCTTTCTATACTACATTTTGAATTGGGGTATACGAAAACATTCTGAACGATGAGACTTTCTTCATTTTGTCTGGGCGACAAATCTTGTACGAACGTTTCTACGATTTCATAACCTCAAAATGGAATTAAGGCAGCCACATGTGAATTTAAATCCATAATCATCGGAGAACAGGATCGTAGGTAGGACTTTCCTTAATCAGGATAACAAAATAAAAGATAAGTACTTTTGATTGCTACATATAAAAGAGATTATTTTCACATGATTGTAGTTTTGGGTCATAAAAGCCAAGTGTCTAAATTTAAAATATGAAATTCAAATTCAATCTATTATAATTTTTGTTAGATTATATTTTAAATACGCTGTTATAGCTAATCCGTTGTCGTACATTAATTCATAGTTACTTATATCTTAAATTCATTGTCGCACATATTTCATCGTAGTATTAATTTCGGGGTTAATTTTATCGTGATTCCTTACTGTAAATATTTTATCGTAGTATTGTAATGCATTTCTGTTGGTAACATAGTAAGTCGTGGTTCATCTTGATGGTAACGAGAGTGTTTAAGGTTTATAAACTTTGAGATAATGTTACGAGACATATTTGTTGTAATATAGTATTTTGTCTCTCGCAAAGGATTTCAAGTTCCTGATTTTGTTGTAATATATGATTTTTAATATTGAGATAAATTTACGAAACTTATCTTCTGTAATATAGTTATTTTGTCTCTCGTAAAAGATCTCAAGTTTATCTAATTTGTGTAATATATGATTTTAGTATTGAGGTGAAAGTTACGAGACGTATCTTTTGTAATATATTTTTGGTTCTCGTAAACACCTCAAATTTATTTTTCTGTTGAGCAAATTTGTAATATAGTGTAACTTGTAATATAGTATTTTATTATCTTGTAATATATACTTTTGTTTCATAATTGAGACAATTTACGAGTCATCTCTTTTGTAATATATTTAATTTGGCTCTCGTAAAAGTCTCAAGCTTATCTTGAGCTTCGGTTATTGTAATATAGTATTTTGTATATATTTCTGTGTGATATTTTGCCATACAGTATCGCTGATGCTGTGATAGCTCGTTCACTTTTTGTAATATAATACTTTTGTAATATAGTACTATTGTATATATGTAACTTTTGTCTTTTGTTTATCTTTATCTTCAATTTTTTTTTATTACCCTAAGTAATCAATGGCGCCCAAGCCTTGAACTCCACGCCCTTTTGCTCTCCGTATCTTTACTGTGCTAGCCAGGTTACACCAGTGACGCTAACCACGTCGCTCGTAGGGTGGCCCACACTAGAACATTTGGGCAATATTTTAACATCGATTAAAACCTTCTTTTCTTAGCCACAAGCAAAAGAAAATTTACATCTTTCTACTGATAATTTTTTTTTTCTGAAATAGATTTAGAATGTCATGAAACTTGGAAATTTTAAATTTGAGCAAAACATGTTTTCCATCATATTCTATTAATATAAATATTTTAAAAAATTTTCCTTGACAAAATTCTCAAATTTTTGTTTCTGAAAATTATTTTTATGAAATAAATTTAGAATGTCATGAAACGTAGAAATATTAAATTTAAGCAAAAGAAATTTCGTTTTTCTACTGGTAAAATTTTTTTAAAGTTTTCAATTTTTTTTTTCTGAAATCTCATGAAACGTGGAGATTTTAAATTTGAGCAAAAAATAATTGTAAATGAATAATTACAGTTTTTATATTTTTATACTTCATGAAAAGTCATTTAAAAATTATTTCAGTAAACCAAAGTACTAAACAGGCAGTTTGGACAATTTTAGCCAGCCATGCATTAATATGTTATTACACAAAATTTTTATCTCTATTTTCTGTATCAAACTAAATTCTGTTTCGATGAGGTTCTTTATACATAGTCTATTAATTTTTCCGAGATGCAAAGTTATAACTTTTTATATAGAAGACTCTATAACGTCGATTTAACAGTCGAGGTCTAATTAAAATTATCGATAATTAATTTCCTTTTCAAGAGCTGCTAGAAATTTTTCTTGCTCGTTTTTTCAGGAAAACATTACTTTACACAGCGCGATATTCCCAAGAAAATAATAAAAGGTTTGTTGGTCTCAGAAGCCAACGAATATAAAGGAGAAAATTATTTAAAATTATTTTGCATATCAAAGGTGGAATGTTTGAAAAAAAAAATGCAAGGTCGTTTCGTACGAGACACGTTTGGTCAACACGCATAAAATATATCTCGTAAAATATGTGTGTGTGAAAGAAGTGGGCATTTACATAGTCACCTAAAATACAGTGGGTCTATTTTAAATGGTACAAATAAAATTCTCATTCCAAAGCCCATTTTACGATCTCTGACAAAAAAATAAAAAGTGCTAATTTTTAGATGCCTGTAACTCTGCTATTTAACAGGATATTAGAAAAAATTTCAGACCAAAATTGACGTCAATAAAAATGAATAAAACTTCTCAATTAAAAATTTTGTACGTGCCCTTCGTTTTGTACTATCAGACCATCTAAAAAACTGGGATTAAACATTGCTTTTTTCTCCACTACTACTTTTTGCTTAACAAAACTAGTCTAGAACATACTGACCTACGGTACAACTTTTAATTGACATAAAAGTTCATTACACGACAAATATCAACGGAGACACATGCATTTAATTATAATAACGCCGGATTTAGGAGGGTCGCTGTTCGTTAACGTTTGGTCTATGCCATGTACACGGTATCGTCTAAAATAGTTCTATGTACTATTCATTCTGATGTTTTGTCAAAAAGATATTTAATATTAGACGACAAATAGAGAGGATGATCAAAAATAATGTCAAACATTTTTATCTATAACTATTCAATTCGAGTACTAACTTACAGTGTGATATGAAAACCTAGATGATATTAACTGCTACTTTATTTCAATTTTGAAAATAACTCTTGTAAGAAAACATTTTTATTGTTCTAGGAGACATATTAATGTGAGCTTTAACTTTAAAATGACTTCTACTATAGAAACAAATAAATGCTATTTAATAATCTGCTTGTGGTTCTGTAACAAATTTCCTAGTTGTTAAAATGCCAATCATATTTTAGCTACTATGAAGCTTTTCGCAATCTTATTCACTTTCCATTACACAATAAATCGAATCATCGGCATATAAGAGATCTCTATATTAAGATTAACTATAATATCATTTACAGGAGAGACAAATATAAGTGGATCCAGTACAGATCCCTGGGGAACGCCGGATGTGGCCAGGGCATCAAACGACCATGGTATTCCTCATGACGCCAATTCTCTACTACATATGAATAGAAAAAATCTAAATTTGCCACAGGTAATCTTAATTTATTCAATTTCTCTAATGGAATATCATAATCCAGGAGATGCCCTGGAAAAATCTGTACAAACGGCATCAATTTGGGTGCTAATTATTTAAAAATGAATCATGTGAGACACGTACGATTAGTCTTAGTAGATGAACCAGAAACAAACCCAAGTTGATTGTTACAGTTTGGTTGTGTACATAACTGGGTAATGATGTATGTAAGGCCAATACATTTTCGAAATTGCAGATAACTGTAATGGGGCTCTACTTTTTAGCTAGGATATAAGCGAGAAAACTTCCATATATCAAGAATTATACGCGTAAATTTAACATTATTGTGAGTAAAAAGGCGAAGATGGCTGCACAATCTTTGTGACCATAAATACAGAAATGTTGTTTGGTCCTTTGGTAAACTTAGTGTTAATATTTTTAAGAATTAAGCACCTCCTCTTCATTACTACGCAAAAGTCCATCAAGAATCTGTGTTGAATTTATCATCAATATAAGATCATCAATAAGATTGCTTAAGATATAATGACATCTTGAAAAGTTAAGTACTTCAACCCATGACTAATAAAATTTGTTACGAATTTTATTCGAATAAATACATAATTTTACTGTATATATTATATTTCTATGGTAATAAATTTGGGATATTTGCACGAAAACCGGCTCGTGTAGTATATACCTTACAAATAAATAACTTGGAGTGCCTACTTACGTTTTTTCAGGATCATATTGTGGATTTTCAGAAGGATCTCTCACGCGCAAGTTCTTCCTAATGTCGCTGGTTTGGTTAGCCGTCCTGCTGTGCGAAAGGGATCCAGGCAGCAGCATGGCTATTTCTGGAAAATAAAAAGAATTATATGAGTCATTTGCGAGATTTATCGCACCTGAGTGTACCTCTTATTTATGTTTTGTTCTGTTTCGTGTTTATGAATTATTAGCGGGGGATTATAATTATACAACAAATTAAGGATGGTTTATGGTTGGGCAAGGAGCAACACAGAAGGAGGGAGATAACTGAGGGTAAGTGAATAATTAATATAGAGCGTAGTCGGTAGAGTAAATAAAAGCAAAGAGGTGTCTGTCTACAGCGCAAGTTTAACAACAGACAATCTCTCCAGCTTAAATTAACAACAGTCCGAATTAATACCCAAGTAATAAATAAGCGCAATGAAATTAAATATTTTTTTAAGTTGAGAAATTCAAAGAAATGATCATATACAGGGCGTTTCAAAGGTGTTTGCCAAAGTAGAAGCTAATACACGATTCAAATGTATTGACTCCCTCACTTTATCCGCGAATATCTCGAAACGGACCAGCGGAAAAAATTATGTTTATTATGTGTCTACTCTACATCGTTCGCTGAAATTTGAATAATGTACATTAGACAGTTTTGAAGTTTTGCTATATTTAAGAATGTCCTACTTTTTAAGGATATCTTGACCATACCAGTTTTAAATCCTTTATATCATGGAAAATATGTCTACTATGTAAATAATATTTTAGACGTCGATAAAGTACGTATCAGGAAGTTTTTTCAAATTTTTTTAATCTATAATTTTGCAGTTATTCTCAAAAATGTAACCCTATGTTTATTCGGTTATTTATCAATGCAATTAAAAAAAAATGATAAAATAGTTAATTATATAAAATGTAAGCATTTTCGGAAAAAAAATAATTGGTATACAGGGTGTTTCAGTTAAAAGTCCCCAGGCCATTATCTCTAAAAATAATAAAGATATTTTATTTTTGTAAATGGCAGATGATTGATACCAAAGAAAGGTTTAAATAACGGTGATTAGAATTTTTCCTCAAAAGCACACAGAGATGGCGCTGCGATGCAAAACTATTTTTTGATGGCTGGAACCGTGAAACATAAGTCATGTGATTAAACAATAATTTGTGAATAATTTTGATGGTATAGAGAATTTACAAAAAAACAAGCCGTTTTGGAGTTACATGAGTTTCTTTCATTAATGCCAGTACACGTGAATTTTGATAAATCCCTATAATTTATTTATTATTTATTATAGAATATTCGTTACCAAACAGTTTTTTTCAAGATAAGGAAAGTGATATAATACACTATCATAAAATTATGTTTACCACTTCCAGCCAAACCGGAACAAACATGATGAACCAATATCCATATGTTCCTAGATATTACATTTTTTTTTCTAATAACGCTTCTAATAAAACGGCTCCCAAAACTTAAAGTAAGTAAGACAACAAAGAAAATACACACTAATTTAGAATGGTAATGAAAAATCTACTTAAGAGATATTAGTAAGCTTTGATTTAATTTTAAGTTTGACAGTTATTAAACAAAGTTTGTAGTTGGTGCATTTCATAGTTTCAAACAGAAATAGTGTACTTAGAAACAATTCAAAGCAAATTAATCCAAATAAGGCAATAAAAAAAGATAAATTTAAAAAATGGTTAGATACACCAATGAAGATAAGTTAAATATGATTTATTATACGGTGAATGCAAAAGAAATTCCCGACAAGCAAAACGATTGTTTTGTTTACGATTTCCAAATAGACCTACACCCGATAAAAAAACATTTATCATGCTGTTTAAAAATTTAGGAAACTGGGGTAGTTTTAAGAAAACTATTCGTAACAGAAATAGGCCAGTTAGAAACGATGAAAATACAGCCTTGGTGTTAAATAGTGTTGTCAACAATCCTCAATGTTCTCTCCGGAAATTGGCATCGGAAACTAATCTGTCGATATCTTCGTGCCATAGAATATTAAAATCAAATAAATACCATCCATACAAATTAAAATTGATCCATCATTTAAGGCCTGGTGATTATGAACGAAGATTACATTTTCTAGCTGAATTTTCAGTTCTTTCTGAAGAATGCCCAAATTTTAAAAAAAATGTGCTCTGGAGCGATGAAAGCCGTTTTCACAACAACGGAGTTGTGAGTAAGCATAACTGCCGATACTGGTCACAAAATAATCCTAGATGGATGAGAATGACCCGAAATCAGGTAACTTTTGGAGTTAACGTGTGGTGTGGAATATTAAATTCATATATTATTGGACCATATCTATTCCATGGGACTTTAAATGGAAGAAAATATGAGATATTTTTGAGAAATGTATTGCCAGGATTATTAGAGACTATCCCTCATAACCAGGAGAATATTTGGTTTCACCAAGATGGTGCACCACCCCATAACTCAGTACTAGTCAAAGATTGTCTTAATTAAATGTACCCTCAGAGATGGATTGGTACTAATGGAGTAGTCAGATGGCCAGCACGATCACCTGACTTGACTCCATTAGATTTTTATCTTTGGGAGTATTTAAAAAGTATAGTGTACATTGAACCCATTGAGGATATGGCCGATTTGTATAATAAAATATATGCAAGTGTTGCTGCTATAAATAGACATACGTTACAAAAAGTTTGCAATGAAAAGTTACTGAAACGGTACAATATGTGTATTCATGAAGAAGGGAGAAATTTTGAACATTTAATATAATAAGTACCTACTAATAAGAAAGAAATTAGTTTAATTTCATTTTTAATAATATTTCGATAGTTTTTAAATGTTTGTTTATAAAACTTTTGTTTACGTTCTTTACTGAATTGTTAATATAAATTTAGCCCATTCTAAATTAGTGTGTATTCTCTTTGTTGTCTTACTTACTTTAAGTTTTGGGAGCCGTTTTATTAGAAGCGTTATTAGAAAAAAAATGTAATATGTAGGAACATATGGATATTGGTTCATCATGTTAGTTCCGGTTTGGCCGGAAGTGGTAAACATAATTTTATGATAGTGTATTATATCACTTTCCTTATCTTGAAAAAAAGTGTTTGGTAACCAATATTCTAATAAATAATAAATAAATTATAGGGATTTATCAAAATTCACGTGTACTGGCATTAATGAAAGAAACTCATGTAACTCCAAAACGGCTTGTTTTTTGTAAATTCTCTATACCATCAAAATTATTCACAAATTATTGTTTAATCACATGACTTATGTTTCAAGGTTCCAGCCATCAAAAAATAGTTTTGCATCGCAGCGCCATCTCTGTGTGCTGCTGAGGAAAAATTATAATCACCGTTATTTAAACCTTTCTTTGGTATCAATCATCTGCCATTTACAAAAATAAAATATCTTTATTAGTTTTAGAGATAATGGCCTGTGGACTTTTAAGTGAAACACCCTGTATATCAAATACTAATTTAGTTATAAAGCATAATAGAAAATGATATGGCAAGCTTGCAAAAGTTGCCAATATCACGCTGTAACCCTTCAGCATCACTTATGGTATTAACAACTGCAAACAACTTCAAATCATCATCGAAAAGTAGTATCTTCGAAAATCCAAAATTGTATTGCACGTCATTAATAAAAAGTGAAAATAAAGTCGGAGAAAGATGACCACCTTGCGGACTCCGGAAGTTACAATGATATTGCCTGATTTATTTTAAACTATTTTTAAAGTGTTAGTTATGTCCATTAGGTATGATTTAATTAGGGACTGCGCTAGTGTTACAGATTTATATTTTACGCGATATTTGGGAAGTTCCTAGGATATATCCTGTCTATAAAAAGGACTCAGGAAAATGTACCACAAGTCATGAACTTATTGCTATTCTGTGTAGCTCCAAAATATTAGAAATATTAATTCATAGATTCCTATGTATGTACAAGGAATATTATAATACCTGGGCATTAAGCAACAGGACTTTATTAAAGGACATTCTCTTATTGGCAATGAGCAACATGCATGAATTTTAGAAATGCAATAATTTATTATTTTTTCGTTATATATGTTATATAAGTTGAGAAAGTAATGAAGAAAAGGTATAAAAAAAATGTGTAGCCTAAATAAACGACTTTGAAATTCAAAATTTTATGGGAACATATCCACGTGATTGAAAACACCACGCTATTGGTCTGACGTCATTCGGCATAATGTCTAATGGTCGTCTATCTGCCAAGGGGTTAAATCGTAAATTGTTTTGTGTTTTGTAAATGTGTATTGATATTTTCATAAAAGAAATCATTCATTTATTTATTTATTTTAATTATTAAGTGGTAAAAATGACGGACAGTGGGTTTTTACGGGGCCAGAGTGACAATTTGCCTGTTGTTAATGTGTTTATGATGACAAACTTTTTTGCTACTAATACTGATTTTATTAGTGCAGAAATTGAAGGTACTAAAGCAACAAGGTATGTGTCATTCATTATTCTAAACATTAATTCAATTGTGCCTATTTTTATCCTTTTACTGTAGTTAAATATAACAAATTATTTATGTACCTAACCTCAAAATAGGTAAACAAGGCAATGTTTTAATGTTATAGGTATTAATTAATATTTTTCCTCTTAGAATGCTTTACTTTTTTATATAATAAATACCTCCCGTCACTTACTAAGTACGTACTTTTAGGTAGGTAGGTACATTAATAGTAAAAATAACTGTTGACATACATAGGTATATATAAATATATAACTGGATAATATGTAGAGAAGTTACATTATTCCCACCGTTCTTATACATTTATACATTTTAATTCAAGGTTCCTATTAACAGAAGTTAGTAAACTTTTGTATTCCTATAAATAGGAAAGTGACCAAATTCACCATGATATGTAAACAAATTATCACAATAATATTAGGGTTAGGTACATATTTTCATAATATTATTATAAAATAATTAGTTTTAAAGGGTAAATTTACATCAAAATGATCCTGGCAGCAATATAATCTTGAGGATGACCATAATTCTGCATTTCGGTCGTCTCGTCTCATAGCTCTGCACCATTTCTTCCTAACTTTATCGTAGGGGGTTATGTGGATACTAGTTTAATCTGCATGGCCGTAGGGGACTGTGTGGATGCTAGTGTTAGAATGAGAATTGTCAAATAAGAAATTAGACAAATTCATTTTAGGATTTTAATTTGCTAGCATAACCAGAATTCAGGTTATCGAAAGAATGCAAAGATTTCATTAATATTTCTACACAAAGTTTTTCTTTTAGTTATAGATAGTTATTTTTTCTGCTGTTTGCAAAATCCTATAAAAAATGTTTCAATACACTTTATCGCGTCTAGGCACATTAAAAAATAACTTTTCTGGAGTTTTTATTGTAGTATTTGTACATTTGGGCACAATACAATATTTATAGTTATTTTTCTTTGTATTTTCCATATCACGATATAAATAATGTGTACACATTCGCAATCACAATACGTTTTCCGTCGGTGCGATGTGCCCGATGACGTCACACACAAGTAGCGCGGAAACTTCTCCATTTAAACGCAGTTAAATTGACAGCTGCAGTAAGCATTTTTTTAACCTTTAATTAGAACATAAAACAAAAATTAAATACTGGAAAAATAATGTTTTTTAATGATCTATTCATCTGTGATGTTTAAAAAAATTATGCATTTTGCTCATTTAGTGTGTAAGACTCAATTCATTAGCGAAATCCTTAATCGGAGAGATACACTGATACACTGATTTCACCAAAACATTTGCTACGACTGTACCATTATTTACAATTGTGCAAACTGGACAGTGTTGAACTTAATTGCCACAACTGAGTTCTATTAACTGGCAGAACTCAGTTTGTATAATGTCATAGCCATAGGTTTATCAGATATGTAACAGTATATCAACTTGTTACTACATTTTGGAAAAAAAATGTAGTATAGGTTTTGCATTTTTCCGGTGGACCATCGAAACCCGAAAGAAACGTCCGGATCGAAATGAAAGTCATATCTATCGACTCGAGAGCGAATTTAGAAAATTCTGTCCGTCGGTCAGTCGGTCTGTATGTCTGTCTGTCTGCCACGCCCAGCCCCCCTAATCCGTTCTTGGATTTCGATGAAACTTGGGTGGTTAATAGGAGGTCTTTAGAAAACCTTAACGCCGGAAGCTCGGCTCCGTTCGGAAACCGGAAGTACCCGATATAGACGCTTCGAGTTTTTCGGGAAAAATTGAATAACTTTGTAACGGGTAGTCGGATCGAGATGTTTCAAAAAAGAAATGGTGCCGCTGGCAAAACTCTACAAACGAGTATACCAGAGACTATGTCGAAAAACAAATGAAAATTGAATTTTTTCTGCAAAAAAATTGGTTTTCTCGAAGTCGGGCTAGGAAGCACGATAACTGTCCAGGATATTGATCGATTTCGATGAGACTTGGTGGGATCAAAGATACACGGCCACAACTGAAGCCTATTGCTGGCGGCCCAAATCCGTTGACCGCAAGTTTTTTTTGTCCAGGGCCGAGTATGATTTTTCAAAGAAATTAATAACTCCGAAAGTCCGATTTTGATTTTCAAAAATTGCAATTGTAGGGCTCGATTAGGTCTATTAATTGACGTTTGTGAGAAATTTGATATCAAAAGCGAATCTACAAATCCTGGAAAACTTGATTTTTTTGATAAATTCTACAAATTCCGAACAGTTTTCTCATAAAAATCGAAAATTAACTATTCCGTCAATCAATCTCTATAACCAGTATAAGACACGGACCTTTTTGGACAAAAATATGGAATAGAGTTTTTGCATTCCATAGAATTATTTTAAAAAAATATTAAAAATTGATCCGTGCGATATAGATGCAAAAAAATAATGCAATGTTATATTTAAAATATCATCATTCATTTCCTTATTTTCATTTACTAAATAAAAATAGAACCGATGCCCTTTCCCAACAGGGATAAAAAGCATATCAAAATGTAGTTTGTTTAGCTTGTGTTAAAAGGGCGATGAAATCAAAGAATTTCAAAAATTTCAGACCCCTATCACCCTTCCTTCGTGGACAAATTATCTGTTTAACACTTGAAACCACCTGCAAAAGAACTTTTTCCGAGAATTCTTCAATTGAACTGGACTTTTTTTTCATACCGGCATTATTTTCTGAGTTATCGCCGAAAAAGTAGTTTTTGCAATCATTATGTGCAAATATCCTCCCCCCAAGTATAAGACTTGTGACTTTCAGAGAGTAATTGCATGACACAAACTTAAAGAATGTCAAAGAAAAATGTTCGAATTCCATTGTCGGCTTGCGCTCCTTTTTCCTGTCAGATCCGCTCTACTATGAGTAGCTTAATATACTCCCTTGTACCACAGATATTAAAAAACGATTTCTGTGATTTTAATCAAAAAATATGTGTATGTCTTTAGTCACTCCCCAATACAAAGTGAAAATATTAGCTAAATGCTGATAACCCAGCATTCCGCTAAGCCCCGTATAATCCGCACAATTTCCTGCACGAGGCATTGCAGATTTAACAGCAATTTTGCAAATGTACCTTATCCATTACACAACACGCTTAATATGCTGTTGCGTTAGAACCTCACCTCGTCGTATCAATCTAAATCTACATCTAAACACTCGCAGTTACAAGAGGAGCAAAACAAATTACACGTATAAAATCCTTTAATGAAACTTGGATTACTAAGGATTAGGTAATTGCTACTGCATTAGACGAATTGGAACGTCAAATCTGGCAGCGTGGGTCGACTGGCAGCCCACCTAACGCAAAATACGAACATTGTGCTCTTTATGTAAGTGCCTATATAAGACCTAGAAGGCAATTAATACAACGTCCACATATTTATCGACAGTGCAATGTCAATCTTCATGTGTAATGTAAACACAAACATGACATATAAACATATCTAACAACATTTACATTCCAACTACTCTGGAGATCCACAAGGATCTGATCTAGGGCCTCAGCAGAAACATCCGGTTAACGGGTTTTGATTTGTTTAGAAAAAAGAAGACACAAGCTTCGGAAGAATGAAATAAGAAGTGCTAGTAGTGCTTGCTTGCTGCTCTCTCCAACGTTCAGTTCGAAAAAATTAATTAATGACCAAAGCAGTCAGTAATGGCTTTTTTTTATATATGTGTCGCAACATCCCCTCTCGATAACAGCAAACAGACACTCACTCACTTGTATACTTGATTAGACTAGAACCTTGTCCTATGATATGACACATATGACTATTATTAGAAAAAATCCATAGCAACTCTATATCAGCTATTTCTTAAATTGAAATACATACATTGAGGAGATTCACTCTGTGGATTACCGAAGTAAAAATTTCATTAAATTTGGAGTACATCAGAGATCTATTCTGGGTCCAAGTTTCTTTCTCAATTTCATTATTGACTGGCCCAATAATGACGTCCGAGCAAAATCTATATTAAGTGCAGACGATACAACACTTCTACATAAGAAACAAGGCTTCCAACGCATTATTGTCCATGGAGCACGAAACTCAATTTACTATTCAAGACTGACTCATGGCAAGTTTAATGTTAAATGAAACGAAGACATAAATAATGATTTTTAGTTTATAGCATCTTATAGTAGAAAACATCCACCCCTTGCCTTGTGTTAAATTTCTTCCCCATGGAGAATCGTCGTTAACTACCTTCTTCGATCATTTAAATAATCGCCATCCAAACATCAAGTTTACGATCGAGACCGAACAAGAGGGAGGTTTGCCCTTCTTAGATGTATTGGTGAACCGTTCAAGCAATGGTAAACTGGCCCATGCAGTTTACAGGAAGAAAACACATACTGATCGTTACCTGCATGCTACATCACACCACCACCCACAACAAGAGAGGTCGCTGATAAGAACTTTGTTCCATAGAGCTACAACAATATGTGACGAAAAGAGCAAACCCGAGGAACTTAAAAACGTCCAACAAGCACTAGAAAAGAATAGTTATAAGCAAAGAGATATGCAACGAATTATTAACAGACAGAGAAGAACAATATCTGAAGAAAAGGAACGACCTACAACATATGCGTGCTTACCATTTGTCGCCGGAGTCACGGATAGGCTAAGAAGAATTCTATCAAAAAAGAAAATAGGTGTACGTTTTCGAACAGTGAAGAAAATACAACAGTTGCTTCCCTCAAACAAGGACCCCATCCCTAAACTGTTGACGAAAGGCGTTTACCAGTTGGACTGTATATGCGGAAAAAGTTACATCGGACAAACAGGGCGAAGTATCCAGTGCAGAATCAAGGAACATCAGAGATATACTAGACTCGGATACACAGATAAGTCGGCTGTAGCAGAACATGTTCATCACAATGAGGACCATAAGCTCAAATACGAGAACGTTAGGATATTGGACAGAAGTGCGCGTTATTACCCAAGAATTATTAGGGAATCACTGGAAATTATGAAAAATAATAAGAATTTCAACAGAGTAGATGGGTATCGACTAGCCGAACTCAACAACTTCAGTCTTTGGAACCCTTCTGAAGAAGCTGACAGCATGATCAGCGAAACGTCAAGTCAAGTTTGATGACCGCGGAAAACACGGAAGAAACCACTTCATTAAATGTCTAGGTGTCTATGTTGACAACAAATTAATATTGGCAAACATGGGAACTTCTTATACTTAAATAAAGAATAATAAATATTTGTTATTACAAAATATTGAGCATTTTAATATTGAGAAATGAAACCTCATTTCATATATTAGGTACTTATAAATAAAACTGTGCAATGTAAATAACAGATATTATGTAATAAATATTAAATAATAAATGGATAATAGTAATAAATAGATAACTAATAATAAACAATAGCAATTAGCAACAATAATAAATAAGGTACAGATGTTAAAATCTCACCCTTATTGTATAATCACTAGTAAATACTTGTCTATACAACATACATTCTAAAATTTTGATTTTTTCCCAAATAGGTATCAGCCTTTTTAGAGTCGTCTGCGTCAACACCATTTGCCATGTAGCACTCTGGGGCACAACAACTTCTTTTTCGCCTACCCTGTACACCCCAATATTTCATGCCAAATGTAAAGTGAACAGTGTGGGACTTAATGCACAATCTAGCCCTTAATTTAACTAGATGAATTGCTGTACCATGTTCTAGCGACCCTAATATAACTTACAACACTACCTGACGTTTCGGCTATTTATATTACTTATTCAGTAATGTGCCTGACGCCTTGCCCGTGTGCTCTGTATATTATAACGAAGAAGAATGGCAATTTTGTGGATGGGGCGGAGTCTGAATTACTTTCATCGAGTCAATCGATATGTGAGAATGGGTTGAGGTGAAATATCGCCTAGATAAATTTGCTGAAATGGCAATACAATGATGACAAAATGTTTTTTGTAAAAGGGTAATTAATAAGCGATCTCAAAGCATTCCCAGGCAGGATCTACATATATTACCTCCTGCAAACTCCTACTGGGCATAGAATACATTGATACGATATTATAACACCAACAGAGAGTAAAGCAGCCAAATGTTTATATCATGAACGCTTTCGAAATAGGTCGGTGTGTCAGACAAAATTGGCGAGAAATATGGGTGAAAGTGGAAGTTTTGAGAAAAAAAAAGAAACGTTTTTAAACCCAGAACAGCACGAGATGAAACACAGACAGTTCAGACTGACATTTCATATTCAATTCAAAGAATTCTAAAAATTGCGACCATATAAAATACATTTACATCAGGGTTTGCTTCCTGGAGATTACGAGAGGCTCTACATTTTGCATCATGGCTGGCAGTTGCTTAAGAAATGAGTATCTTAGATCGTATCATGTGATCAGATGAACCCCGTATCTTTAATAACGGAATATTCAAATCGACATAACAACCATAATTCTCAGTGGCTTTGAGAAACTAATTTCCAAAAGTAACATATGGTGCGGAATTCTCAACGAACAGATTACACGACCAAAGTTTTACGAAGGCACACCGGATATATACTACAGCTTTTAAGAGAAGAATCGTTAAATTTCATAGAAGACCCTTAGTAGTATAGCTATGGGGATTCTGCCGTATTATCCTATATTATTTCTTATGGAGGTTCACTCTGGTCATTTTTGTTTGATGTACCCCTCACACTTTTAGGCTCCACCTTCGAGAAGGTTCTATTGGTAGTGGAACGTAGGATCCTATTGGCTGAGGGGTCCAGGCTATTTTTATTAGGTGAGAGATCTATAATTAATGGCGGATACTCTAGACCCCCATCTGATTCGCCATCCGCCAGTGGTTCTAGACCTCTTACCCAATAAAAAGAGCCTAGACCCACTCAACTAATAGGATCTTACGCCCCTCCACCAATAGGATCCCTCAGCCAATAGGATCCTACGTCTCACTACCAATAGAACCTTCCCGAGGGTGGAGCCTAAACGTGGTGGGGGGAACATCAGATAACAATGATCAGAATGAACCTCCATAAGAAATAACACGAGATTTTACGTCAGAATCCCCATAGCTATACTACTACCCTTGATCGTGAAAAACTGTTAAAACTCGGGAAACATGTACGTTACAAAAAAATTACAAGAGACCAAAATATTTAGAAATATTTTAACCTATATCTACGACAACATTTTTTCAAATTTTTACATTTCATAGTTTACGAGATATTCCATTTTCCGAAAAGGGTCTATTTTTCGTATTTTTCCGATAAAACTTGGACAGAGTGCCATTTAGGAAAAAGTCATAAAGAAAAAAGTCTTGAATTTTAATAATACATTCACCAGCATTTTTCTGGAATTTTTCTCGTCACTTTTTATCCTCCCTCTCCTCTTTTTGGAACAATTCAAACCGCTATATCTCAGAAAACGCGCATATTTTCAAAAAATTTACAAGAGTAGTAATGTAGTAGTATTTTTCGTCAAATTATCTAAAAATACATTTTGTTTTTCTAATTTACCTCAAATTTGATTTTTTTTGAGTTTGATCTCGACATCAAAACGAACAGAATCCACAAAGTTTCGTGAAATTCCATCCATCCACTTTTCAAGTTTAGGTCGATTTTCGTCTATATTGCCTACACTACTAGTCACACACCCTGTCACAGCAAACAATTGAGAAGCACTTTCGATATTAAATGCCAAAAATTGACCAATCAGAGGCAAATGGCGTGATAATCATGTGAACTATCTGTCCCGTACAAAAATGAGCAAAAACCGGTCTATAGTAATTTATGGGACGATAATGGCGGGCACTTTATCAATGTTGGCTTACCAGTACCTAACACAATCAAAGAGATAGGGATATCACCCCTGGTTAGTTCGGTTGGCTGCCTCTTTTGTTTTTAGTAATTATACACTGCCTACTTCGCATATTGACGAGGCGTAATATAATTACCAGATAACAAACAGTTGGATGTCGAACGACAGGGCGCATCGATTTAAAGATAGGGAAATGTGCATTAGGTATGAACTTTTAATAAACATCGGATCCTAAATTCATCAGTTTTGAAGGACTCTCGATACTTGTCGGAATCAATATATGAGGCTTATTATCGTAGTGCTTAGAATTTGAACGGTAAAATTGTTTCGAAAGCGTAGTTGCCTAATAATAGTAAGGGGTCCAAAGCTTTAAAAATTGAAATGACCCATTCCAACAAGGTAAATGATTTTTGAAAACGAATTCAGGAAGAGGGTCCTTAGGGGCATCAGAAATGGCTTGTTGGACTTTTGTTGGCGCTTGCGCAACTTCTCCACACGAAAAAAACATGGCCGAATGTTATTTCAAGAATTTGTGTTTTTAAACGTTTACCTCTTGCTAAAAAATTAACTACTTGCGATATTGATCTGATTTTTTATATCTATATACTACAGACACGAGCGCATCTATCTGTACTAATAGACTTTCAAAATCACTTATGGTTTTTTTCTAAATAAATCCAAAATCGCCTGAACCAATTTTGTGTGTTTGAAATTTCGACGTGTGGGCAACTATATTAAATATTCGAATTTTGTATATATTACATGCGAATGAAATATGGTCTAAATATCAAAAAAGTTTTTGCAAAAAAAATTAGCTGGATATCTTATACAGTTTTCGAGATATGGATTTTTAAATTCGACCGTAATAATGTCTTGTTATGATAGCGCGCAAAGTGGCAGCTACGGCAGGGCTCGTTCAGTGCAATTGTGTCTAGATACATATTAGTCTAATACCTAATTTGATTTAGGTGTTATATAATTCTTGATCATTGGATCACTCATTGTCTGAAAATTATTAGACAATTATTTCGGTGCTATAAATACATGGTTTTAAATTATGATGTAATTTGTTACATGTAATATACTGCCGTCCTAAGCCAAAATGACGTACTTCAGTATACGCTCCTCTTGAGCGAGATATTTGACATTTTATGCCGCTAATCTCAGCACTACTTATTTTTTAAATAGTTTCATTATATTTTTGGATTTAATTCTATGAGGCAGATGCAAAAATAATTGTTTACTGATTGTTGAAAAAAGTCTGTCATTTAACAAGGAAACTTTGAAGTACGTCCAATTTACTTAGGAAATTTTGGGTCACGTCATTTTGGTTTAGGACAGTATATCTAAACTTGCAAATACAGTACGAAATCGTCAATAAGTTTTAATAAATTGAGTTTAAAAAAATCGGTAAAGGTATTTACACAGAACTTCCCTCGTTATTTGTGCATGACAGTCACTCAAAAAATTATTAATTACGAAATGACATTGGGAATAATAATCGGAATATAATTATTGGTATTATTACAAAGAAAACCTGATAACTTTTGGTCAAAAAAATATACAGAGTGTTCATCCTACAGCAAAAGTTCAATATACTAAATAACAGGTGCCAAATATGGAAGGCTTGCGCAAATACCTTTATAAATGTCCACCATGACTCAATTATTTCTTGGGATGCCATTATTCAATAAAAGTATATAATAGGATATGCCAAATATTATTGCCATCTCTCACATTCTCAATCCCACATTCACGTAATGGAGTGGAAGTATAGTGGTGATTAAAATATAGAACAAATTTTCAAAAATATTTTCTGTCTATCCAGTGTTCATTTTTTTTCCAAATTGGTGAAAATATGTTGCAAATTTTTTTTTCCGAAATAGGTTTAGAATGTTATGAAACGTGGAAATTTTAAATTTGAGCAAAAAAAATATTTCGTCTATTCTATAATGGTGATAAATAGATTACATAAACATGTTTAAATTTTTTTTTTAATTTTTCTAAAACATTTTTAAATTTGTTTTAATAAATTTGGAATGCCATGGAAACGTGGAAATTTTAAATCTGAAAAAAAAATTCCATGGTGGAAAAATTTTTTTCAAAAATTTTTAATTTTTTTTTATTTTTCTTTAAATAGATTTAGAACGCTATGAAACATGGAAATTTTAAATTTTGAGAAAAAAAAAATTCATCTTTTTTGGTGGTAAAAATTTTTTCAAAAATGTTGGTAAAAAATTTTCAAAAATTTTTTTTCTTTTAAATAGGTTTAGAATGCCATGAAACGTGGACATTTTAAATTTGAACAAAGAAAAAAATTTTTTTTAGTGGTAAAATTTTTTTCAAAAATGATTGAAAAAAATTTTCAAAAAAATTTTTTGTCCTGAAATAGGTTTAGCGCGTCATGAAACGTGGAAATTTTGAATTTGAGCAAAAAAAAATTTTTTTCACGATTTATTCCGTTTAGACGGTCCACCCTGTATATTTTTCAGTGAAAATTCTACCAGTTCTTCGCTGACAGTAGGGTTAACTACCTACCAAATTTGACTGCTCTCCGTCAAGTAGTTTTTTAGTAAATACACCAACAGACAGACAGACAGACAGACAGACAGACAGACCGACAGACAGACAGACAGACAGACAGACTGACGGAATTGAAAAACCTATATTTTCGGAATCTACGTGTTCTGAAACGTCAGAATCCGAAAAAATCTCGGAGGGTGATTTTTTCTCGAATACAATACTTCCCTTCGGTATGCGAGGGAAGTAAAATAAAAATTGACCCAAACTTCAGATTTAAAAACGGTATGGTATGACTTAAGAAAACATCAGAATCCTATGAATTCGCCATAACAGACATAATTCCCATTCCAAACTGGAATAACGTTATACATAATATCAAAAGTAAAGCCAATCATATAAAATACATTTCTGAATATTGGTGTAAATAAGGACAAATATTGCCCAACAATGTGAACTTGGATTCCTCCTGCCCAGCATAAAATATTTGAAGTGCAATCATGAACAAACGAACACAATAATATTTACGAAAGCTATGTTTAATTTTTCCAAAATAGAAAAACTACAAAAGTTGTGTGGGTATACGACAACAAAGGGTATTTTATAGTATTCACGAAATCAATAAATAATTAGGTGAAAAATATGAAGAAGAAAATATTGTAAAAACTTTATTGGCAGTCTGTATATTGTGTGACCTGTCAATTATTCTTTTCGAATGGGAAAAAGTGAGCAGTTACAGTTAAAGCAAACAGGCCATCTAAACAGTTGGACTAATCTTGGAGATAATTGTGATGCAATTGGTGATCGTGTGATTGAAGATGGTCTTAAGTCCTCTGTGAATCTGTATGGCCACAGTGAGTTTAAATTCTTAGATTCACCAAGGTGTATTAATTTTCCATAAAGTTATTAGACTTACGTTCGCTACGTCCTACAAGAGAGCTTACTTGCTGCATTTGAAACGGCCGTTAAGTCCAGTGGTTTGGTATGCTTAGCTTAGCTTGCAACTGAAGTACCTAACGAAGCAGGGTCAAACCCTGCTTACTGCGAAATAATTTTAATTGCAAAAAATATTCACAAGAAGTGGTTTAGATTACCCTATACTTTCCTTGCCTAACACAAAATCATGGATTTTAAACAAATTATCTCAGTGACTTGAAAAGCGGTTAAGAAAACACATCACCTCTCCCAGAAAATTTGGATATCTGATAGAGAATAACCAAATAAAACCACAAATGATGACAAAAAACCACAAGTGGTTAAAAAAAGCAAAAAAATGGAATTGTAAAGTAGAGTGTCACTAAAAATGTGCGTCCACTTGATGCACTGTTGCATGTGCATGTGTAGCCTTTCCTAACAATTGTTTTAAGGGCAGAAATAATACAGAGCAGTGTTCAACAGACAGTAATTTTTACTAGTAATAGTATAGTGCTTTGTCGATGCTTACTGAGCTGTGAATTATCCATTATTATTATTATTATTATTACTTATAAATTACATGTTTTGTGTACGTGTTTATATTTTATTTCTATGTTGTATAATGATGGTATATATAATAAATAATATCTCCATATACAACAGCTTCATAATCTATAGATCTAATAAATCCTCTGCCAAATGAGTTTCATTTTACATATTAATATTTTTGTAAAATTATAAATAATAATAACACAATATCAAAAATGCATTCGTTTACTATCTTGATGCATTACAATTAACTAGATAGCAGTACGTCAGATAATAGCTGCATGCTAATAGGAGTATCATGGATCTAAATTATGATTCAATTTGAAAAGTCTGTAACTCAAAAATTGTAAAAGATATGGAGCTAATTTTTTTTGCAAAAACTTTCTTGATCTTTAGATCATATTTCATTCGCATATAATATATAAAAAAATTAAACATTTAATACAGTTGACTGCACGTCGAAAATTCAAACACATAAATTTCGTCCTTGTGACTTAGGATTTATTTAGAAAAAAACCGTAAGTAATTTTGAAATTCTATCAGTATAGATATATGCGCTCATGTCAGTAGTATATAAATATAAAAAATCAGATCAATATCGCACGTAGTTGATTTTCTAGCGAGAGGCATAAGTTTAAAAACACAAATTCTTGAAATAACGTTCCGCCATATTTTTTTCTTGTAGAGAAGTTGTGCAAGCGCCAAAAAAAGTCCAACAAGCCATTTCTGATGCCCATTAGGACTTTCTTTCGGTATGCGAGCTCAAAATTTATTTACCTCGCTGGAATGGGTTACTTGACGATTTTGACGGCTTTCGAAGGTGTGGACCCTCTACTATAATATAAATAGATCAAATAGTGGTAGAAAACATAGTAGTGTTTTTTATTTAGTTATTTGTGCAAAATGATTAACTACCACAGAGTAACGGCTCCTTCAATCAATTTTTTTTTATCAAATTGGCACTTTATTATCTGATTTAATGTTTGACAATTTACACGAATTATATTACTATTTGACATCTTAGCCTGAAAAAAATAGATACAATTTAAAAGCACGAGTAATATTCAGGGAGAATATTTCACTATTAAAGAAAGAATATTTTTATCCGTAGAAAATTCAATTAGTACAACGTCTTGCACCAGGTGATGAAGTTAATCGCCTGACTTTTTGTCGTTGGGTATCTAAAATTACAGAATAGATAAATAATTCTAGAAATGCTCACATATGGGCCCAGAAAAACCCACACGCAAAAACGTCAATTCCGTTCACAACATACAGATTCGGAAAATGTAGTTTAGGGTATAGGAATAACGATGTAATTGACCACGCCCGGCTAGTTCCATAAATCGTGAAAGCAGAGGCACACAATGAATTGAATTTAGTACGGCATGAACTAAGGATGGATGCGGACGTAGGTAATAATTTCTATTCGAAACGAGAAAATATCTCTTCGTCAAAAGCGAATAAGTTATTTGTCACATTTTTGACAAATAATTTCTTCTATTGAAAGCATTTCTGCAGTTTCTTTTTTAAACCGCAAATGCCATGGGAATAAAATAATAATTCTTATTAAAACCGAAATGAAAATAGAACATTAAAATAAAATTAAATAACTCGGAAACTAAAATCAACCAATAAGTATCAAAAAATAAATTATTCTTATTAAATTTTAAAAATAGAACATTAAAATAAAATTAAATAACCCTCAGAAACTAAAATCAACTAATAATTATCAAACAATAAATTAATGAAGTAAGGATTCAAACAAACCACCTTCTTGTGCCAAACAATAACCAAACCGATTATACAATGAATCTCTCATATCATTGAGTTGATTTGGAGTAATACTTGCACAAAGTTGGATAAGTTTTTGCCGTAATTCAACTAAATTATTGGCTCGTTCAAACGCATGTTTGTACGCGGTTTCCTTTAAAAAGCTTCAAAGAAAGAAATCATGGGGTGCTAGATCAGGTGACCTGGGGGGCCATTTTATCATTCCCCCCGTAGCTATTAAACGATTTGGAAATGTTCTTTCCAGAAAATTAATAACAGTTAAGGTATTGTGACTTGGGCAGCCGTCGTGTTGAAACCAAATGTCGTCAAAGTTGACAGGAAGATTTTGAACTGCAGGAATTATTTGGTTTTGTAAAAGCTCTAAATACTTGTTGCCATTTAAATTGCCATCGATTAGCAGTGAGCCTATAATAAGACTGTCTAAAATTCCCGTCTAAACGTTCAACTTTTGAGGAAACTGAGTTCGCACAGTAACACTCAAATGTTTATTTTTTCGAAACCAATATCGTACTACGGATGAATTGTATTTTCTATGTAATGAAAAGGATGATTCATCTGTAAACAATATATTCTCTAAGAAGTTTTCATTCTTATTCACTTTATCATGATTTCACAAAATTACATCCGTTAGAAATTGTCCTCGGGAAATATTTCTTGCGTTGTTTGAACTTTAAAACAACTGTACCCATTTCTTTTCAAAATATTTCTTACAGTTCTTTCCTTCATGTCAACTTCATCAGCAATTTGTCTGCTAGAACAAGGTTCACTAGTTTCAACAAGTGCACAGACATTAGTTTCGCAAATTTGACGTTCTTTGCTCATTTGTTGATGACGGGGTTCAGGTTGACAGCATTTTTTACAATAATTCACGACACACCCGAAATTCTGAAATTTTTTGATAATGTATGAAATTATGCTAGCTGAGGGGATTGGTCTGTCTTGATATGCCACAGTAAATAAATTTATTGTGTCATCAGTGGAATGGCCCCCGAAGTACCACTTCACAATTTGCACTTTTTCTGCAGTTGTACGTCTAAACAGTTACGCTATTAAAAGCAGAATGGGTGCGCTCGCGCTGTTCTCAACTCGTCGCGGTCAAGCGATGGCGCCATTGTTTTAAACCAATGCTCTGCATTGTTATACGATACGACAAGGCGTGGTTTATCTGCGCAGAAACAAGTTTACGTACCTAAAACTAAATTTACTGAATCTGTAGATTCTCTATCAACGTTTGGATTGAACTTGTAGGCGGTCGCTTGTTAGGACCACAATTTTTTTAAGGTACACTGGTAACGTCTATCCTAAATCTTAATTTATTACAACATACGTTACCGTGGTATGATCTTTTAACATGATGTAGCCCCACTGCAAGTCTCCAACCAAATTAGAAATCATTTAATGATACATATCAAAACAGATGGGTTGGTCGGGGAGGTCCACATGTATGGCCGGCAGGGTCTCCGGACTTCAACCCTGTAGATTATTTTTTAAGGGGTCACTTAAAAAGTGAGGTCTACAATGTGGAAATCAACGACATGAATTAGTTAATTCAAAGGATTGTCGATTGCTGCGACGAAATTAGGAACAATGATCTGATAAGAAGATCCATTAGACATCTGGTGGACCGCACCAGAAAATGTATTGAAGCTGAGTGGGGGTCATCTTGAACATAAAATTTAATTCTAATTTGTAAATACGTTTTATAACAATATCTGAAAATCTACATTTTTCGTTTTTCATATAATAATTATTATGCTGGTAACCTGTTGGTATTTTGAAACGAACATTATTTTTTGCAAGTTAGTAGTTACCATTACTGTTGTTGTTAATAAGTAGATTAGGTTGTTGTTTTACTAGTTTCTAATAAGTGAAAGGAATGAAATAAGTTCAGTGGCCTGTAATTATTTTCTTTGTTTATGTTACCCCATTTATAAAAATTCGTATTTTTTTTTTTTTTTTTTTTTTTTTTTTTTTTTTTTTTGGCATGTACATTCATCGATATTTTCTTATGCCTCATATTGTATTATTTATTGAAATTTATTCTGAATGCGCAAAAGTGTGGTAAACAAATTAATGAAGACGTTTTGTTCCGTTTCTTATGTACTTTTCGAATTTAATATTGATATTTTAAAAAAACATATACAGGGTATTGTTCTCTTGAAGAACAACAAAAACATTTTCATTGCAAGTCCGAACCTGGATTTATTTTGTGTGTGATTCAAGTACTTCTTTAAGATCACCAGTGTATTACATGTGCCAAATATGAACCTATTATCTCATTCCTTTACAGAATAACAACCAAAAGAAATTTTGTCAAAAATACATAAAATACCCTGTATTTCAGCAACGGAGGTCCAACTATCTTCTTCTATGGGTGATTATGATTACCCTTGGTGTCCCCTATCTGCCATTAAGGCATGTCCCTTTCCTCGTGGAACACTCTGTATATCTATAATATTAAGTTTTTGTTTCCATATGCTTTCTAGACATTTTCTTGTGTTCGTCACCATGAAATTTTTAATTTTTTTTTTACTTTATCGCAGACTGGTAGCCAGTCTACGCTAAGTACTTTGTGGCTTGCTGCAAATGTTCTTTGTTATTTATACGGGGTGTAATTAGTCTCACGTCATTAAAAAAAAACTGGTAATAGGGACCGACTAGACAAACAAAAATCCTATATGACTTTTTTCTCTAGGGGCACTTTGGAAAAACTGACCTAGGTTTAACATTTTAATGTTAAGGTAGGAAACATTTGAGAATCACTTTTTTTCAGGGTCAATGGATGTCACAGTTCCAAATATTAGAAATAATAGAAAACTGTAATACCCGACTTGTGTTCCCACCGAAGAAGTGCGGCACTTTGATGGGATTACTTTTTATACCACTAATTATGAAAATGTAAATAATTCCTTCTCTTTCGGCACAATGAAGGCATAGTATGGCCGCAGGGGTTTAAATAGGATTTGTTTACATGTGTTTTTTAATTTTGAACAAAGTTATTGTAGCTTTCATTTTCGTTTATAAGAAATTACCTATAAAATTTAAAAGTCGAGATACGATAACAGAAAATAGTTGTGTATTTTAAGTTAAGAAAAAATCAGATTTTTTTAATGAGTTGAGCACATAATTTTTCCCAATCAGGTATTAAAAACTAAAAATCGAGTCTTTGGCCTCTATGAAAATCAATGTAAACAATAATAAATAGATCAAAAGAAGACAGCGAATACTAATAATAATAATCATACCTTTAATACCCAAATAGGTAACACACAATAACTAAACAATTCTTTTGAATTTTTCACAAAAATTGTTCGAAATGACCTCCATCTCCACGTATTTCGGCACGTCGAACTAAGGACATACGCACTCCGTTCAACATATCTGGCAAATTAGGATAATTTTTTTATGGTTTCTATGCACATTAAAATACGTTGTTGCAATTGCTCTAAATCTCTTCCGCACTAGCTGCATTTCCACCCCACTCTCCACACACCAAGTGCATATCCGCGAGCTCTGGATAAGTGTAATCTCCCACAAAGTCCAAAATCTGCGTTTTAAAACACCACACTAAACTGTGAATTAACGTTATCAATAAAGAAAATAAAAAGACTTGCTCCAAAATCCAAAAGCACGAACGAGAAGTAGTGTCTTACGTAACCAAATACTAACGACTTGAACGATAAGTCAATAAATTAATCTTAACATAAGTGGCACAAAATTGAAAAAGAGCAAAAGCAACAAACAAAACCAAGGAACGGGTAGGTCGCGTCGTATGTACGTTGTTTACCAAGTAAGGACACAAACTGAAATTATTACTTGAGAATATTACAAGAGTATAGCACTCATAATAAGATAATTTGGCAGCGAAGAAGCCAAAAACATGGCGGTGTCCTCTGTCGGTCGCTTTTAACTGCTTTGTCAGCATACTTATTTGCATGAATGTCAGAGTATCACGTGCGACAAGACCCGAGGCAATAAAACCTACCCCAATATGCCAGCAGTTCTCAAACTGTTATTAAATATTTTGGAAATTTTTGTTTATTTTTTTTTTCTCCAAAACTATGAGCTTTGGACCCCATGTTATATAAGGTTTTTTGTTTGTCTTGTCGTTCCCTACCACCAGTTTTTTTAATGACATGAAACTAATTACACCCTGTATAAATGTAGTCAAATAAAACTATCCATCTATGCTTTAGATTTGGGGGTTGTCTAGTATGTGTGGTGTGTTGTTATTTTACCATATGATTAAAGTAAAACGACTCTTTAAATGTTCATAATTATTGTGGCTTAGCATCCAAAGTTGGGAAAATTACTATCCATCGTGTTTATAGACACACGTTTCTATTAGCACTTACGCCGGCTTTTCAGTTTTTATGACACGAAAAAGCAGCTAGGAAAAAGCGGACAAATTTGGCAATCTGGCCCTGAAGCATTAAAACTGACACATGTACAAATGATCACCGTTTAGTTTATTGATAGTTGAAGGCAGAAGATTGATGTCTACGAATAAACTAGCGTTCTGGGGTCCAAACTTTGTTTAACTTGCCGTAATACAGATATGCCGGCAAATTCTGGGGTTATAACTAACTGCTAGCCCAGGTGGTTAATAGGGTAAATTTAGTATGCCATAACGTTGGAGTGACGGGAGAATAATCGGGGTCGTTAGTAATAATGCTCGGACGTAAAAAATTGTAGATGGACCGAGAGTTAGTATTGAGTAGCTTCACTTGCCCTAAATTTTAGAAGTTGTTAATTGGTTACAATTAAATTAATTCAAATGAAAAGAAAATGTTGCGATATATTATAAATTCGAAATAAAATTGTTATCGTTAAATTCATAGTGGGAGAGATTCTTATTGCAAAATAAAATGAGATACATTCTGACAAGTGTTTTTTTAGTCGCCATGTTGAAAAAATGGCGTCTATGTGTTTATTGTATATCTTACTTTAATCCAACTGTTCAATACCGTTTATAGAATGTAAATCTAAACTAGGTAACTAATTCACTACAGTGAGTTTCGTAACTAGTACAAATACTGCCTAGAGGAGAAAATTTTAGCACAGACTAGGGATAGGTACATAAAAGCTATGAGAATGATCAGAACTTATAGTGCGGGAGCCCTCGACCAAAATTTCTAGTCAATCCGCCATGGACAAATCAATTAACAATGCTTAGTTTAAGAGACAATAAGGAACTTTGATATGTAAAGTAAGCTCTGGTGCCTTGCGGATGCGGTGGAAAGGCATTTTTCGTCAGTAAGAAAAAGTGTCATTTTTTTAATATTTACTTTACCTCATCCGTATTTAATGGAGTTCTATTTAAGATGTAAGAAAAAAACACCGACCTGTGAAGATCGGTATTTTTTTTGCCTTGCAGAAACCTGATAAATGCAGTATTTTTTATTAAAAAAAATCGGTAAAGGTATTTACACAGAACTTCCCTCGTTATTTGTGCATGGCGGTCACTCTAAAAAATTATTAATTACGAAATGACATTGAGAATAATAATCGGAATATAGTTATTGCTATTATTACAAAGAAAACTTGATAACTTTTGGTCAAAAAAATATACAGAGTGCTCATCCAACAGCAAAAGTTCAATACTAAGTAACAGGTGCCACATATGGAAGGCTCGCGCAAATACCTTTACAAATGTCCACCATGACTAAATTATTTCTTGTACATTTTTCAATAAAATTATAACAGGTGCATATGCCAAATATTATTGCCATCCGTCACATTTTCAATCCCATATTCACGTAATGGAGTGAAAGTATAGTGGGAGTTAAAAAATTTCATTTTTTTTGAAATTTTTCATAAATATGGGTAAACAAATTTTCAAAAGTTTTTTCTTCTGTAATAGGTTTAGCATGTCATGAAACGTAAAAATTTTAAATTTGAGCAAAAAGGAAAGTTTCCTTCTATTCTATAGTAGTGGTAAAAAAAGTTTACAAAATTATATATTTTTTTTGAATAGGTTTAGAATGCCATGAAACGTGAAAATTTTAAATTTAGGCAAATAATAAAAATTTACATCTATTTTAGTGTTAAAAAATTTTTCAAAAATGTTGGTGAAAAAAATTTTGTAAACTTTTTTTTCTGAAATGGGTTTAGAATGTCATGAATCGTGAAAATTTTTAATTTGAGCAAAAGAAAATTTTTTCCATCTATTCTAGTTACATTTTTTTTAAAATGGTAAAATAATGTTGCAAATTTTTCTTTCCGAAATATGTTTGGAATGTTATAAAACGTGGAAATTTTAAATTTGAGCAAAAGAAAATTTTCGTCTATTCTATAGTAGTGATAAATAGATTATAAATGTTTTCAATTTTTTTTAAAATTTTTCAAAAACATTTTTAAATTCGTTTGAATAGTTTTAGAATGCCACGGAAACGTGGAAATTTTAAATCTGAACAAAGAAAAAAAATTTTATTGGAAAAAATTTTTCAAAAATGTTGCTAAAAAAAATGTTCAAACATTTTTTTTTAAATAGGTTTAGAATTCCATGAAACGTGGACATTTTAAATTTAAGCAAAGAAAAAAAAAATTTCATCTATTTGTCGTAAGTAAAATTTTTTTCAAAAATTTTGGTAAAAAAATTTTTCAAAAATATTTGTTTCTGAAATAGGTTTAGCGTGTCATGAAATGTAGAAATTTGAAATTTGAAGCAAAAAAAATATTTTTCCATCTATTTTAGTGGAAAATATTTTTCAAAAAAAAAAAAAAAAAATTCGAAAAAAAAATTTTTAAAATAGGTTTAGAATGCCATGAAACGTGGACATTTTAAATTTGAGCAAAGAAAAAAAAAATTTCATCTGTTTTAGTGGTAAAATTTTAAATGTTGGTTAAAAATTTTTCAAACTTTTTTTTTTCTGAAATAGGTTTAGCGTGTCATGAAACGTGGGAATTCTAAATTTAAGCAAAAAAATGTTTTTTTCACAATTTATTCCGTTTAGACGGTCCACCCTGTATATTTTCCAGTGAAAGTTTTACCATTTCTTCGCTGACAGTAGGGTCAACTACCTACCAAATTTGACTGCTCTCCGTCAAGTAGTTTTTTAGTTAATGCACCAACAGACAGACAGACAGACAGACAGCCTGACGGAATTGAAAAACCTATATTTTCGCAATCTACGTCAGAATTCGAAAAAATCTCGGAGGGTGATTTTTTCTCGAATACACTACTTCCCTTCGGTATGCGAGGGAAGTAAAAAAATGACTTGAGTCATTGAAATTTTCTAATTTTCTCTTCGCTCGCCGCTTGCACAAGGCAGAAAATGTTCTTTAAAATCTACTTCAACACAAAAACCAGGAAACACACGTGTTCCGATAACAATTTTAGCCCATGTTCACTATTGTTTTTCGATCGTTTAGCAACCTTGATTAATTCCGCCAGAAATGACCTTTTTCTTGATTTGGGAAATGTCCGAAAAAGTTTGGAATTCTCATGTCGCGATATGGCTAAAAATCCTGGTCGAGGGCTCCTGTACTATGTATAATTTTATCTAAACACGCAAAGCAAAAGTCTCGTGGCTATCGGCAAGACCAGTAATGGCAGACTGTTCAATACATTGATTGAGGAATCCCAATTGGTAGATATAATATTTACCTTCAATTGTCAAATTTAAAAATTTCCAGAAACGACGCTGAGCGTTTTCCAATTTATCGTTAAGGTGCGTATAAGCTTGGCGAACCGAACCTGTAATGTAACATGCAATGCAACAGATTCGTCAAATTGGGACGGTCTTGGGAACACGATACGAATGGCTATTTCGGAGCGCGCTGCGATCCACCGCTTGTCGGTTTTTCGACGAACACAAAGGGATTCACAGTGCGTAGTGGGACGGCATTCGTGATGTTTTAATGTTTTAACGAACATGGACTAATCGGAGGAGGCGGCTTTGCTGTTAATAGAAATTTACAAGTATCATAGTGTTCTTTGGGACCAAACGGACCCGAATTATTTTAATAAAAACAAAAAGAAAGATGCGTGGATGGAAATTGCTGCTTCCATGTAGCAACCAGATGTAAAAAAAGTTCATTATTATTGTTTTATTATATAAGTTGATTATCATAAAATTTTTATATTGGCCGTTACTGTGCAGAAACTTCAAAACTCCCAGTAGATCGTAGATGCTTTCGTTTTTTACTTCCCTCGCATACCGAAGGGAAGTATTGTATTCGAGAAAAAATCACCCTCCGAGATTTTTTCGGATTCTGACGTTTCAGATCACGGAGATTACAAAAATATAGGTTTTTCAATTCCGTTAGTCTGTCTGTCTGTCTGTCTGTTGGTGCATTTACTAAAAAACTACTTGACGGAGAGCAGTCAAATTTGGTAGGTAGTTAACCCCACTGTTAGCGAAGAAATGGTAGAACTTTCACTGGAAAATATACAAGGTGGATCGTCTAAAGGGAATAAATAATGAAAAAAAAATTTTGTTGGTCAAATTTAACATTTCTACGTTTCATGACACGCTAAACCTATTTCAGAAAAAAAAATTTCAAAATTTTTTCCACTAAAAAATTTGTTTGTCTTTGTTCAAATTTAAAATTCCCCGTTTCATAGCATTCTAAACCAATTTCAAAAAAAATGCCACTGTAGAATAGAAGGAAACTTCCCTTTTTGCTCAAATTTAAAATTTCCACGTGTCAAAAATTTTGATTTTTTTTTTTTGAATATATTTGAAAAACTGAAAAAAAAATGAAATTTTTCAACCACCACTGTATTTCCACTCCACTACGTGTATGTGGAATTGAAAATGTGACAGATGGCAATAATATTAGGCATATGCACCTATTACACTATTATTGAAATATGTACAGGGTGGTCATCCCAAGAAATAATTCAGTCATGGTGGACATTTATAAAGGTATTTGGCCAAGCCTTCCATATTTGGCACCTGTTATTTAGTATTGAACTTTTGCTGTTGGATGAGCACTCTGTATATTTTTTTGACCAAAACTTATCAGGTGTTCTTTGTAATAATAGTAATAACTATATTCCGATTATTATTTTCAATGTCACTTCGTAATTATTAATTTCTTAGAGTGACCGCCATGAACAAATAAAGAGGGAAGTTCTGTGTAAATACCTTTGCCGATTTTTTTTTAAATACTTGCGATAATTAATAAGGCACTACTGCCTAAAACCAAAGCTTCAGCTTTACCGTCGGACATCGGATAGACTAAACAGTTCACCTCGTTTGCTCGCGGCGTGTGCGTCAAATCGCACGGTTCGTAAGATGTTCGTGGCGTGATCGCGGTAGACAAATTTCAACGAGCATTGCATTGCATGTTACATTACATGTTCGGTTCGCCAAGCTTATACGCACCTTTATGAGTGTTGTAAGTGGATTGCCAGACAAGTGACGCATACTCAAGCTTAAACCTCAAGAAACTAAAATAAGGCAAAAAGATTTGAGCATCATTAAAATCATGTATGCATCTGATATTACATCATCAATATGATTAATGAAGGCTAATTTATTAATAAAGAGTATACCCAGGTATCTGAAAGTAGGCGGTCTGGTTAGTACGTCCCCATTAACAAATTAATATATAATTGGGGATATTGTAAATTTCAATATTTAGATCGTCTTCATCGCATTATGCAGATAATTTAGCTAGATTATTTTGAAATGATTCACAGTCGGTAAAATAATAAATCGTGTGCAATAACTTGGCATATAATGAGAAATACACATCCGAATTGTCACTGGTGTTGTTAATAAGAGTATTAAAGGAAGAAGGTCCAAGTATTGATCCCTAGGGTACTCCGGACGTGGCTCGGTATTCGGCAGATTTATAGCCATTATAAGACACGAATTAGACTCTATTGATTAAGTTACTTTCAGGAATTTCAGGTAAATCGTCAGATATTCCAAATATGTCAAGTTTACAAAGAAGTTACCATGGTTCAGTCTGTCAAACACCTTAGAAAAATCTGTATAAACTTAACTTACCTGGATTTGGGAGTCAATTGATTCAGTAATATACTGTAGCGCAAATTAAGTTCGTTATGGTGGGGCGAGACCTTCCATGAAACGTAGAAATTTTCTGTTGAACTTGTGAATCAACGTTATAATGCAGTGGGTATGATTTCGAAAATTTTAACGGAGTTACAACTGATAGTTGTTGATCTATAGTTAGTAATTTCACTGTTTCCATCCTATTTGTACACAGAACACTTTAATATATTATCGACCACAGGAAAGTAACATTTCTTAAAAAACACAGGTTTAAATCCATGCAAATCATTTTAGATTTTTTTAAATTCCTAGCATAGTCAAAATATAGATTATCAAAAGAATGCAAAAATTGGAAATCAATATTCTCAAAAATATAGGTTGTCTTTTTTACTGTTTGTGAAATTCTATAAAAATATTGTGTACTGTAACAGTAAACAATCATAAAATTAATTCACTTTTCTGACCAAATACCTAAGATATGGCAAGAAAATACATAGAATTACTTTGCCTTTAATTCCACCCAACTTAAAAGCAACGTTTCTTTTTCGCTTGTGTAACGCCCCTTCTAACCCATTCGAAGAAGCGCTGACGTCCGCCAGATATTATTTATATGTCCTACAGAACCCATCGAACATAACTCAGCAGATTCTCAACTAGCAATCCCCAACTATTAGGTATGTTTACCAGCCGCAGAAACTCAGCTGGCGCAAATAAATTTCTCTTATTTCGCCGCTATTTCAGTTCGAACCCGATTTAGCTCTGCATGGCTAATATTCACGATCCAATTATTTCATAGTTATGATCGGATGTTTACGCAGCAGTTGTTTAAAAATAAGAAACATCGCTGTTATATGTTAAAATCAGGATGTAAATGCATTAAATGCATCGGGATGATATTGCACGCCAGGACCGTACTCGCAAACGGTGCCAGACTAAAGGTACATAAATTTGCTAAAGAAAGTGAACCCTAACAAAAATAAGTTAGTGCTATAAGATATGAGAAATCTGCTTATTTGGCTAGTTTTGAAAATGCAGCAAATAAAGAATTTTAGGAAGCTTCAAAAATATTGATACTGAAATGAATAACAAAACATTTAAAAAAAAATATTATTTACATAATCATAATCAAATAGTTCTTTAAGTAAGCCTCCAATGTATATCCCATCACAGCAGATGAGATATTCCGCAAGGCTTACGTCTTGAGCCCAGTTTTATTTTTAATTATCTCAATCATGTTAGATACTCAAAAGGATTATCATGCGCAGATGACACGCAGCAATTATACTCTTTTTGTTCAACCGATGTTGTCAATCTTTCGACGGAACTAAAGCCACTAAAGGCTGACGTCAAAGCTATACCGATTCGGAAAATGCAGTTTAGGGTATAGGAATAATGATGTAATTAACCACGCCTCGCTAGTTACATAAATCGTGAAAGCAGAGGCACACAATGAATTGAATTTAGTACAGCATGAACTAAGGATGGGTGCGGACGTAGGTAATAATTTCTAATACGAAACGAGATAATATCTCTTCGTCAAAAGCGAAGAAGTTATTGACAAATAATTTCTTCTATTTTTAGCCGTAAATGCTATGGGAATAAAATAATAATTCTTATTAAAACCGAAATGAAAATAGAACATTAAAATAAAATTAAATAACTCCGAAACTAAAATCAACTAATAATTATCAAGAAATAAATTATTCTTATTAAATTACAAAAATAGATCATTAAAATAAAATTAAATAACCCTCAGAAACTAAAATCAACTAATAATTATCAAACAATAAATTAATGAAGTAAGGATTCAAACAAACCACCTTCTTGTGCCAAACAATAGCCAAACCGATTATACAATGAACCTCTCATATCATTGAGTTGATTTGGAGTAATGCTTGCACAAAGTTGGATAAGTTTTTCCCGTAATTCAACTAAATTATTGGCTCGTTCAAACGCATGTTTGTACGCGGTCTCCTTTAAAAAGCCCCACAGAAAGAAATCATGGGATACTAGATTAGGTGACCTGGGGGGCCATTTTATCATTCCCCTCGTAGCTATTAAACGATTGGGAAATTTTCTTTCCAGAAAATTAAAAACAGTTAAGGTATCGTGACTTGGGCAACCGCCTTGTTGAAACCAAATGTCGTCATAGTTGACAGGAAGATTTTGAACTGCAGGAATTATTTGGTTTTGTAAAAGCTTTAAATATTTATTACCATTTAAATTGCCATCGATTAGCAGTGGGCCTATAATATTATGATTCTCTGAAATTCCAGTTCAAACGTTCAACTTTTGAGGATACTGAGTTCGCACAGCAACACTCAAATGTTTATTTTTCCGAGACCAATATCGTACTACGGATGGATTGTATTTCTTTGTAATGAAAACGATGATTCATCTGTAAACAATATATTCTTTAAGAAGTTTTTATTCTCATTCACTTTATTTATCATGATTTCACAAAATTCCATCCGTTTGAAATTGTCCTCGGGAAATATTTCTAGCGTTGTTTGAATTTTAAAACAACTGTACCCATTTCTTTTCAAAAAATTTCTTACAGTTCTTTCCTTCATGTCAACTTCATCAACAATTTGCCTGCTAGAACAAAGTTCACTAGTTTCAACAAGTGCACAGACATTAGTTTCGCGAATTTCACGTTCTTCGCTCATTTGTTGATGACGGAGTTCGGGTTGACAGCATTTTTTTCAATAATTTACGACACACCCGAAATTCTCAAATTTTTTAATAATGTATGAAATTATGCTACCTGAGGGGATTGGTCTGTCGTGATATGTCACAGTAAATAAATTTATTGTGTCTTCAGTGCAATGGCCCCCGAAGTACCACTACACAATTTGCACTTTTTCTGCAGTTGTATAAACACACGGCATTTTAATAACGAAATTGCGATTAATTTATTTTATTCCCACACGTCTAAACAGCTACGTTATTAAAAGCAAAATGGGTGCGCTGTTCTCAACTCGACGCGGTCAAGCGATGGCGCTATTGTTTTATACCAATGCCCTGCATTGATCTACGACAAGGCGTGGTTTATCTAGGCAGAAACAAGTTTACGTACCTTAAACTAAATTTGCTGAATCTGTATAAGAGCATTCAAAAAACAATTATCTTAAACTTAATTCAAGTAAATGTGCTGTAATGTTTTTCTCACTATAAAATTTGGAAAAATTAATTGTATCGAAATATTTTGGTTTGATATTTACGTTTTATCGAACATGCATCTCTGTTAGTAAAAAAAAATTTAAGTTGCATTAAAGCTGTTATATACAAATATAATCACTTAAAACTTTAAGGTGAGAAATAACTATGAGAAACTCTTGTATACTTGTATTGGTGGACGCACTGCCCGTCCTACGTGTCATTGACAGATAAATTTAAAGTACGGCTTTGTTTATCTGTTCCCTGGGTATGACGTTCTAGTTAGAGGTGATTTGCGTAATTATACCAAAAGAGTTAGAAATATTAATTAAAAAGAGGCGTGTTTCCTTTTATTTCTTATTTTAATTATGCCAGAACCCACTGTACATACGAGTAATGATGTTTTATCTATATTTATTATTTATGACAGTCTAGATAAATAAAGCTCTCCGAGGTCTCCCCTAATATTACCTCCGTCGGTAGCTTTGAGTTTTTTATGTGCCTTATAAATATGGAACTGCACTTCCAATATTGCATTATTATAATATAGTAAGTATATTCCCTTCTCTGGGCAATCTAACAAAAAAAAATCACAGATTTAGTAATTCTTGCAACCATCGGGACATTGGAAATGATCATAAAGCATAAACTTATTCCGGATGAGGCGAAGCCTTGTTACAAAAATAACTATTTGCTATTTGTCAAACTTTGTGAATCCATCCACTTGCTCAGTATTACGTCATCTGATCTCGACTCTGTCGGCCTTGGATAGAACTCGTAACTTTGACCCCATATACGAACATTAACATTTCCAATGTTAAAAAGCGGTGGGGCACCCCCCCCCCACACCCCTTGCTTTGTCTACGATGTTAATACGGCCTGCGGCGCTAATAATTCTTGACAATTAGATATCAGAATAAAAACCTACTAACCTAACCTAAACAAATCATAAAAAAGAATTTGTGAAAAAATATATTAATCGTCACAAAATTAAAGGAAAAAATTCAGCAGGCATAGGAGTTTGAACCCAGGACCTTTCGCACCGTAACCATCATCGTATCATCATAACAAATTTTTTCTTTCTTTTGGTACAAGATATTAACTCTCCGGATCGAGATCCGGAGCCAGCCGCACAACCACGTCGCGCAGCGCCGTGGTGTTAGTACGGCTGGACGGATCGCGACCGATTCGGCTCAATAAAACTTATTCTAGGACCAGACTTCTGCCGCCTGGCGGCTTAAAATTGTTTTTAAAATTACGTATATTAAAACTTAATTCTAAGGCATTGAATTTAAAAACACTTAATCTATATTTTGATGAGCACTAATTTTAATTTTGTTGCCAAGATGGGGATGAACTCAATGGAAAGACCCCATTCCAAGCAGTTTACCCCAACAGTCTACTCGCCATTGGGAAGTTTTGCTTGTTTGAAGAGGAACATTGAGTTTAAAATAGTTGGAATTTTTATAAGGTTTATCGGTCTAAATAAAATTTTATACAAAAACGGACAATACAACAAAAATTACAAAAATACAAACATATGACGAACAAGAAGAAGAAAAGAGATAGATACAAAATAAAAAACATGGTGGTGAAAAGTGTATGATAGATAGAAGTTGTGGCAGAACCAAGAACATTACCTAGGCGCCAACCGTACGGCTGATGATGAACACTAGGGCAAGGAATAAATAGCGAGACAAATGATATTACGTTTCTTTATTCGTCTGCCGCAGCAGCACTAATGCGTCCCAGCTCGATGTTACAAGATTTGCTCTCTCGGTACTCTCCTCCTTTTGTTGAACATGTTGTACAATATCGATTGCAATGACCGACTACACCGACATAGTAACCGGCTCTCGCTCAGTATTACATGATCTGACCTTGATACTTTCATGTCGACGACCTTGGAAAAAACTCGTAACTTTTGTCCTATACGCTATACGTACTATAACATTTCCAATGTTAACACTGTCTTCAACATATTAAAAATACTTGTTGTAGATTTGTATATAATTTAAGATCATACCGATCATGTTTCTCAAAACAATTTATTGCATTCTGAGAAACTTTTTATATCCGATTTAATACTGGCCTTATTAATTAATTGTAGTACGCCAGAGGTCTCCTATAGTCCTTTCTCCAGGTTCCTGTCATTAAATTGTCTATTAATGTACACGTCTGTAAACATTTAGCGGAGACGGGCAACACACTAAGAAATTATTTCTTTTAATATTGCCATGTGCCGGAGAAGGGGTTCGAACCCAGGCACGACACATGAGGATTAGTCGCATTCTCTCAACATATTAATGACCCTAAATTATGAATTTTGCATTAATGCAACACTGTAACATTTCAGAATGACAATTTGTTAAAACTATTAAATTACACATACAAATCATTACTCCCTAAACCAAAACACTGTATAATGACCTGCGGTTTATATTCATATTCGCGACCTGGAATAATTCGAACATTATTGTCGTATACAACTCTGATATGTAAATAGAGCCGTTATATGGGCCTTTTTATTAATAAATCACCCGTATTGATTGCCGTCAAAACTTGATACTACGAACCCGATATTTGACATTATAATTAGGACTTGAATGATGTGCTCCAACTGACGCGCTGACAGGGTCATATACATCGCACACAAAAAACTATTAAGCATATTTTTGTGCGACAATGTTCAAAAGGCTGCTTTCTATTCTTATACAATGACAACGTGAAGTACATATTGACGTAAAGAAGACGCATTGTCCGGATTTGGGATGGGTCTTGTGTCATCCGTATATGCTATGAAAGAAAATTGATATTTTACTTACACACCCACGTAGTGGACGGATATTAGTTCAGTGCACAAAATTTATAATATAATTACGATATTTTGATCATATAAATCGAAACCTTCCATTAATTTTTTATCATTGTCGATAGGTGTCTCGAACAATTGATATCCAAGATCTCTTAAAGATCGCTGTCAAATGTAAAAAATCGGTAAAGGTATGTATTTACACAGAACTTCCCTCGTTATTTGTGCATGGCGGTCACTCTAAAAAATTATTAATTACGAAATGACATTGGGAATAATAATCGGAATATAGTTATTGCTATTATTACAAAGAAAACTTGATAACTTTTAGTCAAAAAAATATACAGAGTGCTCATCCAACAGCAAAAGTTCAATACTAACTAACAGGTGCCACATATGGAAGGCTCGCGCAAATACCTTTACAAATGTCCACCATGACTAAATTATTTCTTGTACATTTTTCAATAAAATTATAACAGGTGCATATGCCAAATATTATTGCCATCCGTCACATTTTCAATCCCATTTTCACGTAATGGAGTGAAAGTATAGTGGGGGTTAAAAAATTTCATTTTTTTGAAATTTTTCAAAAATGTGGGTAAAAAAATTTTCAAACGTTTTTTTCTTCTGTAATAGGTTTAGAATGTCATGAAACGTAGAAATTTTAAATTTGAGCAAAAAGGACAGTTTCCTTCTATTCTATAGTAGTGGTAAAAAAAGTTTACAAAATTATATATATATTTTTTAATAGGTTTAGAATGCCATGAAACGTGAAAATTTTAAATTTAAGCAAATAATAAAAATTTACATCTATTTTAGTGGTAAAAATTTTTTCAAAAATGTTGGTGAAAAAAATTTTGTAAACTTTTCTTTCTGAAATGGGTTTAGAATGTCATGAATCGTGAAAATGTTTAATTTGAGCAAAAGAAATTTTTTTCCATCTATTCTAGTGTTACATTTTTTTCCAAAATGGTAAAAAAATGTTGCAAATTTTTCTTTCCGAAATAGGTTTGGAATGTTATAAAACGTGGAAATTTTAAATTTGAACAAAAGAAATTTTTTGTCTATTCTATAGTAGTGATAAATAGATTATAAATGTTTTCAATTTTTTTTTCAATTTTTCAAAAACATTTTTAAATTCGTTTGAATAGTTTTAGAATGCCACGGAAACGTGGAAATTTTAAATCAGAACAAAGAAAAAAAATTTCCATTTATTTTAGTGGTAAAATTTTTTCAAAAATGGTGAAAAAATGTTCTAATTGGTTTTTTAAATAGATTTAGAACGTTATGAAACGTGGAAATTTTAAATTTGAAGAAAACAAAATTTCCATCTATTTTAGTGGAAAATATTTTTTCAAAAATGTTGCTAAAAAAATTTTCAAAAATTTTTTTTTTAAATAGGTTTAGAATTCCATGAAACGTGAACATTTTAAATTTGAGCAAAGAAAAAAAAAATTCATCTATTTGTCGTAAATAAAAATTTTTTCAAAAATCTTGGTAAAAAAATTTTTCAAAAAATATTTTTTTCTGAAATTGGTTTAGCGTGTCATGAAACGTAGAAATTTGAAATTTGAAGAAAAAAAAATTTTTTTCCATCTATTTTAGTGGAAAATATTTTTCAAAAAAAAAAAAATTCAAAAAATTTTGTTTTAAAAATAGGTTTAGAATGCCATGAAACGTGGACATTTTAAATTTGAGCAAAGAAAAAAAAATTTCATCTGTTTTAGTGGTAAAATTTTAAACGTTGGTCGCCCCCCTGGAGAAGTTTAGATAAGAAAACCTGATATAAAAATAAATTTATTTTAATGCATTTATTTTATTTCACCCATTAAATAATTGTTGCCCCCCTCAACAAAATGCTGGATCCGCGCCTCGTTCAAGCAAACGGTAAGATTGTTTACTTGTCGTTTATAAGCAAATGTTAAAAAAGCAGGCCTAAAACCTTGAGAGACTATTGGATCTCAATATTCATTAACAATCTATAATATGTCAACCACAAAAATAAAAATATTGCCAAAAGCCCAATTTAAATCTAGCCTTAAAAATATGTTGGCTCAGAACTATTTTTATAGCCTAATGGAATTTACCGAGTATTCTCGTGAGCATTTTAATCAGTAATTTTGGTCATTTGTTATATACCTATGTATCATTTAATTTTGTCTGTATTTTAAATCATATTTTATGTAAAATTATTGTAAATATGCTTCACAGTTGACAGTTTTCTAATTTTTTTTCTCTGTGTATGTTTTATACCGTACGTTCAATGTACATAATATACAAATGTGTGTAAGGGTTTATATTTAAATGTAATGTCTTCATATGTCAATGTACCTACTGTTTATACATTTTTGTGTTTTTTGACTCAGATTTGTTACTTTTATGTAGCATTTATGACCTACCTTATCCATATTTTGGAATGGCAACAAAGGTGAATAAAATATATCATTATTATTATTAATCTTGTTTTAATTTTCGTTGTTGTTTGGCCTCACACCTGGAATATTTGAAGATACATAACCTAAGTTAATTAACAAATAAATCTATTAATTTTATTTAATTAATTATCCTGTCATCCTGTATTCCATACGAGAAAATTTAACTACTACTAGATTGGATTTTCAAGGATTTTGAGAACACAGCGGAAAAGGTATGCATTCCGGAAATTGTAGACCGGCAAAATTATTTATATTAATAGGAACATATTTGTGTCAACCCTGCTGGTGCTGGTAAGTATTTACGTTAAAATAAAGCTGAAACTCATTTAAAGTTATGAGTAATAAATTCCAGTCCATTTAGTTTAATTTTATGATGTCTATAACTTTTATACAGGGTATTTCCCGTTGTGAATCTATCTTAGGAGTTGCGATTTGGTTTCTCTCTTCACATGGCCAGAACAGATCTCACAATTTATATCAGTGCTTGAGGAGGGTTTAACTGACCACAATGTTCTGCAAAGATGCAAAAATTTTACCCCATTGAAAAATAGTTCGTATATGACACTTAATTTAATTCCCAAGTAAAGATGTCCGAAATATAATATAAGGACATGACGTCTAACAAGACGTCATACAAAAGTTTGTTAAGGTGGACATTTCCAAGAAAGAGACGTTCGATAGGAAAATATTTATTATTTTTGGCCATAAACTTTCTTTCTTAGTACGTATATTTAAAGAAAGTATAAGACTACCTAAATAGAACCATAACAAGACTATATTACTATGAATTTTCACTCAATAATTCTAGTCGTTTCCAAAATTTAAAACTACGAAATAGGAAAATAAGCATAATCTTTAAATTTAAATCTAAATATTTTGCTAACCACTGAAATTATTGAGTGAATATTTATGTAAGTCTTGTTATAATTCTACTATAATTTTTTTAAATAGATAAAAGTTATAGCCAAAAATAATAAATAATTTCATATTGGCTACCTTAAAACATTATGATTTCCGTCGTTTAGCACAAATCATAAATTCGAATCAATCAGTTTGATGTGATAACTTAAGGTGTTGGATTTACCTGCGTATTTGTTTAGTATAAGCGGTACGCATAAAAATCTGACGAATAATGCAGAAAGCAAGTCCTTTGGCATGTATGCTTTGTATATTTATAGAAGTAATTTGACCCGCAGCACTTTGACCCCTGACGTCATAGACAAAAATGGCAGCCATTTTCAAAAATTCGGGTAAAATATTTAAAAACAAAAGAAGAATATGTCCAAAGACTGTTATCAAACTGTAGGTGAACTCTTTAAGGTTAGCAAATGTAACAAAAATAGTCATAGTGCAAGAATAATAGAATTTGTTTAAAAACTCGGCGGCTATTTTAAACTTTAACATTTTTTGAAAATAATGCAATATGTTATGTGACGTATCGTTTAAGTATAATTTGAGGTCGCTGATTCCAATGGTGATGTCAAAAAAATAAAATTCTAAAGGAATTATAACAAAAATACAATTCTGAAGTTAGAAAGATGGCTTTTATTAACAAAATACAAAATAAAATCATAACAGTTTCCTCGTCATCGCTACTGGAATCATATGGCTTGTAATTAAAAAGAAAAGAAATTAACAAGAAAGTATTTTAATAAATGTAGAAGGCCCTATACCTTTTGCTGCTACATTTTCCTTTGCATTTCTTGCACTTAAGGGTGCAGGGGAAATCATTTTTTTCTGCATAGGCAACGCATGGTATTACAATCGCTTGAACAACCGCATTTTTCTAGCTCTCTACAAACTTGCCAGATTCCTGGCAATTTGGACCAGATGGGCTTCCATCCATTTTCAATAATTTTCCATCCCCATTCACTTGACTCTGGTGGACTTTCCAAAACATCAGATCTGTCCTAGATTTGACCTGTTTGATATGCTGCTCTAAGGGCCAGTTTTACAATACCAGGTTCAGCGTAGGTTCAACTGAGCCACGGCTCAAGCTGAACCGGAGCTCAGGTATATTCCCGTTCTGTAAAGCGTAATTCATCCGGGTTCAGTAGTGCTAGGTTATGTTACTTTCAAATGTCAGTTGGTAGTGTCGGCGTTTGCACACTGTAGATTTTGAAGAATTTGTGATGTGACATTAGCACAAACTAGTGGGTAGTTTGTGCACATTAGACATTCGGCATTCATGATAGTTACCTGTGATTCATATTCAAGAGTTTTACAATACAATCGTGAATCTTAGTTTTTGTTTTGAGAGAATATGGATGATAGAAAAAGATCTGCAAACTTTTCTGCCAAAGAGGAATCTATATTAATCTCCTCGATAAGAAAATATAGAAATATCGTCGAATTCAAGCTTTCTGATTCCCAAGCAAATTTCCAGAAAGGAGAGACTTGGCGAAAGATAGAAAGTTAATTTAATAGTATTTCTGGAGGGAATTCCCGTAACGATAAAGTTCTAAAAAAATCGGTAAAGTTATTTACACAGAACTTCCCTCGTTATTTGTGCATGACAGTCACTCAAAAAATTATTAATTACGAAATGACATTGGGAATAATAATCGAAATATAATTATTGGTATTATTACAAAGAAAACCTGATAACTTTTGGTCAAAAAAATATACAGAGTGTTCATCCAACAGCAAAAGTTCAATATACTAAATAACAGGTGCCAAATATGGAAGGCTTGCGCAAATACCTTTATAAATGTCCACCATGACTCAATTATTTCTTGGGATGCCATTATTCAATAAAAGTATAAAATAGGATATGCTAAATAATATTGCCATCTCTCACATTCTCAATCCCACATTCACGTAATGGAGTGGAAGTATAGTGGTGATTAAAATATAGAACAAATTTTCAAAAATGTTTTCTGTCTATTCTAGTGTTAAATTTTTTTCCAAATTGGTGAAAATATGTTACAAATTTTTTTTTCCGAAATAGGTTTAGAATGTTATGAAACGTGGAAATTTTAAATTTGAGCAAAAAAAATATTTCGTTTATTCTATAATGGTGATAAATAGATTACATAAACATGTTTTCATTTTTTTTTTAATTTTTCTAAAACAGTTTAAAATTTGTTTTAATAAATTTGGAATGCCATGGAAACGTGGAAATTTTGAATCTGAAAAAAAAATTCCATCTATTTGTGGTTAAAATTTTTCAAAAATTTTTTAAATTTTTTTTCTTTTTCTTTAAATAGATTTAGAACGCTATGAAACGTGGAAATTTTAAATTTTGAGAAAAAAAAAATTCATCTATTTTGGTGGTAAAAATTTTTTCAAAAATGTTGGTAAAAAATTTTCAAATTTTTTTTTTCTTTTAAATAGGTTTAGAATGCCATGAAACGTGGAAATTTTAAATTTGAACAAAGAAAAAAAATTTTTTTAGTGGTAAAAATTTTTTCAAAAATGATTGAAAAAAATTTTCAAAAAAATTTTTTTTCGTGAAATAGGTTTAGCGCGTCATGAAACGTGGAAATTTTAAATTTGAGCAAAAAAAATTTTTTTCACTATTTATTCCGTTTAGACGGTCCACCCTGTATATTTTTCAGTGAAAATTCTACCAGTTCTTCGCTGACAGTAGGGTCAACTACCTACCAAATTTGACTGCTCTCCGTCAAGTAGTTTATTAGTTAATGCACCAACAGACAGGCAGACAGACAGACAGACAGACAGACAGACAGACAGACAGACAGACAGACAGACAGACTGACGGAATTGAAAAACTTATATTTTCGGAATCTACGTGTTCTGAAACGTCAGAATCCGAAAAAATCTCGGAGGGTGATTTTTTCTCGAATACAATACTTCCCTTCGGTATGCGAGGGAAGTAAAAAACGATAATATTAAAAAGAGAACGAAAAAGAAGTTCCCCGATGAAAAATTGTATGTGCGAGGTACTGGTGGTGGTCTTTATCGAGAAACCAAAGTTACGATACTGGATGAGGAAGTCAAAGAACTTCTTGGCTCGAGCAAAATTGATGGAGACATTTCACAGTTTGGTGGAGATACAAATAAGTTGATACAAATATACTTTGAACATATCTGTTTAAAAATTGTTAGTCTACAATAATAAGTTTCCTTTTCAAATCATTTTCAACATTTTATTCCAGCAATAATGGAGCAATCCGATGGACAGAATCAAGCTCTTAAGTCTGTTTCAAGCCAAGAAGATTTGAACGAAATAATTATTGAAGAAGCTGTATCTCTGGACGTTTTAGAAGACCACAGTAAATTGTTCGCACTACTTATATAAGTCCATATTCGAGTTATTTCCTTTTCAGTATATGCCTGCACTTCAAGGCCATCGCAGCTCCATACTGAAGTTCTACCCGAAAACAGGAAAAAAATTCAGCCTCAGATAGAAATTACAGTAGAAATTAGCAAAAGTAAATAATATGTACCTACGTCACACTTTTTTTTTACTTTTGTAGTGTCTCAAAGTAAAAATCAATCAGAAAATTGATGAAAGTACAGTCCGGCCATGATAAGGGCAAGTAAGTCTAAAGCCTTTAAGTAGAGTACTCGATGCAAGTCTGAAGCTGCAATTAGCAGAGTTTCCCAGTGGGCAGATGCAAAATCTGCTTTAGAAGCAGCAAGGCACGTTTTATGGAAGAAGAACAATGCCAAAAACTCAAATTTATGAGAGAAAAGCATGAATTGGAGATGATGAATATGAAGAGGAAAGCAGATGTGGAAATAGAGCTTATGAGACAATATCATCGAGCAAATTTCTTTCCTTCTTCAATTCTTTGGGAATTTCACTGCCACATGTATGTTTTCTTTCTAAGCGGTGCTAGGGGAATCTACAAAATATATCACAATTAACCAGTATGTTACTGGTAAAAAACCTCTACGCCCGTGACGTTTACGTCAAAGGATCAGTTAAAGGTTGGTTTTGATAAATAAACAACACAAATAAGTATAAAAACTTGAAATTAAATATTTCGCCGACGTTTCGGAAATCTAATCTGTTTCCTTTCTCAAGGCTTTTTTTGAAAAATCTTTTTTTGCTGTGTATGACAAATACACAGCTCTAACAGTAACAGTAACATACTGGTTAATTGTGATATATTTTGTAGATTCCCCTAGCACCGCTTAGAAAGAAAACATACATGTGGCAGTGAAATTCCCAAAGAATTGAAGAAGGAAAGAAATTAAGATAATGCCACAAATAACATTTAGACAATATCGAGCAAAATTGAAAATATTAGAAATTCAAAAGGCGACGTTACTTAACAAAAAGTTATAAATTACCTACAAATTCACCTCTTATAATTGCAGAGGGCCATGTTCTAGAAAATTACCTTTATTTTATATTTTTTTATTATATCAATTATTTATTTGTATTTACACATTTTATACGATATTAAGTAAAAGCTAAGGTTTCTTAAAATAAAAAAATAATTTTTAAAATATTTCTTTATGTTTTACACTCACGAACAAACATACTCGTCACCATATGATGTACAATGGGTGTTAGGAGCGTTTATAACCTAAAAGACATAACATTTTTCACAGAAGTCCATTAAAATAGTTTATTAACTGTAATGTGACTGTATCATTGCCAATCACCCTGTTATCCCCCATATTCTCCACCACCACTTCATTGACAATGTTAATAGCTTCTTGCTGTTGGTCATCAACTGGTAGTATTTCCTCATGCCGCAAACATGCTATATTGTGCAGTATGGCAGTTGCTGCAAGAATGGCTTCCACTTTCGATCTTCAGTCGAATCCCCAAGGAAAGAACAGGAAATCGCATTTTCCAAACACCGATGCACCTTTCAACTGGATTTATTGTTCTTACTTGGGGCTCGTTAAAAAGGTGCTTTGGGGGAGGGAATAATATTTATTAGTTCGGTAGGGGGTAGACCTGGGCTAGCAATATATTCAAATGCTTCTATTACATCATCATATCATCACTCCAATTATAACGCAATTTTTACATCGTAATAAAAGTTACTTTTTTACAAATTGGCCGCCATTTTGGATTTACATGTCCGGAAATCGAAGTGCTGCGGGTAAATTTATTACAATGAATGTGTACAAATCACATGCAAATTTTCTTGCTTTCTGCATTAACCGTCAGATTTTGCCGATTTTCTCGATGTACCGCTTAAACTAGTTAGTTCACAGACGGTTTCAAAACCCATTAAGGTACTGAAGCCAATGTATTCAGTCGCAACCTAAAGGTAAGAGCCTATAGAGCGACTATTCATCAAAGAGAACTCTAAGTCAATAAACTATGCGTATAGAGACTATAACAAACGCATCTCAGACCCAGATTAATAAAAATTTTCTCAGACAGCCAAGCAGCTCTCAAAGTCCTTGGATTCTACCGCTGTAACAGGTTTGGAATTGCCAAAAACCTCTGACCCGCTTGAACAGAAACAACAAATCGACTCTGGCCTGGATACCCGGCCACATTGTCATGGAAGTAAATGAAGAAGTTCATGCTTTGTCCATAGAAAGTGCCTGCATTGAGATTTATAGGACAAAAATTCACAGATTTCGCAATCCTTGCAATCATCGCGACATTGGAAATGATAACACCATACATAAAACATGAAGTTTTTCAACTTTTTCCGGACTCGGCTTCGCCTAGTCCGGAAATAGCACGGTCCACTACACCACTGTATTTCCACCTTAAATGAAAACTGGTAACTTAACTCCCCGTGATATATGCAACTCATGTTACATTTGCGTATATCAGCCGTTGCATATACGCAGTCTCACTCGACCGCGACACCGCTGTATTTCCACCTTAAATGAAAACTGGTAACTTAACCCCCTGTGATATATGCAACCCATATTACATTTGCGTATATCAGCCGTTGCATATGATAGTCTCAGTCGACCGCGATACATTACTTTGAAATAAAGAGTTATGATTATTGTCACTCAATTTGTACAACAGACAACCTATATCAGTTAGTTGCAATTCTAACACATCATTTATTTGCAAGCACTTTTGTGTTCTACCGTCAGTATCGCTGTACAACTTTTAGGCAATCTCCCGACATGGTAGGTAATGTAATTGACAAGCGCAGCAGCCTAATCGATAGTAGCGCAGCCTTTTCGGCAGCCGTGTACAAATTTTTGCTTGAATAATATAGTCATACATTTTCAGTCTGTGACGTCAGACGCGGATGTTATGTAATAAATTTAAGTAACGGCAGGTCAAATTTTAATTCGCTACTTTTTGATTAATCAGTAAACATTAAATTCAATCACAAAATAAATCATCTGCCAAGGATATCTTCGAACAAAAATAATTTAGTGTAATTGTAAGTGATGGCCAGTTTATTAGCATTTTCTAGCTCGAGCAGTGTATATGTAGATGAGCGTACAAATATCGGATGCGCAGTGGATTCATAAAAAATAAAATCGATTACAACAAATCTCAAGAGTCAGTGAGCCTACTGATCTTCTCTCTACTGTGCCACGACACCGCTGTCTTTTGACCTTGAAGAAAAACTGGTAACTCTACCCCATATACGAAAACATAAACATTTCCAATGTTAAAACCTTGGCATATCCGCAAATTCTACTACAACAACTTAGCCTGGGCTAAGAGAAACCTAATCCAGTATTGGCAGGAACTACCATAACTAGTATATTTGAATTAGGCAATAAGATTGGTGATTAAATATCTTCGAAGTAGATGATACGGAATATAATGTTCTAATGTCACTATTGCTCATATGCCTATGTAATGGCGATTACCTCGAGAACTACAATTAAAACTTTTCAATATTATTATCTTACAATATTGAGGAATACTGCGCGACTTTGACCGTAATACTAAGAGATAAATGAGTGTCTTTGTAATTTTGCAGCCTTTATATCAGATTCTTCCTCTGGACCTTTCAAAAGTTAATAAAAAAGCTACATTTATTGTGTGGCCTAGTTCAATTTTAATCTAGCTCTAAAAATAGGTACTATGTAGTATTGCTTCCCTTTTGATATACAGTGCGAACCTAAAGAAATGCACAAAATTTATATCTTAAGTATGTGTCACTTGTCAAAAAAATCCTCGAATAGGTCGATTTTAGTTTTGTAAATGCTACATTTTGTCACTAAGTATACCAAAATTTATGACGTCACTGGTTTTTGAGTTATGACGTCATCACAATTTTTTTTTTAACAGAAACAGACATTTTTGTTTGCTGTTTTTGGTTTGCTTTCTGGTGGTATGAAAATAATTGCCTAAGCCATTCTTTTGGAAAAAATATTTTTATTGATTGATACTTTACATAATTAATTGTGAGAAAAAAATCATCTCCATTGCTCAAATTGCGACCCTCCAACCATTTGGCATTGACCAAGACGGGTGTAGACACTTTGCACGCTGTTCTAAATATTCTCATGGGCAATTCGTCCCATCTCCAAGCCAATTCTATCTTTCAATTCTTCTATGGTGCCCGGTCTGTTAAAATACACCCTTGACTTTAAGTAACCCCAAAGAAAAAGTCTAAGGGGCTTAAATCCGGTGAACGCGGTGGCCACTCAATCGGACCTCGACGACCTATCCACCTTCCAGTAAAAGTGTCATTTAAAAACTGACGCACTGCTATCCTATGAGGTGGAGCCCCGTATTGCTGAAACCAGCAGGAATATCTTCATCTTCATTGTTCGGAAATATAACTGCTAAAGCTGGCCCTAACTCAACTCGCAAAAACTGTAAATATCTTGCGGCCGTAAGATTTTCTTAAAAAAAAAAAACGTCCCAATAAACGATCACCAATCATAACTACCCACACGTTTACTTTGCCTCGTCGCTGTGTATGGGCTTCTTGAGTCCAATGAGGATTTTCGCGTAACCAATACCTACAGTTATGCCGATATACACTCCCCTTTAAAGTAGCTTCACCAGAAAAAACAATGTTCTTTAAAAAATTTGGGTTTTCATTGCACAAGGTCATCAACTGTTCACAAAACTGTAAGCGCCGATCTGGATCGTCCTCATTCAATTCGTGGATTAATTGCACTTTGTATGGATGGTACTTTTTTTTCAATAGACATACAACAGAAGCTATGATTTAAAGCCAGCTGCCTTGTCGAAAGATGGTGGTTTTCCTCACTTTCTAGAAGAATATTTAATTCGGTTTCGTTGCTTGTGCTAGGGCGACCAGATCGAGGGAGGTCAGCTACACTGTCAGATTCATCATATCTAGCCACCAATCTACTTACAGTGGATCTAGAAATTTGCTTTTCGGGATACTTGGCATTGAAAACATCACATGCTTCCTGATGAGTTCTCAGCCTATCACCATATCCAACCACCATCAAAAGTTCTACGCGTTCTCTTTCACTTAAACATGGCATTGTATTCACTAGTTTTTGTCCACGTAAGTTAACCTTTTCCGTGGCGTACGGCTGTGATTCGTTACGTGCAGTAATGGGTGGCCGGCAATTTTCTTGCTGCCGGGTAATGGAGGCTAGGTTTGAAGTGGTCAGAGCCAGGAGTTGCGCTAATTGTTCATAGCTGGGTAGTCCCAAGCTCGGTTGGGGTTGGTCCGTTATGGCGGCAGAGGGGACTGGGATCGTTCCAGTCGTTTGGTTTTGGAGCACTATTTGTCTTTGGGGCGTAGCACTAGGTCTTGCCGTCTGGTACGGCGGGGTGACGTGGTAGGCGCCGGCCGACGAGGTAGGCGTGACGAAGTACTGTGCGTTGGGCGGCGTGCTTGGACTTGGGCTGGTTGCTGTTGGTGGTACCATGCAGTGAGGGGTGGCCAGCTGGCGGCGAGGTGTCAGCGAGGCGTCGCTGAAGAGTTGGGGCCAGTCGGGCGTGGCAGCAATGGTGTACTGACCGCTGGGCAGCCCTGAGCCAGAGTGGGAGGCTTCCCCATGTGTGGAAGCGAATCCAGCGAAGCGGCGATCTCCCAGCGTCGAGGAATCGTCGTTGGCCCGGGATGCTGTTGGGTCCACCATACAGCGAGGGGGCATCACCATATCATTATCACCACCCAATCTCTGTTCCATCGCCGAGTTTCCATGCCACGATGCTGCGTTGCGCTCCATGCAGTAATGGGGCATCGCCTGAGAATCGTTGCTACTCCATTCCATATTTGTTGCCTGGGCTTCATGCCAGGTGGCTGCGCTGCGTGCCATGCAGCGAGGGGGCATCGTCGTGATGACGTCATGCGTGACCCCAGTGTCGTGTCCTATGTTGGTGGCGAGTCCTGCCTCGCTATGCCTGGGTGCTGAGCCCGGCGACGCACAGTATTGGGGCGCCGTCGTCGCGACGCCATGCGTAGCACTTGTGCCTGTGGAGAAATCAGAGGACATGCTTACCTCGCCGAGCCGGGTTGCTGTGTTGCTTGCTGTGCAGTGTGGGGCCACCGTCGTGGAGACGTCGGGCGTGACCCCCGTACCCCTTGTCAGGGCGTCGTGTTGGCGGAGCACTTCGTGGTCAGATGCTGTGAGGGGCGTCGTGCAGTGAGGGGGGGCCGACGTGGAGACGTCGCTCTCGACCCCAGTGCCTACTGCCTTGCCACTCCGGGTATGCATTGCCACTTGACACTCAACACAATAAAACTCAATTAAAACACACTGTCTGGTTACAACACAAGAGGAAGGGATAACCTCATCAGCATTGGCGTTGGCGTCTGTGCTCAAACGACTTCTGTTTCGGCAGAAGACTAAAACATGAGTCATAATTTGTTCTCGATGCCGACGCCGATGACATTTTACACTGTCTCAGAAGCGTCACAAAACTGAGGTTCCATACGTGCCAGGAATAAAAAAGTTATCCATACTTTACACAAAAAGGCGTATATCTCTCTGTTGTTAAGGTGATTGCTTTTTTATTATTTTCTTTGTTTCGTTTTTATGTCAAATGTTTTCATGCTATTTAAAACAAAAATGTAGGCAACAAGACTTATCAGTCCATAAGAAAGTGGAACATTACTCGTGAATTTGCGAAAGGTAAGCTATTTTTACATAAAATGTAATTTTTCCACAAGAATGGCTCAGGTAATATCATTTTTTTTATATCGCCAGAAAGCTAAAGGAATATACCACCAAAACAGTAAACAAAAATGTCTGTTTCCATAAAAAAAAAATGATAGCATCATATTATCAATGACGTCATAAATTTTGGTATAGTGACAAAATGTAACATTTACAAAAATTAAAATCGACCTGCTCGAGGGTTTTTTTTAAAATGACATACCAAAGATATGAATTTTGTGAGCTTCTTTAGGTACACACTGTACATTAAATTAGTGAAACCTTTCGCGAAAACCCCTTATTTATTACGAGCCGCTTCGGAAAATAAATTGCAACCAAAATCGAGCTTCGGTCGCAACTCAAAACTTAATTTATAAAAATGAAACTTTAAAACTACTTTCAACTAACTCTCTTAATACCCCATAATGAAGTTTATTTTATATACACCACTCCAACTTTGTTATATACTTAGGGCTAAGTAGAATTATAAGGACGTTGTAAACGTTATGGGCCTTTGGGAACGGCGCGGTGCCTATGAGCCATCGTCTACAGCGTGGTGTCCTTGGCTTTCTCAATAGTTTCTATAATGTAGGAAAACCGTGCAGCCGAAAATTTTAAACACATTTTTTTTTAAACAACTTTGGGACGTTTGGGTTTGCAAATGTAAAACATCCGCTGACCTCGATAGTGATGGTCAGTTTGTCCAAATTTGGAAGGAATATACTTTAGTATACAGGGTGTTTGCGACATCGATAGAAAGTTTTCACTGAGTTATAGTTAGGCTTATTTGGAACCTATATGACCATATTTACCCTGAAGCAAAGTCTCGCCATTTTTGGGATATCGGCCTTTTTAAATATTTTAACGAAATAGTTGAGTTGTAACTAATACATATTAATTTTTATGGTAATAAATACTTTCAGCTTTCTTAAATGTATTTTTTAAATATCCTCAATATGCACTTTCTCGATAGAGTACAAAAAGAATTGCCGAAGTATTAGTATACAAATTACATACGTAGGTGTAAATTTATTTACTCGTTTTCATCAAACATTTTTCAAAAACGACACTACCTCAAGATATTCAAATAGTTTTGATAACTGCTCTATTGCATACTCTTTCCAGTGGAATACCACGTTATGACAGAATTATAATTCATTAAACTGAAAATGAAACCTATTTGTATACATGGCAGTTTAAATAAGGAAACAAAAAATGAAATAAGTAAATAATCATTTTATTACTTTTGTTTCCAGTTCTAAATAAAAAAAAAATGTAACTAAAACTAACAGGTAATTCATTTTGCTTTCAAAAAGGGACCCTCCATTTCTAACGCATTAACGTGCCCTCTTTCGTATTTGGGTAGTGGTGACGCCTAGCCTCATTTCTTCCTTTACTCTGGCATCTGTTTCGTTAATTCTCCTTAAAATGTGGTCACGGTCGCTCAACCTAAAAAACTAGTTTTTTCATTCGACCCCAGACATGAAAACCAAGGGACATCAGGTCTGGGGACCTCGCTGATCACAATATTGACCCAGTTCTTCTAATCCAACGATTAGGACACGTTTCACCTAAAAATGCACTCACAGTAAATGGTCAAGGGGCAGAACATCCGTCGTCTTGAAGCATCAGGATGTCTAGAGGTATGTCGTCTTAAGATATCTGTTAATTATTATTCTACAAGAACTTTAAACTCCATTTAAATTGTCGGGAAGATAATACAGTCCAATGAAAGTTCTGCCAATTACCGCTGCTCATACATTCACACTGAACTTGTATCGACAAGAAGTTTGTTTTTCATGTGTGGTGTCTCATCAGCATCAGTCCAGTAATGAAGATTATGAAAATTTGTTATTTCTTCTCCAGAGAACCTCGACTCGTCTGTCCACAAAATACTTTTAAGAAAACGTTCGTCTTCCAGATCGGCGTTCAACACAAACGACAAAAGGTTCACTTTCTTCGAGTCCCTGAACAAGTGTGTAGTGTAAAAGATGTTTTCCTTCAATCCTAAGAGTTGTCCAAACTTTCTATATGGACAAATCACTGATCATTAAATACGTTTGATTTTATTTTAGTATATCGCAAACAGAAAATTATATTTGAATATTCGTAAATACAATCGCCGATTTGTGACTAAAAAAAAATATTATGATTTTGTTTAATTTTGTCTTTCCTTATAAATGTCTACAAATATGTTTCCTTCTTGGTTTGAAGAACTATAATTCTGTCATAACGTGGTATACCATTGGAAAGAGTATGCAATAGAGAAGTTTTTAGAACTATTTGAACATCTTGAGGTAGTTCCATTTCTGAAAAATTTTTGCTTAAAATAGAAAAATAAATTCGAACCTACCTACGTATTCTAACACGTACATTGTCCTACATATTTTTTATACTAATACTTCGGTCTTTCTTTTTGTACTGTTTCGACAAAGTGGATATTTAAAAAATTATATCTAAGAAATCTGAAAGTATTTATTACCAAAAACATGTATCAGTAACAACTCAACTGTTTCGCAAAAATATCTAAAAAGGCTGATGTCAAAAACGGCGAAACTTTGTATAACGGTAAATATGATCATATAAGTTCCAAACAACCCCAACTATTACTCAGTGAAAACTTTCTATCGGTGTACCAAACGCCCTGTATACATATATTTCTTTATACAAAAAGCTAAGTATCTTGTTATCTATGCATTTTCTCTAAAAGATTACAAGAATAAAATGTGTTTAAAATAACGTTTTCGATACGAATTAACTATTGGAAATAAAATTTTCCTCATCATACGAGTGATTTTGGTAAATCTCGGTATTTTTTTAATTAATTTTTAGTTTTATTTTTAGAAAAGCTATATTCGTTAAGCTTATCTTGACCTCGATAAACTATATTGTTTGTGGAGCGAATGTCGAATAAGAAAAACTCCGGGGTGGTTCACCTGACACACTCATGAAAACTCGATTTAAGCGTTATGTATACACCTACAAACTCCAATTTATCAACGATTTGAATAAAAATTCCATCATACTAAAAATGATGAAATCCACAAACTTGGCAGGATAATATTTTAATGACTAAATTTAACATTCTACCAAGTAAATTTACAGACACGACGACTTGGAGCTGTGCGGGAGCTGAACACAATTAAAACTGCCGTTTTGTGCAACTCAAACAACGAAGTCTGACTTCGGGAAACTTTAAATATATTTGCCTACAAATGGAATATTTTAGAGGCGTACGGGGCCCATCTACAGATAGGCGATGGGCTCTTACATCTTAGAGCCGCAAGATGCGACTTAGGGTAGAGGAGCTATTATGTGTAGAGTTATCCCTCTATCTAGATTGTTTTATTATTCACACATTTATATATACACAACTGACATAAATATAAATAAGTATTTTCTCAATTTTTGTTGGGTATCTTGCCATGAAAAATATTACAACATTTTAATGAAAAAACCTCTGCGCCAAACGGATCAGACAGATGTTGGTTCTTGAATACCTGATTGTTTCAAAAAGTCTCACACCTAAAAAATATATAAACTAGAACAAAGTCATAAACTAAAAAATGAAAATGAACGCTATAGGCCGATAACGTTTCGGAAGAATATCTACTTCCGTTCTGAAAAACTTTTTGGCCGTCAGCCATGACAGTTAGTTGTTTATGTATTTCCATAGTCACGTGGGACATTAAATTATATTTTCTTATTTTTACTTACTTCGTCTCTAAGGGTGGGCAACCAACTAGTACAAAAATCTGTTGAATAATTTGAAACGCATTTATCCTCGTTTAATAAAATAATCGCGGATTCTTTAAGTTTCTTTTACTTCCGTTCTTCCCTTTTTCCAAAATCTTTGCCGAGTCCCATTGAATTATGTGATTATTATCCCACGCGTGTTCACAAATTTTGAATTTTTCAAATTCTCCCCTTCTAGCATAATTTCTATGTTCACCAAGCCTTACATTGAAAGGTCTAGCTGATTCACCTACGTAATGTTTTCTGCACTCACAGGGAACACTATAAATACAATTTTTTGAATTTTGAACAATTTTTAGAAGTATGGTTTTTGATAAAAACCGATCGTAGCATGGAGCCCGTTTGATAAACTGTTCGTACGGAAAACCTATTCCCAATTTTTCGTAATTAATCCGATAACCATGTATATATGGAATTACTACCATTGTCCTAAATACCTCAGGTTGTGATAGTATATTCTCTTTCCTACCAATGTTCAATAACTGACTATCAACAAAACTTTCGGGATATTGATTATTTAATAAGAGTCTTTAAAAATTGTTTTTTTTCCTTAATAATTACATAATTTGAAGAAATAATTTTGCCTCTGTCATACAAACACTTAACAACACCTTTCTTAACACTAATATGATGATTTGAATTGAAATTTAAGTACTGTTTGTTTTGTATACACAGTACTTGTTTGGTATGTGTTATCTAATTTTTTAATTAAAATATCTAAGAAAGGTAATTCATTATTATTTACTATTTCTATTGTAAATTTAATTGAAGGTTCTTTTTCGTTAATCTGATTTAAAAAATTACTTAACATTCTTTACTGTAAGGCCATATAGCAAAAATGCCATCTACATATCTCCACCATACAACTGGTTTATTAACTAGATTATTAATATTACATTTCTCAAAATTTTCCATGAAAATATTACTTAATATTGGAAATAATGAAGAATCCATGGCCATTCCAAAGTCTTGTTGATAGAATTCATTATTTACTTGAAAGTATGTTGTTTTAATGCAGAGTGTAAGTAATTCCATTAAATATAATTATTTCACACTTATTCTTAGTTTTGCATGAAACATACTTGTGAGTGGCTTTATGTCCTTCTGATGAGCTCCAGAATAAGGGCGAAAAACGTTTCAATGGCTAAGCATTTCCAAGAAACAGAATGATAGATTTCATGAAAATGTAATCCATTAGAATGATTTTTTTTTTTAAGACAAGATAGATAAATAAATTCATTTTAGGCCTTTGTTCTAATTTTTAACTGAATCTTCATGATCGTAGGGGGTTATGCAGATACTAGTTTAATCTGCATGGCCGTAGGGCACTGTGTGGATGCTAGTGTTAGAATGAGAATTGTCAAATAAGAAATTAGACAAATTCATTTTAGGATTTTAATTTGCTAGCATAACCAGAATACAGGTTATCGAAATAATGCAAAGATTTCATTAATATTTTTAGAAGTTTTTCTTTTAGTTATAAATAGTTTTTTCTGCTGTTTGCAAAATCCTATAAAGAATATGTTTCAATAATTCCATTATAGTTTCAATGCTTAACTTAGTTCTATTCGCCAAATTCCCAAATTAGCTCACACCGAAAATAGTATTATCGTTTTATGCGTTAGAATGAGAATGAGAATTATCCAATAAGAAAGACAAATTCATTTTAGGATTTTAATTGCTAGCATAACCAGAATTCAGGTTATCGAAAGAATGCAAAGATTGTAAACCAATAATTTTACAAATAGTTTTTCCTTCAGTTCTCATAGATAGTTTTTTCTACTGTTTGCAAAATCCTATAAAGCACATGTTTCATTACAATTATAAGCAAACAAACAAAAATTCACTTTTAAACGAAACAGTTTAAACCCAATGGTCAAACTGGGCGCCCGTTGCTTCTTGACAATAATGGAGGCGTTGCTTAAATTCATTGCATTTTGCATCGTTTCCGGGGTGATTTGATTCAGTTCTTGCCTTATTCTGTCTTTGAAATCATCGACGCTATTTGGTCCGTCGAAGTTGACTTTCGATTTTAAGTAACCCCATAAAAATTAGTCAAGCTGGGTCAAATCGGCAGAACGTGCAGGCCACTCAATTTCACTGCGTGTACCGATCCACCTATTGGGAAACACTTCATTGAGATAGGCTCTCACTTTCAATGCAAAGTAAGCATTATAGCTCCGACCTACCGATACCAAATATTTCTATCAATTTCATCGTCTGGGAAAAGTATTCTTAACTCTGGAACTAAGAAATTTTGCAAAAATTAATAGTAACGCACGCCAGTTACTGTGCTATCAAAGAAATAAACAGTTACGCACGCCAGTTACTGTGCTATCAAAGAAATATGGTCCGATAATTTAAGAATTTATAATTCCAGCCCAGACGTTCACCTTCTCAGGATATTGAGTACTGGCCTCCATCAGCCGTGGATTTTCTTTACTCCAGTATCTACAGTTCTGTTTGTTGCTTGTTCCATTTAAGACAAATGTTGTCTCATCAGGAAAAAATACTGTTTTATATAAATAACTCATCAAATAAAAACTGTATTTTTATACACTCTACATATGTTTCGGCCCTTCTCAAGAGCATTACTGATGAATACTAAAGCTATGAGGGCGGTTGTTCTAAAAATAAATGCAATAATACCCAAACATGTGAAATTATGGGGATTTCAAGTAATAAAACTAAGGATCTACCTACTCGGAATATAGTTCAATGGGCTATTCTTAAAACCTTGTCTATTATAGGAGTGTTTATGAAATTTAGTTGGTCATTGGTGGTACAAGTGTCGCTTTTAAGGGATTTTTTATTTCTAATTGTTCAAGGAGGTTTAAGCATTTTCCTTTTCTTTCTGAATGGATTAAATTAATATTCTCTGTGTCGATAAAATGATTATTTTCAATGCAATGTGTTGACATTCCTGTGTTGCATTGAAAATAATCATTTTATCGACACAGAGAATATTAATTTAATCCATTCAGAAAGAAAAGGAAAACGCTTAAACCTCCTTGAACAATTAGAAATAAAAAAATCCCTTAAAAGCAACACTTGTACCACCAATGACCAACAAAATTTCGTAAACACTCCTATAATAGACACGGTTTTAAGAATAGCCCATTGAATTATGTTCCGAGTAGGTAGATCCTTAGTTTTATTACTTGAAATCCCCGTAATTTCACATGTTTGGGTACTATTGCATTTATTTTAGAACAACCGTCCTCATAGCTTTAGTATTCATCTGTAATGCTCTTGAGAAAGGCCTAACAAGCCGAAACATGTGTAGAGTGTATAAAAATACAGTTTTTATTTGAACCATCAAAAAGCATTGTTTCTCCCTTTTCTAAAAATAATTATTCTAAAGATGTTTCACAAGGAACCTACCACATACTCAATACAGTGTACAACTCATCATCTTAGCATCTCGTTGTCATGATTTCGAAAAATTCCAATCGGTGATCAGGATCATCGTCGTTAAATTCTTGAACCAAATGAATTTTATACGGGCGGTATTTCTCATTTTTTAGAAGACGCAATATGGACGTTTTACTAACATCATTATCGGCGGCAACTTGTCTTGTTGGTTTATGTGGAATATCTTCAATATCTAGCAATAAATCCAAGAAGCCACTGCGTGGCGAAACAATTGTCACGTTGACAAGAAATACAGTGAAAATCAAAAACTAATATAGTTTTCTTCCCAATTATTATCATGGATTTTCATCAAGTAACGGCCCGATCTGTTCAATATATAAATCCAATTTCGTTTCATCGTCTAAAATACGTTTCCTACCAGATTTAGGAATATCTGTGGCATTTCCAAATTCACGAAATTTGTTTCTTACTCTACTAATCGTAGACTGAGAAATGTGATGGTCGGGATACTTAGTATTCAAGATTTCGCATACCTGCTTCTGCGTTCTTGTTTAATCACCACACCCTAATGTCAAAATTCAATTCTTTGGATAACCGAAAGACTCATTGTTAAAATAATGATCCACTTGACAATCAGCGGTAAATAACCACAATCATATAATAAGTTTGCACAGATGTAGCAAAAAGAAATTATAATTATTTCTGATATGTAAAAAGAAACTCTTTTTACTTCTTTGTTTTTGTTGGGTATATTGCCACCCGGGTATCAGAAAAAACGAAACATTTAAATTGAATGTTTATGATATGACACAAAATTAATTAGAAAAATCAGATTTGATATATAGATATAGATATATTTGGTACATAGGCATAAATAGTTTAGTTTACTTAATTTACTTGATGAAAAACATACAGAATTTAAACAAACTTATATTACTGAATAGAAATTAAAAACCCCTTCAAATGAGCTATCACACGCAACCTAGTTCCATTTAAAAAATTTAAAAGGGTAGTAGCTGTCACTCCAAGGGGGAGGTATAAGATTATTCTTTGTAAGATATATCAATATAATGAGTCGAAAATTAAGTTCATAATAAGGTCTGGAGTTTGCGAATTTTTATTCATTAATTTTCAATTACGATATTCAACTGGCTTAAACTCAATTACAGGATAAAGTCATATATAAAGTAAACATAAACATTATGGTATTATTTACCAGATCTCGCACAGATATATAATGTACAGCTATAAACTTATTTTGCATTCGCTAGCGTCACAATAGGGTAGCGGGATAAAGCCACAGAGTACGTATCTACACAGAGACGAAAGCAAGCCTTCCCGCCAAAACCTAATTTTCATACGCATGTGCGGACTCCACCATTTTTTAACTGGTATATTAATCAACCTCACTTTTGTGTTTACGTTTACTATATTGACAAATATAGGAATTAATTTAATATGAAATTAACATTTACTGCGAAAATGTAAGTAATCTATGCAAACAGCAAAACAAAATTTATTTCGCTTTTACAATTTTAACATTAAATTGCTAATTAACTATCATGTATCCATAGCTGCTTTCGTTCACAGTGAACAAAATAAACAGGATTGCAATGAACAATAATCATATGATACAAAATTGCATGGTAGGGACAGAGACAACACATGAAACATGATTACGAATCACTGCCGAACGAAAGCAGCTCATATCAGTTTTTATGTCATTTTGAATCAATCAACAGAGATTTTGTAATACAAAAACTATCTCTGCGTTTAATTGTTTATGTTAATATTAGTTTATCGCGATTCTTGTAGATGAGAGGTATTAGTCGTTGTACTTGTGTACTCTTTTATAATAGTTATAATTTTGTACTACCTACCCTAAACTTTTGATTTCTCTTATATTTATATGTATATAGTAACAAGACTTTACAAGACACCAACAACGAACATGAATAATATAGTATGCAGTATATAATGCAGTCTTCTACCTCTGTGTTTATAAATAAAGATTTTCAAGTTATTTCGCAATTAAATTAATACATGAACAAGCAAAAATTGTTTTTTCGTAAAATCGTCGCACATTTCGTCGTGACATTTCGATTATCATATGGATATCGAGATGGCAGTCTTTTACGCACGTATGCTTAAAGGTTACATCTTTTACTCAAACAAAACTCTTTTACGCACACAAAACAAACAACCAGTGCATAGCAACGACCTAGTAGCCAACTTGTGTATAGTGATTTAAATAAATTTATATGGTGTTTGAATTTTTGTTATTTTACTAAAATAAATAATTATGACGATTTTACGAAAAATCTTGTTCAATATGTGTTGCGAAAGAAGTGTTTCAGTCACTTGACATGTCGATCTTCACGTCGCGTGCCTAAAACACCACTCTTTCGCAACTTGTATCGAAAAGAGCTATATTTCTACTCATTTTGGAAGGTTGTATGAAAAGATTTTTTTCAAGCCATTAATCTCATAAAAAAATTTAAATATTTTATTTTGATTTTTTCCTCAACATTGCCCTCAATTCATCAGATCTTCTACAATGAACACATTTTTCTTAAAATGCTTATTCCTTATCCTTCATAAAAGAATCAGGATACTACCATTTTCTCACAAGTAATATTTGTAGCTCATGATCAAAACAACTAATATCAAGTGGGGGTGCCGAGGGAAGGCATTAATAATAATTACATTTTTACGGTCATTTTGGGTCTTTCGAAAGTTTGCTAGGACATAAGGATAAATTCACTTAAAAATAGGCGCTGATTATAAACAATTCAAATTGTAATAGTTTTCTACCTAATTTGATATTTTGATACACACTGTTTTTCAGTGTATACTGAATAACACATTTCTCTCAATATAGAAATAACTGGTACGGAAGGTCACAGATATTGAGCCATCAAAAATCAAAGGTGCCGACAAAGCCTTCGTCTCTGTGTAGTTACGTACTCTGTGATAAAGCGTCTTAGTGGCGAGCGCGCTTTGTCGCACTCTCCATCGTGTACTGGGTTCGATCTCCAGCTCCGACACTGGCAACGTCGCAGAGTGGGGTGGAAATTCGAAAACGTGGCAATAAATCTAATTTAACAATTCTTTAAAAAATCGTGTATAAGGGTTTTAATGGTGAAAGATCCGCAGTATTAAACGAATTTTTTTGTGTGAAAATGCCCTTTCTAAAAATATTTTTTATTTACTCCTACCTCGACTCATTTTCAAAATTTTTGGAAAATACGGAAAAACAAAGTTTTTGATTTTTTTTTTTATTTTGTTATTGCTTACCATCCAAAGAACTTATTAAAAAAAATCATCCGCCTTCTATTTGTTTAGAGGTAAATATCTCTAATGACTAGGCTATAAGAGAAACAAACACATCGAATAACAGAGAACAAAACTAAGGACTTAAGCTCTGCCCGTGTCACTAATAAATAAATTGACAATTAATCCTTCAGCAAATTAACCTGCCTCTGTTGCAAAGACTAAAAGTGTTCAAAACAAAACGTTTTCAATCATAGTAAGCCCTATATAGAGCGGAGCTCTCTTGTTATTTTCGGTACGAACGACAACTTGATAAATGATGGCATAGATCGTTCGGTTTAATCTTGATGTATTGTGTACAAATTGTATTTTTTGTGGACGGGGCAGGTGCCAATATCCAAAAACTTGCGCTACGTACTTTCTACCCGGTGAACAACAACAACAACATCCCCAGTAGACATTATAGCCTATTTGGAATTGAAGGAGAGTAATTAAATTCGATTATAAATGCAAATCCTACAAAAACATATAGCCCAAGAAAAATCGGCATAAAAATATCGAAGATGGGAAAAAATTTATAACAGGCTAAATTTTTGCATGTATCTTAGTACTGGGGTTCTAAATAATGTGTTCCTCATCGATGTGACTACCGCTAGGTCAATTATGCGTGGCAAAATGATTCCGTTTTTCGAAAAAAAAAAAAAATTACTAGTAACTTGTGGTTCAGATAATTTGCTATAGAAACTAATTCTAAAGTTTTTTTGCAGGAGACACCGTTCACGAAATATAAAGAAGAGCTTGTAACTCCGCGCACTTTCCCACAGCACGTATATCGTTCTATGCAGGGTGTAGGAAAGCACCATTAAACTACTCTACAGTTTGTAGTCAATGTCATGGTCAATCATGTTTGAATACAGCTACACGGCTACACCCGATATTAACGGACGATTATAACTCTGAAATTGGCACTCCTCAGGGAGGTGTATTTGGGCCACTATTATTTTTGCTGTACATCAACGACCTGCCACTCTATATACAAGATGGCAGAGTGTTTATGCATGCAGATGACAAGACCATTCTAATCTATGTAGAGGCCAAAGACGAATTAGTAAAAAGTGAATGGTAACAAAGCAATTGTCTGAATGGTGTTCACGAAATCGATTAATCATAAATCTAGAAGAAACTCTATGTCTAGAAATTACAGGGTTGTACAGAATAGCATCTACAGATCTACAATTTAATAGTAAAAATTATATATTACCCATAATCAACTCCACAAAATTTCTAGGAGCCTACATAGATAGTTCAATGAGCTGGAATGAACATATCAATTGTGTGTGTATCAAGCTGAATAAATCGTATTTTGCTTTATCAATCTTGCGTCGCGCGTCGGTGACTTGACAAGCGGTTAAAAATACATATAAGTAACTGTATCTGCTCCAATAAAAACATGTTAAAATTTTGAACACATTAATCTGCCACGTTGCTCCGTTTCTTCAAAAGAGCCTCGAGAGCTGTTGGAGGGTTTGTGATCGTATTACCCTTGTTGTAGCTATACATGTGCTCAATGGGATTAAAATCCGTTGTCAATGTTGGTCTGTTTTTAAACATTGCACAGGAATACTTGTAATGTGGGTTTATCGACTTATTATCCAACGAATGCGTGAAAGAACTACTACATATTTAGGTATAAATCTCTCAGTATTCCTAATAGTATAAATGAATAAGTCTGGCACAGTGGCCTCTACAATGATAGATGTTATAGATATACATATATTACATGAGTTTCAGGTAAATTGAACGGTGCAAGATTGCACGCCATTTATTTTTCTTCGACCGTTTTTCACAGAGCAGAGTGGAACTTAAAACTTGGCCAAAATATCCAAATATCAACTCCTTAGAATTATGTAACTAAATACGTGCATAGTTAGGTAATAGTTCAAAGAATAATAAACTACCCTTACTACCTGCAAACACCCTTTGCAGCACGCACACAAGGTCAGCTAATTACGATGTGAGAGAGCGTTGTTCATTCGGAACTGTAGCTATGAAAGTTTAATAAAGTTTATGTGTGTGTTTACGCTGAACTTTGTCCAAAATTCTTTAACATGGATCAAATACCTCAAGGTATGTACTTTTTAATGCTACTTAACATTGATGGATATTAAATATTGTTTGATATAAATATGTAACGAATTCTTTAGTTAAGTTATCTTTACTTCCACCCCTTAAAATTACCCTATCTTATTAAGGCATTTTTTTTTACTATTTTTATGTTAACTTGTAGATTGAATTCTGTGTTCTGTGTTCTGTTATTTCGAATTCCACCCCTGGAATCACCCCAATTTTCCGAGGCATTCTTTAAATGATTTTTTCTGCAATTGCCAGCTGATTTTGGACGAGTTTCATAAGCTTAAGAATTTTGGTCAAAAAATAGTTTATTTACACCCACTCTGAGCAGAGATTTCGTTTAATAAGTGCTCCGTAAATACCATAAGTAGTTACACGAGTCGACTAGTTTCCTAAAAACTCTTGTTAAAATGCGTTGATTACAATTAATTATTTTTTATGACGAAAATTCAATCCTGACATCATTTATCAGCCAGGCGATTATTTTCTTAATAACGCCAAGAGAAGTTGGCGTAATTCGGTGTATTTATTAACATTTTTCCACCCTATATGGGTTGCAAGACTCGAGCACTATAAGCCGTTCCTTGATTTATTAACGCATTTTTGTCAGTCTCATATGATTGATTCATATTTGCCCTTTGGTTCGTGATACCGCATTCGGCCTTCTTCTTTACATTATTCTATTTTGTATATTGCTGCAGTGCTCCAACCGAGTTCACTCCGCAATACTGCAATATATTAAATAAATTATAGTTTTAAAAAAGTTCGTCGAAATGACGTGAAAGGTATACATATCTTTTTTCAAATATGAGTTTGTTGTAAGCTGAGATTGGGAGGAAGCAATATATTTCAGAGACGACTTTTACGGATAAGTAGTTTATTTATTTATACAGGGTTGGGCAATAGTTCCGGAACGGCTCGATTACAGCCAAACGGGACCTCGTATCAACTTCGGATTTTCGACACTGTATTCAGCGAAATTTTTAGATCTTCTTGACATGTATTTCAGGACCGTGACGTCATTACGTTCGGAGGTGTGACATAAGTGTCAATTTTTTTAAATGAAACACCCGGTATATTTTTCCATATTTGTATACTTTAAGGAGTCCCGAATTCAACGATGTAACGTTTGTATGGATTCTGTTATGTAATGTGGTCTCAATAAGGGAAAATTAGAAATTACAATCGTAATTAACAGAGAATAGTTTTATTCTATTAAGTGTTCAAATTGGAATCCTTCCACTACCTGACAATGTGCTAGCCTGTCCACAAATTCCCGCTGAACATTTTGGAGGGACTGAGGTGTAATATTATCAGAAACCGCTAGAATTCTTTCTTGAAGCTCTTGTACCGTGGCAGGTCTTGTGCGATACACCACAGACTTCAAATGACCCCAGAAAAAAACATCAAGAGGGGTTAGGTCAGGTGACCTAGCTGGCCATTCGATATGACCCCTTCTACCTATCCATCTCCGGGGAAAGACAGTGTCCAAAAAATCTCTTACATTTCTGGCATAGTGTGACGGAGATCCGTCTTGCTGGAAGTACACGTCATTTGCGATCACCTGAGGATTTTCGCGGTTGGGAAATATCTGAATTACAGCGGGTATAACTCTTTCGCGTAATAAAGTTAAATAGGTATCAGCAGTTAAATTACCATTTAGAAAAAACGGCCCTATTACATGTGTTCCAATTATACCCGCCCAGACATTTACTTTTTGTGGATGTTGTGTGTGCATTTCTTCCATCCAATATGGATTCTCAGCAGACCAATAGCGACAATTGTGACGATTGACAAATCCATTTAAACAAAATGTAGCCTCATCGGAAAACAAAATGCGATCTACAAACTGTGGTGTCTCGTCTAAGAAATTCATAATTTGTTGGCAAAACTGCATTCGACGATCAGGGTCATCTTCCGCAAGTTCCTGAAGTAAGCTGACTTTGTAGGGGTGTATTTTATTTCTCTCGAGTATTCTTCGAATGGATCTTTCACTCTTACCAGTTTCTAATGAAAGTTTCGGAATTGACGTTTTAGGCTCCTCCCGAATCGCTAACAGTACATCTAAAGCTCTGTCGTCGTTTGTCGCTGTTTTTGGGCGGCCAGTTTTTGGTGAATTCTTGACATTTCCCGTATGTTCAAAATTGTGCAAAATTCGACATGCTGTCGACTTGGAAATCGGGTTTCGCTCAGGAAGGGTATCGTTCAAGAGGTCACTTGCTTCCTGAAGGGATCGACGCCTCTTTCCGAATCCAATCATCATGAGTAAAGTTATCCGTTCAGTGTCGTTCAGTTGAGCCATTTTAAAGACACGTTTGTAGAATCATAAACTAGTAGTACAAAAGTAATGTCACAGTGACGTTTATACCACGACTTACTTAGATAAACTAGTAAAATAATGAGAACAATTTAACTATGACCTGTGTTTTTATTAAACGAACGAAACAAAAAAACTTGTTTACGTGGGTCTTAGTTTTGTAAAAAAAATGGTAAAAAAAGAGTGTTTGGATATCCACTGTTCTCTGTTAATTACGATTGTAATTTCTAATTTTTTCCCTTATTGAGACCACATTATATAACAGAATCCATACAAACGTTACATCGTTGAATTCGGGACTCCTTAAAGAGGTCCCGTTCGGCTGTAATCGAGCCCTTCCAGGACTATTGCCCAACCCTGTATACGGGACAAGCTCTTTTTACAAAAACGTACAATATATTTATCATTTATAGTAAGGTACTTTGAATACACAACACATATCCGAATTACGATTTGTTCTATCATTTACTTTAAATTTTATCAGATTAGTAAAGTCAGGGCATTGAGTATTATTATTATAATTATATTGCAAAAGAAGAAAAAGAAATACAACTATGACGCCCTGTATCGTTTTCCACGGCAATAATTTACTAAAGCATGTTTGGTTATATCCTCATATTTTGACCCACTTCTACACTTATCATTAATGGTCCACTCTGTGTATACATCACTTTGCACATTCACTGTAAATATAACTTCGTTGGTTTAGCCTTTTACCTTTGAAGGATGATATAATATTTAACTTTATCAACAAATCCTGTAATGTAGAAGTTAAATGAAATGAAAATATACTTAAATGTAACTTAAAGGCAAAGTGTGCGAGTTGAGAAGTCTCTGAAGTGCTACATTTTCATCCGGGAGATTTATAAACAACCTAAGAACTAAGTACATTTTCTAGTATGTATAGATGTTTTTCTTTTAGCGTGGTAAGGAGTCGAGTCGCAAATGGAGTATTTATTGATGTCGTTGGGCCTCCTAGATGAAATGGCAGGATTGGCCTACTTTTAGTGCGCCTTTTAGACTTGAAATCGGGAAAACTGTCTAGACATCACCGGGGTGAATTATTCTTAAATAAAGTTAATTACTAATTTTTGTGATTTATAATGCATTGCATGTATTACTTCCAAACATATAGTAATTAGCAGATCTGGCAGGAAAAAGGAGTGCAAACCAACAATGGAATTAGAATTTCTTTTGCCATTATTTAAGTTTTTGTAATTCAATTAATTTCTGAAAGTCGCAAGTCTCCTATTCGAGAGGGGGGAGATACTTGCACATACTTTTTTTTCAATTCTTTGGGACTTCCGGCCACATGTATTTTTTCTTTTTAAGTGGTGCTCGGGGAATCTACAAAATATCACAATTAACTGGTAACAATGTTACTGGTAAATAACCCCTACGCCTGTGACTTTTACGTCAAAGGATCAGTTAGAGGTTGCTTTTAAAAATAAATAACACAGATATGTTTCATTTTTCAAGGCTTTTTTGAATAATCTTTTTTGCTGTGTATGATATAAACACAGCTCTAAGAATGTTTGTTATATTCAATATTCACAGATACTATTTACATACAACTGTTGATATAGTTAACAGTTTTTTTCCTTCTTCAATTCTTTGGGACTTCCTGCCACATGTATGTTTTCTTTCTAAGCGGTGCTAGGGGAATCTACAAAATATATCACAATTAACCAGTATGTTACTGGTAAAAAACCTCTACGCCTGTGACGTTTACGTCAAAGGATCAGTTAAAGGTTGGTTTTTATAAATAAACAACACAAATAAGTATAAAAACTTGAAATTAAATATTTCGCCGACGTTATAGATACTTACTATTTACATAGAACTATTGATATAGTTAACAGTTTTTTAGTTTCTATACAATGTTAAGTTTGTAAAGTTCTTCTTTTAACATTGGCAGCCAAGTTGTACAGACATCTACGGAACAATTCGACACGCAATTATCCTCATTCAATAATATTATCGCGGATTCTTTAATTTTTTGCTATCTGCCTCTTTTGTTAAAATTTTTGCCGAGTCCCAGTTTATTCTATGTCCGTTCTCCCACGCGTGTTCGCAGATCTTGGACCTCTGAATTTAATTTTTTCTGATATAATTTTGATGTTCGGCCAATCTTACACTAAAAGGTCTGGATGACTCACCCACGTATTGTTTGTTGCACTGACACGGAATACTATAAATGCAGTTTTTTGAATTTTGCTCGTGGTTTGTTGGTTTCGTCTTTGTCAGAATAGATCTTAAAGTGTTGCTTGTTTGAAATACCGTCCTAATATCAAATCTATCACCGATGCGGCGCAACTTTTCGGATAATCCGCATACATAAGGAATTAACGCTGTGTAACGTTTTTCAGGTTTTTGTCGTACCTGATTGTTATTTTCAATATTCATGAAGGTTTTATCGACAAAACCCCCAGGGTATTGGTTATTAATAAGAACTTCCTTTATAAACCACTTCTCATTGTTTAGTATTTCATCATTAGAAGAAATGATTTTGGCCCTATCATACAAACATTTTACACCCCTCTTAACGTGCATCGACTGATTTGAGTTGAAATTTAAATATCTGTTGGTATGTGTTGGTTTTCTATAAACACTTGTTTCAATTATACCATTTACTCTTTTAATTAAAACATCTAAAAATGGTAATTCATTTCTAGTTTCCTTTTCTAAAGTGAATTTAATGGAAGGTTCTTTATTATTTAAATGATCCAAAAAACTATCTAGTAACTCAATACCATGAGGCCAGATTGCAAAGATATCATCTACGTATCTCCACCAGGTAACCGGTTTGTATGCACAATTTTGAACATGCCTAATCTCAAAATCCTCCATAAATATATTGCTTAAAATCGGTGACAATGGAGAACCCATTGCCATACCGAAATCCTGCTGATAGAAATCATTTTCTAATCATTGGCAATCAAGTTGTACAGACATCTACGGAACAATTCGACACGCATCTATCCTCATTCAATAATATTATCGCTGGTTCTTTGATTTTTCTTTTTTTGCTATCTGCCTCTTTTGTTAAAATTTTTGCCGAGTCCCAGTTTATTCTATGTCCGTTCTCCCAAGCGTGTTTGCAGATCTTGGACCTCTGAATTTCATTCTATCTGATAATTTTGATATTCGCCCAATCTTACACTAAATGGTCTGGATGACTCACCCTCGTAATGTTTGTTGCACTCACACGGAATACTATAAATGCAGTTTTTTGAATTTTGCTCGTGGTTCTTCGGTTTCGTCTTTATCAGAATAGATCTTAAAGTGTTTGTTTGAAATGCCGTCCTAATATCAAATCTATCACCGATACCGCGCAACTTATCGGATAATCCGCATACATAAGGAATTAACGTTGTGTAATGTTTCTCAGGTTTTTGTCGTACCTGATTGTAATTTTCAATATTTATGAAGGTTTTATCGACAAAACCCCCAGGGCATTGGTTATTTATAAGAACTTATTTTATAATGGTTATATATATAAAACTGGTTAATTGTGATATTTAGTAGATTCCCCGAGCACCGCTTAAAGAGAAAAATACGTGTTGCAGGAAGTCCCAAAGAATTGAAAAAAAAAATTAAAATAATGCCACAAATAACATTTAGACAAAATTTGCACACAAAGTCTGCAAAAACTCCCTTTTCGGCGATAACTCGAAAAACAATGCCTGTATGAAAAGAAAAGTCTAATTCAAAGTTGAAAAGAATTTGAAAATATGTGATCTGAGTACAGTTTGTCCAAAAATATTAATTAGATCTCGAATTATGGGCAACTGAAGAGTTCTAGTAAAAAGTTTTTTTACCGGTGGTTTCAAGTGATTTCTCCAGAAAAGAAGGATGATAGGGAAAGTATAAAGCTTAATTCTGACCAAGGTGGAAAGCTGGTGGGGGAATTAGGGAGGGGAGGAGAGACGGACGTTAAAAATTTTCGGCTTCACCTCGTCCGGAAATATACTACACCGCTGTATTTAAACCTTAAATGAAAACTGGTAACTTGACCCCCTGTGATATATGCAACCCATATTACATTTGCGTATGTCAGCCGTTGCATACGATAGTCTCAGTCGACCGCGACATCGCTGTCTTTTGACCTTGAACAAAAACTGGTAACTCTACCCCATATACGAAAACATAAAGATTTCCAATGTTAAAAATGTATTGTTATTTTAGAAATATAGTTTTCATAAGTTAGCGCACTGATTGAAAATACATGGAAAGCATAGGAGATCTCCTCTTGCCACCTCACCAACCGAGTGTCACTTTTTAAAAGGAGAGAAATTATAATGGAATCTTTTATTGTAATTTTTAATTTATGTCTTAGGAAATGCTATTTTCCTGATATTTGGAAATACTCTTAAGTGTGTCCTGTGTATAAAAAAGGTAAAAGAAATGATGTTACCAATTATAGACCGATAACAATCATATGTAACTTTGGTAAAGCTTTCGAAATGTTACTGCATGATAACATTTATGCACATGTTCAACTGAAAATATCTACGCAACAACACGGTTTTTTGAAAGGTCGCTCCACCGTAACGAACTTAATTTGTGCTACTCAGTTCATTGCTGAATCAATTGATTCTCAAATACAGGTAGACTCAGTCTATACTGACTTTTCTAAGGCGTTTGACAGACTGAACTATAGGAAACTTCTCTGTAAACTTGACAAATTCGGATTATCTGACGATTTACTTCAATTTTCTGAGAGTTACTTGACCCATAGAGTTCAATTCGTATCTTATAATGGATATAAATATGTTGAATACCGAGCCACGTCAGGAGTACCCCAGGGATCAATACTTGGACCCCTTTTATTTAATAGTTTTATTAACGACATCAGTGATCACTTAGACGTATATTTCTTAATAAATGCCGATGACGTCAAGATGTTGCATAGGATTAATGAATTTAAGGTCTGCGAAAAACTTCAAGACAACTTAACTAAGTTATCGGCATGGTGTGATGAAAATGATCTTCACCTAAATGTTGGCAAGTGCAATGTTATGAGTTATACAACCAAGGAGTCCCCAATTATATATAATTATAATGTTAATGGCGACATGCTGAACAGACCATCTACGTTCAAGGATCTAGGTGTAACTTTTGATAAAAAATTAACCTTCACTAACCATATAGATGCTGTAGTTTCGCATGCATACAGAATGTTAGGCTTCATTTTGCGTAACAGCCATGATTGTAATGATGCGAAAACCTTAAAGATGCTTTACTTTGCTTTCTCTCGGTCTAAACTGGAGTATGCTTCACTTGTCTGGCAATCTGGGTATAATACTCATAATGATAAATTGGAAAATATTCAGCGCCACTTTCTGAAATTTTTAAACTGGAAAACTGAAGGTACATATCCACCAATTGGAGCTTCTGAAAATCAATTACTTGAAAAATTTGATATTACCAGTCTTTCCGAAAGGCGCGAGTCCATTGCTTTGCGTTTTCTAGATAAAATTATGCAAAATAAAATAGATTGTAGTGAAATATTAAGCCAACTGAACTTTTATGTCCCACGGATTAATTCTAGTCATTCTCAAAGCTTTTATTTATCCACTCCTAGATCTAACGTATTAAAGTTTTCTCCTGTTTAATATTTGTACTTGTTATGAAACTCATTGCAATGAATTGGACATATTTGCCTAGCAGCCAGAAATTTAATCTACTGTCGTGCAGTCTAATCGCCTTCATAATTTCTATTTATATATATTAGTTAGGTTAGGTTAAGTTAGTTTAGGTTTCCATCCTATAAATGGTTTTGTACTGCTGGATGATGTATGATTAAATAAAAATAAATAAAATAAATAAATAAATAAAACATTCCTTCGTACACTGCTTTCTTTAAATATTATCTATTCGCTTAGTAACTAACTTATTTTATCCATAAATGCCTTTAAAGCACTCCTTGGATAAAATTCGGAGTGGTTAAGCACTGCTCCACCAGAACTTATTTGCGAAAGTTCTCATTCTCTACGCTACTCGGTACGCCTATCGGAAAGGGAAGCCGATAGCCCGAAAAAGTCAGTATATTATTCTCATTCTGATAGGGTTTATGTGTATAAATACATCTAAAGGGGTGACTGTATATAAACTCTAGCCCGTGAAGACCGAGTATAGAGGACGTGCTTGGCCGTCCAAATGTTTTTATTCACGTGAATGACCTTTTATCCCCTATATCCCTTTATATTTTATAGATGTATAGGTATAATCCCGTTATGCCGTAAACTATAGCGAGCCGTTTCGGGCGAAGATGAAATATGAATATGGCGGCTATAAGAAATATATCAATTAGACTGAAAAATACGTGCTTTAGGTTCCACAATGAGCAAATAACATAAAATATATTTTTAACCGACTTGGTATCTGTAGCAGGTAATAAGGTCTGGACCTTAATTGGTTATTAGGCCAGTTGAGATAGAGATATAAGGGTTTTTTTCGAGTAGTAAAAACAGTGTCGGACTGGGAAGCCGGGCAACCGGGCAAATGCCCGGTAGGCCCCTCCAAAGACCCAAAATGTGGCTCCCTTGCCCCATGTGACATTTGGACATTTGCAAATCCCAATATCAAAACGTCCAGTAATTCAGTTTAATTTCGAAACTTGAAAAACGTGAGAACAGTGGAAAATAGACCGTTTTCGTACTATAGTAATTTCGACCTGTTTGAACAAGCGAAGCGAAGGAGGTGACGACGCGGCTTTCGATTGATATTTTTTTTCTTTACCCCGAGCCCCGGCTCACGGAATAAACGTGAAATACCTGTGCTAGTGCTCTAATGCTTAATAAGCCAGGCAAATGAAGGGAAAACAGGCAGAATTTTTAGGTAAATTTGTAGAGCCGCAATGGTTGTGCAGAATGGCTTTGGGACAGGCTTCTCATTTCGTGAGCCAAAAAATTTCATTTTCATCATCGTTTTTATCAACAATTAGAGTAGAGAATCAGTTTTCTTAGAATGCTGGAAAATCTATCGGTCGAAGAGAAAAGTGAAGAATGGATGACTTGTGCGCAATTAAAATCCCTACATTATGAGACGAGACTTTTCAAATTATAATCGCTCCAGCGGTAAAAAAAAGTGATTGAAAAAAACCTGCAATATAGTCATTTTTTAATTATTATCATAACTTTTTAATTTGTCACTAATGAAATAAAAAACACTAAACTGTTTTTCACGTTTTCACATGTATTACGTCAACATGACGATCGTTTCGCTAAAACATTAGCTTCATCAGATGAGCGCACTGTAACACTACTCCCAAATAGAACTTATTGAACCTTAAATACATGAAATTGAATTACCTGAAAACTAATTTGCATAAAATTGTGATTATTTACTTATAATATAAAATGTACTACTAGGAAATGGAATTAAAAGGCTTAATTATGGGAAATCCATTAAGCCCCCTGCTAGCGGAAATCTTTATGGATGATCTGGAACAAATTATTCATAAAAATATGCTCCTGCATAAAGGCTTTTTGTATTGGTATAGGTATGTAGACGACATTCTAACCTGTTTTGTGGGCACTACAAGACAACTGGATAGTTTTTTAGATTACATTAATTCATTACATTCAAATATTAAATTCACTATGAAAAGAGAAAGTGGTAATAAACTAAATTTTTTAGATTTAACAATAAATAGAGTTGACAACACACACAAATTCTCCATTTACCACAAACCTTCACATACTGATACCACGATAAATTACATGTCATTACACGCTAGACAGCATAAGCACGCAGCTTATCATAGTATGTTACATAGGCTAATAAATATTCCACTATCAGATTACGAATTTAATAAGGAGTTTAACTTAATTAAGCAAATCGCGGTTAATAACGAATTTCAAGCCTCTTTTATAGATAACTTATTGCACAAAAAACGGTACAATAACGCGATAAATGCAGAATATCCGACCTATAAAGATCATGATAATTCAAAATCTAATTTCAGGTCATTAACATTCATTGGGGACCCGTCAGAAAAGATTAGTACCTTTTTAAAGAAGCAAGGTCTGAATATAGCTTATAAAACTAATAATACTTTAGGCTCTATTATTAAAAACAATAAAGATAAGAATAAAAGAGTTGTCGGGAGTGTATAAACTAACTTGTGGGACTTGCCCTAAGATATATGTGGGACAAACAGGTAGAAATTTTAAGAAACGGATAATGGAACATAAAAAATCTTTTTTGAATAATAAAAATAATTATACCTTTGCAAATCACCTTTTGGAAGAAAAGCACTTATTTAACGACGATTTTGATATCCTTCATACAGCTAGTAAGGGATCAAAGTTGTCGTTACTTGAGAGCTTAGAAATTAATAGGTATAAAAACGATAATATTTTACTTAACGATCAATTAGACATAAATAATTCTCCACTTGTTAATCTATTTTAATTCTATTTCCTAGTAGTACATTTTATATTATAAGTTAATAATCACAATTGTATGCAAATTAGTTTTCAGGTAATTCAATTTCATGTATTTAAGGTTCAATAAGTTCAATTTGGGAGTAGTGTTACAGTGCGCTCATCTGATGAAGCTAATGTTTTAGCGAAACGATCGTCATGTTGACGTAATACATGTGAAAACGTGAAAAACAGTTTAGTGTTTTTTATTTCATTAGTGATAATGGATTTTCACCAAGTAAAGGTCAAGTCTATCAACTATTTTTAATTTGTTATTAAAATTTAATAAAACTTCTTAAATACGTGTACAAAAGAATTTTTTTACGATTACTACTTTTCCGTGGAGTGGAATTATAGTAATCGTGGATCTAAAATTCGGAAAAACTGGCGCCTATGATCCCCGTATATGTTGATTAACTTCCTTTTCAAAAATAATCTACAGGCGATTTTTCATTCCCGCCCTGACAATATACTAACCACAAATAATTATCATTCATATCTATAGGCGAATACATCGTACGCGGTCTGCTTTGATTCACTGCAACGCTATAAATCAAATCTGCATGCCATGAGTACATGAATTGATCAGAATATATATTGACTTTGTGGTTTGACGACTCCGAAGCTATTAATCCATTACCATTACCTCTCTATGCATGCGATAGTGACCGGCGGCGTGTCGGCTAATCACGAAGTCGTAGAAAATATCAGCACTATTGGGATTACTCTACTGCCCTTGTGAGTGCTCAACCAAACATATGAATTTTGATTTCCATACGTGTTGAAATCCTGTCAGAATATTACACAGTAGGGTGGAACGAAAAATGCTTTCTCTTTAAATTATTTTGCAGTAGGTGTCAAAATGTGCACTTGGATAAATATAAATCGTTCTCAAGAGTTTATCGACCTATCTTAGCATCTTCATGTTCCTCACGGGACCGAAAGTTTAGAAATGTTGGTGATTTTACAGGTTTTTATTGTCTAAATGTTGTTTGTGGCATTATCTTATTTTTTTTTTCCTTCTTCAATTCTTTGGGACTTCCTGCCACATGTATGTTTTCTTTTTAAGCGGTGCTCGGGGAATCTACAAAATATCACAATTAACCAGTATGTTACTGGTAAATAACCTCTACGCCTCTGACTTTTACGTCAAAGGATCAGTTAGAGTTTGCTTTTTACTTCCCTCGCATACCGAAGGGAAGTATTGTATTAGAGAAAAAATCACCCTCCGAGATTTTTTCGGATTCTGACGTTTCAGAACACGTAGATTTCGAAAATATAGGTTTTTCAATTCCGTCAGTCTGTCTGTTTGTCTGTTGGTGCATTTACTAAAAAACTACTTGACGGAGAGCAGTCAAATTTGGTAGGTAGTTGACGCTACTGTCAGCGAAGAAATGGTAGAAATTTCACTGGAAAATATACAGGGTGGATCGTCTAAACGGAATAAATAGTGAAAGAAAATTTTGTTTTGCTCAAATTTAAAATGTCCACGTTTCATGACGCGCTAAACTTATTTCAGAAAAAAAAAATTTTTGAAAATTTTTTTCACCAACATTTTTGAAAAAATTTTTACCAGGATCAAAAAAAATTTTTTTGCTCAAATTTAAAATTTCTACGCGTCATGACGCGCTTAACCTATTTCAGGAAAAAAAATTGAAAATTGTTTTCACCAATATTTTTGAAAAATTTTTTACCACTAAAATGAAATAATTTTTTTTTCTTTCTTCAAATTTAAAATTTCCACGTTTCATGGCATTCTAAGCCTGATTAAAAAAAAAAAAAATTGAAATTTTTTTTTACCATTTTTGAAAATTTGTTTACCACTAAAATAAATTAATTTTTTTTTAATTCTTCAAATTTCAAATTTCCACGTTTCATAGCGTTTTAAATCTATTTAAAAGGAAATTAGAATTTTTTTTACTATTACTTCCCTCGCATACCGAAGGGAAGTATTGTATTCGAGAAAAAATCACCCTCCGAGATTTTTTCGGATTCTGACGTTTCAGATCACGGAGATTACGAAAATATTGGTTTTTCAATTCCGTCAGTCTGTCTGTCTGTCTGTGTCTGTCTGTCTGTTGGTGCATTAACTAAAAAACTGCTTGACGGAGAGCAGTCAAATTTGGTAGGTAGTTGACTCTACTGACGGCGAAGAAATGGTAGAATTTTCACTGGAAAATATACAGGGTGGACCGTCTAAACGGAATAAATAGTGAAAAAAATTTTTTTTTGCTCAAATTTAAAATTTCCACGTTTCGTGACACGCTAATCCTATTTCGGAAAAAAAAAATTGAAAATTTTTTTCACCAACATTTTTGAAAAAATTTTTTACTACTAAAATAGTTGAAAACATTTTTTTTTTGCTCAAATTTAACATTTTCACGTTTCATGGCATTCTAAGCCTAATTAAAAAATATATGTATATTTTTTTTTACCAACATTTTTGAAAAATTTTTTACTACTAAAGTGGATGAAAAACATTTTTTTCTTTCTTCATATTTAATATTTCCACGTTTCATGGCATTCTAAGCCTGATTAAAAAAAAAATAATAATTTTTTTTTTAACATTTTTGAAAAAATTTTTACCACTAAAATAGAAGGATTTTTTAAAATTTCTTCAAATTTAAAATTTCCACTTTTCACAGCGTTCTAAATCTATTTAAAAGAAAAATTATAATTTTTTTTTACTATTTTTAAAAAAATTTACCACTAGATAGATTTTTTTTTCTTTGTTCAGATTTAAACTATCCATATTTCCATGGCATTCTAAAACTATTCAAACAAATTCAAAAATGTTTATGAAAAATTAAAAAAAAATTGAAAACAGTTTTAATCTATTTATCGCTACTATAGAATAGACGAAAAATTTTTTTTGGTCAAATTTAAAATTTCCACGTTTCATGACATTCCAAACCAATTTCGGAAAAAAAAATTGCAACATTTTACCAGTTTGGAAAAAAATTTAACACTAGAATAGATGGAAACTTTTTTTTGCTCAAATTTAAATGTTTCACGTTTCATGACATTCTAAACCTATTTCAGAAAAAAAAATTTTTTTCACCAACATTTTTCAAAAAGATTTTACTACCAAAATAGATCGAATTTTTTTTATTTGCTAAAATTTTAAATTTTCACGTTTCATAGCATTCTAAACCTATTTAAAAAAAAAAATGTAATTTTTAACTTTTAAACTTTTCTTTACCACTACTATAAAATAGAAGGAACTTTCCTTTTTGCTCAAATTTAAAATTTCTACGTTTGGCATTTTAAACATATTTCAGAAGAAAATATTTTGAAAATTTTTTTACCAACATTGTTGAAAAATTTCAAAAAAAAATCGGTAAAGGTATTTACACAGAACTTCCCTCGTTATTTGTGCATGGCGATCATTAAAAAAATATTAAATACGAAATGACATTGAGAATAATAATGGAAATATAGTTATTGTAATTATTACAAAGAAATCCTGATAACTTTTGGTCAAAAAAATAGTGCTCATCCAGCAGCAAAAGTTCAATATTAAATAACAGGTCTCCCATAAATTATTTCTTGGGATGACCACCCTGTATATTTTCCAATAAAAGTATAATAGCATAAGTCAAATAGTATTGCCATTAGACAGTTCCATTCACGCAGTGAAGTGGAAGTATAGTGGTGGTTAAAAATTTAATTTTTCAAAACTGTTGGTTAAAAATGTTCACTCCTTTTTCTTCTGCAATAGGTTGAGAATGTCATGAAACCTGGAAATTTTAAATTTGAGCAAAGAAAAAAATATTTCCATCTGTTTCAGTGGTTAAAAATTTTTCAAAAATGTGTGAAAAAAATTTTCAAATTTTTTTTTCTGAAATAGGTTTAGAATGTCATGAAACGTGAAAATTTTAAATTTCAACAAAAACAAATTTTTCCATCTATTCTAATGGTATTTTTTTTCCAGTGGTAAAAAAAAATCATCTATTCTATAGTAAGTAGTGAAATAGGTTTTATCATTTTTTTTTTGTTTGCATAGGTTTAGAATGCTATGGAAACGTTGAAATTTTAAATTTGAACAAAGAAAAAAATATAATTTTTTTGAAATTTTTCCAAAATCTTGGTTAAAAAATTTTCAAAGTTTTTTCTTCTGAAATAGGTTTAGAATGTCATGAAACGTGTATATTTTAAATTTGAGCAAAAAAAAATTTCCGTCTATTCTAGTGGTAATTTTTTTTCCAAAATGGTAAAAAAATGTTACAATTTTTTTTCTTCCGAAATAGGTTTGGAATGTCATGAAGAGTGGAAATTTTAAATTTGAGCAAACAAAATATTTTCTTCTATTCTGTAGTAAGTACCTACTGTAGTGATGAATACATAAATTTTTTCAAGAAAATGTTTCGGAAAAATGTTTAAATTTGTTTTAATACGCTTAGAATGCCATGGAAACGTGGAAATTTTAAATTTGAACAAAAAAAAAATTCCACCTATTTTGGTGGTAAAAAATTTTTCAAAAATGTTGGTAAAAAAATTTTGAAATTTTTTTTTTTTTTGAAATACGTTTAGAATGCCATGAAGCGTGAAAATTTTAAATTTGAGAAAGAAAAAAATTCTCATATTTTAGTGGTAAAAATTTTTTCAAAAATGTCGGTGAAAAATATTTTCAATTTTTTTTTTCTAAAATAGGTTTAGCGCGTAATGAAACGTGGAAATTTTAAATTTGAGCAAAAAAAAATTTTTTTCATCTTGGTAAAAATTTTTTCAAAAATGTTGCAAAAAAATTTTCAAATTTTTTTTTTTCTGAAATAGGTTTAGCGCGTCATGAAACGTGGAAATTTTAAATTTGAGCAAAAAAAAAATTTTTTCACTATTTATTCCGTTTAGACGGTCCACCCTGTATATTTTCCAGTGAAATTTCTACCATGTATTCGCTGACAGTAGCGTCAACTATCTACCAAATTTGACTGCTATCCTTCAAGTAGTTTTTTAGTAAATGCACCAACAGACAGACAGACAGACAGACAGACAGACAGACAGACAGACAGACAGACAGACTGACGGAATTGAAAAACCTATATTTTCGTAATCTACGTGTTCTGAAACGTCAGAATCCGAAAAAATCTCGGAGGGTGATTTTTTCTCGAATACAATACTTCCCTTCGGTATGCGAGGGAAGTAAAAATGAAATTTTTTAACCACTATACTTCCACCCCATTACGTGAATGTTGGATTGAAAATGTGACAGATGGCAATAATATCTGGCATATGGACCTATTATACTTTTATTGAAAAATGTACAGGGTGGTCATCCCAAGAAATAATTCAGTAATGGTGGACATTTGTAAAGATATTTGCAAGCCTGCCACTGTATTGAAATTTTGCTGTTGGATAAGCAAACTGTATATTTTTTTGACCAAAACTTATCAAGTTTTCTTTGTAATAATAGCAATAACTGTATTCCGATTATTATTCTCAATGTCATTTCGTAATTATTAATTTTTTAGAGTGACCGACATGCACTAATAACGAGGGAAGTTCTGTGTAAATACCTTTACCGATTTTTAAAAAAAAAATTTAACACTATGATAGAATTTTTTTTTCTTTGTTCAGATTTTAACTATCCACGTTTCCATGGCATTCTAAAACTATTCAAACACATTTAAAAATGTTTTTGAAACATTTTTAAAAAAATTTGAAAACATTTTTAATCCATTTATGTATCACTACTATAGAACAGACGAAAGATTTTTTTTGCTCAAATTAAAATATCCACGTTTCATGATATTCCAAACCAAGTTCGGAAAAATAAATTTGCAACATTCTGTTACCAGTTCGGAAAAAAAATTAACACTAGAATGCTCAAAGTTAAAAGACTTTTCATGACATTCTAAACCTTGGTATTTCAGAAAAAAAAAATTTGAAAATTTTTTTCACCAACATTTTTCAAAGAGTTTTTACCACTAAAATAGAACGTTTTTTTTTTATTTGCTCAAATTTAAAATTTTCACGTTTCATAGCATTCTAAACCTATTTTAAAAAATACATAATTTTTAATTTTTTTAGCACTACTATAGAATAGAAGGAAACTTTCCTTTTTGCTCAAATTAAAATTTCTACGTTTGACATTTTAAACCAATTTCAGAAGAAAAAATTTTGAAAATTATTTTACCAACATCTTTTGAAAATTTTTTTAAAAAATGAACTTTTTTAACCACCACTATACTTCCACTCCATTACGTGAATGTTGGATTGAAAATGTGACAGATGGCAATAATATCTGGCATATGCACCTATTATACTTTTATTGAAAAATTTACAGGGTGGTCATCCCAAGAAATAATTCAGTCATGGTGGACATTTGTAAAGGTGAAACATTTTCTTTATAGGATTTTGCAAACAGTGGAAAGAAAATTAAATAAATTAATTTCAGGCCTTTGTTCTCATTTTTAACTGAATTTGCATATCGTAGGGGATCATGTAGATACTAGTTTAGCCTGCTTAGCCGTAGGGGACTAGGTTGGATGCTAGTGTTAAAATGAGAATGGCAAATCAGAATTTTACTTGCTAGCATAACCAGAAGTCAGGTTATCGAAAGAATGCAAGGATTTCATTAATATTTTTATATATATAGTTTTTCCTTTAGTTCTCATAGATAGCTTTTCTTTCCACTGTTTGCAAAATCCTATAAAGAAAATGTTTCATTACTATAAGCAAACAAATAATAAATAATTCACTTTTAAATTTGTAAAGGTATTTGCGCAAGCCTGCCATATGTGGCACCTGCTATTTAGTATTGAACTTTTGCTGTTGGATGAGCAATCTGTATATTTTTTTGACCAAAACTTATCAAGTTTTTTTTTGTAATAATAGCAATAACTATATTCCGATTATTATTCTCAATGTCATTTCGTAATTATTAATTTTTTAGAGTGACTGCCTTGCATAAATAACGAGGGAAGTTCTGTGTAAATACCTTTACCGATTTTTTTAAATAAACAACACAAATAAGTATAAAAACTTGAAATTAAATATTTCGCCGACGTTTCGAAAATCTAATCTGTTTCCTTTTTCAAGGTTTTTTTGAAAAATCTTTTTTGCTCTTTCCTGTATTTATGGCCCATTAAGTTCAATTTGTAAGTTGTGTTGTACGCTCATCTGAAGAAAAATCTTTCGGCGAATCAGTTGTCATGTTGATTTAATATATTGTAAACACGTAAAAAACAGTTCAGTGTTTATATTTCAATATGTAGTGACATTCTGTAAATTGTTACAGAAGGATTATTGAATTATTGAGATATATGGAGCTTTACTCGGTATACAGAATTATACTCTATCTAATGAGATTGAGAAAAGAATAAGTTAAATATAGTGTATACTATTACAGCTGATGCAAAATAGTGGTCAAACCAACCGCATGGAGAAGTTAGTTTTCCTTGCAGATGAGGGAAGAACTTAATTTCTGTCCCTGACATTAAGTCAGTAAGTCTTTAACACCAGATAAAAATCACAATGGATCCAGATCTTAACCTTGAGGTAGTACTCATATAGTATAAATTATTAAAAGCAATTGACTCAGTGGTTATGTGTTAGATTTGAGACCACGGAGTCTCGAGATCGTATCCTAGCTAGGGCATGGATGTATGGTAGCATTTTTAAAGTATTAGCGAGACGGCAGTACTGGACTAGACCACGATTGAAAGAGATAACAATGCTACGCTTTTATTTCTCCTGAGCTCGAGTCTCAGTTGCTGCAGATGTCAATGCCGCAGGGAATGGTTATTATGTTTCAGTCTGTATGTACGTGTTCCGGTTGAGTAGTGGAATAGATATGGTTAAACTTCTAACAAATTTTTTTTTTTTTTCGTTTAACACCCGTGCTACATACTTTTGAATCGTTCGCGGTAATCGTCAACGCGAAGTCACCAAGTGCGCATACGCGGGTAGAAACATCACTGGGGCCATTTTAAGATCGAGGCTATTTCACTTTCGCTTCCAACGCTGGTGAGTTGAGATTGTTTAGTTATTCCTTTAACGGATTTTCATTTTTATTTCTTTAATCCTTTGATAATTAAATGAGGTCATATTATTGAGTTAACGTTGCTGTATAGTTATTTTTGGAAATTTTTAAAGGACATTTCGTGTAATAATTCATTTTTATTGAAGCACGTGGTGGTGCGATTTCGGTGTCCGCTGGACACATGTATCTTTGTTAACTCATTAATCATCGTGGCAATTTTGTAGTTTGTGGTCGCTTGAGACACAACACTGTGGTGTATTATCATTTTTTAGATTATTGTGGACGAGGATTGAACTTGGAAATTTTTAAACAACCACGTCGTGCAGTAACCCAACGGTTTAGGACCAAAGGGACCAACTAAGGCAGCAAAGCGCCAAACTACTCTGATAAATCTACCGCAGGGGAGTGAACCTTAGTTTTATCATTTGATAATCATTAAATAATTTCATAAGTGTTCACTTGCTTTACGTTGCGCTGAATATTCGGGGCCTCTGTTCCTGTATTCTGGGTTCGTGTGTTTCAATTTATTATATAATCAAGGGATAAGTTAGAATCTTTGTTTCTTAACCGCGTGCAGACAATCTCATATCATTAAAAGTCGAAAGCTAAAGTCGTTTTGTCGCATTTAATTAACCTCGTGTAAGTATAGGAGATTAAGAGATAAATTTTATTTTTTGGGAGATTAAGCCCATAACTTTTTTTGCTATATTTGATACAATATTAGTTTTTTTCAGACCGTAAAATAGATATTTTCTTTCTACTTCGGTTGTATTAAATTTTATCATCTTTGTTCAAATTTTTGGTCATAACCAGTGTCGGCCATTTTGTGAACGGCTAAAATTTCTTGAGAGCAGAGTTTTCTCGTTTATTAATTTCATTCATTATTATATTAATCAGTAGCTTATTCATATATTTCTAGAAGTAAAATATTACAATTACCAATTAAAAAAAAAAAATAAGTGACCTTCATCACTAGAAGTTCAATGGTAGTTTTTTTAATATATTTTTGCCTTTTAAAATATTTTCTTGATTGATGAAGATTCTTTTGCATTTTGTTTTAAATTAGATAAAATTTAATCTGTTAATCAATTAATCTTAATGTATCAACTGGTTCTTTACACTGTCCACTTTTTTATCTAAAACCTTGGACCAACTGAAGCACCGCAAGAGGAGAAGTTGGATAGGCTGGAACTGATTACTCATTGGCTGGACATTTTTTCCAAACACAGCGCCTCTCTGGAAAATCCTCATTGACCAGGACAAGACCATTATTTAGTCCTCATTCCCAGGTACTTGCGGCCATCTCCAGGGTTCGACCTCGTTGGAACTCTACGCTACCCACCAAGTTGAGTAAGCCTAAATCTAAATACAAACTCTCCGTTGGTCAGAAACAAGCTTGTAAACCAGATCTTTTCTATTTTCAAATTGTAATTTTCTAACTAATTTGCAAATTTACTTTGTTTAAATAATATTACTGTTTTTTATCTGTTAGCTAATTAAATCAAATTTTTTAGCATTCATTTTATTAGTAATTTGTTTGTAAAGTGTTGTAAAATTCTTTGCTCTTATAGTTATGTTAACATATTATTTATGTTGCATTTGATTTTGATTGTTCTTCCCCCTGATAAAAATTGCAAGAGTATTGGGTACTGAATGCGCTGGCGCCCTTAATATCTATTTATATTTATCTATTTTTCTTTGACCTTCGGATAATTTACTGAATAAACAATATATAACTCTTCTCGCCACAGAGTAATCCACGACCTAACCACTGAGTTAACCGGTAGCTACTCTTTCATAGCTCCCTCAGTAGCCAGAGGAAAAAGTTGCGGTTGCAAACTCCATGGATATTAATATAAATTGGGTATAAAAACTGAAAAAGAAAATTGAGAAATCATCGACACAGCTAGTTTAATAGCATAACGGACCGGGCTATTATAGATAATTCCAGAAAATAACGCACTGGTTTTAACTTCCAGTAAATTTTACATTATCCATCTCATCACCGCATATTTATTGAGATACCGATTTTGAACGCGGGATATTATTGATTTATTGCGCGGGGTCATATTGCGGTATATTTTTCTTTTGTTTTTACACAGCCATTCTGCTAATATGGATCTTCATTTGCGCGCATTGAATTCGATAATAGCCGACGTTATATAGACGTCCGCAGTAATGACATTAGGCGATCCCCGAGCCAGCGGCGTGCATAATCCAGATGGAGATGTGGTTCTGCACGTACTGAATGACAGTGAAATGTGCACAATTGTACAAGTTGAACGAGTTCACATAAATTTACTTCACTTAGCTTTAAAGAAGTGAAAAACTTCATACATGAAAATTGTAGGCATTTTAGTATTTAGAGATAGTATATAGGAAGCACGGAAACGAAAGAAATCACTACGATAGCGTGATTATTGCACAAGAAAAACATGAAGCAGAACAACCAGAAGAAACATACGCTCGAACTGGGGCAATAACACCCCGCCCAGAATTAGAGGAAGCAACGCACATAAACATGTACCTAATATCACAAAGAACAGAAGAAGCCAACAGTCAAGAATTACAACACGATGACATCATTCTGGCGACAGGGAATGACAAAGGCTGCATAACGAGAGAGAAAAGAGAAAAAATCGATGAGGCTCTATGATGGAACATATACACGTTGCATGCATACAAGAGGCACACATGATAGATGGAACCGTAGTTACTCAAAACTACAAATGGCATCTAAGTGGAGGGGACAAAGAAAAAACCAGCAAAGGAGTCGCATGGGTAATAAGACGGAACACCCCTAACCAGATAAAGACAAGAAGAGTAAACGAAAACATAACCACGGCAGACTTACAAATTGGAAAGGAAAACATATGCATATTAGAACTATATGTGCCCCCGACAAACGGGCAGGACGAGTATTCAGACAGATCACCCAAGAGACCAGAAGAAATAGGAATAGAAAAATGAACATAATAATACAAGGAGACTTCAACGCGCATACAGGAAAGGACGCTAAAAAACTTGGCACATCTGTTCGATCTAACAGTTAGAAACACATGGAGCAAGAACCTAACCTGCCTTAATACCTGGAGTAAAGGAAACATCAACTCTCAAATAGACCATAATCTAGTGGATAGAAAAATAGGGGACAGGGTTAAAACATTAAGGCAAAACAAGCAACAAACGACAAAGCAGATCACAAAATATTATCTGGAACACTAGTAATAAAGAAACAAGAAGCATAAAAAAGATACAACAAAACAGCAAATGACACATGGAACATCTCCCTGCTACAGAACGAAGAAATTGAAAAGAAATACCAGGAGGAGATAGAAAAACAATTAACAGGAAAGGAACTAAATTGGTCAACAATGACACGAAAACACTGCAATACAATGGTTTGGACAGACGACGGAATCAAAAATGAAGAATATAGGAGTCAAACAAGGATGTCCTCTATCCCCCCGATTATTCACCACAGTCTTGGACCAAGTGATAGAAAGCACAATAAAGGAGAATCAGAATTTCAATGGAAACGATGGAACGATAAATCCCCCAATCGTACTTGCATACGCCGACGATATACTCATCATCACCGAGGAAGAACAAGACATCGTTAAATTTCTAAGAAACATGACACCACATCTGGATTCCTCTGGAATGAAAATAAACTTCAAGAAGAGCCTAATAATGGCCCGAGACCCATTGACATAAACAAGTCCAACAGGTGGGGAAGAATACAAAATAGGAGACTACACCCTGAGAACCACGAATAAAATGAAATACCTAGGAACATACCTAACGAATCAACTAAAAAGGAGGGAAACAGTAAGGGAAAGAATCAGAACAACCTACAGAGTCACAAGAGCTCTACTACCCTTCATTGAGGACAATAAACCACCATGGTGTCTAACCAAAAAGATATATACGACCAGCATAATGCCTACGATGATATATGGAGTCAAACACGCAGCAACGACAAAGGCCAACAGAAGAAGCCTGAGAAGAGCTGAAAGGGACATTATCCAGCTAGCAAAAACAGGAAAACCACAAAAACGACAGAGAACGACAACATTACTAGAGGGAAGAACAATAATCAAAAGAATAGAATCATACGCAATGAAATACTGGGGACACGTCCAAAGACGAGACACGACACACCTACCAAAGAAAGCGCTGCGACTGAACAGCAACAAAATGAAAATAGGGAGGCCATGCTACACATGGATAACAACAATCGAGAGGATTATGAATAAGCTAGGAAAGGATTATACACACTGGGAACAATCGGCACAACAAAAAAACGGAACATAATAAAGAAATATCAAGGATATACACACTGCCAGACTCAGAAACAGAAAACTCAGAAGTAGAATAGGAGAGAAGATGATCACAGACAGAAAGTAAAAAGAAGCACGAAAGCTAAAAGAGCATCTCACAAACACCTACACTTTCCATCCGATGAAGACAGAAGGAAAACAAGAAGAAACATCTCACGAACACCTACATGCTCCATGCTATACTCTTACCCCATGCATCATGCGGCTCTCGCTGCTGACAACAAGCATGTCCAATGTCCAATCCAGCGTATGCAGCCGGCCCGGCGGTATATAAAAGCACCGGAGGTTTGTTTTATTTCAATAAAAATTTTAGACATTTGTAAAGAATGGTTTTATTTTTATTAGATTAGATTATGCAACAAGCACAAAATGATGCTCATTTTGCACGAGAATGAAAGTTTGTAATTTACATCGTGCGAGTTGCATAAAACATTCAATGAACATAAATATTGTTATGCAATACTTGAGATTTATTTTAAACACCCGGTACAACATTTTTTATTGAAGGATATGATTCATTACATTAGATTATTTATCTTATTTTATTGTTGAAACGAAGCATGTTTCACTTTAGAATCAAGAAAGTCCTAGTCAGCAGAAACCGAGTATATTCACTGAAACTACGTTGCCACCAGGGCGGAAATGCTACATTGCAAAAGAGTCACGGTGCCGGGAAAGAGAAAACAAGTCAGTTGGGTTTTGAGGTGAATAAAATCAACTTCTGGTAGAGTGCTGCGTGGCCCAACTCCTCTCCTGGGGGTGGCTCCCCAGAAGTAAGTAAAATATCTTGATTTGTGTTTTTTTAATAAACTTGTACCTTGTTTTCCATCACTGTTTTATTTGACAACGTATTCATTCAGTGACTAAACTAAACCCTCTCGTATGCCAAGCGAGCTAAAGTGACTTTAGCCATGGATATCGCCGGTGTTGCTCTGGGCAACGAAGTCAATATGGGGTATATCTGTGGACGTCGCGCATTTGGGTAACAAATAAGCCAAATCACTCAAAGGGTCCTTGCAACGTGACAATATTGTAAATCAGTGTCTAAGAAAATAGGTAAAAACATGGCTTCTTTAGAAGAATAAGCCAGTATCTGTCAATTGAAACTAAAATGACTATATAATTCTTTAATTAGGACACACTTTACATACTGCTGTTCATTAATTTACACCTCAAATGCAAACACTGAGAAATTACAAAGACTTCGAAACAAAGCAATGCGGATTATTTTAGAATGTAACTTGTATACAAGCATTAATTTGATGTCAAATATCTTAAACTGGTTCGACATTAAGACCTATCTTACATGCACACAATGATTTTTATTTTTAAAATTGTTATAATTTATTGCCAAATTACTTAAAAGAACAAATAGGATTTGTAAGTGATGTCCACTCGGCAGAAATACAATATTTATATAAACACAACCGCTAAAACTAGCTCTATGAATAGCTTGTTTCACTCTGGTATCTGTATCTTTATAAATGTACCTGTGACATGTAATATTCTTGAAATAAATAAACTTCAATCATTCATTCATATGATAGGTCTGTTTCTTAAACAAGATTGGTGAATAAAAAGTAGACGTACTGTATATATTTGTTTTACTTACTCATAAATAAATTCCCCCTATATTACCCATTTTCTCATAACACTCCGCATTCTTTCATAGTTCTTTCAGCAGCAAATGAACGAAATTATCGACATACCTGGACTTCCCACATTTCCCTCACGAATGCAGTCGCTTAATTACACCCTTAACTTCCTTTTAATTTCACCCCTATACGGTCAATAATTCAAGTAAATCGGCTTTCGCATTCCACAGCCATTAGTAAAACTGAAAAAGGGTGTTTATTGTTGTTGCTGAAAGCCGAACTGAAATGGGAAGGGGCCGCCGCACAACTTGATTATGCTCTCGCGTCAGAAATAGACGTTGAAACGGGTTGTTCCTAATTAAAATACGATGTAAATTGTCACTTCCGGCATACATTTGTACTTTTGGCATTTTGATTGCCGCAATGAACGTAGGAATATTCCCAATTGAATATATAATATGCGATTATATATTCCGTTGGGAATATTCCAAAGCCACGGGCATGATATTTTTATAATAATAAAAATAAATAGCTCAGAAGAATAGTACGAATATTACAACTGGCGCCTACACACCTTCGCGTCCTCTTCAGTTTATTTCAGATCAACTTCAAATCTTTGTCAGTGATACAATCTACGATCAAAGAACTTATCCCTAGATACATAATGTCTTCGTTTGTTTGATGCTGAGATAATCACAGTCTAAGGCACTCCAATTGAACATTCCCTAAGTTCCTGATTGGCTAGTCCATCTATTCACGACTTTTATTTGACCAAAAATCCGCAACTTTTCGGTCACGATCGGTAAGGTTCGTTTACCATAATGACGAATATCTCTATTTACGTATCCGCCATTAAGGGTAACGGGTGCTTTTAGTATTTCAGAGTGGTTTACTGGTGAGAAGTCATATTTTATACAGTTTAGTGACAATATACCTATTATAACCTGAGGAACAAAATTAATATTAAAAACCTTATTTTTGTTAAAACCGTTGCTCATGCTGATATTGTAGCACATCGAAAAGAGAGAACTCAGCCTGTTCTACGTTTACGAGGACCAGAACCTGAACTTCAAGAAAATGAAAGTATTATTGACCTGGTTAACTCTGAAGACATGGAAAATCAGACTTTTTTTCGTGGACAATAACACAACACAGACAACCAACTCTGATATTTCAATCGATTTGTCTGTTAAGCATAGTGTGACTGATAATATTTTTGTTGCACAAGATACGGTGAGTCTGTTTCATATTAACATACAATGTTTGTCAAATAAAGTTGGTCAGTTCAATGTATTTTTAAACAAACATAAATACGATGTGGTATGCTTATCAGAGCATTGGATTACTGACAAGTCCTTGCAATTTATAAATTTGGGAGATTATTATTTGGCAGCTTCATTTTGTAGATCAATCAGTTTACATGGGGGTGTCTCAATATTTCTTAAAAATCACGTAAAATATGTTCCCTTAAACTTGTATAATTTCAGTAGTGAATTTAATTCCGAATTCTGTGGAGTAGAATTAATAGAAAGTAAAATAATAATAGTCACTTTATACAGATCTTGTTCAGGAAATTTTAACGTGTTTTTAAGTAATTTGGAAAATTTACTATTGAATTTGTTTACTCGGGGTTCCAAAATTGTACTTGTGGGTGACTTCAACGTGAATTTTCATGACGTAACTTCGAAGTTGACTGACTTAGTGTCACTAGTTGATTCATTCGGACTTAATATAGTCATTACGGATTATACAAGAATTACTACCCAATCATCTACTTGTATAGACAATATTCTCACAAATTTAAATGATGAGGATTATGCTGGCGGCGTTATTGAACCATGCCTATCTGATCATTTAGGCCAATACATCTCTATGAAAGCTATGGGTGACTTACCTAGGGACGTATTAAGAAGACGCATTACACAAAATGGCATTGGAAAATTGCGAGCTTCTCTCTGTGACCTTGACTGGAATATTTTTGCTAATAACAATAACAGCGTTGACTTTTTATCTAATTATCTTGTAAATAATTATAAATATCTAGTTAGTCTGCATTTTCCCCTTAAAAAATGTTTATATAATAATAAACCGCCGATAATACGGTTTAATGAATCTTTACGTAAAATGCGCGATACTTTGTCTAGTATTAAACATGTGTGTAACGTAACTAGAAATCCTGTTGATTTTAAAGTTTATAACAATTTACATAAAGAATATAAGATTGCAATCAAGGAAACAAAAAGAGCCGCGTAGTACATAGTAAATTCCGATAATAAAGCCAAAGACGCTTGGAGAGTGATAAATTATGAACGTAATGAAAAACATATGTCTAAAATTGATCCAAGTCTATCGGAGAATGATTTTAACACTTACTTTAGTACTGTAGCTGAGAATATTGTTACCTCGTTACCAAATAGTGATATCGATTTAACGGATATATTACAAAAAATACCTGTAACAGCAAAATCTTCTTTTCTAGGGCCTGTTTCTACTTATGATGTTCTTGAGGCGGTAAATACATTAAAAAATTCTCCTTGTACTGATGTCTATGATTTAGTAGTATAGTAAAATAATCAAAGAAACCATTGATATAATTCTGGGTCCACTTACAATATTAATAAATAGGTGCTTTAGTAAAGGAGTTTTTCCGGATTCATTTAAAATTACGAAAGTCATTCCCCTTTTTAAAACGGGAGATATGGGATTATTAGATAACTACCGCCCTATCTCAATTATACCTGTATTTAGTAAATTAATAGAAATTCTCTTAAAGTGGTCGCTGACAAGGTTTCTTGATCAAAATACCATAATTTCTAATTCGCAATTTGGGTTTCGCCCTAAATTTTCAACCATACAAGCTGTGCAGCAGGTGGTGGGTAATATTGTTGAGGGTCTGGAGGATGGAAAACATACTGGACTTCCTTTATGTGACCTCTCCAAGGCCTTTGATTGTGTATCTCATGACCTGTTGCTAATAAAGTTAAGGTATTATGGTATAGAGGTGTACCTCTCTCACTATTTAAATCGTACCTAAACAACAGACAACAATGTGTTAGTATCAATAATATGAATTCTGCTCTTACCAATATCAAAAGTGGCGTTCCCCAGGGATCGGTCTTAGGACCGTTGTTGTTCATATTATTTATAAACGATATAGATCACTTTCTTCGTCCTGATAAGTGTGTCCTTTTTGCAGACGATACAACTCTAATTGCCTCCGATGCAAATTATTTGAGTTTACTGAGTAGTCTAGGTCAAATTGAAACAAAGGCTAATCAATGGTTCATTAAAAACAAACTTAAACTTAACAGTGATAAATCACAAACACTTGTTATATCATCAAACTATAGAATCAGTAAGGGTGAGAGTGTAAAGCTACTGGGCGTTGTATTAGATGATAGAATGAGTTGGTTGGGTCATGTTGAATTTTTGTTGAAGTCACTTTCGAGTACAATTTACTTATTACGCCAGTTGAGGCTAATTATAGGAAGCAACATATTGCTCTCAGTATATTTTGCCCTTTTTCATTCCCGAATTACTTATGGTGTGATTTTATGGGGAAATTCAATGCACGCCATAAAAATTTTTCGGCTTCAAAAAAAGCTGTCAGAGTGCTGGCTGGAATTAATGATAATAGTACATTGTAAGCCACTGTTTGTGAAGTTTGGTATAATGACGTTACCATCTTTATTTATATATTATTCTTTAATTGAAATACACATCAATATCAGTACTTTCAACACGCACTCTGACATTCATAACTACAATACTAGATCCGTAAATCTATTGAGAACTCCCCGTTTTAGACTGAAAAAATCTGAGAATAACTCTTTAAATTTAAACATGTACAATGTCTTGCCAAATAGTATAAAATCATTAAATACAAACTCTTTTAAAAAGGCCCTGAAAGCAATTTTAATTAAACAATGCTACTATTCTGTAGATGACTTTATGACAAACTCAGTTCAGACTGAAATAAATTAATAACAGATAATTAATACATTAATGTTGATATGAAGCAGGCACACGAGGTGTTTAAATAATTTTGATTTTAATGTAGTATTAGATATTATAGTTTTTGTTTGTTTTTTTTATTATGCTTTGTCATGACAAAACATATTTATTGTTTTTTATATATTTATGTGATCCTTCTATATTTAGGTTTATGTGATACTTTATATTTATATATGTTTTTTTCTTCTTTTTTATAGTTACCCTTTTACAGTAACTTAATTTCATATTTAATTTAATTTTTGTTTTTCTGACTTGCTACAAATGTACTCTTGTGTATGTAAAGTAGTTAAATAAATTATCTATCTATCTATCTATAAAATGGTGAAGTGCTGTGCCGTCGGAAGAAAACAGTTTAGACGAGATGAAATCGATCGTTTTATAAGTAAGTATAAACTTCATAGTCGTAAAATGTTGGGGTTCTGTTTACAGTTGCAATAATAGACATTCAATTTTAATATCCTTTCAGTAATACATAATTCCCTTATAATAAAACACGTGTACTCTTTACCAATTATATTTGTTAAATCCGCAGTGATGTACCTACCTAGAAATTTATGAAAATTATACCCAGAATTATTACATAAAATAGGTGCATTATTGTCATTATTTAATAAATTCATATTTATTTTCTTGAATAAACTTCAATGCATGGAAATTACACAATAATAAATATATGTTTATCACTCAATACATGTGCGCACTATGTTAATTGCATTACTATTTTTTTAGATCCTGGACAGTAAAACAAATAATATATGTTTTTGCTGTACTAATATATAAACAAAACACAATAATTAATAGTAATAATAACATTACTTTATTGGGAATAGAAGTTTACAATGACTATTCCTAATATTTAGGAAAGTATAGTTTAACGCTAACTATGGTGTTCTATTTTGAGATAAGAAAATATTAACATCGTCAGCAACAGCTCGATATGCTCAGATCACTTTATAGCAAGTGACTTTATACTAAAGCCGAGTGACATAAAATACAGGGTGTAATTAGTCTCATGTCATAAAAAAAACTGGTAATAGGGACCGATTAGACAAACAAAAAACCTATATGACTTTTTTCTCTAGGGGCACTTTGAAAAAAAACTGATCTAGCTTTAACATTTTAATGTTAAGGTGGGAAACATTTGAGAACTACTATTTTTCAGGGTCAATGGACGTTATAGTTCCTAATATTAGAAATAATAAAAAAACTGTAATACCCGACTTGTGCTCCCGCCGGAAGAAATTCGGCACTTTGATGGGATTACTTGTACCAAACTTTCTATACCACTAATTATGAAAATGTAAATAACTCCTTCTCTTTCAGCACAACGCAAGCGCAGCATGGCCGCAGGGGATTTGTTTACATGTGTTTTTTAATTTGTAACATTGTGTTAAAAGCTTAAAAATCTAACTATACCACTAGATTCAGAAACATCTCAAATGGGCAAATCCAAAATTTTGTGAAAAAATATTAAATAATGACAGATTTATGACAAAATTAAAGTAGGTCATATTTTATACTAACTTTTACATGATCCTTTCTAAAAATGGAAGTAGCCCATGAAAAATAAACACTAGAACGATAAATTAGTGGATAGTTTTAATAAATATTGTCTTTTAAACAAACTTATTCAAATTTGACATAAAAACATGTACGAACAATTGAAAGTAAAAGTAATTAGGCATTTAATAAACAAAATAACAACACATTACAACATTACAGTAAAACACGATAATACAATTCATCTTAAATTTTTGTAGCCTCTACAAGGCCGTCGTTTATTTCGATGCACTTGTCGAATCGTTTTTAATATTCTTTAGGACATTCTGTAATTGTTGCCGGGTAACTTCTGCACAAGCTTGTCTTTTTCTTGCACACAAATCTTCTATATTACTCGGGCGTGACTTGTAAACTTTAGATTTTATTAAACCCCATAAAAAGAAGTCCATCGGTGTTAACTCCGGGGATCGGGGTGGCCATCCAATTAACGGGCTACCTTGACCTAGCCATCGTTTAGGAAAGTTAGCATTAAGCCATGTGGTGGCCACTCTAGCATTATAGACAGGGCTGCCATCTAATTGAAAGTGTAGATTTACTCTTTTTTGTATTGAAAGTTCATGTAGCATATTACAAAATTCGTTTCTTAGGAACTGTAAAAACTGCATGCTATTCATATTACCTTTAGAAAAGAAAGGACCAATGATTGTTTTATTCAGTAGCCCACACCAAACATTAACTTTTTGGTAATATTTTACAATGAATGACCCACTCTGGGTTTTCTGTAACCTAAAACCTACAATTTTGTGAGATACCACCCCATTTGTGGTAAAAGTTACCTCATCGCTGAATAAAGTTTTTTTTTTTAAATGTCTGTTATTAAGATACTCTCCTTGAGCCCAGAAGCAAAATTCCATCCGTGTTTCATCATCACCAGGTTCCAACATATGTAAAAACTTGGGTTTCAATGGTTTTACCTTATTCTTTTTAAGGCACCGGCAAATATTTTCTCTAGGTAAATTTAAATCTAAGCTAGCTACTCTAACACTGGCGTTTGGATTGTTGTTAAAATAATTTAAAACGGTCTGCTCGTACTTGGGTCTTCTTTGTATATTATCCGTTCTTATAATACACCTTAGTGATGTTGGGCCTATTATCAAATATCTCACATACCTCTCCCAAAGTTCCGTCATTATCTCCTCTAAGGCGCACGAGTCAGTTTTTTTCTACTACATTTAGAGTATCCATAATTTTAACTTCAAACTAATAAACTAATATTTGATAATATTATTAATCAATTTTATAATTTCAATAACAATATACTCTGAGTATATGCGTATTTTAAAGATTTGACGTCTAACTTTAAAATTTGTTTTTCATGGCACCATATTATTATCTGTCATTACTCAATAAAAAGGCAATATTTATTAAAACTATCCACTTATTTTATCTTTCTTTTGTTTATTTTTCATGGGCTACTTTGATTTTTAGAAAAAAATCATGTAAAAGTTATTATAAAATATTACCTACATTAATTTTGTCATAAATCTGTCATTATTTAATATTTTTTCACGAAATTTTGGATTTACCCATTTGAGATGTTTCTGAATCCAGTGGTATATTTAGATTTTATTTAAAAAATCGCTAATCAAATTTGTCCATTTTTGACATTGAAACAAAATCATAGTAGGTCTTGAAAATTGAAATATATCTCTAAATTGTTGTCATAAAGTAAAGCTTTCGATGGCCTATCTTTTAAAAAAAGCCCCGTTAAAATCAGATAATAGACACATTTTTTAGAGGGGTGTTTCCATTTAAAATCGTTCACACTGTATGTTAACTTTTAGTAGGAATAGAGAAATGTAATTTTAATGAATGGTCAGACATTTTATAGATCTGTGTTAAGGGATATAATATATTTAAAAGCTTATTCTAATTAAATTAGAAATATATCATGCATTATCTTAGTGTAATTTTGCATGCCTACATCATATTGTTGTAAAAAGAGCAGGTGATGCAGGAATTACAATACTTTATTTTGATGAAAATATTTACCCTTCTATACATACCCACAACTATTGCTTAGGGAATGATTATCCGTTTTATGGTTATATAATATTATTATGTTAAGAGCAAGCAAGTCGGCTGTCCCAAGCAGAAACACAGTAATTGACAAATTTAAAAAATTGAGTTTTCTAAAGTACTGGACTTACTGTGTCCCAACACCTCTTGTGGAACACTTATAATTGACTAAATAATGAACATTTAAGAGTTATTATGTGCACAAAACACAGTAAGTGACTCTGAATGAGTAGCTGTATCGGAACAAAACACAGTATCAGACAAATACCATTGGAAAACACAGTAAGTACTTTGGCATACTTTGGCATTACTGTATTTTTGCATGGTCTGAGTAGTTACTTTGTTTTGAAAATGGTGGTCAGATCACCCTTTCCATAATTACCACCATTTACTGTGTCAAGTGCAATGATGGGCAGCATTCGATTCAGTTATTTAGGAGATCTTCATTTCTAATTAAAGAGCTACGTGTGTTTCAATTGTCAAGTGCTCCGCCCAAACACACATACTGTATATCTAATGTTTACTTTTTAAGTATCTACCAGTTACAAATACAGTAAATGCAGTTAATGTGTTTTGTATATAAATAATTATGTATGTACAGGTTGCGAAGCTACTTATAGGCTGCTAATCAAACATTTTTAAATATATTTTTACTCTGATAATGGAGAATGACGCATCAAGTCATTTACGAAACTTCTGTGAAAATATATGTTAATATCTCTTCAAATGTTGTGAGGCTAACATAATTCATTAAAAATCAATTTCAATTTTCAATAAATTTTTTTGAGAACTGCTGGAGTGTTGAGGTAGGTTTAGATCTAGATCTGATCTGAAGAAAACTATACTCTAACTCTCCCTTGTGCAATATTTTAGTTACTGTCGGTGTTTGGTTATGTACACACGTCCAACCCGCCGTTCGTTGTTTTTGTTATTTTTTAATTTCGCGTCATTGTGTATTTATAGTTAAGATTTATTTTATTGACTTACCGTTCAAGTTGTCAAATTCTTGATTACGTACAGACACAACTTACTTGTTCGTTCTTTTTGTATTCCTTTTTGGCTTTTGTACCAAGTTTTTATTTTATTTTTCTTTATTGACAACGTTAGTTGATAGTTTAGTGTTTAGTGTTGAACGAAGTGCGTATGTACTTAATTCGATGTACCGAACTGTATATTGATACAGATGCAGAGAATCATTTAGGTAGGTAGTAAGCTTTTAACCCAGGACACTCATTTATGTTACAAATGTTAATAAACCACATTTCAATTTTCTAAATTATAAACAATCCAATATTTTGTTCCAAATTAAAAAACACACATGTAAAAAAATGCTCTGTATAAACCTCTATGGCTATTATTTGCTTGCAATTGTGCACGAAGAGAGAACGAATTATTTACCTCTTTTTACTTGCCTCAGTTCAGTTGAGGCGGTCTATCAAAGGCGGTCGATTGTCCCTTGACAACGCGTGTGCCGGCGAGCACTTTTTTATGACAATTTAAAAGTTGTATAATTGGGAAGTACAAGTCCATCGATCAAGAAAAGCAGTGGTTCTCAATAGTTGTCTACCATAATATTAAATATGTTAACCTAGATCAGTGTTTTTCAAAGTGCCCCTAGAGGGAAAAGTCATAAAGGTTTTTTGTTTGTCTAGTCGGTCCCCACTACCAGTTTTTTTTAATGACATGAAACTGATTACACCCTGTGTAATCGGATGTAAAAACAAAAAAACTGTATTATGTAATTCTCAAGTATTCAACTAAAAATGACAATGATTAACCCGGTCAAAAGTGACTACGGCCTCCCCTGTCGGCCATAAACCCCTAATCCCCATAGAATTAAATTAGATGCCTCCATAAAACCTTTTTATTTTTTCAGAGTATGTATTTATTACCTCTAGAGTCGGTTCGTTATTACAATATTTATATAGCCATGTTTAGCCTGGGTGCTATCTCATTGAGTGTAACTAATTCTGATTAAAAAAGGTTAATGTGAAGTCTTTGAAGTAATAAGCGTGTGTGCTTATCCAGACACTGATACATTTAAATTTAAAATAGCTTCAGTTAGAAAAAAGGTCAAGAGCTGTGTATATTTATTTTTGCTTGCGATTTCTTTGTCGTTGGTTCGCAATCATTTAATAATAAATGCAGATTCTGCTCTGTGAGAATTAAGCTAACACAACGGCGCCGTTTGATGAATAGAAGAATAAAAGAAGTAAACTGGCTATTAGCTCCATTATATATACGGCAGATTACCGTAGAATTTTATGTTAAAAACACAACACCAATTTAGTTCGTATTTTTATATGCAAATGTCTAGGTTTAATGCGAGGTAAATTAGAGTATACAACGATGTTAGCCTATGTGAAGCAACATTTAACGGGTTTATTTTCGTATTGTATTGGATATAATCTTTATTAAAAAGCCGCTGCCTAACTTCCACATCCAGATTTCCTATTCAAGTCTCTTTAAAGGCTATATTTGCACTCTAGTATGTGGAAATAATTGGACTAGCTCTGATAACAAAACAATATAGTATACTCAATATTGTATGTTATTATATAAGATGATTGAAATTTAGGATATACTACATAATAAACAGCACTTTTTGACATACAATTGACTTTTTTTTCACTCCGGTTTCACCGGAAGTGACACTAACTTTCGATTTTTAAATGGAATACCCTATATAAAAAAAAATTAAATTCTGCATAATTTTCTGAATCCAACGATGCCAAATATGTGACATTTAAAACATCAATTTTTTTTATAATACAATTTTTAGTTTTCCATTTAAGTGTGCCATTTATACTAAATGACCCGTGTAATGCTACAAAAATCGAAATCCCGTTAAAAACGCAAATAAAATTCACCAAAATTGTTTTTGTGGCAAAACTCAATTTTTTCTAACGGAATCATATCGGTACCGTGGTACCATTTAGTAGTACTATTAATAAGGAATTTATTCATATGTCATATTAAAATGTGCGATAAATACAAACAAAATTACAACTAAAAGAAAATAAGAAAATACAATTTTATTCTAATTACCTTGTTACACATAAGATGGTTTTGGAATACAAAAAATTAAAAATGAATTATTATTTGTTTGCTTATAATTGTATTGAAACATTCTTTATAGGATTTTGCAAACAGCAGAAAAATTTACTATCTATAAAAGAAAAACTTTGTGTAGAAATATTAATGAAATCTTTGCATTCTTTCGATAACCTGAATTCTGGTTATGCTAGCAAATTAAAATCCTAAAATGAATTTGTCTAATTTCTTATTTGACAATTATCATTCTAACACTAGCATCCACACAGTCCCCTACGGCCATGCAGATTAAACTAGTATCCACATAACCCCCTACGATTATGAAGATTCAGTTAAAAATGAGAACAAAGACCTAAAATGAATTTATTTTTCTACCTTGTCTTAAAAAATTTTTCATTCCAATGGATCACATTTTCATGAAATCTATCATTCTGTTTCCTGGAAATGCTTAGCCTTTGAAACGTTTTTCGCCCTTATTCTGGAGCTCATCAGAAAGACATAAAGCCATTCATAAAGATGTTTCATGCAAAACCAAGACAATTTCTATGAATAAGTGTGAAATGATTATATTTGACATTGACTGATAAAAACAACCTCACCTATCTATTAGCTATCTAGTATTGGAGCCTATATACTCTATGCACGTTTAAAAATTAATTATTATTTGTTTGCTTATAATTGTATTGAAACATTCTTTATAGGATTTTGCAAACAGCAGAAAAATTAACTATCTATAAAAGAAAAACTTTGTGTAGAAATATTAATGAAATCTTTGCATTCTTTCGATAACCTGAATTCTGGTTATGCTAGCAAATTAAAATCCTAAAATGAACTTGTCTAATTTCTTATCTGACAATTCTCATTCTAACACTAGCATCCACATCATTTAACTGAATCTTCATAATCGTAGGGGGTTATGTGGATACTAGTTTAATCTGCATGGCCGTAGGGGACTGTGTGGATGCTAGTGTTAGAATGAGAATTGTCAAATAAGAAATTAGACAAGTTCATTTTAGGATTTTAATTTGCTACGATAACCAGAATTCAGGTTATCGAAAGAATGCAAAGATTTCATTAATATTTCTACACAAAGTTTTTCTTTTATAGATAGTTAGGTTTTCTGCTGTTTGCAAAATCCTATAAAGAATGTTTCAATACAAAAAATTAACACAAAACATTCCAACAGTTGTTCAAAATGCTGTCCATTAACGTGAATGCACTTCTGAATTCGCATAGCTGTTTCTCGAAGAACGTTCGCCAATTGTTGGGCCGTTATGCTATTGATTGCTCGTCTTACTCGTAGCTCCAGGTCTTCACGGGTTGTAACGGAGATTGCATAGACATATTTTTTAAATGGCTCCAAACAAAAAATCAGGGAGCGTTAAATCAGGTGACCTTGGAGGCCACCTCACAGGAGCACTCGTCCAAATTACGTTTTCTCCGAATCTTCGTTGAAGGTGATCAATTACTATCCTTTAATTATGGGGAGGAGCGCCATCTTGTTGGAAATACATTCCCTGTCCTAAATCTAAAGGTAACTCATTTAAAATTTCCTCAATCTCATTTTCCAGGAATCTCAAGTATCTGGCACCAGTCAGAGGTTCTTTAAATATTATTGGACCAATGATTCTACTACCGACTATTCCAAGTCAAACAATGAAACCGAACTGCACTTGAAAGTTACCCCCCGTAATATATTTTGATTTTCTTGTGACCAATATTCTGTATTTTGTCGGTTAAATTATCCCAAATTTGTAAATCTTGACTCGTCCGAGAATAAAATCAGTCCCAAAAAATCATTGTTTGGCTGCACGTTAATATACAAAATCCAATTACAATATTCCATCATACGTTCGTAATCACTTTCGTACAAATGCTGGTGCAATTGGTATTTAAAAGATTTATAGTATTTCTGCAAAATTCGGCTTACTGGTGACTTCTATTCAAACACAACTAGCCTTAAAGATACAGTCTAATCAATTTCTATTCGAGCCAAAACATTAATTTCCATTTCTTTGTCAATAATGAGGTTTTCTTCGGGATAATTGTTGGGCTCTCTTCGGAATTGGTTTTCAACACGTTTAAAATAATTTTTCGCTGGACATTGTCTATCAGGATATCGTCGGCCATAAAAGTCCATAGCTGCAATTGTATTTTTTTTTGCTTAACATGTCCACTATTTCATCTCTTGTATAAATTTGCGGCATTTTGAACACAATTAACAAGAATTTTAAACAATTTTTAAAGACACTATAAAAACACCGTTAAAGCAACAAATGTTTGACAAGGTAAATATTTCATTGTTTTCAAAGCCTCCTTAATTATTTCTTAACATTTAGTTAGAACAAAATTGTATTTTCTTATTTTCTTTTAGCTGCAACTTTGTTTGTATTTATCGCACATTTTAATACGACATATATATGAATAAATTTCTTATTAATAGTAGTAATAAATGGTACCACGGTACCGATATGGTTTCATTTGAAAAAAATGAGTTTTGCCCCAAAAACAATTTTGGTGAATTTTATTTGCTCATAAATCAAGTAGGTAATTTAGTGTTTTTAACGGAATTTCGATTTCTGTAGCATTACACGGGTCATTTAGAAGGCACACTTAAAAGGAAAACTAAAAATTATATTATAAAAAAAAATTGATGTTTGAAATGTCACTTATTTGGCATCGTTGAATTCAGAAAATTATGCAGAATTCAAAAATGTAATAATATATTGTGTGCTCCATTTGAAAATCGAAAGTTAGTGTCATTTCTGGTGAAACCGGAAGTGAAAAAAATCAATTGTATGTCAAGAAGTGCCGCTTATTATGTGTGTAGTATATCCTAAATTTCAATCAATTATCTTCAAAACTAAAGGAGAAAAGGGAGGTATACCATGATCCCTGACAATAGAAACCAAATCTGCCATACACGTTTAATAACTAAGCTCGAGTGTTATGGTTTTTCATCAAATTTTGTTACCTTAATAAAAAACTATTTAAGTGGTAGAAGTCAATATGTCATCATTAATAACTATAGGTCTCATTGCTATAAGAGTAGTTCAGGAGTACCACAAGGTAGTAATCTAGGCCCGTTATTCTTTTTGATCTTTTTTAATGATATTACAACTGTTATAACAGAATCGGAATGCTTGCTATATGCTAATGATCTGAAAATGTTTCTGTCAATAAAATCTCAAATAGATAGCCTGAAATTGCAACATGATCTACATAGGGCTGTATATTGGTGCGAAATAAATGGATTAGAGCTTAATATCAATAAATGTTTTGTTGTATCTTTTACAAAAAATGTTAATATTTTAACCTATGATTATATCATAGATAACAACATCATAAGTCATAAGAGCACCGTAAAAGACGTAGGTGTCACATTTGATTCGAAGTTAATGTTTAGTGATCATATCTATAATGTCTCTAATTCTGCTATGAAACTCTTGGGATTCATAATGCGAAATACTAGATCTTTTAGGTCATGTAAATCTCTTGATATGCTTTACCAATCAATTGTGCGTCCTAAAATTGAATACGCCTCCCTTATCTGGTCCCCATTATATGAGAAATATATTTATTGTCTGGAAACCATCCAGAGTAGATATTTAAAGTGTAAATTTTTTAGAGAAACTGGGTTTTATTTAATAAATGCTCGTGATTTTTTAATATCATACTACAACGTTAAAACCTTGAAGAATCGTAGAGACATTATTTATTTACAACATTTACACGGTCTGATAAATGGTTATATTGATAACGACTTCATGTTAAGCAGATTAGCTTTGAGAGTCCCAAAATCTGTTAATAGCAGAATGGGTGATATTTTCTACTGCCCTACTCCTAGATCAAATGTCCAACTAAATTCCCCTTTATTTAAAATGATGATTCTTTACAATAACATTTGTAATAAAGAAATTGATATCTTCTGTTGTAAAAGAGATACATTCAAAAATGAGCTTAATTCCATATTAATCTAATTACTATTTTAATATCTTTTGAGGCAGCTATAGTTTTGTTTTGTTTGTTCTTAGTTATATGTTTTATGTATTTTGTGGGTACAGTGCCCATGACTATCATGGGCACTGTTTTGTTCATTAATTGGTGTATACTGTTGAACAATAAAGTCTATTTATTTATTTATTTATTTATCCTGTTACAACCGGTATATCGCCATAAAACAAAATAGAAATGTACGTCATTTAGTGTTCCAAAAACTTTCAAATGCTGCCTCAAGAAATTAATAACCCTCAGTTAATACTATATTACAAATAAGTAATGAAGAAAGATTAACCCAATTATTTTGACAATGTTGCTCCTCTTTTCCTACGATATTAAAGTTTCATGGGCGGAATTTCTTTCAATCTCACAGCATTATGGTTCAGCCAAGGCTCGAGAAATGCCACTATATTATTATATAAACTTTTCTTCGAGGTAAATCCCAATTACTTGATTCATTCTAAATTGGGGATATTTCCCAGAGGTGCACCTGCCCTCGACAGATAAAAGAACGAATTCTTATACAGAAGGCTTTTATAAGGGTTAGAATAACAATACCCAATACGCAGAGCTGTAAGTCGGGAGTATCAGCTTCTCGTACACATGTCGGACCAGTTGCTCGATATGGGTCAGAGGATTTTGGGTTATTTTAATTCGATTTTTGAATGAAAGTAAAAGACAGAAGAGAAAAAACCCACAAGTACATTTTGATATCTAAGTTTCGGTATACGATTAATTTATAGTCAATATATGTTTTATACAAGAATTATATTCATAATCTTTGTTGTCCATCAGAACTACATCTTATTTCCACGTCCATATAAATAGTGGAGTGGAAGTATAGTTTTCGTAAACAAAAATTCAAATAGTTTTTTTGCTGAAACAGAATGTCATGAAACGTCAAGATCTGGGATAGTTTAAGATGTTGACTTAAAATTTGGTACACGAAATCTGGAACTCGTTTGTATTTTGAGCCTCTTCCGGTGAAGGGTTGGGAGGTAAATAGGGAGAAACAAGTAAAGCAAGCTAGTAATAGTCCAGAAACTTGAGGTTTGGTGTAAACGGGGTGTAATTAGTTTCATTTTAGTACAAGGACTGGTAATGGGAACCAACTAGATAAACAAAAAACCTATATGACTTTTCCCTCTAGGAGCACTTTGAAAAAAACTGACCCAGGTCAAAGATTTTAATGTTAAATTGGGAGACATTTGAGAACCACTTGGTCAATGGACATTGGACGTATACTTCCGAATCCTAATAGAAGTCATAAAAAAGTGTAAAGATTACCTACTGACTTGTGTCCTCGCCGCCGCGAGGTCTCAAAGTCGGTACTTTGATGGGACCTCTCGAGCCGAACTTTTTGTATCAATTATAAAAATGTAAAAGTTCATTATTTTCTTCCGCACAACGCAAGCACAGGATGGCCGCAGGGTTTTAACAGAGGATTTGTTTACATTTGTGTTTTTTAATTTGGAAAAAAATTATTGGAGCTTTTATTTATAAAACTTAAACGTGATTTATTAACATTTGTAACATAAAATAAATGTTCTCTCTTAAAAGCTTAAAAAAAGTAATTATATCACGAAATTGGAAAACAAACAGGAAGGCGTCAGAGACACGATAACAGAAAATAGTTGCGTGTATTATTTAAAGTTAGGAAAAATCAGGTGTCGAAAACTAAAAATCAAGTCTTTGGTTTCTATGGAAATCAATGTAATCAATAATAATCAGATCAGAACAAAACAGCTAATGAGAGTAATAATAATGATAATAACAATTCTTTTGAATTTGTCACAAATATTGTTCGAAATGACCTCCATCTTCATCGACACAAAGGATACATGCGCTACGTTCAACACATTTGCTAAGTTACCACACTAAACTATCAACTAACGTTTGTCAACAAAGAAAAAAAGAAAAACTTGGACCAAAATTCAAGTAGAACAAAATCAACATACAAAAACAACGAACGGGTAGGTGGTGTGTACGTTCTTAGCCAAATAACTACAGAAACTAAGAATTACTTGAGAATATCACAAGAGAGAGGTATAAATACTTATCTGCACAAATGTCAGAGTATCATGCGTGACCAGACGTGAAGACAGTGTAGCCTACCTACCCCAATATGCCAGCAGTTCTCAAACAGAATTATCAAATATTTTCGAAATTTGTTTTAATTTTTTCTCTCCAAAACTATAGGCTTTAGACCCCATGTTATACAGACTGTCTATTTTACGAGGGCCACACCAAATATCTCGCTTAATATCTATTGTAGAAGAATAAAGTTTTAGCAACAGTTATCCCATTTTTTGTGAGCTATATTTCAGTAAAAAGAAATTTGAAATCCATAGCCTACTTTATGAGATATATTACAAAAACCTGAAAAATAGGAAAACCACAAACGGTTATAGCTTCCTTATTTGAGGAGATACGAAAAAAGTTAAAGGAATGAAAGTTGACGGCAAAGACAATGAGAATAATAACGTGTAACAATAAAATCGAAAAATGCAGTTGGCTTTGACATACGCTATTGTGCAAAAATGAAAAATACATATCTCAAAGTAGGCCATGACGCCATTAATTCCGTTCTTTTTTTCTCATTCCAACGATATAAAACATGTCTCAGAAATTTTAACCGATAGTGTCAATATTTAATATTTTACGAATACCACAATTCATATAATTGAATCGTAACAATCAGCTGTGCCATAATAGTAAAAATTCACTTTATAATAATTATAATTCCGTAATTATTTATTATAATTTAATACAAACCAATAAATATCTCATAAATAAAAATACAAGTACAAAACGAACATCCAAAGAAAAAAACGAAAAACTATGTATAACAGTACTACCTACTACTATATTGAAAAGAAATTGTGTGTATTTATTTTTCTAGCTACAAATGCTCAAATTGTGCACCATGCATTCTGACACATAAACGTGCTCTACGAGACACATCACGCATTACATTTTGGAGCATTTCAGGAGTAATTGCCTCACATGCGTTTCGAATTCTGGTTTTGATGTCCTCAATATTTTCAGGGGCAGTTTGAAATACCTTGTCTTTAATGTAATCCCAGACGAAAAAATCCAAGGGAGTAATATCTGGTGATCGAGCTGGGCATAGAATGGGTCCATAGGTGCCTATCCAGCTATCTGGCATAACTTGATTTAAATAATTTGTACATATTACAGCAGTGTGAGGTGGAGCCCCATCTTGTTGAAAATATGAATAATTTAGTCTTTTTGCCACTGTTAATTCATATAGAAAATCTTGAAATTCGTTTTGCAGGAAATCTACGAGCGGTTAATTTGCCATCATAAAAATAAGGTCCAATTACTTTAGTCCCTAAAAGACCCAACCAAACATTCGTAGAAAATCTTTCTTGGAAAGCAGTCTCTCTGCACCAACGTGTATTTTCTCGTGTCCACTTATAATGCATATTTCTATTGAAAAATCCATTATTAGAAAAATTTGATTCGTCCGACCAAAGAATTTTGCTACATATCAGCGCGTCATTCCTTTTCTTATTTAATAACCATCTACAAAATCTTACTCTCCTTGGCTTATCTCCCTCATTTAAATGTTGAACTTTCCTCATTTTGTAGCATCGAAAACCATTTTTTTTTCAATATTTTTCTTGCACTATCTTTTTTTATGCGACAGTTTCTCTGAATTTGTCTCAAAGAGGTTTCCTCATTTTGGTTAACATAATTCATTACTCTATTCACTTTTATTACATTATCTGCAACATGCGCTCGCCTCACTACTTTTTTTGAAAATGAACCGTGCGTTTTTAGATTTTGAACTAACTTCCTAAACATAGTTCGATGCCATCTCAGCGTCAAAATTGCACTGACAATAAATGCTAATCATATCGAATTTGTTATTATTGGTGTACACCATAATTACTGATATAAAATTTGTCTTAGAATTCGACAACGCAACATACAACATACAACAGTGACAATCTGCCAAATTTATTAATAACTGTATACATTGTTTTTCACTAATTATGGCACAGCTGATTGTTACGATTCAATTATATGAATTGTGGTATTCGTAAAATATTAAATATTGACACTATCGGTTAAAATTTCTGTGACATGTTTTATATCGTGGGAATGATAAAAAATTTAACGGAATTAATGGCGTCATGGCCTACTTTGAGATATGTATTTTTCATTTTTGCACAATAGCGTATGTCAAAGCCAACTGCATTTTTCGATTTTTTTGTTACACGTTATTATTCTTATTGTCTTTGCCGTCAACTTTCATTCCTTTAACTTTTTTCGTATCTCCTCAAATAAGGAAGCTATAACCGTTTGTGGTTTTCCTATTTTTCAGGTTTTTGTAATATATCTCATAAAGTAGGCTATGGATTTCAAATTTCTTTTTATTGAAATATAGCTCACAAAAAATGGGATAACTGTTTCTAAAACTTTATTCTTCTACAATAGATATTAAGCGAGATATTTGGTGTGGCCCTCGTAAAATAGACAGTCTGTATAAGGTTTTTTGTTTGTATAGTCGCTCCCCACCACTAGTTTCTTTTTAATAATAATAATAATATAATAATAATAATAAAACATTTATTTTCCATAAGACAATATTACATTGTATAGGAACCCTAGTAGCACCAATATACAATCCATATAGGACCAATATATAGAATATTGGTTCAAGATTGGTCCAATATTGTGTGCTACTGGGGAATAGTCAAACGCAGTACCTTACAAACTAATTAGAGAAAGAATCAGACACAGAATATAAGCATTTTAAAAGCAAAAACACTTTTAAATTCGATTTATATTCGAAGAAATTCCTTGCTAACTTGCATTCTGTGCAATTTGAACATTTTAGTTCTTATGTAATTTGGGGAATTACCAATAATATTTAGTTTTGCGAATGGTATATGAAAATCTTCTCGGATTCGCGTATTTACATTATGTATTTCCCTAGTATTGAACATTTCTCTATTTTTGAAAATATAGACAACTTTCAAAAATAAATAGAGCTGGTAAAGTTAAGATTTTTTACTCTAGAATAAATTCTTTACAAGAGTGAGTGCTAGAGGTACCTACCATACAACGTAATATAGGTTTTTGTGCAACAAACACATTAGGTGAAAGTTTCCCCACAAACAGGTACCGTGCCTTAACCTAGAATCTACTTGGACAAAATACAAATTTAGTAGCTGTTCCTTGGTTAATATCATTTTAATATATATTTCTGAATTGAAAAGAGATTGAAGTTAATTTAGAAATCAGATGTGCACAGTGCGATTTCCAGTTTAAATACTCATCTACAAATAGCCCTAAAAAGTTTACGCTTGCATTAGAATTAGTCAAAGATGTGGTTGATACTTTATTCATAACGTTATTACATTTGATTTTTAATTTACTGCCTATTTGGTTTAAAGTAATGGTAGAAATGTCATCAGCATACATAGAAAAGAAATCTTTTGTTACCATGGAGTCGAGTCCATTTACATATACCTAATATAAATTTCACAGGGCCCAATACCGGCCCCTGTGGTACCACGATGCTTAAAAGACTGCACTCCGAATTGATCCTGTTTACTTTCCCGGAAGTGACGTCTTGTATACTAACATATTGTTGTCGGTTTTCTAGATACGATGTAATCGAGTTTAAAGCCTTTCCTCTAATGCCATAGTTATATATCATGATAATTGGGAATGATTGACGCAGTCGAATGCCCTGCTAAGATCCCGAAATATCCCGATAGGACAGTCTCCTTTCTCAATATAAGTCATAATTTGATTATAAAAAGAATTTACCGCGGTTATCGTCGATTTGTCACAACGAAAACCATGTTGGTTTTCAGATAATATGATGAATTTGTTTAAAAATGGTATCAGACGATCTAAGTAGCAATACTCAAATAATTTCGAAAAAATAAATGGTATTGTGATCAAACAGTTTAATAACTAGAGAAGACTAGCAGTCGATTTGCCGGAGGTCGCGATTTGGTTGTCTTGGAGATGGTAGGCTCTTCGTCATTGTCGCAGACCGCGCACCCTCTCTCTCTCCACTCTGTTTTACAAAGCAACACAGCCTTACCCGGCGCGCTTTGATTGAACAAATACCGTCAATTTTGAATCTTTGCTTTGAATAGCGTTCTGCTTTATTTACAATTACACGTATTTTATCAAATTTTTCTTCTGTTTATAACGTTTAATCTGTATATTGTCTAAATGTTATTCGTGGCATTGTTTTAATTGTTTTCCTTCTTCAATTCTTTAGGACTTCCTGCCACATGTATGTTTTCTTTTTAAGCGGCGCTCGGGAATCTACAAAATATCACAATTAACCAGTATGTTACTGGTAAATAACCTCTACGCCTGTGACTTTTATGTCAAAGGATCAGTTAAAGGTTGCTTTTTTTATAAACAACACAAATAAGTATAAAAACTTGAAATTAAATATTTCACCGACGTTTCGAAAATCTATTCTGTTTCCTTTTTCAAGGCTTTTTTGAAAAACCTTTTTTGCTGTGTATGATAAATACACAGCTCTAAGAATGTTTGTTATATTCAATATCCATAGATACTTACTATTTACACAGAACTGTTGATATAGTTAACAGTTTTTTTTAGTTTTTATACAATGTTAAGTTTGTGAAGTTCTTCTTTTAACATTGGCAACCAAGTTCTACAGACATCTACGGAACAATTCGACAAGCATCTATCCTCATTCAATAATATTATCGCGGATTCTTTAATTTTTCTTTTTTTACTATCTGCTCTTTTGTTAAAATTTTTGCCGAGTCCCAGTTTATTTTGTGTCCATTCACATAAGCGTGTTCGCAGATCTTGGATCTCTGAATTTAATTTTCTCTTATATAATTTTGATGTTCGCCCAATCTTACACTAAAAGGTCTAGATGACTCACCCACGTATTGTTTGTTACACTCACACGGAATACTATAAATGCAGTTTTTTGAATTTTGCTCGTGGTTCTTCGGTTTCGTCTTTGTCAGAATAGATCTTAAAGTGTTGTTTATTTGAAATACCGTCCTAATATCAAATCTATCACCGACGCGGCGCAACTTTTCGGATAGTCCGCATACATAAGGAATTAACGCTGTGTAACGTTTTTCAGGATTTTGTCGTACCTGATTGTTATTTTCAATATTTATGAAGGTTTTATCGACACAACTCCCAGGGTATTGGTTATTTATAAGAACTTCCTTTATAAACCGCTTCTCATTGTTTAGTATTTCATCATTAGAAGAAATGATTTTGGCCCTATCATACAAACATTTTACAACACCCCTCTTAACGTGCATCGACTGATTTTAGTTGAAATTTAAATATCTGTTAGTATGTGTTGGTTTTCTATAAACACTTGTTTCAATTGTACCATTTACTCTTTTAATTAAAACATCTAAAAATGGTAATTCATTTCTAGTTTCCTTTTCTAAAGTGAATTTAATAGAAGGTTCTTTATTATTTAAATGTTCCAAAAAACTATCTAGTAACTCAATACCATGAGGCCAGATTGCAAAGATATCATCTACGTATCTCCACCAGATAACCGGTTTGTATGCACAATTTTGAACAGATGTGAATATGAATATTGTTTTCATAAACTTTTTCGATAAAATGTTTACTATTTTTTATATACGAGTCAGTATTTCCAGATAATGGATTAACAATTTTAAGCAAGAATATTGCCAAATTGTGGCATGGCGAATTAATGGAACTAACAATTGGTCTTAATGGGACATTCTGTTTATGTATTTTTGGTAAGCCATAAAAATGAGGAGGCTTGCTATAATGCGGTGTAAGCTTCCGTCGTTCAAAGTCATTAAATTCATTTTTGTATTTAAATAAAGTTCTATAAATTTTGCCCTCAATTGATTTTGTTGGGTTTTTATTGTTTATCGCGTTTAATTTGTATAATTGTATATTAGTTAATTATTTTTTTGTGATAATAGTTTATACTTGTAAAGTTTGTAGAAAAACTAAGTCACCCATAAGTCCCAGGCTAGTATACACCTATTGTCATCTGTCATACTGTGATTGTATTGCAATCGTCACCTCCCCTCATGTACTGTGCGACAAAGAGAGAACGAACTGTGTGAGAAGGATGAGAAGCCTACAGCCTACCGCTGCTTATACATTACGCTTATGGAGCTTGTCTCCTCTATTTGTTAAATTCTTTGATTGTAATATGCCTATAATTCTCTAACAAATGTGGATCTTTATTTTTTTAAATAGGTACAACTTTTCCTACTTTTAAAGTATCTGGGAACATTCCCGATTCAAATGACAAATTTATTAAATAGTAAGTTTTTTCACCAATGATTTTAATACTTTTATTTTTACTAAAAAACTGGGTACACCATTCGGACATGAAATGAACATGAAACTAATTACACTCTATATACATACTAGAAACCAAATTTTGTGATGACAACTGCCACGCCACCGTCACCCCCACTCCATTATTAAAGGAGTTAACAAAATTAAATTAAGACATTGACTTGAAATTTGAGACATGTACGTATTGTAACGAAATCTGGACCTAGATTTTTCCCCATAAGGAAATAGCTTTGGGAACGTAGCCCGTATAGCCAAACTAAATTATATTTTAAGCTTAATCTATTGAAAGATTGGAGGATAAATATAGGTAAATAAGTAAAGCAAGCAAGTAAGAGTACAGAAACATGGGATTTGGTGTATATGCTTGAACTCAAAGTCTCAGTTTTCTTTATGACATCTGCCACCCCCACCACCCCCTCCAACATCCCCAATTCACTATTAGAGAGTATCAAGGTTTTCTTTTAAAAAGACTTAGGTGGGAAATCTGGATGTGGAAGTAGCGATTTCCTAGTAAACTATTTTTTAAATAAATAATAAATATACAGGTATTGATTTCTTCCTTAAAGAATAAAATTATTTGTTAACAATTTTTCATCGTTGCACATTTTGTATTAATAGTCAGAATTCCATCTCGAGCAATGCATACATCATTTTCAATAAGGTATTACGAACCAAATTGTTGATACACTCTGTTAGTTGTAATACAACGTATTTCCGCGGATTACAGCGTTATTCCCTCTGCATTATTTGCGCGAATTAAACACAAAACAACGACCCTAAAACGTGTAATCTGTTAATTATCTAAATTTCCAGGAAATCTTCTGAAACACGCATCCACTAGCTGACACAAAAAACAACAAAAGAGAAACATCGCTGCTAACTATACTCGAACCACATTAATTTTAAAATTACCACCATGTGTGACAGTTCCCAAGGCCCAATTATAGTCTGTAAAAATGTTGTTAGTACATTGACATGCCGTAAAAAGTCTTTCTTTCATCCGTGATATCTGATACACGTGTAATGTATCTTTTTTAGAAGGGTGGCGACTGTTAAGCATGCATGAAACATAATATATTGAATAGTTGGTTAAAAAGCTGTGGCGGGCGTGTGAATTCCCGAGGCGCTCGGTTTAGTGCGGTTCTTACGTTCGACTTGATTTTTTTGTAGCACCCGCGAGAATTTATGAAAAAATCTGTGTAAAATTGTAGACAGGATAAGCGAAGACATGCTAACTTTAAATAAATATTAGCTTGATGTATATGCTGAGATTTTTCGGTCAGTATATATGAAAAATTCTCATATTCCTTACGTTTCGGTTTATTAACCATCATCAGAGAAGAAAATTATTGTGATTTTTAAATATTTATGCACTATTAGTCCAATAATTATAAAGATTTCCATAACAAAAAATGTTATCTGAGATTTTCCTTCAGTAACTGTTAGTGGAGAGATTATACATCACAAAACCACAAAAATCAGTTCTAGGGGTACCGCGCAAACCCCCAAAAAACCACCCCTTCGGTGAAAAAACCCTTATTTTACTGATAACTCGTTAACCGTTGAAGATTTAAAAAAATTGCTCATCATAAAAAAGAAAGCTTGACTAATTGACCAAAAAAAGTCCCCTTGTATATGCCATGGTTTTTGAGAAAATCGGTATTGAAAAAAATTGCAAAATTGGTATTTTTAATGCGCACGAATTTTCGTTACTTTGAAATTTTTTGCGCGCGGCCTATAGAAAAAATTGAATTGCTCGAAAACCAAACATTCTAGGAAGAAATATCAAAATAGGTTTTAAAGGTGGTATAAAATACTCTTTTGTGTCTCCATTTTTGATGGCTGTTGATATCTATAAGTATATAAAAATAACAATATAATTCAATTACCTCTTGATTCCTTGCACTTTTAACTATTCACAGGCCCATAAAAAATAACTGACTTTAATATAAGTTATAAATGCATTATATTTTAGTTCAAGGTATACTTCAATGCAGAAAAAGTTAGGAATAAAAATATTCACCTTTACAAATTTACCAGCATATTGAAGTTGGCCAAATTTTGACCAATTTTTTATTGTTTTCTAAAAATAAAAAAGACCCAAACATCTTGAAAATTTAGCTCAAAAACATTTTTTTGACTATATATCATATAATTATTGTTTCTAATCTTTTAATAGTTAAAAAATTGTATTAAAAAAATATCCAAAAATTGAATATGCAGCCTTTTTTGAATTTTTTTTGGCTGATTTGTAAATGTGAATATTTTTATTCCTAACTTTCTCTGCATTGAAGTACTACCTTGAACTAAAAGATAATAATGCATTTATAACTTATATTACAATCAGTTATTTTTTATGGGCCTGTGAATAGTTAGATGCACAAAAAATCAAGAGATTATTATATTATATTGTTATTTTTATACACTAATAAATATCAAGAGTCCTCAAAAATGGCAACACAAGAGAGTATTTTATATCCCCTTTAAAACCCATTGTGATTTTTCTTCCTAGTTTGTTTGGTTTTCGAGCAATTCAATTTTTTCTATAGGTCGCGCGCAAAAAATTTCATATAAACGAAAGTTCGCGGGCATAAAAAATAAAAATTTTGCAACTTTTGTCAATATCGATTTTCTCGAAAACCATGGCATATACAAGAAAATTACAAGCGGACTTTATTAGGTAATTAATCAAGCTTTCTTTTATATGATGAGCAGTTTTTTTATATCTTCAACGGTTAACGAATAGAACAGGAAAATAGTCAATTTTTAGAAAAAGAAAATATATAGATTGAGGGACGAGTTGGTAAAGGGTCTAATGCCGCAAAGTAAGGGGCCATCCCACAAGTGTAAAATCTGTGTGTCTGCCAGCGTAATTGGGGTAGGTGAAGTACATATACAAACTACCTATCCGAGCAGATATCAGTAACCATTCGACTGAAAAAAAATGTTCCCCCTTCCCTATCCGCCCACCCACCATACCAAAAATTTCCAGAGAGAAGAAAGTTTGGTACTTATATCATCTCTTCGATTACCGACTGGCAGACCTCTCATGGTTGAAGTTGCACGCTATTCCCCAGAGTATAAGGAGTGGTAAATAAGTAAAGCAAGCTATACTAGAAGGAAAGGTCCAAAAAATTTGTATGACATCTGCTTGGCTACATTATTGTCACGTTTAAGTCCGTCATTTTGAATCCGCAACTTTCATTTTTAAATTATAATACCAAAATAGTATTCAACACCTCAACCTCAACAAACCTACCCTTGAATGTTTTCAATTGAATTATTATTATTACGGTTTCAATTTTTAAAAAGTAAAATGTGGAATTTTTTATATTATTAAAAAAACTTAAATTGCACATTTTTTTAATGAGTAAACTTTAAAATTTGTGATTATTATGGTACATTTCAGAAGAATTTGTTCGAATCCCTGAGGTTCAAAGTATTCTCGTAATAACGTATCTCTTCCGTCTAAATGCACTAGACTAATAGCTAAAAAACCTTTCACGTGCAACAATAGCAACATTTCAATTATGCTCATTTTCATGTTAATCAAAATGTTCGGCATTCAAACAAATAAATCGACAAGTAAAATTCTGTTGATCTGTTTAAAACATTGACGATCGGGATATTTAATTATTAGCTACAATGAATTCAATATTTTATTTCCGATTATTTGGATGCAATGAAACGAAAATAGGCAGTAAATGTGCATACATACGTGTAATTAATAAATATAACGACTATAGTTTAGATTCAAAGTGATATCATGCATTTTATTGGCTGGCGTAGATAGAACCATACATAAGTATATAAAATATTTTTTGAAAGTTGTTAGGTTTCGACAAATTTGTAAAATAAAAAAAAATAGTAAACTCATGAAATACATAACACAGGGTTTAGAAAAATAACTACTATTTTTCGAACGTGTTACTTAACGAAAATATTTTTGTAAAAAACATCTGAATATGTATTTTTTCTTAAACGGAATCACAAATATTCAAAAACTAAAAAGTACAAATAAAAACCTAGCAAAAATGTTTCTATTATACAGGACGATACCCATATTTCTAGCATAACGGTAATGACTGTATTTAGAAAAAATATAAACACTTAATAACTAAAACAGCAGTAGGAGTTTGACTAGAAGTCAAAACCAAAAAAAATTGATATTAGATTATAAGATGGCAATTACCACAAAAAAGAGTCAGTGAATTACAGCTAGGAGTTTATTAGTTATGACTATTTGAATTTCGTCCTCATTTAGATGATCCACCTTGGCCCAATAAAACTGTAATTTTTTGACCGTGGTTTTACAAATTTTGGAGAACGCTACTAAATTACCTTATACCTACGAAGATCTTGAACACGATGGTGGCGGGCAAAGTTTTCCCGAAGAGGGTACACACCCTTAAAACACAAAACAATTATTTTTTAAAGGGTGATTTGCAGTGAAGAATCTTTAGATTTTTCAGTTCCGTGTAGAAAAGGTCGTTTTATGGAAAGATCAAATAATTGGAGGGCTATTTCTACCCTCCAAAGGGTTGAAACAACGCTTCCAAGGGGTGAAAAATCGATATTTTTTGTTTCAGGTAGAGAACGAGTGAATGTTGCCTTGGAGAGTGAAAACCGCCCTCCAATTGTGTAATCCATCCTCAAAACCACTTCCTCCACTCGAAAACTGAAAAAATATATCGATTATTCACCCCATTGGAGCGTTGTTTCAATCACCTAGAGGTGGCTGAACTATGGTGGGGTTACGGCGTTTTAAGGGTATTGAATTTTGCCTACCGCCATCATATTCAACATCCTCGATAAGGGGGGGGGGGGGGTCCCTTAAAATTTGCACCAAAAGTGTCAATTTTAGGCCCAGTTAACCAGGAACTGTTTTAAAAATGTATTTCATAATTTTTAGTTGGTTCATTTTTTTAAATTTTAACCACCAAATTCGATATCAGTCACTCCAAAAATATCGAAACGTCCGTTTTAACGGAATTCCGACCAAATACGAATAATGAGAGTATGGCTGTCTGTACACTGGACGTTGTCTCACGAAGAACTTGTATGGGACCATTGCAATATCCACTACGCTGCTCCTATTACACACCCCCTTGGGGCTAGTACTCTATTCTGACTCAATGCGTTAGCGCTCAATTTCGCTAATTTATTTATTTATTTATTGCATACACTGTTCAACAGGTAAGATACCCAATTACAGAACAGGAATATACAAATCATTAATTACATAATATACAACAACATAGAAAGTAAAATGAAGAAAAAATTTACTTAAATGTACGAACTATGAATAACTAATGATTAAATATAAAAACTATATATACATATATACACAAATGTGATTCAAAGTAAATTAAGAAAAACAAAGACAATCACTGGTTATTTAATTTTGTTTTATGTCACTAAGGCTGTAATTAAAAATATCGAAGTCGCTACATAATTTGTTAGAAATACTGCAAATCGTATATAAAGGTGAATTATTTAGTACGTTGGTACGCGGCGTAGGTAAATAGAAAACTTGGTGATTACGAGAGGTTAATCTGGAAACGTGAAAATTAAGCTTGCTAATTATTTTGGGTGCGTCAAAATCATTGTGTAGTAATTTAAACAAAAATACTTAAGAAAAGTACGCACGCCTATCCTCAAGAGTAGTCATAGAATATCTTTCAAGCTAGTTACTTTGGATAGGAACCGTCGGATTCGAACCAGAGTAATTTAAGAAATCTACGTTGAACTCATGAACTACCTCCAAGTTATTCTTGTGAACATCACAACTGGAACTCCAAATTAGCGATGCGTACTCAAGTTTCGATCTGGCGAAGGATTGATAAAGAATTTCCAGAGTATCAGTATTAGTGAACTCTCGACTAGTACAAACGATGAATCCAAGGGCTTTGGAGGCTTCAGACACAATGGTATCGATATGATTACTGAAGGATAATTTACTATCAAAAGTTACGCCGAGGTCGCGAAATGTTATAGGTCTTTGAAGTATGACATTATCTAACCTGTAATCAAAAATAAAAGGCGATGTTTTTAAAGAAAAGGACATTACGTTATATTTACTAGGATTCATGAATAATTTATTTACTATACACCAGGTGTTTATATTGTCAAGAGAAGTCTGAAGTTGAAAGCAGTCATCGATTTCATCAAATATTGTGAAAATTTTTAGATCGTCGGCATATAAAAGGCGAGGCAAATTAATTTCGTTCACTATGTCGTTAATAAATATGTTAAAAAAATAAGGGCCCCAGAATAGATCCCTGGGAAACTCCAGATGTGGCAGCAAATTCGATCGATTCGAACCCATTTAATTCAACGTCAGTTGCAGTAGTTCATTAAATAAGATTTAATCAAAAGGAGCAAAGAATATGAGAAGCCGATTTTTTCTGATTTATTAAGTAACAACTGGTGATCAAGTTTATCAAAAGCTTTGGAGAAATCGGTATATGATGATATGACATCTACCTGCCCACGTTCATCTAAGGATTCAGAAATATATTTATTGAGTTACATAGAATAAATTTGTTGTTGTTGAACGCCCTTTCATAAATCCATGTTGACTAATAGAGATATTGGTGTTAATTGAATGATATATTCTATCATGAAGTAATATTTCTAAGACTTTACAGAAGTTACAAATTACAGAGATTGGTCTAAAGTTCTCAATATCTAGTTTGTTTCCCTTTTTGAAAATGGGACATACTTTGGAATATTTCCAAAGGTCAGGAAATAGTCAGTTTTTTAAGATTAAGTTAAAAATTAGAATTAGAGGATATGCAAAGATGATAGCGCAATCCTTTAATAAAAAAGCTGGAATGGAATCAGGACCCGTCGTCATTTTGGGTTTAATTCATTTTAGAGCCCGAATAACCTCATCTTCCCTGAAAGAGTTTATGCTAACAATAGGGTTATTGTTAGTTATATCGGTCTCAATGTGATGTGATTATAAGATTGACCGAAATAATTGGCGAATGCATTTAGTATATCAGAGGGATTGCTTAGCGAAGATCCCTCAAAGAACATCTCTTCAGATACACTGGCCGACCCTTTTCTACTTTTGATGAAAGCGCAAAATTTATTGGGATCATTTTTTATATTATCTTCAGAGTTCTGCACGAAATTTCTATATGCCAAATTGGTATCATATTTTATTTCCCTTCTGATGTTTTTGAGGTTATTGTGTATAAGTGGATCACTGGTTCTTGCATACTGTCTCCTAAGACGTTCTTTAAGGCTAATTTTTTTTTATGATACTGCCATTAAACCACGGAGGATATCTGCCGCTACGAGAAGTCGATTTCTTAGGTACACAAGATTCAAATACAGAGTCAAGTTTGTTGTAAAAATAAGTGCATGCACCATTGACGTCATTAAAAGAAGAGAGGGAGGACCAGTCTATGTTGAGAAGGTTTTCATACAATTTGGAGAAATCACATTTGAGGAAATTATAACTAACGTCATGATTAGTTGGAAAATTATTATTAAGGTTCTTAACAGTACTTTTTTCAGTTGATATGATCAGAGCAGGGTGATGAAAATCTTCATTAGTTAACGGATCAGGAGAATGAAAATCATAGTATTTTGAAAAGAGAAAATTCAACTCGACGAAATGGTGCCATGTTTATATTGACTTGAACTTTTATAAGGTTCTAAAATTACTATTGAAAATTGTCAGTTGCTCCACGTACAAACGTTCGTACGGACATACTTTATAAGTGCAATCCTCAAACAATACCTTTGAATTATTTAATCGATTTGTCTGCTATCAGAATAAAACCTTACAAAATGCCATAAGGATCCGTCGAAAGTTAATTATTTAACACCGTCGCAAGTTCTTGTGGATTATTTTTCTCGTTCTCGACGTCTATTGGATAAATACTAAAAATGTAGTAAAGGGCAATTATATTTTCGTCTAATTAAGAACGGAGCAATGAGTTGGTTTCAGACATCTAGCGTTATCTCGCAATTAACCAACGCAGAATTGTGTAAATTTAGTAGATCTTGAACGTAAACTTATAGTTTTTCTATTGAAGGCAACTTATAAATAACAGCACTGCAATAGTATAATGACTTAATTACTAGTAGATCATGCTTAAAGTTGTTTTACATAGTGATTCTTAGGAGTAAAACAGCGCATAATAGATGTTAATCAAGAAGTCCTGGTCTAGACTATTTTTAACACATTCACAACAAATCAGGATTGTTTTAGTTTAGAATATAATTTATTATCTATCACTGTGCTTTGACCAACTGATATTTTATCCAATCCTTTCCTCAATATTCCATTTACTTCATACATTTCTTAGACACTGTATAGGTATATTATCCTTTATATTACATGTGTTATGATATTCATCCATCCTTACTGTTACCTGTGAAGTATTTACATAATTATCCGTACACCGACACGATCTCTGTATATTATTACAAATTAGAGTTATGATCTCCTCTCTCACACCCGCATTCTGCATGAAATTCACGCGTATCGTGCAGAGCTGGATTAAAATCTGTTTGAGACGCCGATATTGGAAAACTTTCATTAAGTGAAGGCGTCTTATTAACTCTGTAAGAAGCCTGGAAAGCTAGTGCGGAGTTATTAGATATTATATAACCCTATCTCTTGGTAGGATAAAGCAGTAAGGTGTGGGTGTAAACCGCAAGTGATGAGGAAAATATAAATGAGTCGTTTAGGGTGGCGTTTTAAATGTGATTGTGAATGATGGATTGTCTATACCGGGTGCAACAGGATCATGGTATACTATATACATAATAAGCGGCACTTTTGACATATAATTGACTTTTTTTTCACGTCTCGATTCGCCGGAAGTGACATTAACTTTCGATTTTTAAATGGAACACCCTATATATCATTGCATTTTTGAATTCTGCACAATTTTTGAATCCAACGATGCCAAAAAAGTGACATTTCAAACATTATTTTTTTTAATAATATAATTTTTAATTTTCCATTTAAGTGTGCCATGACGGTTGTGATTTATTCTAAATGACCCGTGTAATGCTACAAATCAAAATCCAATGACTTCAGATGAAGTCATTGTTAAAATCCTATTAAAAACACTAAATTACGTGATTTATGAGCAAACAAAATTCACCAAAATTGTTTTTGGGGCAAAACTAAATTTTTTCAAATGGAACCATATCGGTACCGTGTTACCATTTATTAGTACTATTAATAAGGAATTTATTCATACGTGGTATTAAAATGGGCGATAAATACAAACAAAGTTACAGTTAAAAGAAAATAAAAAAATACAACTTTGTTCTAATTAAATGTTAAGAGATAACTAAGGTGGCTTTGAAAACAATGAAATATTTAGCTTGTCAAACATTTGTTGGTTTAACGGTGTTTTTATTGTGTCTTTAAAAATTGTTTAAAATTCGTATTAATTGTGTTCAAAATGCCGCAAATTTATACAAGAGATGAAAAAGTGGACATGTTAATTATTTATGGGGAAGGTAAAAAAAATGCAATTGCAATTGATAGATAATGTCCAGCGAAAAATTATTTTAAACGTGTTGAAAACCAATTCCGAAGAGAGCCCTACAATGATCCCGAAGAAAACTTCATTATTAACGAAGGAACACAAATTAATGTTTTGGCTCGAATAGAAGTTGATAAGACTGTTTCTTTAATTTTTCCGTTATTTAACGTTGAAAGGTTCGAATTCAGTTTTGGCGAACAAACCGTCAACGAGCCATAATTGCGTTCGTGTTCCATATACAGAAATGAAAAAAAAAAACAATTGATTTGTTATTTTATAAGCTTCATTTTTGCTTCTGATTCTAATTTTTAAGATTTTAGAAGTTATTCGTAAAAATCGCTCTAAAACATGCTTGGCAAGTGAGCTGCCACACAGCTCTTACATTTGGTTATGTAAGAGGCAAGTGATTAGATAGGCACTATTATAACATAAACATAAACACCACGCATAGAAGACAACCCCCAAAATCCAAAGCCGCTCATAGGCTGTCCGGAAGGGTTACACATTTGAAAAAACGCAGACAACATCCATTACCCCAACACTGCCAGTGCTGGGGATCGAACCCGGTACACGTTAGGCAGTCTGACCAAGCGCGCTCGCCACTAAGACGCTTAGCCGACTAAGCTACCGCGAGGGTTATACGCAATACATTTTCAAACTATCGACATATAGAAGGCGCTCTACATTCATATTTGGTACAGCATCATTTATAAAAACAGCAAACATAAGCGGGCCCAATATAGATCCCTGGGGACTACCAGATGTGACCAGGCCATAAAATGACGAATCCACGGTATATTCCACATACTGACGCCTATTCTCTAGACATGAATAGAAATATCTGACTGTGCTACTGTTAACCAAAATTTGTTCAATTTCTCTAACAGAATTCAGGCGAACGAATGTGATCCCTTATACCCTAGCGAGGTTACAGATAATGGTTGTGGACTTTTTGATACCTTTTTTAAGGACAGGATATACGCGAGAATACTTCCATATATCAGGAAATATACGCGATTTTAAGGATAAATTATATATTAATGTAATCTTTTACTGCAAATATCTAGTTAGGTTTGATTTCTCTTTAATCAATTAATTACCAAAATTTTAAACAAGAATTGGAGATCAAAATTGAAAAGATATTAAACACAATATAAAGGTGATGAGATGGAAAAATTACCCAAAATTGAAACCGATTGTTTCAAGGAAACGACATACAGGGTGAGCAAACTATCCCTTCGGACCTCTTTTCTCATAACGCGCAAAAAAAATACCGCGAGATAGGGCCCTTCCCAGCAACTCCACCGTAGATGGATATTTACTTGTGGAGCGGTTAATAAAAAAAAGAAAGGGAAGAATGGGGAAAAAACACAAAGCTAAAACAAAAAATAAAAGTTGCTAGATTCAGAGACACAAGAAGCAGAAAACTTAGAAGAAAAATAAGGAGGTGACGATAGATGGAAGCTTAAAAGAAGCATCTCTCAAACACCTACACTTCCCATCCTACATTCCAACCCCATGCGTCATGTGGCTCTCGCTGCTGACAACAAGCATGTCCAATGTCCAACCCGGCGTATGCAGCTGGTCCGGCGGTATATAAAACATCCGAGATTTGGTTCCGGTACGCGGTTTGGCCGTCGCGTCCGTTGGGCGTGTTCGCCGGACGACCAAGCTGCGTGTTGGAACGAACCTCCATGGGTGCCCGGAATTGGCAGCAATGACCACCATACGTTGGCAAATCAATCCATTTCAGAAAATACTGTTAATGAGAAACTGGTCTTGTTACTGGTGTCTTCATATGAATAATATTTATTTCCGTTATTATTAGGTATTAAATATGCAGTCTGATAGAAGGCATAAACGCCATCGACAAAATCCTGGGAATTTGTATATTGAGCATTATTATATGCAATACTATAGGGAATGGAACCGCTTCTTCTGGTACAGTTAACACAAAACCAGAATTTCTTTGGATTATTTTTATGTTTTCTGGTATATTCAATAAATGAGTTTCATGCTATTATTTTAACTTATTTTTTCACCAAATTGCCTATGAATATTATTACTTTTTGTTTATTTGTACATTTTTCAGCCAATACGTTTATTTCTTTATATCTCTTACCATGTTATTTGTGCAACATGGTGGATATTGGGTTGTCGAAGAACGTATTTTGAGGGGAGGGGAACAGATAGGAAAAAGGTTACAGTGTTAGTGCTTATCGACTTCTCGAAGGCATTTGACACCTTAAATCACGAAGTGCTACTCTCTGTTTTAAATTATGTAGGAATGACTGAAAACGTAATTAACTTTTTTCTTAATTATTTCTCTAACAGAATTCAAAGAACTAAAATCGACAATGACATATCTTCTCCCCTTGAAATATCATCTGGAGTACCACAGGGTTCAATCCTAGGTCCTCTTTTGTATACTCTGTACACATCTGATTTTGTAAAAGCAGTTCAGCACTGCCACATACACTTTTATGCTGACGACACGCAGCTATATTTATCATTTAACCCCTCCGAAACTGAAAACGCAATAAATAATTTAAACACTGATGTTGCGGCCATTGTAAATATATGTAAGCGCCACTCATTAAATATTAATGCAAATAAAACATCTGTGCTTGTTTTTGGTCCACAAGATGCACGGTCCTCAGTATCCCAACAAGTTTATGTAAATGTGAATGGACAGCTAATTGCACCAGTTAACCACGCCAAAATTTAGGACTGACTTTTGACACACATCTGAGATTTAAAGTTCATATTAATAACTGTATACGTGTGGCATATATGAATTTAAAAACTATATACCAAAACAGACTTTTCCTAAACAAAAAAACCAAAAAAATCCTATGTGAGTCGTTAGTATTATCCAAATTTAATTTCGGTAGTGTAATTTATGGCCCCTGCATCTATGCTGAAGATGCCCGCAGAATACAGGTGATACAGAACTCCTGCCTACGGCTAATATTTGGTATTAGGCGTGGGCAACATATCTCACACAAGCTTAAAGAGGTAGGTTGGTTAAATATGTCCAGGCGACGTCAACTGCACTCCGCATGTCTTTTTAAAAAAATTATAGAAAATAAAATACCTGCATATCTTCATAAAAAAATAACATATAGAACAGACGTCCATAACCCAAATTTGCGACATAAAGGTACACTCACCCCTCCCTCTCATCGTACGGAACTATTCAAAGCCTCATTTACTTACCAAATCGCTAATATATACAACTCGATTCCAACGGCCATAAAAAATAAGTCTATTATATCCTTCAAGCGTCATTATAGGCATTTGTTATTAGCAGAGCAGGGTAACTCCTTGAGTTGTTGAATAGAGAAAATAGATCTGAGCATGCCCTGGACCAATGTTATTCCCTTTCCGTGTTACATAATTATACGTTACTTGCAGGTGTGTATGTATGGTGTGTATGTATGTGTAATGGATGTCTGTATGTGTATTTGTGTATGTGCTTATATGGATATGTTTACTAGTGTACAGCTTAAGATGAAAAACAGAAGTCATGCAGCGCATGACTACCTGATCTTCGGCTTTTTCCAATAATTGTATTGTATTTTTTTTTTTTTGCAGAAACTGTATATTATTTAATTTTTTTATATTGGAAATAAAGACCTTTTATTATTATTATTATTATTATTATTATTATTATTATTTGGGCACACTCGTATCAAAAATTTCTGTCGATTTTGAGTAATACACAGTACACGCAATCATTTACTTAATTTGGAAAAAAACAGTTTGTTTTAAATAGAGTCTTATAGTTGACGATAACATGCCTTTAAAAAATTGTAAAATTTGTAACAAGTTTTTTCCGCAACTTGTTAATTATTTAATTAGTTGCCAAATATTTTCCATTCAGCACCCGTACTAAGAATAAATTCAATTTGTTGCCAAAAACTCATGTTTAGCGACCGTGCTACAATAACCGAAATAAAAACCAAGTTAGAAGCAACTGAGCATGTGCGGGCGGAATATTGGAGAGAGATAGGACTTACGGGAATTGAAAACCGGCACTTTCCGTCTTGACGTCGTTGAGGTGAGATTGTTCTATTTTTTTTTTCTTAAAAGATTTGAAGTTTAGAGCCATCCTATAATACCCTGTTGAAATTTTTGCTTTTATTATTGTATTATAATTCATTAAAATAATAACCTAGTTATTTTTAATTGATATCAAATTTTAAGCTGGCATTTAGTTAAATTATTAATATTGTATTTGAGGTTAACCTTGTGGTTAATAAAAAAACCACTTGTTAGTGAACTGCCCCAGCAGTAGGTTATCTCTTTGTCATTTTGGGATAGTTCCTGCTGGATATTTTATGTTTATGTATTATATCTATAATGTTTGCCAGTAGTTTATAATATCTTATATACTTACATATCTATATATATATATATATATATTTTTTTTTTTTTGGTATTTAGGGTCGCTCTAAAACTTTTTATTAGATAATCTCATTTCACGACTAGTATACTAATTATTGAATTTATTAAAGTACGAGACGTAAAGTCAATTTGTTTAAATTAATTTTTATAATAGTACGGAGACTATCTCCAAAATTTTAAATTTTCTTATTTAATTTTTTCTTAATGTCATCGATTTCTTTTATGCTGCTTTAAACATTTCATCATAATTTAGAATAATTTTGTTGATTCACAGCCTCAGGGCCAAAATTTTGTGATAATCTAGTAGTAGAGTTTTTTTATTGGTTTAGTTTTTTTGTTTTTTTTTCGATTCATTGCTTAAATTTTACAAATTCTAATACCTATTTTTTGTGTAATTTCTATAAAATTTGTGACCTTGGCTTAACCAATGGTATTCCATTTTGTATTCTGCTAGATCATTCTTTTCAGTAAGTTTTAAAGTTAATTAATAATTTATTTAGCCATTTTAAATTTTAACCGATAGTTTTTTTCTTTGTGTGATTTAACTAAATTTGTATCAACTGGTTCCTGAATTATCATTGTTTTTCATGTAATAACTGGATCGACCAACTCTGGATCAAGCACATGGTAGTTTTGCTAGTGGCTGGACGAGAACTATAATTCGCAGAATATTTCCAACTTCGTGTCATCCTGGAACCTCCTCGTAGACCCGGACAAACAATATAAGTCCTTAAACCCAGGTACCTGTGGCCATCTCCAGGAATTGACACACTGGAACTCCGCACTCGCCACCCAAAGTTACGTAAGCAATTAACTATCATTGTAGCTTTTCTTGGTCAGAAGAAAATTATAATATTGTTAAACCAGTTGATATTTTCAATTTATCTTTTCAAATTAATTTGTTTTTTCTCTTAACAAACTGTCATCACTATAAACTTTATATATATATTTTTTTCTATTGTAGTAAATTTTGAAATTTTCATTAATTCTCACATTTATAATTGTAAAGTCTTTGTAAATTTTAAACATTATTGTTAATATATTGTTATTTTGTTTAAATTTTGTTTTTGATTGTTTCATCCTTAAACAGTTTCAGGAATATCAGTTGTATGAATACGCTGGCGCCCAGTTTCTTTGTTTATTTTTGTTTTGCAACATTCAATAACTTATTAAATAACTCTTCTCGCCACAGAGTGACCTTCGACCAACCCCTGAGCTAACCGGTTGCTACTCTTTCATAGCTTCCTCAGCACCCCGCTGAGAAGTTGTGGTTGCAAATTGGCGCTCCAACGTGTGTGGCCCGAGTTAGAGATTTTGAATTGGTTTTAAATAATTGTGTTTTTGAATTTTATTACTCTTTCCTAAATACTGATATTCTTGCAAATTCAAGGAACAAACAATCAAATTCTGACCAAAGAAAAACTCTGCTAAATTTATCGATATTTTTCTAATATTTTGTATTTTGATATTGTCACACTTGCGTATTCGGTGTACAATATTTTATTATAGAAAATTTCTCGTTATCTGATTTATCTATTTGTTTTTGATATTGAAAATTATTTATGCCTATATGAATTTTTTTTGCTATCTTGTTGATATTTATTGCTGTTTTGGATATCTTTTGCTAATATTTTGCTGCGTATTTTGCGAAGTTTCTCCTCACGTTCCTTTTGACTTGTGATTTAAAAGTAACCATTTTTTTGGTAGCGTTATCATGATTATACCGTATAGTTTTTTGCATTAAATTTATTTATCGTAAAGTTTACCGTATCATATCTTTTATTAAATTTTGTCAACTTATAAACCCAAAATGGAGCCGAATTATTTAAGACTTAAAGAAATTACTTATGAATTAATGATCAGAAATATCGAACCTTCAGGTGATGCCGATAGAAAGAGAAAAATTTTAAGGGGGGTTTTTCATCAGGAAAATGCCAAACGTAGTTTTAACGATGGTAAAATTGTAAATTCTTTTGACCATAAGTCAGATGTCAAAGAAATTAATGAGACAATAACTGATTTGCAGTCTGCTATTGAAAATTTTTCTGGTACCACCGCTGATGTGGATTATAAAGTAATTTCCTCAAGGTTAACCCACATTTCGGGTAGAGTACAGCGTTTAAAAGCTGATACTGAAGCTGAAGAAGGTACTAAAAAGACTTTGCAACTTATAGTTTTGGGTTTAGAAGATGACATTGCTGTAAAAACTAGTGTTCCCACTGCTACTGCTACAGTATCTATGGCACCAGATAGGTTTCCGGTTAAATATGTTGCTCCATATAAATGGAACCTACAATTTAGTGGCTCGAGCCAAGAATCAGTTAATTCTTTTTTGGAAAAAGTAGACATACTACGTGAATCTAGAGGTGTAAGTAAGTCAGAATTATTTTTGTCGGCTTGTGATTTGTTTAGAGATGACGGGTGGACATGGTTCTGTAGCAATAGACATAAATTTGACGATTGGGATACTTTAAGTGAACAATTAAGAAAGGATTTTCTCCCATATTTTTATGACGATAGTTTGTGGCTAGAAATAAACAATAGAACACAAGGCTATGACGAACGAGTCACAATTTTCATTGCTTCAATGGAAAATCTTTTTAGTAGACTGTCTGAAAAACCTTCCGAAATTATAAAAGTTAATAAAATTCGTAGGAATTTATTGCCGTATTTTATCGAAAGTCTAGCTTTAAAACAACCTCAGACTGTTTTAGAACTTTTAGAATTATGTAAACGTTTAGAGGAAGCACGCACCATATCAGACAGATATAAGCCACCTCCTTCTGAGGAAAATAATTTATTAGAACCTGAGTTAAATTATACTTTTGCAGATTCTAGTTCTACGGTAAATAAAAACATATCTTGTAATTTTAATGTCAACAATAATACTTCTTTTAATTCCGATGTAAATAAAGATGTCTCTAGTAGTTTTAATACAAGTAAAAATTTTTCTCCTAAATTTCAAAATTTTCGTCATGTTAATGCCTCTAGAACAAATTTTTCTTCGAATATTGCTGCAATGTCCACAATCAGATGTTGGAATTGTAATCTGGTTGGCCATCATTTTAATACTTGTAAAGAGCCAAGAAATATTTTTTGTTATGGTTGCGGTCGTAAAAAGGTAATAAAGCCAAAATGTTTTCGTTGTAATCCAAAACCTCGTGTTACCAGGTGGCAAAACACTAGACCTCGTCACAGTGGCTTAAAGTCTAGTATATGTTGTCTTCACTTTACGCAACATAGGCTCGAACCAAGTCAAAGGCAAGAGCATAGGCAACGTAAAAGAAAGAGGAAGAAACTTAGCAAAATTAAGGTTGAAACTTCACGGTTAGAGTGGGACAGTTGGGTAAACAATGTTGGAAAATTTTATCGTTCAAGCAAGTCAGTAAACAGTATTGACTCTGTTTTTGTGGGTAAAGCTCACGATTTATGTTCCGATTTTGAGGTAAAAAAATTTAATAATGCAGTTCATGTTGTTCCAAACATTTCAGTTTTAGATGTCTCAAGTTTCAAACGGGACAACTGGTATATTGATATGCTTAAGAAAATTCAAGAAAAACCTAAGTCTTACCGTGCTTTTCGTGTTGAGAGCGATATTATTTACAAACGTATTTTTTCTCACCCATCTAAAATTAATAATTTGTCAAAGTGGAAAATTGTTGTGCCTACCGCTAATCGTAGTGAGATTTTAAAATCATATCATATTGACAAAAATGCGAGACACTTTGGAGTTTTCAAAACTCTTTCTCGTATTTTAGAGCTGTATTACTGGCCCGGTATTCGTAGAGATGTGTACCTCTATGTTAAAAAATGTGAGGTTTGTGCAACGGATAAAAGCCCAAATTTACCTAGAGTTGGTTTAAAGGGTTTATGTCAAAATAAAAATTTTCCGTTTCAACTTGTTTCCGCACATTTATCAGGTACATACCCCTGTTCGAAAAACGGGAATCGTGACATATTAGTAGTAACCAACTGGCTTACGAAACCTTAAAGTCTCTTCTTTTGTCTTTTTTGTTACCTTTCTGTTCCGGCTGGGTAACAACAGTTACTCAAGGGTTGAAGGGTGGGCCACTTTCTTTTTGCGGATTGTATACACTTCGGACGTTTGCAAGCCACGTTTTGTTGGTTGCATACGTCTCTGGTGTCTATAATCAAGCAATTGATTTCAACTACGCGGTTGAAAATTCACCAAGTTTTTCTTTTCTTGTCTTAATGAAAATGATACCTGTGACTACCGAATAATAATTTTTATGTAAAATATTAGACAAATATCATCCTTCATCGGTTTATTTTTGAATTTGTTAGGAATCTGCTGTCTTAATATGTATTCATAATTATTTTATTTCAAGTCAGTTATTAGACAAACGACTCACTCTCGTTTCTTATCGAGTTTATTGTGGTTTATCGGAGTCCACTGTCATAATACAAGCTCGTCTCTTATAGTACGTAGACACTTTTGGTGAATTTTCTTGTGCATGGTTGATGTCAAAAATATGACATAACAACGTCATTCTTCTTCTTTGTGATTGTCTCTCTCTTTCCTATCGCTATTTTCTATTTTCCTATATTTCTCTAGAATCACTATCTCTTATTTTTACTTTTGCCTAGTTGACTGCTTTAGTCGTTTGTATTATAAGTAGCTTTTTGACAATTTTACTAGAGCACTCTTCAACTAATGTTTAGAATTTTGTGAAAGGCTTTTGTCTTTTCTTGTATGGAAACTACTACCTGTTGTTTTTGATTTTGTTTATAATATGTCATTTACCAGTTGTGCCTTTTGAATTTGTGGTCTGGTAGACATATTGTTTAGTTGTGGGTTAAGTCCTACGTATTTTGGTTTGTGGGTTAAGTCCACATATTTTGCTTATCTTGTGGATTAGTTCCACGTATCTTTGCAGGAAATTTGTTCATGGGAACATATTTTCCTGTATGGCGTGTGCCGTTTGTTAAACAGGTTGTCGCTGTGCTATAGTACAACGTACTTAGCAGTGGTTTAGGTAGTTTTCCTTTCTCGCTTTCATTTAGTTGAGTAATAGCTGAATTTAAAATCAGTAACTTTGTGTTTTTGCTACTTGTTGTTTCTTCAGCTAGGTAAATTGCGAAAATACTTTATCTTTATCTTGTTTATTATCTTTTATCTTTATCTTGTTTATATAGTGTTCTGAGAAATTTTTGTCCCATTTTGTTTTTTTTTTTTCTCGTCATCATGATTGTAATTATTTTCGTTTGGTATTGTTGTTTATTATCATTATTGGTAATTAAGGCTTAAATAATTGTTTTGCTTTTTCATATCTTTTCTTTATGCTTAAAGTTTATTAGATTAAATTTATCGCTATCCTAAGTAGTAGGATATTTCAATTTTTTTGTTTTCAAGAAAGGTACCTCAAGAAATTCTTTTTTATTACTTATTGTTGTATGGTATCTTGTATAATTAGGTTATTATACCAGTTTAATTTTTTTGTCTTTAATTCTTTCTCTCTCTCTCTCTCTCTCTCTCCCTGTTAGTCTTTTCCGTCTCTCATCGATTAGTTAAACTATACGATAATACCGTGATTTACCGGGTGTTTCCTTTTACAAAAAAAATTTTTTTTTTCAAACTTAGTTTTCCAAAAAAAAAAAAAATTTTTTTTTCGGAAGTTCGCGTGGTGTAACAAGTTTTTTCCGCAACTTGTTAATTATTTAATTAGTTGCCAAATATTTTCCATTCAGCACCCGTACTAAGAATAAATTCAATTTGTTGCCAAAAACTCATGTTTAGCGACCGTGCTACAATAACCGAAATAAAAACCAAGTTAGAAGCAACTGAGCATGTGCGGGCGGAATATTGGAGAGAGATAGGACTTACGGGAATTGAAAACCGGCACTTTCCGTCTTGACGTCGTTGAGGTGAGATTGTTCTATTTTTTTTTTCTTAAAAGATTTGAAGTTTAGAGCCATCCTATAATACCCTGTTGAAATTTTTGCTTTTATTATTGTATTATAATTCATTAAAATAATAACCTAGTTATTTTTAATTGATATCAAATTTTAAGCTGGCATTTAGTTAAATTATTAATATTGTATTTGAGGTTAACCTTGTGGTTAATAAAAAAACCACTTGTTAGTGAACTGCCCCAGCAGTAGGTTATCTCTTTGTCATTTTGGGATAGTTCCTGCTGGATATTTTATGTTTATGTATTATATCTATAATGTTTGCCAGTAGTTTATAATATCTTATATACTTACATATCTATATATATATATATATATATATATATTTTTTTTTTTTGGTATTTAGGGTCGCTCTAAAACTTTTTATTAGATAATCTCATTTCACGACTAGTATACTAATTATTGAATTTATTAAAGTACGAGACGTAAAGTCAATTTGTTTAAATTAATTTTTATAATAGTACGGAGACTATCTCCAAAATTTTAAATTTTCTTATTTAATTTTTTCTTAATGTCATCGATTTCTTTTATGCTGCTTTAAACATTTCATCATAATTTAGAATAATTTTGTTGATTCACAGCCTCAGGGCCAAAATTTTGTGATAATCTAGTAGTAGAGTTTTTTTATTGGTTTAGTTTTTTTGTTTTTTTTTCGATTCATTGCTTAAATTTTACAAATTCTAATACCTATTTTTTGTGTAATTTCTATAAAATTTGTGACCTTGGCTTAACCAATGGTATTCCATTTTGTATTCTGCTAGATCATTCTTTTCAGTAAGTTTTAAAGTTAATTAATAATTTATTTAGCCATTTTAAATTTTAACCGATAGTTTTTTTCTTTGTGTGATTTAACTAAATTTGTATCAACTGGTTCCTGAATTATCATTGTTTTTCATGTAATAACTGGATCGACCAACTCTGGATCAAGCACATGGTAGTTTTGCTAGTGGCTGGACGAGAACTATAATTCGCAGAATATTTCCAACTTCGTGTCATCCTGGAACCTCCTCGTAGACCCGGACAAACAATATAAGTCCTTAAACCCAGGTACCTGTGGCCATCTCCAGGAATTGACACACTGGAACTCCGCACTCGCCACCCAAAGTTACGTAAGCAATTAACTATCATTGTAGCTTTTCTTGGTCAGAAGAAAATTATAATATTGTTAAACCAGTTGATATTTTCAATTTATCTTTTCAAATTAATTTGTTTTTTCTCTTAACAAACTGTCATCACTATAAACTTTATATATATATTTTTTTCTATTGTAGTAAATTTTGAAATTTTCATTAATTCTCACATTTATAATTGTAAAGTCTTTGTAAATTTTAAACATTATTGTTAATATATTGTTATTTTGTTTAAATTTTGTTTTTGATTGTTTCATCCTTAAACAGTTTCAGGAATATCAGTTGTATGAATACGCTGGCGCCCAGTTTCTTTGTTTATTTTTGTTTTGCAACATTCAATAACTTATTAAATAACTCTTCTCGCCACAGAGTGACCTTCGACCAACCCCTGAGCTAACCGGTTGCTACTCTTTCATAGCTTCCTCAGCACCCCGCTGAGAAGTTGTGGTTGCAAATTGTAAATTTTCATCGAATTGCAGGGGATATTTTCTGAGTGAGAACTGTATATATCTATTGATATATCCAAAGGTAGTAGATAGTGTAAACCTTCGTTCGATAGATTCAAGAGATCTTGTCTTATGAGAAGTTTATATCATAACTAGATCTAATATAACATCATTGGAATTTGTCACATAGTTAAATTTGTGTTATAATGAGATATTCAGATAACTGCCGTAGAGATTGCACGGGTGCAACTGATGCCAGAATGAAATAGGACTAAATCAAGAAACGTCGATTTTTGAGCACTTGTAAAATTTCTTGCCACACTGTAGTGTGCAATGGTGTGATTTTGAGAAGAACATGTTTGCAGAAATTGAAGTAAAATGAAAAATAACTACTAATATACAGACTGTCTATTTTACGAGGGCCACACCAAATATCTCGCTTAATATCTATTGTAGAAGAATAAAGTTTTAGAAACAGTTATCCCATTTTTTGTGAGGTATATTTCAGTAACAAGAAATTTGAAATCCATAGCCTACTTTATGAGATATATTACAGAACCTGAAAAATAGGAAAACCACAAACGGTTATAGCTTCCTTATTTGAGGAGATACGAAAAAAGTTAAAGGAATGAAAGTTGACGGCAAAGACAATAAGAATAATAACGTGTAACAAAATAATCGAAAAATACAGTTGGCTTTGACATACGCTATTGTGCAAAAATGAAAAATACATATCTCAAAGTAGGCCATGACGCCATTAATTCCGTTATTTTTTTCTCATTCCAACGATATAAAACATGTCACAGAAATTTTAACCGATAGTGTCAATATTTAATATTTTACGAATACCACAATTCATATAATTGAATCGTAACAATCAGCTGCGCCATGATAGTAAAAATTCACTTTATAATAATTATAATTCCGTAATTATTTATTACAATTTAATACAAACCAATAAATCTCATAAATAAAAATACAAGTACAAAACGAACATCCAAAGAAAAAAACGAAAAACTATGTATAACAGTACTTACTACCTACTACTATATTGAAAAGAAATTGTGTGTATTTATTTTTCTAACTACAAATGCTCAAATTGTGCACCATGCATTCTGACACATAAACGTGCTCTACGAGACACGTCACGCATTACATTTTGGAGCATTTCAGGAGTAATTGCCTCACATGCGTTTCGAATTCTGGTTTTGATGTCCTCAATATTTTCAGGGGCAGTTTGAAATACCTTGTCTTTAATGTAACCCCAGACGAAAAAATCCAAGGGAGTAATATCTGGTGATCGAGCTGGCCATAGAATGGGTCCATAGGTGCCTATCCAGCTATCTGGCATAACTTGATTTAAATAATTTGTACATATTACAGCAGTGTGAGGTGGAGCCCCATCTTGTTGAAAATATGAATAATTTAATCTTTTTGCCACTGTTAATTCATAAAGAAAATCTTGAAATTCGTTTTGCAGGAAATTAAGGTATCTACGAGCGGTTAATTTGCCATCATAAAAATAAGGTCCAATTACTTTAGTCCCTAAAAGACCCAACCAAACATTCGTAGAAAATCTTTCTTGGAAAGCAGTCTCTCTGCACCAATGTGTATTTTCTCGTGTCCACTTATAATGCATATTTCTATTGAAAAATCCATTATTAGAAAAATTTGATTCGTCCGACCAAAGAATTTTGCTACATATCACCGTGTCATTCCTTTTCTTATTTAATAACCATCTACAAAATCTTACTCTCCTTGGCTTATCTCCCTCATTTAAATGTTGAACTTTCCTCATTTTGTAGCATCGAAATCCGTTTTTTTTTCAATATTTTTCTTGCACTGTCTTTTTTTATGCGACAGTTTCTCTGAATTTGTCTCAAAGAGGTTTCCTCATTTTGGTTAACATAATTCATTACTCTATTCACTTTTCTTACATTATCCGCAACATGCGCTCGCCTTACTACTTTTTTTGAAAATGAACCGTGCGTTTTTAGATTTTGAACTAACTTCCTAAACATAGTTCGATTTGGCTGCGGAGCATCTGGAAATCTATCTCCGTAAACCGTGACTGCCATCTCAGCGTCAAAATTGCACTGACAATAAATGCTAATCATATCGAATTTGATATTATTGGTATACACCATAATTACTGATATAAAATTTGTCTTAGAACTCGACAACGCAACATACAACATACAACAGTGACAATCTGTCAAATTTATTAATAACTGTATACATTGTTTTTCACTAATTATGGCACAGCTGATTGTTACGATTCAATTATATGAATTGTGGTATTCGTAAAATATTAAATATTGACACTATCGGTTAAAATTTCTGTGACATGTTTTGTATCGTTGGAATGAGAAAAAAATAACGAAATTAATGGCGTCATGGCCTACTTTGAGATATGTATTTTTCATTTTTGCACAATAGCGTATGTCAAAGCCAACTGCATTTTTCGATTTTTTTTGTTACACGTTATTATTCTTATTGTCTTTGCCGTCAACTTTCATTCCTTTAACTTTTTTCGTATCTCCTCAAATAAGGAAGCTATAACCGTTTGTGGTTTTCCTATTTTTCAGGTTTTTGTAATATATCTCATAAAGTAGGCTATGGATTTCAAATTTCTTTTTACTGAAATATAGCTCACAAAAAATGGGATAACTGTTTCTAAAACTTTATTCTTCTACAATAGATATTAAGCGAGATATTTGGTGTGGCCCTCGTAAAATAGACAGTCTGTATAATATACGAAAAAAAAAAATATTCATCAGATAGTGTCATTTCTCGCTATCGTTTAATGAAGAGGAACAATTTCTTGAACAAGGAATTAAAATTTGCGCTACCTTCCTCTCAGGACGATTTAGAAGAAATTACAGCAAAAGCGAAAAGTTCAATTCAATACCTGCCTGATTTGCCGAAGGGGCGATAGCATAAACGACAGTAATAACATATGAACAGTAAAGTGTATATCCAATTGATAGAATGTTAATATAGATTCACAATTATACAAATAGTAACCAAAATTAATTGGATTATGTTGGATTGGAAATTGAATTTGCAATCTCGTAATGACTGCAGCAGCAGCAGTAACTGCTCGCACCGACATTAGTTAACATTTGCTATTTTCATTTAACGTGGAATACTAAATTCGCCTGTTTGCAAATCGCTTGGGTGGGGGAATAATTAATTCGTTTAACTCATACATGATTGTCCTTTTAAAATAACCTCACCGCAATATTCACCTATTAAGCGTTTTTATAAATAACGTCGATACTCCAAACAAATGGGGAAAATTAGATGGAAAAAAACTGATGAAGTTGTTGACCAAGGTGGCTTTAAAACATTCTAAAAGTCCCCGTCTCTATCTGTCGCGCTCGAATCGTCATCTTGGAAACTGGTGCTCCTTTTTAGTTTATTGCTTATATCTCGGTAATTATTATCAAAGTTATGTTCTATAAAAAAATAATGCTTATAAAACTCTGTACAAATAAATTATACACATTTTTTCAGGCCTAAAGCCTCAAAATGTTTAAATAGTGCTACCAAAAACAGAACTAGAAATAGGACATTGTTTTACTAGTAACAAAATGTTAGTACCGAATGCCACCGTAGCGGATACTATTTGTAACATGTAAATACCGCTAGCCTGTCATACCATTAGTCTACTCTTGCAATGTTTTCGAATTATCTGTGATTTTCGCGTCAAAAATATGTGAAGAATTACAGTGTACACCACCCGAATTACTGAAAATTGCTGCTAATTCTACTGTAGAAAATTTAATTCCTACGAAATCTCACAAGTTTTATGAGTACACACGAGCGACATAATGATCAAGAGCAAAATGTTCGCAATTATTCCGAAAACGTTATGTTGGAGTATTTCTGGCATTTGTCCGAAAAACATCAAATGATAGTTCATCTCTGGGCACAGTACTTAATGCTTAAAGCTAAGTTAGGCCTAAAAAAATCGGTAAAGGTATTTACACAGAACTTCCCTCTTTATTTGTGCATGGAGGTCACTCTAAAAAATTAAGTATAGTGGTGGTAAAAAATTTCATTTTTATTTGAAATTTTTCAAAAATGTTGGTACATTTTATTTTTCTAAAATAGGTTTAGAATGTCATGAAATTTTAAATTTGAGCAAAAAGAAAATTTCCTTCTATTCTATAGTAGTGGTAAAAAAAAATACTACAAATTCATTTTTTTTTTAATAGGTTAGAATGTCATGAAACGTGAAAATTTTAAATTTGAGTAAAAAAACATTTTCATCTATTCTATAGTAGTGATAAATATATTAAAAAAAAATTTCAAACAAATTTTTAAATTTTTCAAAAATTTTTTTTAATTTGTTTGAATAGGTTTAGAATGCCATGAAACGTGGAAATTTTAAATTTGAACAAAGAAAAAATTTATTTCATCTATTTTAGTGGTAAAAATTTTTCAATTTTTTTTTCTGAAATAGATTTAGCGTGTCATGAAATGTAGATATTTTAAATTTGATCAAAAAAACATTGTTTTTCAATATTTATTCCCTTTAGACGGTCCACCCTGTATATTTTCCAGTGAAATTTTAACCATTTCTTCGCTGACCGTAGTGTCAACTACATACCAAATTTGATTGCTTTCCGTCAAGTAGTTTTTTAGTTAATGCACCAACAGACAGACAGACTGACGGAATTGAAAAACCTATATTTCGTAATCTACGTGATCTGAAATGTCCTAATCCGAAAAAATCTCGGAGGGTGTTTTTTTTTTCGAATACAATACTTCCCTTCGGTATGCTAGGGAAGTAAAAATATATATAAATATTGCAAAGTTCAATAATTGTATAATAAATAAATAAATGTTTGTATTTTAATAAGCTTGAAGAAAGAAATAGTATATATTGTACAAAGCAGAACGCCTTTTTTGTATTTCGCCCAGTTTTCGGCTTCGGCTTCGGCTTCCCCGGTTATAAAATACTATTTTCCTGTACATATTGTTATACTCTTTGGAAAATACAAGAACAAAATGTAATCAACACATTTCTAACAAACTCTCAATTCTGAGTAAATTTCAAAATATCTGCCATCTGTCTGTTCGTCTGTCGGTTTGTCTGTCTGTCCGTTCGTTTCTCCATTCGTCATGTTCTTGTAAGCACAATAATTCAAAAGACGAACAGTCCGGCTCTCTTAAAACATGAACCGTGCATTAGATAATGTAAGAACCCTTTCATTAAAAAAAAGTTAATCGATAAATATAAAGGCTATGAACTATTTTAATGAAAAGAAATGCAATTAATTGAGAGTATTGTAATATGAAGTGTGTTGGGCTAACAAAACATCCAATTATAAAAAGAATCAAGAAACATATGACCCATATCAAAAACGGGAGAGCTGAAAAGGCTAGTGTTGTCCACCATGATTTAGATGACAATAACGGAGTAGATATATATTATTGTCTAAATGTTATTTGTGGCATTATCTTATTTTTTTTCCTTCTTCAATTCTTTGGGACTTCCTGCCAAATGCATGTTTTCTTTTTAAGCGGTGCTCGGGAAATCTACAAAATATCACAATTAACCAGTATGTTACTGCGTTAATTCCTTATGTATGCGGATTATCCGAAAAGTTGCTCCGCATCGGTGATAGATTTGATATTAGGACGGTATTTCAAACGAACAACACTTTAAGATCTATTCTGACAAAGACGAAACCGAAGAACCACGAGCAAAATTCAAAAAATTGCATCTATAGTATTCCGTGTGAGTGCCACAAATAATACGTGAGTGAGTCATCCAGACCTTTTAGTGTAAGATTGGGCGAACATCAAAATCATATAAGAAAAAATGAAATTCAGAGGTCCAAGATCTGCGAACACGCTTGGGAGAATGGACCCAGAATAAACTGGGACTCGGCAAAAATTTTAACAAAAGAGGCAGATAGCAAAAAAAGAAAAAAAATAATCCGCGATAATATTATTGAATGAGGATAGATGCGTGTCGAATTGTTCCGTAGATGTATGTACAACTTGGTTGCCAATGTTAAAAGAAGAACTTCACAAACTTAACATTGTATAAAAACTAAAAAAACTGTTAACTATATCAACAGTCCTATGTAAATAGTAAGTATCTATGGATAGTGAATATAACAAACATTCTTAGAGCTGTGTATTTATCACAGCAAAAAAGATTTTTCAAAAAAGCCTTGAAAAAGGAAACAGAATAGATTTCCGAAACGTCGGCGAAATACTTAATTATAAATTTTTAAGTTTTTATACTTATTTGTGTTTTTAATTAAAAAAAGCAACCTTTAACTGATCCTCTGGCGTAAACTTCACAGGCGTAGAGGTTATTTACCAGTAACATACTGGTTAATTGTGATATTTTGTAGATTCCGCGCTTAAAAAGAAAACATACATGTGGCAGTAAGTCCCAAAGAATTGAAGAAGGAAAAAAATTAAGATATGTATTAGTTATTAGGTTACGGTTGAACTATGATTTTAGGAATGAAGGGATTGGTTGAATTCGTTCAATCGTGGCATCATTTTAGCATAGATATACGCATATTCGCATATTAGTAGTGTTTATACAACGTCAACTAATATAGACACCGATACTGAATTTAATTGCTTGTACTTGGATGTATTTAACATTACGGAATTTATTGAAGGAGACCTGCTGCATTCTGCCAGTAAGTTGAAGAATGAAATCACGTCAGGTCGTGACCAAATACCAAGTTTTTTGGTAAAAGATTGTATATATGCTTTTATGACTCCTCTATTATTTATTTTCAATCTAATCCTTAAGACCTCTGTTTTTCCTGAGTCATGGAAAATTGCGAGAGTATGTCCGGTACTTAAATCCCAAAAAACAAATTATAGTCCTATTTCCATTCTCTGTAATTTTTCAAAACTTTTGGAGATATCACTTTATAGTCGTATATATCCTGCGGTAAGACACTTCATATCGCGGTTTTATGGAGAGCCGCTCCACCACAAATTTGGCAGTAATCTCTCAATATGTAGCTATCGTACTAGATAATCATGGGCAGATTGACGTTACATACACCGACTTTGCCAAAGCTTTTGATCGCATCGATCAAGAGTAATTTTGTCTAAGCTGAATAACTTTAGATTTGAGGAATACTTTATAGCACTGGTTAGGTCTACTTAACTGACAGAATTCAGTATGTGTCTTATAATGGTTTTGATTCTAAACCCTTCACTGCCACTTCCGGTGTACCACAGGAATCGAACCTTGGTCCGCTGCTATTCTTACTGTTCATTAATGCTTTGGTACAGATTGTTGACTGTGAAAAAGTAATGTTAACTGATGATCTCAAAGTTTACCATGCTGTAGAAAATGTTGAAGATTGCTTATTTATTCAGGAATAGCTGAAATGGATTGAAGTTTGATGTAATGAGAATAATCTCCAATTAAACATTTTAAAATGTCGAAGATGTAAAAGCGTAACTTTTACATTAAAGAAATAGCGTATTGACTTCACCTATCAATGAGCAACATGCATGAATTTTAGAAATGCAATAATTCATTATTTTTTCGTTATATATGTTATATAAGTTGAGAAAGTAATGAAGAAAAGGTGTAAAAAAAATGTGTAGCCTAAATAAACGACTTTGAAATTCAAAATTTTATGGGAACATATCCACGTGACTGAAAACACCACGCTATTGGTCTGACGTCATTCGGCATAATGTCTAATGGTCGTCTATCTGCCAAGGGGTTAAATCGTAAATTGTTTTGTGTTTTGTAAATGTGTATTGATATTTTCATAAAAGAAATCATTCATTTATTTATTTATTTTAATTATTAAGTGGTAAAAATGACGTACAGTGGGTTTTTACGGGGCCAGAGTGACAATTTTCCCGTTGTTGATGTGTTTATGATGACAAACTTTTTTGCTACTAATACCGATTTTATTAGTACAGAAATTTTAGGTACTAAAGAAACAAGGTATGTGTCATTCATTATTCTAAACATTAATTCAATTGTGCCCATTTTTATCCTTTTACTGTAGTTAAATATAACAAATTATTTATGTACCTAACCTCAAAATAGGTAAACAAGGCAATGTTTTAATGTAATATTAATTAATATTTTTCATCTTAGAATGCTTTACTTTTTTATATAATAAATACCTCCCTTCCCTTACTAAGTACGTACTTTTAGGTAGGTAGGTACATTAATAGTAAAAATAACTGTTGACATACATAGGTATATATAAATATATAACTGGATAATATGTAGAACATCGAGAAGTTACATTATTCCCACCGTTCTTATACATTTATACATTTTAATTCAAGGTTCCTATTAACAGAAGTTAGTAAACTTTTGTATTCCTATAAATAGGAAAGTGACCAAATTCACCATGATATGTAAACAAATTATCACAATAATATTAGGGTTAGGTACATATTTTCATAATATTATTATAAAATAATTAGTTTCAATGGGTAAATTTACATCAAAATGTTCCTGGCAGCAATATAATCTTGAGGATGACGATAATTCTGCATTTCGGTCGTCTCGTCTCATAGCTCTGCACTCTTCCTTCCTAACTTTATCGCGTCTAGGCACATTAAAAAATAACTTTTCTGGAGTTTTTATTGTAGTATTTGTACATTTGGGCACAATACAATATTTATAGCTACTTTTCTTTGTATTTTTCATAACACAACATAAATAATGTGTACACATTCGCAATCACAATACGTTTTCCGTCGGTGCGATGTGCCCGATGACGTCACACACAAGTAGCGCGGAAACTTCTCCATTTAAACGCAGTTAAATTGACAGCTGCAGTAAATAATTTTTTTAACCTTTAATTAGAACATAAAACAAAAATAAAATACAGGAAAAATAATGTTTTTTAGTGATCTATTCATCTGTGATGTTTAAAAAAATTATTTTGCTCATTATAGCTTACTGACTTAAGTCGGTGTGAACCCATAAAAGGTCTTGGTATAGTGTTCGATTCGAAACTGTCTTTCAATGAACATCTGTATTAAAAATGTTGGGTTTTATAATTCGGAATTGCCGTAATTTTCCATAACCTGATAGCATAAGAAGTACTTTATTTTTCGTATACCGTATAAATTAGAATAAGGTTCGTTCATTTGGTGTCCAATTTATAATGTTTATGAATTGGCTGTTGAAAATGTCCAGAGAAAATTGCTGAAATTATTACAACATAAAATAATAATAATTTAATTTAATTCTGTTTATTTTAATAGGATTTATGATAATATAATATAACTCTATCTTGAGAATTAATTTTGTCCTGTAATTGGATTCCTTGTAATCTACTGGGCAATAAAATTGTTTAGCTTTTCTATTATATATTATTACTTCCACATCCACGTAGTGGATTGGAAGTATAGTAATCGCAAAAAAATTTTCAAAAATTTTTATTCGTGAAATAGATTTAGAATGTCATGAAACGTCGAGATTTTAAATTTGAGCGAAAAAAAAATTCTGTCTGTCGGTCTGTAACTTTTTTTGTCCGCACGCTTTCTCCGGAACGGTTTAAGATATTGACTTGAAATTTTGTACACGTATATATTATAACGAGATCTGGAACTGGATTGTTTTTTGAGGAAATCCGGTGAAGGGTTGGGGGTTAAACAGGGGTAAATAGGGGGAAATAAGTAAAGCAAGCTTGTAAGAGTACAGAAACTTGAAATTCGGTGTATGTACTAGAAGGTAAGGCCTCAGATTTTTTAATAATATTTTTCAACCCCCCACCACCCCTACCCCATTAAAGGGGTTGAAAAAATAAAATTGAGATATTCATTTGAAATTTCGTACACGTATGTATTATAACGATGTCTAGAATTAGATTATATTTTGGGATGATTCCGTTGAAGGGTTGGGGGTTAATTTGGGGTAAATAGAGGAATATACGTAAAACAAGTTGGTAAGAGTACAGAAACTTGAAATTCGGTGTATGTACTAGAAGCCAAAGCGTCAGATTTTTTAATAATATTTTTCAACCCCCACCACCCCTACTCCAATTTGAAAAGGGTTGATAAAATAAAATTGAGATATTCATTTGAAATTTTCTACACGTATGTATTATAACGACATCTGGAACTAGATTATATTTTGAGATAATTCCGTTGAAGGGTTGGGGGTTAAATAGGGGTAAATAGGGGAAAATAAATAAAGCAAGATGGTAAGACTACAGAAACTTGAAATTCGGTGTATGTACTAGAAGCCAAGGTCTCAGATTATTTATAATATTTTTCAACCCCCACCACCCCACCCCTACTTCATTATTAAAAGGGTTGATAAAATAAAATCGAGATATTCATTTGAAATTTGGTACACGTATGAATTATAACGACATCTGGAACTAGATTATACTTTGAGATGATTCCGTTGAAGGGTTGGGGGTTATTTAGGGGTCAATAGGGGGAAATAAGTAAAGCAAGCTGGTATGAGTACAGAAACTTAAAATTCGGTGTATGTACAAGAAGTTAAGGCCTCAGATTTTTTTATAATATTTTTCAACCCAATGATGATGCCGTTGAAGGGTTGGGGGTTAAATAGGGGCAAATAGGGGAAAATCAGTAAAGCAAGCTGGTAAGACTACAGAAATTTGGGATTCGGTGTATATACTAGAAACCAAGGCCTCAGATTTCTTTCTAATATTTTTCAAACTCTACCATCTCCGCTTCATTATTAATGGGATTGATAACATCAAATTGAGATATTCACTTGAAAGTTAGTACACGTATGTATTGTAGTGACATCTGATTGAGATGACTCCATTGAGGTGGTAGGTTGTAAATAGTGGAAAATAAGTACGGTAAACTAGAAACTTCATTTTTAACGTATATGGTAGAAACCAACTCCTCAAACTTTTCTATGACATCTACCCCAAATATTATTAAAATTCTATGACCAATAATTTCCACATACTGGAGTGCAAATATAGTCAAGATGTTTCCTTTAAAGTGACTTGGACGAATAATCTGGATGTGGAAGTAGTGATTCCTTAGGCAGCGGTTTATATTCTTATTTATACTTCGGTCTTAATTGTCTCCAGATAATACCAACAACATAATTGACGAAACACGATATGATGATTAAACATTTTTATCTAGTTATAATGAATTTATTTAATTAAGTGAGGAACATGCAAGAGGCATTTAGCTCCAAAGCCTGCAAATAAATGTAACTGATGTCTAAAAATCGACGCAAAATATGTCAGACCTACTTAGGCACGTTTGCCATAAACCGAGCACCTAAAGCGTAATTAGATAATTCGTTTTCCCTTTCAGTTCACATTATGCATATCTAGTCGAAATGAGCGATATTGTTTCAGACACGAAATCAGATTATACCCCTTACATTCTCCTAAATTTATATCACAACCATTTTACCATCAGGATCTTTGATTGTAATAGATTTAGGCGTACGAAATGGTATTAATGTAACTAGTCCCTTCCTAATATACAGGGTGGATAAAATAATAAAAAGGTTCAAAACAATAGCTTAGGCACAAAAGCCAGAAAAGGACTGTTTCAAAAAAAAATTGACAAACGGAAATATGCACCTCTCAATATGTATAACTATTGTATATAAAATCCAACAGCTGAAAATCAGTGCGTCTGTGTTTCATTAACATGTGAAGTTACGAGTATTTGGCTTGTATAAATTTATTTTTAGGTTTTACACAAAAATACGTTCGTGGAAGGAGTTGTAGGTATTGAAAATATCTACAAATTATTTTTTTAACAAAATGAAAAATACTGTTAAAAAAATCGGTAAAGGTATTTACACAGAACTTCCCTCGTTATTTGTGCATGGCAGTCACTCTAAAAAATTAATAATTACGAAATGGCATTGAGAATAATAATCGGAATAGAGTTATTGCTATTATTACAAAGAAAACTTGATAAGTTTTGGTTAAAAAAATATACAGATTGCTCATCCAACAGCAAAAGTTCAATACTAAATAGCAGGTGCCACATATGGCAGGCTTGCGCAAATACCTTTGCAAATGTCCACCATGACTGAATTATTTCTTGTACATTTTTCAATAAAAGTATAATAGGTGCATATGCCAGATATTATTGCCATGTGTCACATTTTCAATCCAACGTTCACGTAATGGAGTGGAAGTATAGTGGTGGTTAAAAAATTTCATTTTTTAAAAAAATTTTCAAATTTTTTTTTTTTTGAATCAGGCTTGGAATGCCATGAAACGTGGAAATTTGAAATTTGAAGAAATAAAAAAAAAATATTTCATTTTAGTAGTAAAAATTTTTTCAAAAATATTGGTGAAATTTTTTTTTTTTAGAAATAGGTTAAGCGTGTCATGAAACGTAGAAATTTTAAATTTGAGCAAAAAAAAAATTTTTCATCTTGGTAAAAATTTTTTCAAAAATGTTTGAAAAAAATTTTCAAACATTTTTTTTTTCTTAAATAGGTTTAGAGCGTCATGAAACGTAGAAATTTTAAATTTGAGCAAAAAAAAATTTTTTCATATTGGTAGTTAATTTTACTTCCCTCGCATACCGAAGGGAAGTATTGTATTCGAGAAAAAATCACCCTCCGAGATTTTTTCGGATTCTGACGTTTCAGAACACGTAGATTCCGAAAATATAGGTTTTTCAATTCCGTCAGTCTGTCTGTCTGTCTGTCTGTCTGTCTGTCTGTCTGTTGGTGCATTTACTAAAAAACTACTTGACGGAGAGCAGTCAAATTTGGTAGGTAGTTGACGCTACTGTCAGCGAAGAAGTGGTAGAATTTTCACTGAAAAATATACAGGATGGACCGTCTAAACGGAATAAATAGTGAAAAAAATTTTTTTTTGCTCAAATTTAAAATTTCCACGTTTCATGACGCGCTAAACCTATTTCAGAAAAAAAAAATTTTCAAAATTTTTTTCAAACATTTTTGAAAAAATTTTAACAAGATGAAAAAAATTTTTTTTACTCAAATTTAAAATTTCTACGTTTCATGACACGCTTAACCAATTTCAGAAAAAAAAAAATTTTGAAAATTTTTTTCAAACATTTTTGAAAAAATTTTAACAAGATGAAAAAAATTTTTTTTACTCAAATTTAAAATTTCTACGTTTCATGACACGCTTAACCAATTTCAGAAAAAAAAAAAAATTTGAAAATTTTTTTCAAACATTTTTGAAAAAATTTTTACCAAGATGAAAAAATTTTTTTTGCTCAAATTTAAAATTTCTACGTTTCATGACACGCTTAATCTATTTCAGGAAAAAAAAATTTATTCACCAATATTTTTGAAGAAATTTTTACTACTAAAATGAAATAATTTTTTTTTTCTTTCTTCAAATTTAAAATTTCCACGTTTCATGGCATTCTAAGCCCGATGCAAAAAAAAAAATTTTGAAAATTTTGAAAATTTTTTTTACCATTTTTGAAAATTTATTTCCTAAAATAGATGGAATTTTTTTTGTTTCTTCAAATTTCAAATTTCCATGTTTCATAGCGTTCTAAATCTATTTAAAAGATAAATTAGACATTTTTCTTACTATTTTTAAAAAATTTTACCACTAAGATAGATTTATTTTTTTTTTGTTCAGATTTTAACTATCCACGTTTCCATGACATTCTAAAATTATTCAAACAAATTTAAAAATGTTTTTGAAGAATTTTTTAAAAAATTTGAAAACATTTTTAATCCATTTATGTATCACTACTATAGAACAGAAAAAATGTTTTTGCTCAAATTTAAAATTTCCACGTTTCATGATATTCCAAACCAATTTCGGAAAAAAAAATTGCATCATTTCGTTACCAGTTTGGAAAAAAATTTAACACTAGAATGCTCAAATTTAAATGACATTCTAAACCTAGGTATTTCAGAAAAAAAATTTTGAAAATTTTTTCCACCAACATTTTTCAAAAAGTTTTTACCACTAAATTAGATCGAATTTTTTTTTATTTGCTCAAATTTAAAATTTTCACGTTTCATAGCATTCTAAACCTATTTTAAAAAATATATAATTTTTAATTTTTAAACTTTTTTTAGCATTACTATAGAATATAAGGAAACTTTCCTTTTTGCTCAAATTTAAAATTTATACGTTTGACATTTTAAACCTATTTCAGAAGAAAAAAATTTGAAAATTATTTTACCAACATCTTTTGAAAAATTTAAAAAAAAATGAAATTTTTTAACCACCACTATACTTCCACTCCATTACGTGAATGTTGGATTGAAAATGTGACAGATGGCAATAATATCTGGCATATGCACCTATTATACTTTTATTGTAAAATGTGCAGGGTGGTCATCCCAAGAAATAATTCAGTCATGGTGGACATTTGTAAAGGTATTTGCGCAAGCCTGCCATATGTGGCACCTGCTATTTAGTATTGAACTTTTGCTGTTGGATGAGCAATCTGTATATTTTTTTGACCAAAACTTATCAAGTTTTCTTTGTAATAATAGCAATAACTCTATTCCGATTATTATTCTCAATGTCATTTCGTAATTATTAATTTTTTAGAGTGACCGCCATGCACAAATAACGAGGGAAGTTCTGTGTAAATACCTTTACCGATTTTTTTCAAAAATGTTTGAAAAAAATTTTTAAATTTTTTTTTTCTGAAATAGGTTTAGCGCGTCATGAGACATGGAAATTTTAAATTTGAGCAAAAAAAAATTTTTTTCACTATTTATTCTGTTTAGACGGTCCACCCTGTATATTTTCCAGTGAAATTTCTACCATTTCTTCGCAGTCAGTAGCGTCAACTACCTACCAAATTTGACTGCTCTCCGTCAAGTAGTTTTTTAGTAAATGCACCAACAGACAGACAGACAGACAGACAGACAGACCGACAGACAGACAGACAGACAGACTGACGGAATTGAAAAACCTATATTTTCGGAATCTACGTGTTCTGAAACGTCAGAATCCGAAAAAATCTCGGAGGGTGATTTTTTCTCGAATACAATACTTCCCTTCGGTATGCGAGGGAAGTAAAACGTTGTTTCTTAATTGATTTTTAACTTTAAAAATAATGGACGTAGACGTAACAAACTTTGATAGATTATAGGTTTTGATGTGTAGAATGAGTGATTTCTTTTTAGAAATGTGTACTTATTTGTATAATTTTTCCAAAAAAATATTTGTTTATTAAAAAGACACTTTTTTGAAAATTAGTTTCTACGTCTTAAGGATGTCGAAGCATAACATGGTTGGGCAAGTTCTTCCTCATTTTTTTCCTCAAGAGTTATACTTTTGACAACAGCAACCTCAACATTGACATCAACAATAGCAATACAAAAATCAATAAATGGGCAAAGGCAGAAGAAAGGAAAGTTAAAAGAGGTCCGTTTTACGGACTGTGATACTTTTCTTACAAAACTAATGCGATATTTCGTTCTATCTCGTCTAGCTACCACAAATCGATTGGCTATAACTTTTTGCGTCCACAGGAAGCCGAAATAATGATGATTTTGAGCGCAATAATAGAGCTTTTACCGATCTCATCGAAAATCTCTATATGTTCCCACTTCATATATACAGATTCAGCAAATTTAGTTTAAGGTACGTAAACTTGTTTCTGAGCAGATAAACCACACCTTGTCGTAGAACAGTGCAGGGCATTGGTATAAAAGAATAGCGCCATCGCTTGACAGCGCACCCATTCTGCTTTTAATAGCGTAGCTGTTTGACGTGTGGTAATAAAATAAATGAATCTCAATTTCGTTATTAAAATGCCATGTGTTCATGCAACTGCAGAAAAAGTGCAAATTGTGAAGTGGTACTTCGATGGCCATTCCACTGAAGACACAATAAATTTAGTTACTGTGGTATATCAAGACAGACCAATCCCCTCAGCTACCTTAATTTCACACATTATTAAAAAATTTGAAAATTTCGCAAAGAGTTTAACAAATAGAGGGGACAAGCTCCATAAGCGTAATGTATAAGCAGCGGGAGGCTGTAGGCTTCTCATCGCTCTCACACGGTTCGTTCTCTCTTTGTTGGCACATGAGGGGTGGCGACGATTGACGTTATTTGTTGGAAATCTAAGAGCGCCGGGTAAGGCTGAGTTGCTTTGTAAAACAGTGGTGAGAGAGGGTACGAGGTGTGCCGGGTGTGTGACAAGGACGAAGAGCCTACCGTCTCCAAGGCAACCAAACCGCGACTCCCGGCAAATCGCCAGCTTGTCTTATCTAGTTATTAAACTCTTTGGAATTTCGGGTGTGTCGTGAATTATTGTAAAAAATGCTGTCAACCCTAACCCCGTCATCAAGAAATGAGCGAAGAACGTGAAATTCGCGAAACTAATGTCTGTGTACTTGTTGAAACTAGTGAACCTTGGCAATCGGCAGGCAAATTGTTGATGAAGTTGACGTGAAGGAAATAACTGTAAGAAATATTTTAAAATGAAATGGGTACAGCTGTTTTAAAGTTCAAACAATGCAAGAAATATTTCCCGAGGACAATTTCAAACGAATGTAATTTTGTGAAATCATGATAAATAAAGTGAATGAGAATGAAAACTTCTAAAGTTCTTCTTCTACTGTAAACTTCTACTGTTTACAGATGAATCATCTTTTTATTACATAGGAAACACAATAAATCCGTAGTACGATATTGGTCTCGGAAAAATAAACATTTGAGTGTTGCTGTGAGAACTCAGTATCCTCAAAAGTTGAATGTTTGCACGGGAATTTTAGACAATCATATTATAGGCCCACTGCTAATTGATGGCAATTTAAATGGCAATAAATATTTCGAGCTTTTACAAAACCAAATAATTCCTGCAGTTCAAAATCTTCCTGTCAACTTTGATGACATTTGGTTTCAACAAGACGGCTGCCCAAGTCACAATACCTTAACTGTTATTAATTTTCTGGAAACAACATTTCCCAATCGTTTAATAGCTACGAGGGGAATGATAAAATGGCCCCCTAGGTCACCTGATCTAGCACCTAATGATTTATTTCTGTGGGGCTTTTTAAAGGAAATCGCGTACAAACATGCGTTTGAACGAGCCAATAATTTAGTTGAATTATGGGAAAAACTTATCCAACTTTGTGTAAGCATTACTCCAAATCAACTCAATGATAAGAGAGGTTCATTGTATAAATGGTTTGGCTATTGTTTGGCACAAGAAAGCGGTTTGTTTGAATCCTTACTTCATTAATTTATTGTTTGATAATTATTAGTTGATTTTAGTTTCTGAGGGTTATTTACGTTTATAAGAATAATTTATTTTTTGATAATTATTAGTTGATTTTAGTTGCCGAGTTATTTAATTTTATTTTAATGTTCTATTTTCATTTCGGTTTTAATAAGAATAATTATTTTATTGCCATAGCATTTACGGCTAAAAAAGCAACAGCAGAAATGCTTTCAATAGAAGAAATTATTTGTCAAAAATGTGACAAATAACTTCTTCGCTTTTGACGAAGAGATATTGTCTCGTTTCGTACTAGAAATTATTACCTACGTCCGCACCCATCCTTAGTTCATGCCGTACTAAATTCAATTCATCGTGTGCCTCTCCTTTCACGATTTATGGAACTAGCGGGGCGTGGTCAATTACATCGTTATTCCGATACCCTAAGCTGCATTTTTCGAATTTGTGTACTATTCCTACATATATTCATTTCTATATTTGAAAATATGATAATCCAATAGCCACATGTTTGTCGTTTCATTTAAGCTTTGTTGAGCTCAATTTCATTAATTAGTTCAAAAGTTATAAGAAATTTAGTGTAGCGCGTCCGTGACCGCGCACGCTTCGCGAGCCGTACCTACTTATATGTCGTCACGTTCCATCCTTGTGCGTTAAAAAACCCGGGAGCCTACATTTTTGACCGTACAAAAAAATTTCATATACGTTTTAGATGTGAAACTTCCTTCTCTATTCCCTAGTGCTAATAGTTTTTTGATATATATTTATTTTTACTTCCCTCGCATACCGAAGGGAAGTATTGTATTCGAGAAAAAATCACCCTCCGAGATTTTTTCGGATTCTGACGTTTCAGAACACGTAGATTCCGAAAATATAGGTTTTTCAATTCCGTCAGTCTGTCTGTCTGTCGGTCTGTCTGTCTGTCTGTCTGTCCGTCTGTTGGTGCATTTACTAAAAAACTACTTGACGGAGAGCAGTCAAATTTGGTAGGTAGTTGACGCTACTGTCAGCGAAGAACTGGTAGAATTTTCACTGAAAAATATACAGGGTGGACCGTCTAAACGGAATAAATAGTGAAAAAAATTTTTTTTTGCTCAAATTTAAAATTTCCACGTTTCATGACGCGCTAAACCTATTTCAGAAAAAAAAAATTTTTGAAAATTTTTTCACATTTTTGAAAAAATTTTTACCAAGATGAAAAAATTTTTTTTTGCTCAAATTTAAAATTTCTACGTTTCATGACACGCTTAACCTATTTCAGGAAAAAAAAAATTATTCACCAATATTTTTGAAGAAATTTTTACTACTAAAATGAAATAATTTTTTTTTCTTTCTTCAAATTTAAAATTTCCACGTTTCATGGCATTCTAAGCCCGATGCAAAAAAAAATTTTTGAAATTTTTTTTTACCATTTTTGAAAATTTATTTACTAAAATAGATGGAATTTTTTTTGTTTCTTCAAATTTCAAATTTCCATGTTTCATAGCGTTCTAAATCTATTTAAAAGATAAATTAGAAATTTTTCTTACTATTTTTAAAAAATTTTACCACTAAGATAGATTTATTTTTTTTTTGTTCAGATTTTAACTATCCACGTTTCCATGACATTCGAAAATTATTCAAACAAATTTAAAAATGTTTTTGAAGAATTTTTTAAAAAATTTGAAAACATTTTTAATCCATTTATGTATCACTACTATAGAACAGACGAAAAATTTTTTTTTGCTCAAATTTAAAATTTTCACGTTTCATGATATTTCAAACCAATTTCAGAAAAAAAGTTTGCAACATTTTGTTACCAGTTTAGAAAAAAATTTAACACTAGAATGCTCAAATTTAAATGACATTCTAAACCTAGGTATTCCAGAAAAAAATGTTTGAAAATTTTTTTCACCAACATTTTTCAAAGAGTTTTTACCACTAAAATAGATCTAATTTTTTTTTATTTGCTCAAATTTAAAATTTTCACGTTTCATAGCATTCTAAACCTATTTTAAAAAATATATAATTTTTAATTTTTAAACTTTTTTTAGCATTACTATAGAATATAAGGAAACTTTCCTTTTTGCTCAAATTTAAAATTTCTACGTTTGACATTTTAAACTTTTTTTTTTCCTTCTTCAATTCTTTGGGAATTTCACTGCCACATGTATGTTTTTTTTCTAAGCGGTGCTAGGGGAATCTACAAAATATATCACAATTAACCAGTATGTTACTGGTAAAAAACCTCTACGCCCGTGACGTTTACGTCAAAGGATCAGTTAAAGGTTGGTTTTGATAACTAAACAACACAAATAAGTATAAAAACTTGAAATTAAATATTTCGCCGACGTTTCGGAAATCTAATCTGTTTCCTTTCTCAAGGCTTTTTTTGAAAAATCTTTTTTGCTGTGTATGACAAATACACAGCTCTAAGAATGTTTGTTATATTCAATATCCATAGATACTTACTATTTACATAAAACTGTTGATATAGTTAACAGTTTTTTAGTTTCTATACAATGTTAAGCTTGTGAAGTTCTTCTTTTAACATTGGCAGCCAAGTTGTACAGACATCTACGGAACAATTCGACACGCAATTATCCTCATTCAATAATATTATCGCGGATTCTTTTATTTTTCTTTTTTTGCTATCTGCCTCTTTTGTTAAAATTTTTGCCGAGTCCCAGTTTATTCTATGTCCGTTCTCCCACGCGTGTTCGCAGATCTTGGACCTCTGAATTTCATTTTTTCTGATATAATTTTGATGTTCGCCCAATTTACACTAAAAGGTCTGGATGACTCACCCACGTATTGTTTGTTGCACTCACACGGAATACTATAAATGCAGTTTTTTGAATTTTGCTCGTAATTTGTTGGTTTCGTCTTTGTCAGAATAGATCTTAAAGTGTTGCTTGTTTGAAATACCGTCCTAATATCAAATCTATCACCGATGCGGCGCAACTTTTCGGATAATCCGCATACATAAGGAATTAACGCTGTGTAACGTTTTTCAGGTCTTTGTCGTACCTGATTGTTATTTTCAATATTTATGAAAAAAGCCTTGAGAAAGGAAACAGATTAGATTTCCGAAACGTCGGCGAAATATTTAATTTCAAGTTTTTATACTTATTTGTGTTGTTTAGTTATCAAAACCAACCTTTAACTGATCCTTTGACGTAAACGTCACGGGCGTAGAGGTTTTTTACCAGTAACATACTGGTTAATTGTGATATATTTTGTAGATTCCCCTAGCACCGCTTAGAAAGAAAACATACATGTGGCAGTGAAATTCCCAAAGAATTGAAGAAGGAAAAAAAAAATTAAGATAATGCCACAAATAACATTTAGACAATACATTTTAAACCTATTTCAGAAGAAAAAAATTTGAAAATTATTTTACCAACATCTTTTGAAAAATTTTAAAAAAAATGAAATTTTTTAACCAACACTATACTTCCACTCCATTACGTGAATGTTGGATTGAAAATGTGACAGATGGCAATAATATCTGGCATATGCACCTATTATACTTTTATTGTAAAATGTGCAGGGTGGTCATCCCAAGAAATAATTCAGTCATGGTGGACATTTGTAAAGGTATTTGCGCAAGCCTGCCATATGTGGCACCTGCTATTTAGTATTGAACTTTTGCTGTTGGATGAGCAATCTGTATATTTTTTTGACCAAAACTTATCAAGTTTTCTTTGTAATAATAGCAATAACTCTATTCCGATTATTATTCTCAATGTCATTTCGTAATTATTAATTTTTTAGAGTGACCGCCATGCACAAATAACGAGGGAAGTTCTGTGTAAATACCTTTACCGATTTTTTATTTATCGAGTTATTAGCCAAGAACCAAATTTCGGCCAATATATTAGATTTTTTTAGGGGTCGCCCGCTCCTATCACCTGTAAACTTGTTTTTATCGTATTCTACACCAACAGAACTCCTTATTCTAAAAAATTCAGTCATATAACATTTAGTGACACCTTAAAACTCCTGACGACTAGGCTAACAACTCTCGACACTTTCGTGTCTCCGTATATCCTGACCTTAAAAATTATGTCTGTTGGTCTTATAAAAGTGACAAAAACAATTTGTGCAAATAAGTAATATATTTTCAGAGTTAGGATCTTGTACATTTTATGCATTAACATTATTTGAAAATATCTGTGGTAATGTCGGCGCTCTGGAGTAGTTCAAATAATTACAAGATATGCTTATAAAGTACCTGCAGTGAATGTTTGATAGGCCTTTATATTAAATTAACATTATTATTATTGCTATTCATAACTTATCTAATACATGTAATAATTTATGATAATAAACGCAGCAAAGCGACTAAATTATTTCTGTATAGAAACGGACGTTGAAATTATTATCTTTAACGAACGTCTACATTCATAATGACAAATTACAAAATAATCTGCTATGTACAACGATTAAAGCATCTGCCCTATTTAGAACTATCTATCCCGATGATTATTAATACATACTGTCAACATTAAATATTATTCCAATTGATTGGTTTACCTACAGCAGGTACTGCGTTGTTGACCGTGCTTGTGGAGTGTCTATAATTGTTATTATTACTGCCAATATCGAATGAGCAACATATAAATATACGACAACAAAGAGGTGCATATTGAAAAAGGGTAAAGAAACAATAGATTCTACCTTCATTTGCTTAGTCGCTGTTGGAATGAACGCTATGTACTTTTTAAATAATGTATTGCTCTGTATCCACACTGTGGAACACTACCTAAGTATCGTGTTTGAAATCATAAATAAAATTCACAAATTTGTATGTATTTTAGAAAATAACCATAACAGTTTTACTTTAACAGATCATACAGAAGCAGGAATATCTGTGGTTTATTTAATTGAATCAAGTTCACTTATTCTCAGCGAGTAAGATGCAGAGAATGAAACTTGATATTGAATTAGAACAAAATATTAAAATAAACATAAATTGAAATTTATTTAGGGCCGGTACTTTCACTTAAGTATAAATATACTTTATCCGGCGGATAACTATCTGAAGGATAAGATAACCAGAACTTGCTATCTGTAGGATATCTTGCATCCGTACTTTCATTCAAGTAATACCCTCGGTTAACAATTCGTTGGATCTGATTCTAGATATTTATCAGAGTCAATGTCGCCAACTTAAGATGCGTTAAAGGAAGAGAAATATGCAAAAGCCATATGCGTTGAACAAACATAAAATAAACTCCCTATTACTGATTGCCTCTTATGACATTTGAGTCATTTTGATAGTTTATCGTTATTATTTATTATACATTAGTGATTACCTTAGTCTGATTTTTTGTGTCTAATAGTTGTAATATAAACATAACAGTAGCTTTTGAGAAACGAAATCTGTTAAAAAACTCAGCATCATTCCAATAATTAAAATGGTCAATTCTTGGTCTCAAGTTGTATTCTTGTTCGGGATATATATCTTCAATAAGATCAATTAAGTAACCGTCTGGGTCATTGAGTAGATCAAAATCATCAAAAATATCCATTCTATATAAAAAGAAAACCTAATGCTATAATTATCATAATTATAATTTTTCTGATGATATTTATCTATTACTATTTAAAAAACCCTACCTAAAATCTTCTTGAAGACAGCAAAACAAATTTCAAAAGTTTGGTTTGAAAGCAGACAATCTTAAAGTTACGACAACAGAATAGCACTGACAACAGCGACAGTTGTCAATCAGAGCGCAGTCTCATTGGCGGAGCTTCTTTTATCCGATAGATAAAAGCGTTAATCGTCGGTCTGGGTACCGAATAGTTTATCCTAGGAATAAGCATATTTATCTGACGGATATCACTATTTGTAGGTGAAAGTACCGATTTTTTGCTTATCTTCTAGATAAGACTTATTCTAAAGAATAAATGTCGCTATCTATAGATGAAAGTACCGGCCCTTAGTTTAACAAGGTTATTCTAAATAGTATATGATAAAACATGAACTTATAGAGAATCACAATCTCATTTAAAATGATTCAGAATGAAATTGGAAAACAAAAAAGTAAATTTATAAAATCTGACATTCATGTCAAAACTTAGGGCTGAAAATCATAAATTGTGTAGAAACACTGTAAATCTACACAAAATGAATATTGAATGAGAGACTATTAACAGTAGTTGCATTGCAGGGTGATTATTTTAGAAATAGTAAGTCCATATATTACAAAACACTGAATGACATTATTTAAGTTTTCAGATATTTTCAAATATCATTGCAGAAAGGTGTTTTGTAAATGATATTTCACATCATGCAGAAAGAAAGGACTAATAGTATGATGTTAAATATTTGTTGGCATATCAATTTCTTGTTTTAGTTTATTGTATCAATATTCTGTCAGTATGAAAAACTGCAGTACGTTTTTAATTACTAGCATTTTGTGTTTATCATTGCTAGTCATCTAAATGTATGAATTAGTATTTATTTGAGATTGGAATTGTTAATTGTAGTTATAAGTAGATTTTAAGAAAGTATATGTAATATGTCAATATATTTCGAGTAATTACAATTATTCACTTAATTCTGAAAAGTAGAATAAGAAACTTATCAGGAAAATTAAAGAATTAAAAACAGTATTCAATTAAGGTAAAGAACAAACAAAACTGAATAGTTTAAATTTTAAATTAAAATTAAATTTTGAAATATTAGATCAAAATAGAAAAAAACAATTGAAATATTGGAAATTAACCCATTGAAACGACTAAAAATAACAAATCAGTTGATCAGACACCGCTGAACAGCGAGCTGCGAAAAATATTCATCCACGAATAATTAATAAATTGAAAATAGAAGAAAAGTGGTGAATAAGTTGAAGGTTAGGATATTACAATCCAGATATATTGATATCAAGAATAAATTGTAAAAGTTGATTAAATATAAGAAGTGAGTATACTTTGAAAGTATTACAAAGTAGATTATCCGGAAAGCAGATTTAGAAGAGGGAAGTATTTGTTAATCCAGTTAGCAAATTTATATGGTGAAGAAATTTCAAACGTCAATCAAGTGATAGAAATATTTCAAGGAAATCAGTTGGAAATAAATTGGAGGTTATAAACAAACGTCAATCCAGAAAAGAAGAAGAAGAAGCCTTGAGAGGTTTAAAAAGTCAGTCAAGTGACATTATATTTCAAGGATCATAATAACCAGTTACAGCCAGTTTTTCAATGTTGAGTTAAAGTTCGAGTTAGATAACTCTTACTCGCACCTTAACTCGAGGCTAAATTCGAGTTAACGTTACAACTGTTTTTCATTACTATTTCTCATTCGAGTTAGTTAACTCGAGTTGTGTGAAATATTTTGTTATGTTGACATGAGAAGTATGAATTTTAACCTTATTTTCGGAATTTTACACAAGTATTCTAATATCTTCTATTGTTCTCTGATGTTAAAAATGTTATATTAACCTAACTTTCTGTGATATTATTTGTAAAATGTAATATTCATATATCTGTTTATACAATTTATTTTAACGAGGTCACTTTAATAATGGTCTGTTGATCGGCAGTAGTGGCCATCCTGTGAAACTCTACCTTATGACGCCTCTTGTGTGGATCAGAAATAATTTTGAGAATTTATTTAATTAATCCCACATCAGAACGAGAAACACAGTGGAGAGGAGCATTAGCACTAAGGCTGCGCCTTAAAATGGATACCATACAGACAGTTGCGGCTACAACAATTCTCCACAACATAGCACGCGGTGAGAGGAAACCAGTTCCCTCATGTAAAATAAACATTGCATGTTAATATTTATACAACACAAGATAACAAATACATATTCGTAGAATACGAAATAATATATTGCACTTCTTTTAATATATTATCTACAGTTCTTGGAGGCAAATGAAATCGCGCAAAAAAATCGTGTCGATCCCATTCTTCCATGTGGTTTGGCCTATATCTGATTACCTTGGGTCTTCTAGCTTTTTCATCACTGCTCTAAGCATTTACATTAAAATCATAATCCATGATATGTTTGAAAAATATCATAACTTATTTACACCATAAAATAATTTTAGGTTAGTTTTAAGCCGAAATTTGTAATTAACTCATACCTCATCTAGAGTTATCTTAACCTCGATTTAACTCGAGGTTTCAAGTTAACTCGCATTTGAAATACGCAACAGTGCGCTTAATCCAGAGTTAACTCCAGTACAAGAGTTAACTCGACATTGAAAAACTGGCTGTTAGAGGTTATAATTTAACATTACTCGAGTCGAAAGAAAGACAAGGTAAAGCTTTACAATATCAGAAATCCATGGTACATATTTATTTTAAATAAAGGCCATATTTATCATTTTAGTTAAGTTAGATTTTGTTATTTAAATTTGTTAATTACATTCCAAGTTCAAATTTGTTAATAAATTAATACTTTGTTCGTTCAATACTGAGTTTGATTTATTTAGATTGTTATCTTGATCGATGAGCATTTATTGAACCGACTTCGTTGGACCTTGAGTAAGAGTCATTCTATAGATTGTAGATAGTCATGCTAATGGTGTTCTATAGTCTATAATATTAACAGCTTTTAAGAAACTGTTTGGCGCCCAGTAAACTCATTTCAATTTACTTTCAAGAGGTAAATTCGATAATATAAAAATAAAATAGATATCAGAAAATAGAACAGTATATATAGTGTGGAAAATGGTGCCATCAACTTTACAAGCTCTCATAGAGACAGACAAAAAAAATATTTTTACCTTAGTTACAATGAAATTCTCTGAATTCCTTGATTGACTAACTTCATGACATAATGACATTTTTGACAGACAAATGCAAATACAACGTTAAATTTTGCAATAATACGCAATTATGTATTTAAAATCAGATTTTCAATTAAGCTTTTCGTAGTGTTCATACATAAAATAGTGTTTACTTACTATTAAATTCATTTTCGTTCTGTGAAGATTTTTTTGCTTATTTATCATATGCTTTAATGATATGTTTATACGTATGTGCAATAATATACATGGTTTTTTGGTTTTTCTTTTAATTATTTTATTATTAAGATTATACTGTGTAGCTTTTATTCATTTACTTGTATATTTCCTGTCCGTATCTGTTTGGGCAGCTGTATTGTTAAAAATAAATAAAATAAATAAATAAATGACCGACAAATAATTGTATATTCATTTGTACCTTGCGAAATCAATTCTGGTTGTCACATCATTTAAAATCTGTATGTAGCTACACGAATATTAATAATTAATTAATGCAAAACAAATCCACCTATTCATTAGTAAACCAAATATTACGGATATAATTATTTCATGATTGCAATAATATATGCTGAATAATAGGTGCATTATGCATAAATTATTAGAGCGCTCAACATGAAATACAAATCTACCGATTTCATTTGAAAATAATTAAACAAATGAACGCACGCGGTCGAACATGATGTTGTTCATTTATCATAGTTTGCGTCAGAATCACCAAACAATAATCTCCATACGCTGGCCCACTTTAGGTACGCCAATAGTTGCAATGTCAAAGTATCGATGAGCGATAATATTTTCCAGAAACAGAAGTAAGTAAATCCAAGTCAATTGGATAAAAGGTAAAGTAAATTCGAATATCCATGATGTAATCCTGGACGTTCCCCAAGGTTCGATATTAAGCCCCTTATTGGTTTCGATTTCCATTAACGCTTTATCTAATTATATTCAACATGGCATTACTACAATATAGGCGTATGACACCACTGTTTCGGTATCATGTGTCACGAGAGAACAACTTTATCATAAAATGTATGTTATCCTAGAAAATGTACACGCATGGTGCGAGAGAAATACGCCTATTATGAATTATGAAAACTGTTTTAATGTCTGTCACTAGACGTCCTCTAACCGGCATGTTTCCTTCCCTTCTATCTCCACTAAATTATCCTGATACTTGTTTATCATGCTCAGTGGCATAGCTTGCTGCTTTAGAATATCTAACTCTGGACCATCATTAACCGGAATGACAGCAAATCGCATTTTGTATTGAATAAGCGAAGTAATCGATAAAGATATGTGCTTGATACAAATACTTATCAATTGTAAAAGAGATATTAAGTCATTTAGAGAAGTTTCTGCCACTAGGAAAATTTTTCATATCACGTACGTTGCTTGCCATGTTCTAAGGTACATGATTAATAATGACTCTAGTTGACACCAACGTACCAGATAAATACATACAGACCTTTGGACTACGACTATTGCTATAGTACGGGGGTCCAACACGTCTGCAACTTTGGTGTAGATAGACTGTGAGATGTACGACCGGTCAGATACGATAACGATAGCAATAATAAGGTCCTACTATAATCACCAGATAAGCTGCATGAAAGACGATTTCTAGCCGTACCCTCCTAAACATATAGAAGCACAAACTGTATTAAAACCTGAGAGGTTGTGCAGAGACGTCGCCCTCCAATTCCAATGTTATACACATGGGCGGTTACGCAGAGACGTGTCCTTTTAATTACACCAATCATGTACGAGTGCATCAGGCAGCTTCTTCCTATTTGGCGATTACAGTATAGCGCTTTAATACTGGCAAGCAAAAATAACAAAGTTACAAAATCAAACTTCTAATCGCGAGTTTTGGAAACGGCTACAACAACTAAATATTCGATTTAAACGTGATAACATCATACCTCCTAATTTACAGAATGCTGCAGATATTAACGACTTCTTTCTTAGTGTATTCTGCAAGAACGATAACTGCAACAGGACGATAAACTTCTATGCTAACACCAAATTTAAAGATAATTTACAGTTCACCTTCACACTTGTTACTACCGATACCGTTTATAATGCTATCAAGAGTATAAAGTCGAACACTGCCGGAAAAGATAAAATAACTCTAAACATGTTAAAATTATGCATCCCAATAATCATAAAGCATATCACTCATATTATTAACTGCTGTCTTGAACAGGGTTACTTTCCTACAGAATGGAAAGATGCAATTATCTGTCCAATACCAAAAACAGCAAATCCTACAACCGTGGAGGATCTGAGGCCTATCAGCTTGTTGCCAATTCTTTCCAAAATACTAGAAAGAATAGTTCACGACCAGATTACCGAATATCTTTTACTGCATAACTTATACCCATTACATCAATCGGGATTTCGTAAAGCACATAGCACCACTACTGCTTTGTTGAACCTTAGTGATAATATCATCAGCGCACTAGACAAACGTATGGCAGCTATTCTTGTATCCCTAGACTACTCCAAGGCATTTGACACCATTGATCACACGCTTCTTTGTGCAAAGCTAAATTACTATGGTTTCGACGCGATATTCCTGCGGTTTTTCAATTCTTATTTGAGCGAACGTCGCCAATGCGTATCAGTCGCAGGAAATATATCTGATTTTAAAATTATTTCGTCAGGTGTTCCTCAAGGGTCCATTCTTGGTCCTCTTTTGTTTCTTGTATATACAGCAGATATATTTAATGTAGTAACTAGTTCGCATGTGCAAGCATATGCTGACGATACCCAACTTCTTCACTGTTTTGAGCCATCTAATGCAGCTATTGCCACTAATTTGATAAACCAAGATTTAGACAACATCTATCAATATTCGCATCAACATAACCTTAAAATTAACCCTACCAAATCAGTTGTTATTCTATTCTGCTCAGAACATACTCGAGATCACTTAAAGGCTTCTATTCAACTAAATATTAATCAAGAAAATTTGTCATTTTCTACTCATGCCAAAAATCTTGGGATAATAATAGACGAAAAATTACGTTTTATGCAGCACATAAAAATTCTTTTACAAAAATTTTACTCCCGGCTAAAAGTACTGTATGCAAACAGGCATATCTTGAACTTTAAACAACGTAAAAAACTTTGTGAAACTTTAGTCATGCCTGTATTCAATTATTGCAATTTTATGTATTTTTACTGCCTGGATCAAGCTACAAAAAATCGACTACAAGTTTTGCAAAACTGTTGTTGTCGTTTCATTTACAACTTAAGAAAATTTGATCATGTTTCAAGCAAATATGTTGAGTTGCGTTGGTTAAAAATGGAACAACTCGTTAAATTCCACTATGCAGTTTTCTTATTTTCTTTAATAAAATATTCTATTCCAAGTTACTTAAGAGACAAGTTAATTTTCAGATCGTCAGTTCATACTGTAAACATCAGACATCGGTACGTGCTAACAGTGCCACAACATCGTACAGCCCTCTTCCAACGTAGCTTTTCTTACACATCCGCAGCCTTATATAACTCTATTGATCCCATATACAAAAATCTATCGACAGTTAATATCTTCCGTAAAAAAATCAAAGCCTGGTTCATTAATTCCAACAAAAACTAGAATATATTCTTGGGCACCATTTTGTACTGTGTTTATGATCGATTTTTTATTTAGTTATTTTGAGTAATTAATTTTTTAGTATTTCTATAAATATATTTTATAAAGTGTATACCGTCCGCCTATTACATTGGACTATTGTAATATTGTATTGTATTTTTGTATTTTAATGTTTTATTTTTAACTTAATTAGTTAGGTAAGTGATTTATAAGGTTAAGTGTAAGAATAGCCACATGGCTAAACTTCGCCTTGTAAATTGCTATTTGTAATGTACTTGTAAATGTACATCTACACCCTTTGAATAAAGCCGTTTATTATTATTATTATTATTATTATTATATGCTTTTGAGAAAATCTTTTAATACGTGTGATCCTGCTGCAGCGTGTCTTTCGACATCCTACGTAATAAATAGCACGAGCGGATTGGATTTCTATTTTGTTAAAACAACTTGCACGTGTCGGCATACAAAATCCTTCTCCATCACATATCCAGGCTGAGATTACCTCTCCGGTAAATAAATCGAATAAAAAGTAAATATATACAAAAACTTCCTAAAGCTCATCGTCTGTTTGTTGCGCCTGTAATGGGATCGAGATACAATAAGGCATTGTTTTTCTGCCAAATCCTTGCACACTTAACTCGATACGCGATATAAGGAGGGAAGGAAACATTTCGAGTTTATCATGTGAAAATTGCAGAGCTCTCAGATGGAATCACTGTTTAAAAATAAGACGAACGAAATAAAATAACAAAGAATTTTATAATGTACCCAGAGGGTGACATGGCGCTATTTTACGATTTACGAGGGATGGACTTAGATGCGTTTGTAACAATGTTTTTTAAAAGAGAATTATTTTTTGTTTGCTTATAATAGAGTTAACACTTATTCTCCATATGATTTGACAAACAGCAGAAAAACACATTCTTATCTAAAACACAAATAGTCCTAACTAGAAAGCACCTGATTGCTTGGCTAATCACGTGATAACCAAATACTCTTTTGCCTCGATACTTAAATATCACATCATAACCAAACATTCGTTTCCTTTGATATTTAGGACACGAATGTTTGGTTATGATGTGATCTGCCAAGCAATCAGATTGTCATCTATGTCAATATCATATACTACTGGTTGACACTTGTAATGTATTTGCATCGTCAAAAGTAAATCATCAGTATACAAAATGAATAGGGTCGACATGGCTAATTTGGGTATTTCATTCGGCGTTTTAAATTTCCAATAAATTCCCGTCATGCTGTAATAGAACAAAATGGACTTTTCAACGGGGCACTCTGTATTTTATCACAAAATATTGAAGAAATAACAACACATGTAACTATGGTGATTTTAGTCAGGATGGAAAGATTAATTAAATAATAAAATAAGATCTAAAAAACTGTTCAATTCATAGACGAAAAACAAAGAAAACTAAAAACAAATTTATTAAAGAATATGTTCAAAACTATTGCCATTTACATTTACGCACAATGAGAACCTATTAATCAGTTCAACTCTACACACTTTCAGTATGTAGTGTATTCCTGTTGATGGCTGCAACACTGGCATATATTTTATTATGAAATTCGGCCATGTCTTCTATTGGTTCCTTGAAGGTACACACCATTTGTTATATAAAATAAAAATCTAACGAAGTCAAATCAGGAGATCTAGCTGGCCACCTGAGTACTCAGTTTGTGCCTATTCATCTTACTGGATAAGCAAGGTGAAGATAATTAGACGTTGTTACTGTTTGGGTCTCTACTACCAATGTTCAATAACTGACTATCAACAAAACTCTCAGGATATTGATTATTTAATAAGACAGTTTTTATAAATTGCTTTTCGTTCCTTAATATTACATCACTTGAAGTAATTTTATTAAACGAGGATAGATGCGTTTCAAATTATTCAATAGATTTTTGTACTAGTTGGTTGCCCATCCTTAGAGACGAAGTAAGTAAAAATAAGATCAATAATGTCTCACGTGACTATGGAAATACATATACAAAGAACTGTCATGGTTGACGGCCCAAAAAGTTTTGAGAACGGAAGTAGATTGTCTTCCGAAACGTTAACTGCCTATAGGTTTCATTTTCATTTTTTGGTTTATAATATTGTTCTATTTTGAAGCCTACAGCATCACTTACAATTGTTTTGGAAGCATGTTTCAATTCAAGTGCGACAAAAAAAAACATAATTTTCTAAGTTACCTCTCTAACTATTCGAAACATGACAACAGTTTATGGGGCCTTTTTCTTTCTATACAAAATATTACAAGTTCAAAAAAAAAAATTAAGCCGCTATCTCATACCGTTCACAATATCTGAGATACTGAAGAAAACACCCCCTTATGGGGAGGGAGGGGGGGAAGTTCGAAGAGCCGCTCATCTGAGAATGGAAACATGAGTTATCTTAAATAAAACAATGTCACTCGACAGAAAAATTATGTTTCTAATTTTAATCATCTATTTTCCATGCCATTACACATTACAAGATTGTGGAGGAAACACAATCTTCATCATTCTTTTGCTTAAGCCGAAGCTTTCCACCACTCGGATTTAATGCCAAAATTTTCCCTCTTGTAATATTTACAAGGAGTACCAGCTAAAAAAATGCTATAGCAAGACAGCTCCCTAGAAAATTTAGTTTTACTGCACCATAATGACCCACAAGATATGGTAAATACATTTTCAGAATATTTCAAATCAGCATACTCTGCATCAACTAATATTGTCAATATGGGTGGCGAAAGTGTGGACACGCAAAATATATCCATACCTACAATTTCAGAGGCATAAGTTATTAAAGGGTGAAATTAAAGTTGAAATTTACAGCAGGTCCAGATGGAATACCAGCTTTTTTGTTAAAGATTGCGTCTCAATATTGGCCCGTTCCTTATCATATATTAATTCATCCTTACATAATGGCATTTTCCCCAGCCTGTGGAAAATATCTAAAAAGAATCCAAAAAAAAGACAAAAAATTATAGGCCAATCACCATAATTAATAAGTTCTCTAAGCTATTCGAATTCGTTCTCTACGACTATATTTTTCCAAACATAGAAAATAAAATATCAAACCATCAATATGGGTTCATGTTAGGTAGGTCTACGACTACGAGTTTATTATACTTGACTCAGTATCTTTGTGAAGTTTTGGATAGTAGTGGTCACGTCGACGTTATTACACAGATTTCTCTAAAGCATTTGATAGGCTTGAACATGGTATCTCATTAAATAAATTATCAAATTTTGGATTTTATACGAGTTTGTTTCATTATTTAGCTCATATTTAAGCAATAGATTACAATATGTTCGTTATCAGTCTGTCGAATTTAATGCCTCAAGGATCAGTCCTGGGTACACTTTTATTCAATGTCCTTATCAACGACATAGTTATAAACTTACAGTGCCCACATCTACTCTATGCCGATGACCTAAAAATTTATTACAGCGTTAACTACAATGATGATATAGAGTTGCTCAAGTCAGATTTGGAAAATATTGATAACGGGTGCAATAAAAATAATTTATTTCTAAATATTGAAAAATGTAATGTTGTCACCTACTTACGTGGGTATAATACTTTCACTAATGAGTATAAAATAAATAATAGTGTAAGACAAAGAACTGATAGATTTAAGGGTCTAGGTGTTACTTTTGGCAGCAAGATGACTGTTATTTATCACATAAATAACATCGCATCTTCAGATTTTAAATCATTGGGATTCATAATCAGAAACTTCAAATATTTCACGAATGGTGAAACTATGAAGCATCTATTTAAGTCATTTGTCAGAAGTAAATTGGAATATGTTGACGTAATCTGGAGTCCCCACTACATCATTCATATTAATAAACTGAAGAATATTCAAAGAAAACTTTTAAAATACTTAAGCTGCACCGAGGACAAGATTTATCCACCTGTTGGAATTAGCAATGATATTTTGTTAAATAGATTCGTACTTAACTTATTTCAAATTCGCCGAGAATTACACGGAATTGTAACTCTGTCTAAAATATTAAACAATAAACTCGGCTGCTCTCATCTATTAAAACTCATTGACCTACGAGTTCTTTCTAAATCAACTCGACTCCACCAAACATTCCATATCAAAGCTTCACGCACCAATCTATTAATGTATTCACCTGTTAATGTCATATGCGGGAATTATAATCATATACAGAATAATATCGATATTTTTCATTGTAGAATTAAGATGAAGTAGTTTCTTCCGGGTTTTGCCGCGGTCGTCGAACTTGACTTAAGTTAAGTCAAGTTCGACGACCGCGGCAAAACCCGGAAGAAACTACTTCATTGGACAACGGCCGTGAAAACCTGCATTGCACTATTAGAATTAAGAATCTAAAGATTATATATGAAAAAAATTTGTAATACTTCTGTTATTGTAGAACTAAGGATTCTATTTAGTACAGGCAATAAAGGCAAAATGTTGTAAAAAAATCATCTCTGGGATTTAAGTAGTTAATAACCTGTAGAATGGAATGATGCATTCTTTGCTCTTCCAAGTTCCGGGAAAATTCAAAAAAATTTGGAAAAACTTTTAGATTTTCGGTTTTTTTTTGCTCTAGCAGCTAATATAATGAAAATACAGAAAAAAGTTTTCAACAAAATTTGTAGCTCGTCTCTTTCTCTACAAAATAGGTCTTTACCAATGTTTGCCTTATTTAAACCGTTTAGGAGATAAATCCAGTTTTCCACATATGGTTTTGAGCCGCTCCGAAATGCGCGGAAAATGAGAATTATCTGGGAGTTTCGTACGACCGGACACATCGATCGATAAATATTAGTAAGTATTGTGTAGAGACAAGTCTCCGCTTTAATGTGGAACTAATCACAAAATTCATACAAGTTTTTATCATAGAGAAAAAAGTGTTAGAAGAGGGCTCAGTCAACTTTATACACTTGATTTATTCACATCTTTGAGTTTTATGCATCCTGCCTATTTCTCCCGTAACAATGGGTGCTTTTTCACTGCATGCATTCGATTCCACGCACTTTAATCTATATTTCGTGAAAATTTCATTGAAGAATGTTAAGAAACAAATAAGTTGTATATGTTTTACTGTATAATTGTGCATTTTCTGAACGTGTATGAATAATGTAGACAAATTCAAAGAGTACTGCGCGTATTTAAAAAACTCGAAAGTCATTCGAAAGAGTATGTTTTATTGTACTTATAATCCAAAAAAATAAGACTCTGCTATTAGTATTACTTAAGATATAGCGAATTGAACTCCAAAATTTGGAGGTGATTGATCGATGAGAAATATACCCTCTACTTTGATCGCAAGGCATATTTTTCCAACAAAAGTAATTACAATAAAATGTTAATTGGATTAATATATCATTATATAAGAAATATAAGCAAAATGAATTATCATTCTAACGACTCCCGGCAAAGATATGCATAAATCTGGGGATTAACTGTACAAAGTTCACTGAGCCATCTTCTGACACTTTCTCTCCTTGATAAAATTTTTAATGAATTTTGTGATTAGTTCCACATTAAAGCTGAGACTTTTCTCTACATTTTATGTTATTTTCATTTTTTTAGGGGCTCTGAATAGTAAGAATTATCGATCGATGAGCCCGGTCGTACGAAACTCCTGGAGAATTCTAATTTCTCGCGCATTTCGAAGCGAAAACTATAAGTGGGAAAATTTTCTAAACGGCTTAAGTAGGACAACAATTTGTAAGGACCTTTTTTATAGAGAAAAAGACGAGCTACAACTTTTGTTGGGAACTTCTTTCTCCATTTTCATTAGCAAAAAAACCGATAATCAAAAAGTTTATCCAAATTTGTTTGAATTTTCCCGGAACTTGGAAGTGCAAATAATGCATCATCTCATTCTCCAGGTTATTACCTACTTAAATCCCAGAGATGATCCTTTTATTAATTTTTGTTACCCTAAATTGTTAATTTGCCTGTACTAATTGTAGAATTAGGGATTTAAAGTGTATATATGGTGTATATATGGTCATAATTTGTAATACCTATTTCTGTTACAGCACAATTTTTATTGTTAGTATTCCGACTCTGTAATTGGGACATTCGTCCCGTTGAGTCGTGTAAATAAATAAATAAATAAATAGGATGATTTACAAAATTGAACATGCAGCTGAAGTTTGTATGTGAATACTCGAAATACTCTGTATCATTTTGCAATAAACCCCCAACACAATTTTGATGTACACGAGACAATTCCCGAGTACTAGTTGCTTGCATACTCCTCGTATTACACGACGGTAATGCACATTGGAAAACAGATGGAGTTACGGTGTTAGAAGCCACAAAGGATCTAGAGGCAACCACTTTAAATTGTGTTCAAAGACCTTTATCGCTTCCGCCCTCGCAACATTTCAATATCGAAGATAACTGACTTACCGGCCGAACAGAACTAAAGGTGAATTTAGCTTTGCTTTGATTAGTGGCTCGTGATATTCGGGACATAAAGAAGGCAATAAATGAGAGGAATATAGGCAATTTTTGTCAGTGAATTGGGAACTGAAATAGCTTGAAGTCGATCATCGTTTACACCATGACAATCTATAAAATTGGTAATAGCGTTGTTATCGCTGATTTGATGCTTACGACCCAAAAGCCAGTACGAAAATAAGGACATAGAGGCGACATTTAAAAAAATGAAATGTAATTCAGCCCTAGAGTTTTCGCTGGAAACATGGTTATAAATAAGTAAAAAAAAATCGTTAAAGGTATTTACACAGAACTTCCCTCTCTGTTTATACAAGGTGGTCACTCTACAAAATTATTAATAACATAGGAGAATGAAAATCGGAGTGTAGTAATCATAATTCCTACAAAGAAAGCCTGATAACTTTTGTTTAAAAAAATATACAAAGTGGCCATCCGACAGAAAAAAATTTCCACCATAATTGAAATATTTCTTAGGATGGCCACCTTGTATATTTTAATAGATGCCTTACTTGCTAATTGTGTTAACTATATGTCAAATCTTATTGCCATTTGTCACATTTTTTCTTTATTCTTTTTAGACGGTCCATCCTGTATATTTTCTAGTGAGATTCTACCCATTTCTCCACTGACAGTAGCATCAACTACCTGCTAAAGACTGTCAAATAGTTTTTAAATAGAGAGCCAACAGACAGACGGACAAAAACACTGACTGGCGGAATTGAAAGACCTTCATATTCGTAATCTATATAATCTGAAATGGGAAAATATGTTCATGTGAAACAATTCTCTCGTAGGACTTACTCATATCGTGGGAAATGCGAGAGCGAAAAACCATGAGCACGGGGTCATTTTAAACTTACTCTCGTAATAGATAAAAGACTATCTATCAGTCATACCATTTTTCAACGCACAATTTTAAGTTTAAATCTTTATAAATACACAATCGACCTGCCAAAGTAGATTGTTCATTTCCTTTTTTTAAATCTTGACAGCTGTCAAAATCGCTGCCAAATTTAAAAATTTACAAGTATGACTTTCATGACTTTCGTAATTTTGAAGATAATGTGTTGTCATAAAAGAAGAGATTTTTTTAGATTTTAGTGTGCCGGCGGGAACGAGCATAGCACTGATACAAATACGGTGTCTACAGTAAAGGCGAATTGAGCGGTGCGAGTTTGGGCGATTTGTACTAGGAAGTAAATAATATACTTATCAAGTATTCTGTACTTCTCTTTCAGGACAAATAAATAATCAAAGCAAACTATAACCTGTTGCCTCCTAATCGTCTGTCACCGTTTGCTATTTTGCTGTCCTTAATTTATTGTGGTACTCTTTACATGTCTGATCCCAAAGTATACGTCGTTCAGAAACTTCGGACACTTTAATATTGCAACGTCTATGTCTATAATGTTTTTGCATGTATACTTCACAAGTTTAAAAATGAATTATTATTTGTTTGCTTATAATTGTATTGAAACATTCTTTATAGGATTTTGCAAACAGCAGAAAAATTAACTATCTATAAAAGAAAAACTTTGTGTAGAAATATTAATGAAATCTTTGCATTCTTTCGATAACCTGAATTCTGGTTATGCTAGCAAATTAAAATCCTAAAATGAATTTGTCTGATTTCTTATTTGACAATTCTCATTCTAACACTAGCATCCACACATGTTAGAATGAGAATTGTCAAATAAGAAATCAGACAAATTCATTTTAGGATTTTAATTTGCTAGCATAACCAGAATTCAGGTTATCGAAAGAATTCAAAGATTTCATTAATATTTCTACACAAAGTTTTTCTTTTATAGATAGTTAATTTTTCTGCTGTTTGCAAAATCCTATAAAGAATGTTTCAATACAATTATAAGCAAACAAATAATAATTCATTTTTAAACATGCATAGAGTATATAGGCTCCAATAATAGTTAGCTAATAGATAGGTGAGGTTGTTTTTATCAGTCAATGTCAAATATAATCATTTCACACTTATTCATAGAAATTGTCTTGGTTTTGCATGAAACATCTTTATGAATGGCTTTATGTCTTTCTGATGAGCTCCAGAATAAGGGCGAAAAACGTTTCAAAGGCTAAGCATTTCCAGGAAACAGAATGATAGATTTCATGAAAATGTAATCCATTGGAAGGAAAAAAAATTTTTTAAGACAAGGTAGATAAATAAATTCATTTTAGGTCTTTGTTCTCATTTTTAACTGAATCTTCATAATCGTAGGGGGTTATGTGGATACTAGTTTAATCTGCATGGCCGTAGGGGACTGTGTGGATGCTAGTGTTAGAATGAGAATTGTCAAATAAGAAATCAGACAAATTCATTTTAGGATTTTAATTTGCTAGCATAACCAGAATTCAGGTTATCGAAAGAATGCAAAGATTTCATTAATATTTCTACACAAAGTTTTTCTTTTATAGATAGTTAATTTTTCTGCTGTTTGCAAAATCCTATAAAGAATGTTTCAATACTTCACAAGATATTAGACCGAACGCAACTAATCGCCCCCAGTCGCCCGCAAAAAGTTAAATATTTTAAGGAAGTCCCAAAGAATTGAAGAAGGAAAAAAATATTTGCCAATATTTCCAATATTTCGTGTGAACGACCAAGGAATATGAGTTTATTGAATTTCCACTGACACGAGCCTCCAAACCACCCTGTATAGAGACGTTTAGTTATATCGACTTACTTTGATCTAAAAAATGCCGTGACTCCGTTTCCCTGTAATATTCGGGCAGTATGTATATTTAAATTTACTGTAAAAGTTTCTCTGGACATATCTGAGCTCATATTCTGTAACTGAAAAAGCTGAAGGAAAAAAAACGTAAAGATAAATTGTATGACTTGCTCTGTGACAAAACAGCTAATGAACATATCTGAACATATTTTTTTTGAATTTAAACCGACCAAATCCTAAGAGAACCGACTTCCTTTTAAATACAGCATGATATTTTTATGACTCAATTACGATAACAGTTTCATTGAGATCAAGCAAGGATTATCCCTAATGCAGGGAGATTTATAATCTGATGCCGCATAAATAAAATGCATCTAATCACTATAAAAGGCGCATTTTTAACCGTGGAAGCTAGGGCTTTATGTTATCTATTCATTCTATTCTATATCCTGGTCTTTGCTAGATGGTCTAGCCTGGGCGTCCCGCTATCGAACCACAACGTTCACGCACATAGGCGTACAAGAAGTTGGAGTAACCGGTGAGGAGAGTATTATAATCCTATTTCGTTAACTGTTAAAGGATCGTTGACTTTTTATAACTATTTCACCTAGAGCTAACGAGCTATTTTTACAATTTTTATTTAGTTTCACATGTTTATCGGTAAATTTCTAACCACTTTCACTTAATCCATTGCCTTGAAATTTTGAATACATATGTAGTAGGTACTGGAGACTCGAACTCAGGAGAGATAATAGGGACTAGACATGCTGTACCACTCAACAAAGGTCTAGCCAACTGTTGCCATTTCAATAACTTATTAAAAACCCTACTAAACATCCACACCCTGGCCAGGATTCGAACCCGGGACTCTGTGGTCGCAAGTTAAACACCTTAGCGTTGCGCCACCGAGTCGAAGTGATTTTATTTGTTTAATTCGATAGTTTTGAACTTACCCTTGGTAACATCCTCATCCGCATTGAGTTCACTTATTGGACGACGGCCCTGTCCCAATTTTAATAAAAGCCTGTTTTTAAAAAGTTTGCTTTACTAATACTTGATTGTTTAAAGCAGTTTATACGATTTGCCAACAAATTACAAAGCAGCTTTAAAATACTGTGTAGTTACATACCACATTATCTTATGTAAATTCCTCAACAACCAATTGTTTTAACAAATATTTAGATTTTAGAGCTTTACAAACAAACACAATAACTACAAACAGTACGGGATGTTCTTAAAATAGTTAGAATCGAGCCAAAATTATAACACTGGCCTACACACATTTTGGTGCCTGCGATTTGTTAAGTGTTCCTATATATAACAAAAAACGTTATCTGAGATTTTTCTTCAGTCACTGTTAGTGGAGGGAATATACATCACAAAACCACAAAAATTTGTTCTGAGGACACCGCGCAACCCCCCCCCCCCCCCCCCCCCCCCCAAAAAAACCACCGCCTCGATAAAAAATAACTTATTTTACTGATAATTCGTTAACCGCTGAAGATGTAAAAAAAATTGCTCCTCATAAAAGAAAGCTTGACTAATTCTCTAAAAAAAAGTCCTCTTGTATATGCCATGGTTTTCGAGAAAATCGATATTGAAAAAAATTGCAAAATTTGTATTTATAATGCGCACGAATTTTCGTTTATTACAAATTTTTTGCGCGCGGCCTATAGAAAAAATTGAATTGCTCGAAAATCAAATATACTAGGAAGAAAAATCAAAATGGGTTTTAAGGGGGATATAAAATACTCCTTTGTGTTTACATTTCTGATGGCTATTGATATCTATTAGTATATAAAAATAACAATATCATATAGTTATTTCTTGATTTTTTACACTTTTAACTATTTATAGGCCTATAAAAAATAACTGACTTTAATATAAGTTATAAATGCAGTGGAATGTGGATCTTTTAGATCAAGGTAGTACTTCCATGCAGAAAAAGTTAAGAATAAAAATATTCACATTTACAAATTTACCAGCATGCTGAAATTAGCTAAATTTTGGCCAATTTTCTATTGTTTCCTAAAAATAAAAAAAAGACCCAAACATCTTGAAAACACAGCTCAAAAATTTTTTTTTTCAGTTTATATATCGTATAACTATTGTTTCTAATCATTTAATAGTTAAAAAATTGTACTAAAAAAATATAATCAAAAAATTGAATATGCAGCTTTTTTTGGATTTTTTTTTGCTAACTTTAACATGCTGCTAAGTTTTTTGTAAATGTGAATATTTTTTATTCCTAACTTTTTCTGCATTGAAGTACTACCTTGAACTAAAAGATAAGGCATTTTTATAACTTGTATTATAGTCAGTTATTTTTTATGGGTCTGTCAATAGTTAGATGCACAAAAAATCAAGAGATAACTATATTATATTGTTATTTTTATATACTAATAAATATCAATATCCCTCAAAAATGACAACACAAGAGAGTATTTTATATCCCATTTAAATCCATTTTGATTTTTCTTCCTAGCTTGTTTGGTTTTCGAGCAATTCAATTTTTTCTATAGGCCGCGCGCAAAAAATTTCAAATAAACGGAAATTCGCGCGCATTAAAAATACAAATTTTGCAATTTTTGTCAATATTGATTTTCTCGAAAACCATTGCATATACAAGAAAATTACAAGAGGACTTTTCTTTGGGCAATTAGACCAACTTTCTTTTTTATAATGAGCAGTTTTTTTATATCTTCAACGGTTAACGAGTTATCAGTAAAATAAGGCTTTTTTCACCGAAGGGGTGGTTTTATTGGGGGGTTGCGCGGCACCCTCAGAACTGATTTTTGTGGTTTCGTGATGTTTACTCAGAAAATCTCAGATAACATTTTTTGCGAGCTTCTGGTGCATTTTTTACTTTACCGACTGGACTACTAAGTAATTCTGGGATGCAAAATCCAAAAATGCCATCATATTTGGTTTATCAGATCTAGTTTGCGGTATATCTGATCTATTTTCTGAATCGATAAATGGATAATAAAATCGTCTCAGTTTTTAACCTACAAAATAAATGTATACATTGACCAATCGTTAAAAAACTTTTCTTTATAAAACTTCCTTGTATAAAGTTTACCAGTACCATCTCGCTGAAGACTCCAACATTAATCCGCCATCATGTGGGTATCTCCTTTCCTTTGATATCTTTCTTCCACAGTTTTTATCTCCTGGTGGAATTTTTAACCCTGTTCTTCATTAAAATCACTTAGATTTTCTGGAAAACGATCTAAGTCGCTGTGGAGGTAGTAAATCTTAATATTCAAGCTTTTAACATTTGCTTCATAAGGATGATTTTGTCTCTCTCAACCAACGGTTTGTTGATTACGTCGCGTGTTCCTTGAACCATAGCTTTTCTTGAACGCCAGTTTCTCTTAATACGCGTCCGTAGACACAGGGGATTATCAGCGAGCAAGGAATTAATAGTAGGAGGGCATCACGTGGTTGCGGATTACACAGGTAGGAAAATTAGGTTATAGGGAATATGAATACCCAGAACCTCAAATCAGCTATTTAGATCCTAATATCAGGTAAGAAAATACTCTCTCTGATTATATCAATATTTCATTAATTTTGCCTTTTATCAGTACTAACATTTGCATATTGTATCTCAAAAATTAGAGCTGCTATGAGAAACCCGTGTTGTACTTTTGGAATCGCCACACCAAATATCCAAAATCAGTGCTTACTTTTCCGGCATCAAGACATTTTTTTTTGTAGGGCTGTGTAATTAGTTTTGACTACCACTGTCTCTACATCTCAGATGTATTGAATACTCATGGGACATATTTGCAAGGACATTTATAAATCAGTTAATTACATGATTAGATCTTTAAGAGTAATTAACGATGCCATTTAATTTCCGAAGCAAAGCTTGAGTGTAGTATTCGGGGTTTTGGTATTTGTCACAAACCGTGACTTTCCACGAAAATACTTTTCTTTATACCTCCCCATTTCAATAATGTCCACGTACGCCCTTGATTTTGCACATGCATTTAATAAGCTTTTGTACCATGTAGCGAGAGCTCGGCTGTTTTATTTAAAATTTCCTACCAAGGAAACACTATTATTGTACCCGATGTGGTCGCCCCTTTGATGTTATGGTGGATGAAAACGTTGAGAAAATTGCATTTGTATGATTCGATTTCATCAGGCGAAAAATGAATATGAGTACGAGGCGTTCTTTTTTAACACATTGTAATACTTTTGTCACAGCTGTAAGAGGAAGTAAAAAAGCTGAGTTCAATTTTGATAAGTATCAAATAATAATATACCTAATATACAGTAATAAAATCAAGAATTAAGTGTAAATAAAAAAGATATTATTAAATAAATTAAATTTCACGGTTATTCCGTTGATTTCAGTTGGCAGTACGCGTTGTCCAATCCAATAAAGTTTATGATCCGAACATCTTAGTTTGGTTTGTCACACGGACGTGCGGACGTCGAAAGACGGTCTTCTAGATCTAAACTTATATTAACTGATGATAAAACATCAACGCGATTACGCATGCTAAATGCCAAACTAAATGTCGTCAATGGTTTAAAAAAATATTTATTTTATTCCAATTACAGTAAAGCTTATTAAAAATGCAACGGAATCATGGAAATTTATGAAACTTACTTGCAGAAAAAGCAACTGAACTTTGATAGAAGACACAAAGAATCCGAGAAGCAGCGGAGATTACAGAAACTAACAGAGCTAAATTTACAGAAAGTCAGGAAAATCCAAAACGGATACAAAATTTAGACGAGCAAGTAAAAAAAAAAAGATTTCTTGAAAATACAAGAACAGACTGCTGGTCTCTCTCAACCAACGGTTTGTTGATTACGTCGCGTGTTCCTTGAACCATAGCTTTTCTTGAACGCCAGTTTCTCTTAATACGCGTCCGTAGACACAGGGGATTATCAGCGAGCAAGGAATTAATAGTAGGAGGGCATCACGTGGTTGCGGATTACACAGGTAGGAAAATTAGGTTATAGGGAATATGAATACCCAGAACCTCAAATCAGCTATTTAGATCCTAATATCAGGTAAGAAAATACTCTCTCTGATTATATCAATATTTCATTAATTTTGCCTTTTATCAGTACTAACATTTGCATATTGTATCTCAAAAATTAGAGCTGCTATGAGAAACCCGTGTTGTACTTTTGGAATCGCCACACCAAATATCCAAAATCAGTGCTTACTTTTCCGGCATCAAGACATTTTTTTTTGTAGGGCTGTGTAATTAGTTTTGACTACCACTGTCTCTACATCTCAGATGTATTGAATACTCATGGGACATATTTGCAAGGACATTTATAAATCAGTTAATTACATGATTAGATCTTTAAGAGTAATTAACGATGCCATTTAATTTCCGAAGCAAAGCTTGAGTGTAGTATTCGGGGTTTTGGTATTTGTCACAAACCGTGACTTTCCACGAAAATACTTTTCTTTATACCTCCCCATTTCAATAATGTCCACGTACGCCCTTGATTTTGCACATGCATTTAATAAGCTTTTGTACCATGTAGCGAGAGCTCGGCTGTTTTATTTAAAATTTCCTACCAAGGAAACACTATTATTGTACCCGATGTGGTCGCCCCTTTGATGTTATGGTGGATGAAAACGTTGAGAAAATTGCATTTGTATGATTCGATTTCATCAGGCGAAAAATGAATATGAGTACGAGGCGTTCTTTTTTAACACATTGTAATACTTTTGTCACAGCTGTAAGAGGAAGTAAAAAAGCTGAGTTCAATTTTGATAAGTATCAAATAATAATATACCTAATATACAGTAATAAAATCAAGAATTAAGTGTAAATAAAAAAGATATTATTAAATAAATTAAATTTCACGGTTATTCCGTTGATTTCAGTTGGCAGTACGCGTTGTCCAATCCAATAAAGTTTATGATCCGAACATCTTAGTTTGGTTTGTCACACGGACGTGCGGACGTCGAAAGACGGTCTTCTAGATCTAAACTTATATTAACTGATGATAAAACATCAACGCGATTACGCATGCTAAATGCCAAACTAAATGTCGTCAATGGTTTAAAAAAATATTTATTTTATTCCAATTACAGTAAAGCTTATTAAAAATGCAACGGAATCATGGAAATTTATGAAACTTACTTGCAGAAAAAGCAACTGAACTTTGATAGAAGACACAAAGAATCCGAGAAGCAGCGGAGATTACAGAAACTAACAGAGCTAAATTTACAGAAAGTCAGGAAAATCCAAAACGGATACAAAATTTAGACGAGCAAGTAAAAAAAAAAAGATTTCTTGAAAATACAAGAACAGACTGCTGGTAGTCTTTTTTGTGATGCAAATGCTTCAAAAAAGGATGATACGGAAGGAGGTAAGGTGGCCAAATTACTACTTGGTAGTTACAAAGAGGTCAAAGATAAAGAACTTAACCGATGAAAGGAAACTGACGAGACTCAATCAAATGCTGAGAAAATGAGAACTACTATTATCGAAACATTTACTAAAAGAACAAAAATAAATTGAAGTTTCATGGAATGAACAAAGTGCATTATTATTATTTACATTTAGTTGTACTAATTATAGTTTTGTTTAATTAATAACATAATAATTTTATAAATTTGTCTTTCTGAGAATTTGTCATATTTTGTTTTTTTATGTACGTTAATATATCTTTGATATTATCAAGACGCTAGGCAGTTGTTTATTATTCTGGGTCACCCTATATGTCACTTTTTTAAGTAAATAGGTCATTAATAGTAATTTTTTGTAGGTTATGATGGTCACTCAATCACTTTTTTATTTAAAAAATTCCTTGGAAGCCCTGAGTACATACATGGCTCTTGGTATTGAAATCCAGCAACAGTGGCACCAAGACAATGTCCAAGAGGTACCCATAGTCATCTCGTCCACTGGAGTTATTCCAAGAAATTTAAAATATGGCCATGCTACATTGAATATAGAACCCTGTATCATGAGGAATATCCAGAAGTCAGCGATACTGAATACTTGTAGTGTCGTCCGAAAATCTCTAGCGTAGTTGTGACTCACTCAGTTTTAGACATTTTTTATTTAAGTATAAAAAATACAAAAAAAATTCTTAATTTAAGTAATTAATAACTTCTTTATTTATTGATCGATATTGTTCAAAAGGGTTGTTCCTCTAGCTGACACTAACTTACTGCCCAAATTTCAATACAATCGGACTTTTTGTTATTAAGTTATCATGCTTACAAAAAAAAAGACGGACAGCCAGACGGACAGACAGACAGACAGACAGACAGACAGACAGACAGACAGACAGACAGACGGACATTTTGAAAGTTGTTCAGAATTCGATCACCAACACAGTGATATGTGAATTTTTTCTTTACGAGCAATATTGCCGGCCGAATGCAGTATACTTTTCGTTTTGTATTTGCGAAGAGTATAATAATAATAATAGTAATCATAATAACGGTGGTCTTTCAACGAGGTAAACATGAGGAAACGAAATAAATCGAGTCCATTTTTTTTAATGGCGACGATTTCGAAACAGGTAGGGATACGCCATCTTGGAATTTTACCTTTCTGACCACCGGTAACAATATATTGTTACGTGTTTCCGCCCCTAGGAAACACCCTGTATGAATCCGTAGGTTCTAAATAATTTTAACAACAACCACTAACACTTTGTTTACTACTTGATATTTAACCTCACTTATCGCTACCAAACTTCACTTTTTTTAAAACTTCCCTCTCCGCCGTCGATTTCGCCTTATATATCCTAAAATTGCCTCTAAATGCATCTAGAGATTTCCAATTGCAGAACAATATAACTCTAGAGCCATCTACAGGCTCCAGAAGAGCTGGCGTGTACTGCTGGTTGCCTAACCATTGGTACTTAATTTCAGCCATTAGTAACATGGGACTATCACTCGCCAGGCCTCAGGGGGTGTAATGTGTAACAATATCAAAAATCAGCCTACCCGTAATTTGCTCGATCTACCCCATTTTTATGACAGATTGACTGTAGTACACGTTGGCATCGAGTTTGACACGGACTAAGCTGTTAAAATGTGCAAAATAAACAGAAATTGTAGTAAAAACGTTTTGGATGTTTAGAAAATATAATTCCCGTTTATTTAAATTTGCCGATGTGTGTATGTTCGGGTATTTTTCAACGTAATCGTAATGTTTAGCCGGCGAGAGCTCACTTCCCAACGCTGCCCTTAGAATGAGCTGCCGGAGCGCCGAAAATCCCACACCTACATTGAGAACGTGTGTTAGTAGTTCTTCACAAGCGGCACCGTGACCTAGCCTGAATGCAAATTTGATTTCATAGACGCTGAAGGTTTTTTAAGTCATTATTAACTTTATTTTTTATTAAATTGTATGAGGAGATTGGCTGGGACTTATTTGTTCCGGTTTTTAGCGGAGATACGGGCGAAGCGTTAGTATTGTTTCATGATGAAAGCTCGTTTGTACATTAATACGTAAGATTCCTTACACTTGATTTAAATATTTGGGGATTAGACACAAATTTATGTGGCGCCATGGCTAAGTCCCCGCCTTGGTCGTTGGCAACGTGGAATGTTTGATGAATAATAATTTTTAAATTCTTTTTAATTTTTGTATAGTCATATCGAATATTTCGGTGAATTGAAGCAAACATTTGATTTACATTTAGAGATATATTCGAAGTATTCTTGAATTTTCGAAATATGAACCATTACAGCAATATTTACTTTTGTGTTTGTGCCACCACAACTGAATTTGGTATCCTCCTACGCTTCAGAATCATCATATTGACAATGTATGTGGTCTACAAATATTTAATACACATACAAAAGTCCTTAAAACCAATCGTAAATCACTGTCTCGTTAGCTCCAACAGAGCCGTACTTAACATGTTTGTGAACAGTAACTCACAATTTCAAAAATGTATTGGCTCTCTATCTTCATGCATTACAATTAGCCAGATAACAGTATGTCAGAACATAGTTTACATGGGGACAGTGCTGTTCTATGTATTAAATAATAAATTACATTTATAATTTGCCATTTTATGTGAATAAATAGTATGCTCCACTGTCTCATATATACGTAAGCTTTGAGAGTTTTTATGCGCAGTAAATATATGAAGACAACTATATTAAAAAATTAACGTGACACGCAATCGTACACCAAACGTCAGAGTATATTTTCAGACTTCTGTTTGGATTTACCGTGATAATAAGAATGACATTGTCCAGCTCCAAGTTAACCGATACATTTTTATTATTATCACTGTCCGGGTGAAACAATCAGTTTTAGAATAAAATAAAAGAGACGAGCACATTGGGTTGTGGCCGTTAAGTCTAAAACAACTCCATAATCCATAATACTCTATTTACGTAAATATAAACAATTCCTTTATATTATATTTTTATTGCTTCATATCAGAACGTGGCATCTTTTAGGGGCCTAAATTATGTCGTAACGTTTTATGATATGTGGAGTATCAGTATTTATCCATGACATAGCAGGCATTACAATAAACTTTTATGGATCATTCGTTGTATCTGCTTTAATGCCGTAAAAAACAAGGAATGTGAATATATAAAAAACGACTTAGCGGGAATGGATAGTACATACCGCATGTGTCATACAAAAAATCAACAGTTATACTTACACATTTAACCAATTTAAAAAAATCGGTAAAGGTATTAACACAGAACTTCCCTCGTTATTTGTGCATGGCGGTCACTCTAAAAAATTATTAATTACGAAATGACATTGAGAATAATAATCGGAATATAGTTATCACTATTATTACAAAGAAAACCTGATAACTTTTTTTCAAAAATACACAGAGTGCTCATCCAACAGCAAAAATTCAATATTAAAAACAGGTGCCAAATATGGAAGGCTTGCGCAAATACCTTTACAAATGTTGGTTGAATTATTTCTTGGGATGACTACTCTGTATATTTTTCAATAAAAGTATAATAGGTGCATATGCCAAATATTATTGCCATCTGATGCTGTCACATTTTCTATTCCAAATTCACATAGTAGAGTGGAAGTATAGTATAGTGGTTAAAAAATTTCGAATTGTTTTCGAAATTGTTCAAAAATGTTGGTAAAAATATTTTCAATTTTTTTTTTTTCTGAAATAGGATTAGAATGTCATGAAACGTGGAAATTTTAAATTTGAGCAAAAAGGAAAGTTTCCTTCTATTCTATAGTAGTGGTAAAAAAATATTACAAATCTATTTTTTTTTTTTTTTGAAATAGGTTTAGAATGCCATGAAACGTGAAAATTTTATGAGCAAAGAAAACAAATTTTTCCATTTTCAATTTTTTTTTTCTAGAAATAGGTTTAGAATGTCATGAAACGTGAAAATTTTAAATTTGAGCAAAAAACATTTTTTCGTCTATTCTATAGTAGTGATAAATAGATTTTTTCAATTTTTACTTCCCTCGCATACCGAAGGGAAGTATTGTATTCGAGAAAAAATCACCCTCCGAGATTTTTTCGGATTCTGCCGTTTCAGAACACGTAGATTCCGAAAATATAGGTTTTTCAATTCCGTCAGTCTGTCTGTCTGTTGGTGCATTTACTAAAAAAACTACTTGACGGAGAGCAGTCAAATTTGGTAGGTAGTTGACGCTACTGTCAGCGAAGAACTGGTAGAATTTTCACTGAAAAATATACAGGGTGGACCGTCTAAACGAAATAAATAGTGAAAAAAATTTTTTTTTGCTCAAATTTAAAATTTCCACGTTTCATGACGCGCTAAACCTATTTCTGAAAAAAAAATTTTTTGAAAATTTTTTTCATTTTTGAAAAAAAATTTACCACTAAAATATAGGAAGAAAAATTTTTTTTTTCTTCATATTTAAAATTTTCACGTTTCATGGCATTCTAAACGTATTAAAAAAAAAAAAAAATTGAAAATTTTTTTACCAACATTTTTTTTAAAAATTTTACCACTAAAATAGGTGGAATTTTTTTTTGTTCAAATTTAAAATTTCCACGTTTCCATGGGATTCTAAACGTATAAAACAAATTTAGAAATTTTTCTGAAAAATTTTCTTGAAAAAATTTATGTATTCATCACTAAGTCTTACTATAGAATAGAAGAATATTTTTTTTCTCAAATTTATGATTTTCACGTTTTATGACATTCCAAAACTACTTCGGAAGAAAAAAAATTGTAACATTTTTTTTACGATTTTGGAAAAAAAAATTACCAGAATAGTTGGAAAAATGTTTTGCTCAAATTTCAAATATACCCGTTTCATGACATTCTAAACCTAACTTTTTAACCAACATTTTGGAAAAATTTCAAAAAAATTATTTTTTTCTTTGTTCAAATTTAAAATTTCAACGTTTCCATGGCATTTTAAACCTATTCAAACAAATTTTAAAAAAAATTGATAAAATCCATTTCACTACTTACTATAGAATAGATAAAAAAATTTTTTTGTTTAAATTTAAAATTTCCACGTTTCATGACATTCCAAACCTATTTCGGAAAAAATAAATTGCATCATTTTTTACCATTTTGGAAAAAAAATACCATTAGAATAGATGGATAAATTTGTTTTTGCTGAAATTTAAAATTTTCACGTTTCATGACATTCTAAACATATTTCAGAAAAAAAAAATTTGAAAATTATTTTCACACATTTAAAAAAAAAAATTACCACTAAAACAGATGGAAAATTATTTTTCTTTGCTCAAATTTAAAATTTCCGTGTTTCATGACATTCTGAACTTATTGCAGAAGAAAAAAGACTGAAAATTTTTAAGCAACAGTTTTGAAAAATTTCAAAAAAAAATTGAAATTTTTAACCACCACTATACTTCCACTTCACTGCGTGAAAGTGGAACTGGAAATGTGTCTAATGGCAATAATATTTGGCATATGCTATTATACTTATTGGAAAATATACAGGGTGGTCATCCCAAGAAATAATTCATGGTAAACCTGTTATTTAGTACTGAAATTTTGCTGTTGGATGAGCACAATTTTTTTGACCAAAAGTTATCAGGACTTGTAATAATTACAATAACTATATTTCCATTATTATTCTCAATGTCATTTCATATTTAATAATTTTTTAGTGACCGCCATGCACAAATAACGAGGGAAGTTCTGTGTAAATACCTTTACCGATTTTTTTTTTTAATTATCAAAATAAATTTTCAAATTTATTTTTGTTGAAATGGGTTTAGGATGCCATGGAAACGCGTAAATTTTAAATTTGAACAAAGAAAAATAAATTATACATCTATTTTAGTGGTAAAAATTTTTTCAAAAATGTTGGTGTAAAAAATTTTCAATTTTTTTTTTCTGAAATAGGTTTAGAGTGTCATGAAACGTGGAAATTTTAAATTTGAGCAAAAAATTTTTTTTATTGCTTATTCCCTTAGACGGTCCACCCTGTATATTTTCCAGTGAAAGTTTAACCATTTCTTCGCTGACAATAGCGTCAACTATCTACCAAATTTGACTGCTCTCCGTCAAGCAGTTTTTTTAGTTAATGCACCAACAGACAGACAGACAGACAGACTGACTGACGGAATTGAAAAATGTGACTGTTTTAACGTGATTAATTATGATATTACTCATTAGCTTAGGAGCCTAGTAGAGAAAATTTGAGTCATGGTAGTGATTTTAACATCAACAACCCTCTTCTATCAAAGAACCATATATTTCACTGGCTTTCCGAAATACGTATTCCAAAACAGTTACATCACTCTGTATATGGTAATTCAGAAAGGCTATTTGCATATCCCAGAACCGCAATTATTTCAGCATATTTTCTACTAAACCGTTTTACTATCTGTTATTTGCTCGCTATACAAATATGATTTTATTTATCCAACGTACTCGTTCAATTCTGTTCCAGGGCAGTTGTAAATACGAGCTTGAATATGGTTTTTATTTATTTATGATGCATCATTTGGAATAAGAGAACACGGAGTGTTCTTTTTAAATAAATCTGCTGAATAGGGGATGTCATGTAATAGAATATAAAATGTTTTTATTAAATCTGTGCAATCATAAATAAATACAAGTTAAATATTTTTTTTAAATGCGTTAGCAGCTCTATAATTTATACAATATAGAAGGCGCGAATTCAAATAAAACTATATGAAAAAAAAAGTATAATAAAAATGTATAAAGAAGAGCTTTTTTGCACTATGTTACAATTGATGCATATTTAAAAAAGTCGTGAGAATTTCATTATATAGGGTGCAGTTAATTTCAAATCATTAAAAAAAAGCTGGTGGTGGGGAAAGACTAGACAAACCAAAAACCTTATATAATATGGGGTCTAAAGTCCATAATTTTGGAGATTTTTTTTTAAATATTCCAAAAATTTTAATAATATTCTTTGAGGACTACTGACACATTGGGGTAGGTAGGTTTTATTATCGTCGCGTCTGGTCGCGCATAATACTCTGACATTTGTGCACTTGTGATTGCAGTTGAGATTTATTTTATTGATCTACCGTTCAAGTCGTTAAGTACATTTTGTGTTGCTTTTTGAATTTTGGACCAAGTTTTTCTTTATTTTTCTCTCTATTGACAACAAGGTTAGTTGTTAGTTGATGTGGTAATTTAGTAAATGTGCTGAACGGAGTGCGTATGTCCCTAGTTCGACGTGCCGAAATGTGTATTGATGGAGATGGAGGTCATTTTGAACAATTTTTGCAACAAAATCTAAAGAATTATTCTGTTGTTAGGTATTCCCTGTTGGGCAATAAAGTTTGTTCACTATAGAGTATATTTAAAAAAGGTAAATCATTAGATATTAAAATTACTCATTTCTATATAAATCGGTAAAAGATTATAAAGACTATAGTATGAAATAAATCTTTGACTGGTCGTTCTACTTAAAGAGGGAACTTTAATGTTACGATTTTCTTTGCATCGTGTGATGTAATTATGTTATATGGGGTTATTCTGAAACAAATTATGTTTACAGGAAAATAAGTACGGATTTTACATAAATAAGATTTAGACTAAAAACTTTAAATAATTGAGGGGCATCGCATGTTTTTAAATAGAATAACGTTTATTGAATATTTTTGAGGAATAAAAATAAAATAATAATGGCCCAAGTATGGATACTTGTGGAACCTCAGTAGTTAAGACATATCAATAAATTGTTGACTGCAATATTGTAATAAATGTTCTCCATCTAATTTAGTAAAATTGAGACTAGCAAAATAAATACTTTCGAAAAGCCTACATTATGAAATTCAAATAAAATGCATCAACTATACATTGCATTCTACGGTGAATTTCTTCAATGAATCATATTGACATGAGCTCGTACTTTAAACAGAAAAAGAGATCATGAGCTAACATTTCAAGACAAAATTACTGATAATATAATTGTCAACATGTCTATGATATTCAAATTCGGTGTATCTACCTTTTTTTGTACATGTATTAGTATAGAGCATTTCCAGGAAAAGGAATATAGTGATGTTCAAACAGAGAAATTAAATATTAAAGTAAGTGGTGTTGAAAGAAGATACTAACAATTCATCTTCAGACTCCCAAATGCTTAATTTTCTAAAAAAGTATGCACTTATCGAAATCTTGCTTTAAGCAAACCAAAGAAGGACAAGCAATTCTTGACATCGATTTGTAAAATACTTTGGAGATTACATATTACATATTTTGCACATATGCAATGTTTATTTTAACAATAAAATACAGCAAAATAGCCTGTGTGTATTCGAATTTGTTCATCCAGCATGTAATCTATTACAAAAAATATTTGATTTCTATCAATACAATACAGAACCAGTAACTAAATTGTTTATTTTGTTTCCCATATTACTGTTGCGGGATATCAAAAACAGAGATTGGATTTTTACGTCACCGATTAAATTATTTTAAATTAATTGCAAACCGTTTTTTGTGCATATAAAACCAAGCCATATAAACTCGACAGTTATATCCCTCGAACGACACAGATACGTCATTCTCTATATCTTTTAGAACACATAATGCTATTTTCTGCTGCTATAACATTTTCTAGGAGATCTACAGGGTGTAATTAGTTTCATGTCATTAAAAAAAACTGGTGGTAGGGAATGACAAGACAAACAAAAAACCTTATATAACATGGGGTCTAAAGCTCATAGTTTTGAAGAAAAAAAAATAAACAAATATTTCGCAAATTTTCAATAAAATTTTTTGAGAACTGCTGGAATATTGAGGTAGGTTTAGATCTAGATCTGATCTGAAGAAAACTATACTCTAACTCTCCCTTGTGCAATATTTTAGTTACTGTCGGTGTTTCGTTTTGTATACACATCCAACCCGCCCTTCGTTGTTTTTGTTATTTTTGAATTTCGCGTCATTGTGTATTTATAGTTAAGAGTTATTTTATTGACATACCGTTCAAGTTGTCAAATTCTTGATACAGACACAACTTACTTGTTCGTTCTTTTTGTATTCCTTTTTGGCTTTTGTACCAAGTTTTTATTTTATTTTTCTTTATTGACAACGTTAGTTGATAGTTTAGTGTTTAGTGTTGAACGAAGTGCGTATGTACTTAATTCGACGTAGCGAACTGTGTATTGATACAGATGCAGAGATTTGGAATCGTTTAGGTAGGTAGTAGAGCTTTTAACCCAGGACACTCATTTATGTTACAAATGTTAATAAACCACATTCAAATTTTCTAAATTATAAACAATCCAATATTTTGTTCCTAATTAAACAACACACATGTAAAGAAATGCTCTGTTTAAACCTCTATGGCCATTATTTGCTTGCAATTGTGCACGAAGAGAGAACGAATTATTTACCTCTTTATACTTGCCTCAATTCAGTTGAGGCGGTCCATCAAAGACGGTCGATGATCCTTTGACATCGCGTGTGCCGGCGAGCACTTTTTTATGACAATTTAAAAGTTGTATAATTGGGAAGTACAAGTCCATCGATCAAGAAAAGCAGTGGTTCTCAATAGTTGTCTACCATGATATTAAACATGTTAACCTAGATCAGTATTTTTCAAAGTGCCCCTAGAGGGAAAAGTCATAAAGGTTTTTTGTTTGTCTAGTCAGTCCCCATTACCAGTTTTTTTAATGACATGAAACTGATTACACCCTGTACTTACTTCTCGGCTGTTTAAATTCGTGATAACATGTTATGTTACCACTTTTTTCAAATTTATTGATTTTTCGTATTTTCAAGTATCTAACGACGGAAAATTTCCTCTCTGAGAAAGGTCATTTTTTATATTTGATCTATAGAAGATACACATCCAATATCCAACATTGTCATCGAGAATCTCAGACCCAAGAAAACCTTATGGTAGGCCGTAATTATTGTTTATTTTTCCAAACCTCATAATTCGTGAAAAACTCCAGCATTCTAAAAACCAAAAACGTCAAATTAAGTAATTAGAGCAGCCTTCAGTGGTCTCCTGATCATAAGCAAGTCTAGTTACAAATGTATCTGAAATATAATGAAAGAATGACTTGCTGACCATCCGTCAAATTTCATCCCTAATTTCATCTTCCATCTAAACTTTGTGGTTTGTTAATACAGACCTTCGATTTCAAGTAACCCCATGAAAAATAATAAAGAGGTGTAAGGTCTGGATATCTTGGTGGGCGCTTCATCATTATACCGTCTAACTGATTTAATTTAATGAGCGATGTCTCGACGGAGAAATGGACTTTCATCCCACCCTTCCCTTTTTTAGCCTGCGAAAGAGATGAATTTAAAACAAAAAAAATACGAATTGAGTTTTTAATTCATCTTGATAGTTGTAAAATTGTAATACCCAGTTCAATTGTTCATTCCGTACCAAAACCGTTCTTGAAATTAAAAAATACTCACTACATATTCAAATGTTGCTGGGTGTTGATTATTCTTAAAATGTTGTAAACTTGGGCTATACAAATACTTATATGCGATAGCATTCTACTTTTTACATTTCTAACAGGAACTACATTTTGTTAATATTCAAAATCTACATAGGCGATGGAGAATGACCTGTGATGATCCTGTACATTTTTAGCACAAAACTTAAGCATTATTTTATTACCTTACCAACCTGTTATGGGTTGTAGGGCTGTTCGAAAAACAAAACAAAAATAAATAAAATATGCAAACAGAATAAATATCTCTTGAGTTTACTCTTAGTAGAAATCGAGCTGTGTATTTTTCCGTTGGGAATCTAATAAAATACAAGTTCGAATAATTAGTAGATATAAGGTCGTTTGGGACCGCCCCCACCACTCCTTGTTTAAAAGCCCGAGGTAAAATCTGATTATTTGTTTTTTATATAAATGTAAGTATACCCAACATGTCAAAACTTAGACAATTTTCATTTGTTTTAAACGGAGTAAAAGCAGACACAACAATTTCCACTAAAAGCAAACCCAGTGAAACAATAAAAAATCCTTACCTTTAATGGCTGGATCGGGGTGGTGATGGCAGTTCGACACTTGACATCCCCTTCTTTGTTCCAAACTGGGACAATGTCTGCCGCCGTTTTGGGGTTGCACTTTTATGGACCTGGTCCTGGACATTGTTCCAGGACCGCAGTCCGCGTCGCAAGACGTCCAGGGGCCCCATGGAGTCACCTGGCAGTCAACAACTGAAAAAAAAGAGTGTTTAAGAAACAACTATTGAGGCTCTATTTTGAGGAGAGGGAAGAGATGTGGTGCACCATATCTCTCCCCTCTCCCCAAAGAATACATTAGTAGTTAGGAATACTAAGAATAAATTGGAATTTGGTGTATATTTCAAGAAATCTCCAGCACTCGCAAGCATATTTCTAATGACGCACATCATTGCATCTAGCGTAAAATGGCTAGTTTTAATTTCTTAAATCTTCGTCTATTAAGAGTCCCTCTAAATGAACAGAGGTTCACAAAAGCGAAAGCTTAAACTTGAAGCTTAAAAATTTCTAGAGGGTGAATAAAACGAATCATTAAATTTAACTTAATGATTTACAAAAAAATACCCAATGTCTAATTTAAGGTACTGAGTGTTCTTACAAAACGTGACTGTTACAAATTAAGAGTATAGTTATGAGCAACGAATATTTTGCAAGTTTAGTTAATGAGACAACTAGAAAAAGTAAAAGAGGGGCATCGAAAATTGTCCCCAATTTCATCAAATAACTTACTTTAGTTAGCCATTCTCTAAATTGTTTACTATTTTTCAATAATAAAAAATCTAGTTTTTAAAATAAAAATTATTATAACTGTATGTAGTCGTATTTTCTAGGAAAGATTACACCGCAAAATGTGTTTTAATTGACATTTTATTCATAAATACCCTGTCTTCTGCCTTCTCGTTACTTTTACATGTAGAGCACAGTTTCAAAACATTTTCTTCGTTGTGCTTAGAGATTATTTAATCTTCTAATGGCAAATAGAACATACACATCTACAAGCGAGGCTATAATACTGTTTTTAGGAAGTCTACATTAATTCTAATGACACTTTTTAAGTGGCTAGAGGCTACGCCTTCAAATTATTCAGGAGAACATATAACTATGCAGGTAAAATTACATTATTCCACGTCTATAAAGTGAATTTAAAACGTGCTGCAAAGTCATAAATAACCCGGAAAGGCCATTTACGTGACTCTTAAAAATTAAAGTGTATTTTTGCAGACAAATAAGATTAAGCAACTTAGAGAAGTTGTCCTTGTATAAACTCCTGTAAAAAGATTACATCGAATTTCGTATAGGGTTATTCTTCAGAGCCACGCCTAGTCTAGTCAACAAGTGCCATTTTGGTGAATACCTCGTAGCCTGTGCCGAAAATTATGATTTAGGGCTCATTCGATTCGGAATGAAAGAAACTTTTTAGGAAATTTGTAAACAATTTAGTAAAAAAAGAGGGGGTTTGGTTTCTTGCAAATATCTCGGAAATTATTAAAGATTTCCGAAATAAAAAAAAAAGATCCTTAAAGAGCAGGAAATTTCGTAAATAAAGTCCTACCTACCGGAACTCTGCCACCAATATTTATAATTTTAATTTTGCGGTGAAAATAAGTCTAAAAATGGGTGATGTGACTTCCGCGCGCGCCGACCGAGTCGGACAGTTTAACAATAAAAATTATGTAAACCCATTAAATACAAATATTAAAAAATAAAATAATTCACATACCTATTGGATACTTAAACGAAAATCCATTGGAAAAAAAATTTCCCGTAGTTTTTTTTATTAGATATGCTTTTGTTAATTAACTTATTTTTACAAGCTTTAAATTAACATAAAAACCCTGATAATTGTCAAACTAAAAACCTCAGATTTTTTTCACTTCTTGGAGCTATTCTTGAAAGACTTTAGGAAAAATCCCCGTTGGAAAAATTGAAGCATTCTGAATTTCCAGTTTGTTATTAACAATCGAAGGCATTAAGAAATGGAAAACGTAAATAAAGCAATGAAAAAATTTTTTTGCAAATACTCCGATTAGTTTGTTTTCTTATTATTGAAAGCTACATAAAAAAGATTTTTTATAATTTTTTACTCCTATTATAAACAAATTCATTGTTTATAAGATAATTCTAATTTCTTTGTTGGATTCTAATCAATAAACAAAATTATTTTGAAGAAAAAATCGTTTCTTAAAAAAAAATGTATTGCTTCAAAGCGCATTTGTTAATTAACAATTTTTTTTGTTGCTAAATATTAATATTAACTAACCATTTTTTTAAATCATCATTTCTATTGCTCCCATTCTGAAAAACAAAATTTAAAAATTGTTTATATTTTATTTATTTAATAAACAATTTATTGTCTGTAATTGTTTATTTGTGGCATATTCAGATTTTCTTACCTTTTATTGGGTATTTTGCCACTGAAAAATATTTAAAAATTTTCATGAAAAAACCTCTGCGCCAAACGGATCAGACAGAGGTTGGTTCTTGAGTACTTGACTGTTTCAAAAAGTCTCACACCTAAAAATATATAAACTAGAACAATGTTATAAACTAAAAACTGAAAATCAAAGCTATAGGTAGTTAACGTTTTGGAAGAGAATCTACTTCCGTTCTCAAAACTTTTTTAGCCGTCAACCATGACAGTTCTTTGTAAACAAAGAACTGTCATGGTTGACGGCTAAAAAAGTTTTGAGAACGGAAGTAGATTCTCTTTTTTCTTCAATTTTTATATAATTTTAAGCATTTTTGTGTTTCTATGTTTGTCATTTTCTTTCAATTTTTCATCATTGTTATTAGAATAACTTAGGACAAAGACACTTCTAGTATTTTTATCCTCCGTTAAACGTTAAACAATAAAAAAATTGAGCTTTTAACCGAAGCTCTAACTCAATTATTTATTCATTTTGTGGCTATTATATTTCAAAATTTCTCTTAAAATTTTCTTATTTTTATAAATATTCTTATTCTTATTCATAATTCAGTGAATTATTTATAAAAATATCTCGAAAAATTGTTTTTACGGCTTTAAAGTTTAAATAACTTATAAACTATTGGAGATTGGACAAAGACACTTTAACTGTTTTTTACCCTCCGTTAAACAATAAACAAATTGAGTTCTTAACCGGAGCTCTAACTCAATTATTTATTTATTTTTTGGCTATTATTTTTCAAAATTTCTCTTAAAAATTTGCTATATTTTTAAATATTCTTATTCATAATTCAGTGAATAATTGAGTTAGAGCTCCGGTTAAGCTCAATTGTTTATTGTTTAATGGATAATAAAAAAAAGTGTCTTTGCCCTATCTCCAATAGTTTATTTAAACTTTAAAGGCGTAATTTTTTTTTATTAATTTCAAAAAAGTTAATAAATAATTGAGTTAGACGGAGGACAGAAAAGACTTGAAACATCTGTATCCTATATCCAATAGTTTATAAGTTGTTCTAATAACAATGATAAAAAATTGAAAGAAAGTGACAAACATAAAATCACAAAAATGCTTAAAATTATATAAAAAATAGAAAAAAAAATTTTCACATAACATACGACATGGTTGTTTTTACTATTTTTTGTAGCATTAAAAAAAATTATAACGCGAAAATTAATTTGTTTATAACAAATCGTTTATTAAAAGACAAATAAAATATACACAAAACATTTTTATTTTTCAGAATATGGAAGAGCAATGATGATTTAAAAAAAATGGTTCCTTAATATTAATACTAAGCAACATAAAAAATTGTTAATTATCAAATGCGCATTTAAGAAATTAATTTTTTTTAGGAAACGATTTTCAATTAAAAATCATTATATTTACTGATGATTAGAATCCAAAAAAAAAATTTGATTATCTTATAAACAATGCATTTGTTTATAACAATTATTTAAATAGGAGCAAATAATTATAAAAAATCATTTTTATGTAGCTTTCCATAATAAGAAAACGAACTAATCGGAGCATTTGAAAAAAAAATGTTTTTCATTGCGTTATTTACGTTTTCCATTAGTTAATGCTTCCGATTGTTAATAACAAATTGGAAAATCAACATTTTTTATTTTTCCAACGCGGATCTTTTCTAAAGCCTTTCAAGAATAGCTCTAAGAAGTGAAAAAAATCTGAGGTTTTTAGTTTGACAATTATCAGGGTTTTTATGTTAATTTAAAACTTATAAAAATAAGTTAATTAACAAAAGCATATCTAATAAAAAAATTACGGGAAAAATTTTTTTCCAATGGATTTTCGTTTATTCAAGTATCCAAAAGGTATGTGAATTTTTTTATTCATATTTAATGGGTTTAAATAATTTGTATTAAATTGTTTATAACTTTGGTATTTTTTGCCGGCTCAACTCCAAATTTCCTTAAAAGTTTCTAGATGTCATTCCGAATCGAATGAGACCTAAATCATAATTTTCGGTACAGGCTACGAGGTATTCACGAAAATGGCACTTGTTGACTAGACTACGCCGTACTTTATTAGGTAATACAAGTGTTTTATTTATTTAATAAACATGTGTAGACGATTAAAGTACGAATACGCCGCAGCTGTCTTGTTTATATTGAGGTCTACGCGATATCACAGTCGAGATAAAAAAGCTTGTGGTACCCTTTCTCTAAATTACATACTTCCCAAAGTGTATTTGTACTTCATTCTACCTCGAGAATATAACCCAATATATTCTATACTGTGGGCACAGGTCAAGTCCCACAGGGTTCTAATCCGGGTCTACTCTTGTTCGTTATGATTATTGACAACATTATAACCCAAAACTGCCGTCTATACGCCGACGAAATGAAAATATTTTATAAAATTGTATGCATCGAGGTCAGTTTGATTTTGCAACACAATGTGGATAAAATTAATGGGTGGTCTACACGAAACAAATTATTCCTTAATTCGTCAAAAGTTTAATAATAACCACGAAACTAGTTGTAAAATATGATTACATGCTTGAAAATAACGCACTTTCTAGGCCAGACACATTCCCTTTAGATGTCGTGTTTGATGAAAAGCTGTCACTCACATATTCTATAATCAAGTGCTTGAAAAATCCTATAAATATCTCTTGGATTTCGCATTAGAAATACTTTTCATTTAGTGCCTCTACTACTGTACGTCTTAAAGTACTGTAGTTTTCTATTCTGAACACTAATTTGCAATATGCACCAACTCCATATTACAAGACACACGTAGAAAATTTAGAAAATATTCAAGGTAGTCTTTAAAGTATTTCACATTTGAAGTTGATGCAACATATTCACCATTAGAAGATGTAAAGTCCCTCATTCAATTTATTTTCTTTGCAGATTGACACTCACTTCTGAGGACTACCATCGAATGAGACCTGTTTCACTTGGGATGGTTATGTCAACACTCGAAACAGTGACATCTCCAGCGATAAAAAGCCTTATGCTATCGCCTTTAGAAGACAAGAGCAACAATTTTCCGTCACTATTTAGGTTAGTACTATGTGCGAGAACATTTATCTCCAGTTTATTCTGAACTTTTAAAAAATGTCTCGATGGAAGGCGAGACGTGTTGTTTCAGCATGACGGGACTCTTCCATACTTCAATTTGAACGTGCGATGGTATCCGGATCAGCAGTTCTCGACCAGGTGGGTTGGAGTGGAGGTTATGTGGCTTAGCCCGCGCGTTCTACCGGTCTTAATCCCCTCGATTCTTTTACAATCAATAATCATCATTGTAGTACTTGTACTGTGTTCTATAAATGTTGTTATAATTATATTAAACATTTTAGTTAATTTGTTTGTGGTTATATGTATGGGCTGGGTTTCTCCACCTATATGAAATAAAATACAACAAATCTAACACTGAAAAAATAAACATTTCTGGTATGTTCACTCGTTATCTATATCCACACCGACCTTGTTGAGTTAATACTTTGTTGCAAACTATACTTATTCTGCTGAACTGAACCATCGCATCGATGAATCAATAATAAATAAAAAGTTATAGTCCATTCAAATAACACAACACCTAAAATGATTTTGAACATCGGATATAATTTAGTTTGAATATAAAACCCGTATTGGTATTTATTTATTTTATCAGTCAACCGACTATACAGCCACATATTTTTGAACAAATATTTGTAAACTAATGAAATTTAAAATAATAGTCACAAGTTAAAAGAGAAAATATGTGTGTAGTTGTTAGTTTGTCAATATTTACCATACATCATACTTAGAAGATCCATAAATTAAAAATTTTTTCGAAATTTATCAAGAACAGCTCTAAAGAAAGGTTTTTTATACATATGTATCAAATAAATTGGCAGCTCTATCTTTAACTAAAATCAGGCGTAGCATCAAGTATGCACACAAACGTGTATGTGTGACAGATATCCTAACGGTTTTTTTTTTTTTGGTGGAAACCCTATTAGTCAAACTTAAAAAGATACTTTTTCATGGCACGGCGTATCGAGGCAGTGACAAATCGACAATTGTAATGGTCTAGTAGTTCGATAGATAGCAAGCAGCAGCGGTGCACTTTTAGAAGCATACAACTTTTCTTTGGATATAATACCCATTATGTATTTTCAATTCATCTGCGGATGAGACAGGAACCAAGATACTCCTATAAATGGTAAAAAATGATTTAACTTTGCTGAATACTAAAAAATTATATATTTTATTTCAGGATTATAAAATTGGAAGTAAAATCAAAAGCGTATAACATTAGTTCATTGGCCAAATATTTTCACACAGGGTTTTAACGAAAACTGCTAATCCACCAAAAAAAGTTTCGCATACAAGTTGCATCCAAACTTACTCTCTATAAGCTTTAGATAGATATGTTTATTTATAAATGAATTACAATTTAATTAAAGATAATGTTAAAGAAAAATAGGTATACAATAGTGCGTCGGGTCTCGATATCTCGAGGTCTATAACTGGAAATTATTTTCGAACATACAGGTGAGCCAAGACGAAATTATAGGCCAAGTGCCTTTTTTTTAACGGAATGCTATGTATATCAGTAAATTTTTTGAAGCATTTTTCTAGGCTCTATTCATTCATTTTAATATATATAGGTCACCAAACGGAAACTTAAATCATTTTTTTCTGCATTTATCTATGCTTTTGGCAGACTTCATCAATAAATTTAAGTATATAATAATAACAGGAGATTTTAATATAGATAAACTTTCAATAACTAGGGAAAATAAATCTCTCGCAGACCTGATTGGCTCGTTCTCATTAAAATCTTTAATAAATGAACCAACAAGAATTGATGCGCGATTAGGATTTAATTCAAGTACAGCTTTAGATTACGTCATTACTAACCTAACAGATAACTATAAATGTATATTAGTAGATTCACACATATCTGACCATAAAGGACAATTATTTAATTATAGACTTCCAGGTAATTGTCTTACTAATAATTTGCCACATAATAAGAGAATATGTAGAATCTTCTCTGAACAAAATATGTTTCATTTTGCTAACTTGTTTTATAACAAATTTGACACATTCACTAAGGAACATAACAACATCAATGATTATTTCAATGAATTCTTAGTGCATTTTCAATGGTGTCTGGATGAGTTGTCAAAAAAAAATTATAACTCTAAAGAATAACAAAGAACCTCAGCTTGACATTAGAATAAAACAAGAACTGGACAAATTAAGGTTTCTCTATCATATTGCTAAAGACTCTGGTCGACCTGAACTAATGAGATCGTTTAGAAATCATAAGAAATGTATTAACAAGAAAATATCCAAAATAAAGATAGAAAGTAACACAAACATAATCGAAAATTCCCAGAATAAAAATAAAACTTTATGGCAAATTGTAAATAATAAATTAGGGCGACAAAAAGAGAAAATGAAACCAAGCATAAAAATGAAGGATGAAATTGTAAATGATGAAAAAGAAATATGTGTAATATTTGCTAACTACTTTGCCTCGTGTGTTAAGGATAAATTGAAAACTCATTTTGAAAACAATATGTCAAATGAATGCACAACAGCCAGCACTATAGTTAATTCAGCAATCACTTTTGAACCGGTGACAGGAGACGAAGTAATTAAAATAATAACTGAAATGAAAAACAAATCTTCAACGGGTGTCGACGAGATACCTATAAGGCTATTAAAGTATTGTAAATATGTTATTGCTGATTCTCTTGCGCATCTCATTAATTTATCAATAAACCTTGGACAGTTTCCTGAATTATTAAAATTAGGTAAAGTAATTCCGTTGTACAAAAAAGGAGATCCGCAGTCAATTCAAAATCATAGGCCCATAACCCTATTAAGCTACCTATCCAAAATTCATGAAAAAGCAGTTGCTAATAGAATATATCCATATTTAGAATCAAATAATTTATTCACAAACAGTCAGTTTGGCTATAGAGCTAATAAATCCACTGAACTAGCAACACTTGAATTTGTCCAAGAAATCTACCACCACCTTGATAATGGTAAAAAAGTAGCCAGTCTCTTCTTTGACTTAACTGCAGCCTTCGATTCAGTGAATCCGAAATTTCGTGAAACCAAGCTAAAGGCAATTGGAATACGTGGAAATATCCTTACATGGTTAACCTCTTATCTAGTAAATAGAAAAATTCTTGTCTCACTTAACTCTGAATCATCTAATATCGTAGATATGGAAATAGGGGTTGCACAGGGTTCTATTATAGGCCCGCTCCTGTTTCTTATTTTTATAAATGACCTGCCAGAGTTCATTAAAGATGGGGAAACATTCATGTACGCGGATGACACATCTGTTATAATCCACAGTGACAGCACAAAAGAGTTAGAAACTAAGACAAACAGGGTCATTGAGCAATTTGAAGATTGGTGTCATAGAAATTCTTTAATTATTAATAAGAATAAAACGGTTTTTTTTATATTTCACAAATGTAACATCTGATGACATCCCAAAAATAGAGTATGTCAACACCAGTCAAGAAACTATATTTTTAGGCTGTGTAATTGATTCTACTTTACATTTTGCCCCTCAAATAGATAGCATATGTTCAAAGCTAGCAAAAACAACATTTGCAATTTTAAATTTAAAGAAAGACGTTAACACTGGAGGTTTAATAACGTGCTACTATTCTCTAGCATATTCCGTAATAAGCTATAATATCAGTATATGGGGACAGTCAGTTGAGGCAAATAGAGTCTTTGTCATGCAGAAGAGAATCATTAGCATACTGTTTAATCTGAACTACAGGGAGAGATACATTCAGAACAAAAAAAATTATGACGGTTACATGCATTTATATATTGAAAATCTCCTGTTTTGTTCACAAAAATTTGCATAAATTTAAAACTAATAGTGCCGTACATAACTACCACACAAGAAGGGCGCCAGAAATTCATATAAAAAGTTTTAACCTCAGCAAGTATAAGAAATCACCCTATTGTGCCGGTAGTTATATATACAATAAACTTCCTTCAGAAATAAAGTCACAAGATTCTTTCAGCATATTCAGAAATAAACTAAAAACATTTCTAATTCAAAATTGCTTCTATAGCATGGCGGAGTTTCTTCAGCAGTAAAGGATAATTTTTGTTTCTTGTTTTTTCTTCTCATTATTTCACAGTATCACTACATAACATGTAAATTATGCATATGTATCTATATACAGTATATTGTTTTACACATCTTGTTTAATAAGTATATGTTTGTTAGTCTATCTGTAACCCTGTTTTCGTTTTATACATTTTATTTATTTTACTCTGACAAAACCAATTTGTTCATGTAAGAAGATTTTACGGTTAATAAATTTATTATTATTATTATTATTATTATTATTATATTAGCATTGAATATCTCCCAACCACTTGGATGTAATGCATTTTTTTGTGGAAATAATGCAATCTGCAGATGGATATTAAAAAAATCACCACAGTCACAAATATGGGTTTTAAGAAAAACTTATGTGAATACCAGTTACGAGACATCTAATTAATGTTTTTGAATCATTTTCATTTCCTAAAACTGTGCAGGGTGGCCAAGAATTATTTTTCAATTAAGAACTTTTTTAGAACAAGTATGCATCAAATATGTACACACCTATGACCGTTATCAGATCATGCTCTCGAAATACTCCCGTGCAACTTTCAGTAGGGTTCTTTCTAAGCATTATACGTATGGCTTCTTCTGAATTTTAAATATTTGCTGTATGTCAGATGACCTTCCCCAAGTATACCGAATTTTAGTATAGAGTAAAAATATCCATAGTAAACCAATTTAAGTGTTTTGTAATCCATGTATTTGGTTAGGACACGCAGAACATAGCAGGCAGATGATAATTATTTTGAAGTATTTTTAATATGGAAATTTCATTTTAAACACGAATCGATATAAACACCCAAGAGTTTTGTACAGTTGGTTGTACTTATCTCAATATTTTTTAAGTTTATCTTATCGGGAAAAACAGACATATTATGAGTAGTTCTAAAGAAGATGCCTTCCTTGTGTTTTATCGGTGTTTAAAGTAAGATTGTTGTTGGAATACCACATATCAGTTTGACAGGGAAATTTAATAATGAAACTTTTTTCAATTTTGTATATTTTGATAAAATGAACCGTTTTCGAGATATTTTAGATTTTCTGTCGAAGAACACGAAAGGACGTATATAAATGTATATAAAACCATGAGGCCCCACCCAAATTTTTAGCGGAACATCGATACCTTCATTGATACCCCAAGACCCAACTTTCTACCAAAAATCGTGCTGACGTGCCGGTTTTCAAAAAACCCTAATACCCCTTTGCTAATTCCACTGGCCTAAAGGGACAATATCCTCTTTCAAATTTTTTATTTATAATGTATGCAAATATTGCAGATATTTCATCTGCTATAGGTATACAGTCTATGCCTGGTGATTTATTAGGTTTCAATCTTAACATGCATTCTTTTACCTCAGTGGCTGTTGTAGGAACCACAAACGTTGTTTCAGTATTTGTTATTTGTATTTATTTCATTTGCCATGTTTTCGCCCAGATTAGAGAATATGTCGTTAAATGTATTACATATTTACAAACTCTCTGTTATTATTGTATTATTTTCATTGTAAATTCGTAATCTAAACTGCTGGCCACTCGAACTTACACATAGAGACTTTAGGCAAGTTCAATATTTTCAACAGGAATGCAAATTTTTGAACGCGGCTTGCAAATTTTAAGAGCTAGTTTTTTTAGGATTAAGCTGCATGACGTATATTTATCGTAGGACCATAAGTTTATTATATACGGGGTGATCAATGAAGTCATGCAAAAAATCAAAAAGTTTGTATGAGTGAAATTTCCGCAAAAAATTTTTTTGGTCGTTGCAATATGGTTCCTTACTAAAGTAACATCAATATCTCTAGACGGTTTTGTCAGTTTTTGGATTAAGGCCCTTAGGCCTTGTACACACTACTCAACATAAAATTTGGATACCGAAATCTTTAAAATGCTATAACTTGACATTGGATTGACGGTTCTTGATGATTTTTGCGGATTTGGAATCCTTATTTCACGTAGATTTTCTATGGTCTAAGCATTTTATTTGAGGGTTGAAATTTACCCATTATACGGGGTCGATAATAAACAAAAACGTAAGGTACGACGCGCTCTAAAGTTTGGCATTATTTAAGTTTTTGTAAAAATAAATTCTCTCCTCAAGTTGTTTTTATTTAATGTTCTTCTCACTTTTCTGTCCGAAACTCACACCCCAGTTTGTTGTCTCAAAGAATCATTCAGTTTTACAGAGTTCTTTGTCCACCCCCATGCCCATAATTATGATCGGGTGTAATTTCTACGCGACGCGTCAATTTCAAAGTAGGCATTGGAAAAACAAATTTGTTGCTATGGAATTAAAAACTGTTTACATTATTTTAGAAATAATCTGACATATTTCAATGTTATAATTTTGTAAAGTTTAATTAATATGAGGCGTTTAACCACGGCAGAAAGGGAAAATTGCATTCGACTTCTCAACGAAGGAATGTCAAAACAGCAAGTTGCGCACATTTACAATGTCAGCCGAAAGACAATTTATAATTTGAACCGCCGCGTCGAAACTACTGGTGATCATAATTATGGGCATGGGGGTGGACATACAAAAAAAATAAACCAAAGAACCGAAAGAATTTTAATGAGAGAAACTCTGCGGAATAGAACAAAGAACTCTAGAAAACTAAATGACTCTTTAAGACAACAAACTGGGGTGAGAGTTTCGGACAGAACAGTGAGAAGAACATTAAATAAAAACAACTTGAGGTGAGATTTTTTTTTTTTTTAAACATAACATAATGCCAAACATTTTAAATTATAGAGCCCGTCGCAGAGCAAAATGTGTGCAGTTATTACAACGCCATAGAGCGAATAGGCGGGCATGGGCAAATCGGCATGCGAATTGGGGTAATGCAGAGTGGAGCCATTGTTTATTTACTGACGAAACAAGATTTAATTTGTTTCACTTCGATGGCCGAATGTTAGTTTGTAGAAGGCCAAATTAGCGATATTTGGAGGAAAATATGGCCCCTCAAGAAGCATTTGGTGGCGGAGGTGTTACAGTGTGGGGAGGTATCATAAGAAATGGTAAAATCGAGCTATTCATTACCAACCAAACCATTAATGCTACTGTTTATCAGGAGGAAATTTTGGAACCTATTGTTGTTCCTTTTGCTCGACATTACGGCCCAGAAATTCTATTGGTGGATGACAACGCTCGACCTCACAGAGCGCGAAGGATCACAGAGTTTTTGCAGGCACAAAACATCAATAGGATGGACTGGCCTGCAAAGTCTCGGGATCTTAATGTCATCGAACACGTTTGGTCTTATTTAAAACTTAAAGTAAGATCTCTTGATGTACCCCCTGAAACCTTAGAAACGCTCAGTGAGGCCATTCGTGAAGAATGGGAGAATATTCCACAAGATTTTATAAATAATCTTGTGGATACTCTACCAAATCGATGTCGGGAAGTAATATTCCGAGCAGGAGGACCAACAAAATATTAGCTTCTCTTTTTTTTAATTAATGTACCTAATTTTAATTAGGTGATTTTAATTTAATTTTAATTTAAGTTTAAATTAAATTAATTTTTAATTTTTTAGTTAATTTTTTTTTCAGTTATTAAAAATTACCAGAATTAGAATTATAAATTTTTTAAGAATTGACTTTTGGTCGTTGTTAAGCAATGTTGTATATTGTAGAATTTAATGTAATAAACTTGTTCTTGTCGCTACGTTTTTGTTTATTATCGACCCGGTATAATGTGTAAATTGCAACCCTCAAATAAAATGCTTAGACCATAGAAAATCTACGTGAAATAAGGATTCCAAATCCGCAAAAATCATCAAGAACCGTCAATCCAATGTCAAGTTATAGCATTTTAAAAATTTCGGTATCCAAATTTTATGTTGAGTAGTGTGTACAAGGCCTAAGGGCCTTAATCCAAAAACTGACAAAACCGTCTAGAGATATTGATGTTACCTTAGTAAGGAACCATATTGCAACGACCAAAAAAATTTTTGCATGACTTCATTGATCACCCCGTATATAATAAACTTATGGTCCTACGATAAATATACGTCATGCAGCTTGAAAAAACTAGCTCTTAAAATTTGCAAGCCGCGTTCAAAAATTTGCATTCCTGTTGAAAGTATTGAACTTTAAATTTTGCCTAAAAGTCTCTATGTGTAAGTACGAGTGGCCAGTAGTGTATATATTTGTGAATTGCCGGGATGGCACATTTCTTTTACAGTAGACCATAGTTTTTTGTACTTGTTCTACTTTGATTTATTTTTAATTTAAAATAGGTTATTTTAGGTTTTTTTATCAAACTGATTAATTATTCTGATATACCATATAACTGTTTTTTAAATTCTCATTTAAAGGCTCTAACTGTGCTTTCCTAAATAGCTCAACTCTTTTTTCAATTCACCTTATTATTTCACTTATAATCCAGCGTTTCCTTTCTCATATAATTTTTGCTTTTGCTTACTTTTGTACACATATTTATTTTATTATCAATTATACTCAGAAATTTCTTTGTTGCAGATTCTACATCCCATTACGATAGGTAAATTAGTTTGCCATTTGTTATACTTACCCCACAAATACATTTTGACGACATAGCATTTGGAAACAAATAATATTTTCCACATTTATTAAATTTCGATTTGCATATTTTGTTGATAAACATGTAGTGATAAAACCAATTAGTTCCGGTTTTTCAATTCGAGCCAGTTAAACGAAGATACAAATGTTTTTTAAATTTTATTTTGAGTCATTATTATTTTTCCAATAGACGTTGAGAATGACAGAAATAATCCGCGAGAACGGAACGAAACTCTGAAAAAATCCTTGATTCACAAACATAATATATTTGCTTAAAATATGATAGGTTACAATTTAGTAAACAGTACTCGAGGGATTGCTCTCATTCTGAAATGTTAGAGCACTTAATAATCTTGGTTATTTTCTGACTAATTCCATATTACTCCCAGTGCTTCAGAAATACACTTTACTTAACTTTGTATAGTCAAGGTTCTCATGCCGCTGTCGAAGATTACTACCTAGTAATCACATTACCGGAGCTGTGTAGGCAACAAAAACAAAACACTATACTGCACTTTCGTATTGAGCAGGAAATAAAAGGGATCCTACAGGTGTGGCTCCACCAAGACACAAAATGAAAATATGTAGTGTTTATATTTGGTACATAAGGTAGCGACAAGCATCGGGTAAAGCGGTCTATTTTAGGGTTTGGTATAAACCCTTGTAGATTGCGTATGTCCGTTCGTCCGTCAGTATGTCACCGCCTTCCCATTATCTCATTGGTACGCTGATTAAGATGAAATTTAGTATAAAGAGGTAACTTGATGATCCAAAAACAGAAATGAAGAGATGTAGAGAACGGTGTATTGTTAGAAGGCATCGGATGTAAACTTATATACAGGTTTCTCTTCGTTAAAAAAAGATTTCGTTAGAAACTATGCAAGGAAAATAGGTATAAATTACTCGCAAACAATTGATAGAAATCGGGAGGTACCGCGGAGTAAATAAAGTAAAACAAACCCTTATGTGATTACTGTAACGACAAAAGGATGACAACAAACTACCTGCACAATACAGTACGATGTAATTGTGTTCGATGAATTTTTACGATTAAGTAGGGGGTAAAAAGTTGCATAAATGTTTTAAAAAACAAAAATATGTCATAAATAGACAGCACGACAATAACCATACTTTCTTCATCAGTAAGGAACATCGTACATGATTTATACGATTAATATTTTAATGATTTTATTGCAAACCTGGTATTTTAATGTATGGTTGTTGACCTATGCTCTTACATCAGAACTCTACAAACAGTATTATTGAGAAATTTTCTAAGATCCGATGGCCGTAACATTAAAGCCGGCCCAGCACCAAAGAACTCCGCTCTTGGGTAACTAGATTAATCGGAAGATTACCTGCTTTCAGATTGATTTGTTGGGCAAAAAATAGACCAATTTTCCTTAAACACTGAGCACATCCTAGAGGGAAAACTTCCGGAGATGTCAGAACCAGAAGCTCGGAGACGCGTTTCTTGGGTTTAAATTATTAAAACTCTTTCTCTGTAACTACGATAGGCGAGGCTGGGGTACATCTGTAGTTTTGCATCGGGGTGGCATTTTTTCTTTTCTTTAGAAGTGTTTTTTTACATGAAAATATTACGAATAATATGAACAAATCGAATGTTTAATTTTTTCTCACAGTACCTAGAAATAAATAAATACACGCTTTTCAAACCAACTGAGACTGTAAAAAAGGCACTAAACAGAAGAAAATAATGTTAATATTATTAATGTTAATAAACTTAAAAGCATGTCCGATTTGTAACATTTTTACTTCCCTCGCATACCGAAGGGAAGTATAATATTCGAGAAAAAATCACCCTCCGAGATTTTTTCGGATTTTGACGTTTCAGATCAAGCAGATTATGAAAATATAGGTTTTTCAATTTAGTCAGTCTGTCTGTCTGTCTGTTGGTGCATTAACTAAAAAATTACTTGACGGAGAGCAGTCAAATTTGGTAGGTAGTTGACGCTGCTGTCAGCGAAGAAATGGTTAAACTTTCACTGGAAAATATACGGGGTGGACCGTCTAAAGGGAATAAATAATGAAAAACATTTTTTTTGCTCAAATTTAAAATTTCCCCGTTTCATGATTCTCTAAACCTATTTCAGAAAAAAAAAATCACCATTTTTGATTTTTTTTTTTACAACTAATACAGATGAAAATTTGTTTTTTCTTTTAAAAACTGAATTATTTATTATTTGTTTGCTTATAGTAATGAAACATATTCTTTATAGGATTTTGCAAACAGTGGAAAGAAAAGCTATCTATGAGAACTAAAGGAAAAACTATATATAAAAATATTAATGAAATCTTTGCATTCTTTCGATAACCTGACTTCTGGTTATGCTAACAAGTAAAAATTCTTATCTGCCATTCTCATTTTAACACTAGCATCCAACCTAGTCCCCCACGGCTAAGCAGGCTAAACCAGTATCTACATGATCCCCTACGATATGTAAATTCAGTTATAAATGAGAACAAAGGCCTGAAATTAATTTATTTACGTACCTTGTTTTTAAAAAATGTTTTCATTCTAATGAATTACATTTTCATAAAATCTCATTCAGTTTCTTGGAAATGCTTAGCCTTTGAAACGTTTTTCGTCCTTATTGTGGACTCATCAGAAAAGCCTAAAGCCACTCATAACGATGTTCCATTCAAAACTAAGACAATATCCATGAATATGTATAAAATAATTATAATTGACATTGACTGATAAAAAACAACAGATCTTCACCTATCTATTAGGAAGGAAATAATAAGTCAATTTAACTCAATAAAAAACAGATTTTTTTTTCTCAGGTTAAGTGCAATATATTCAGTTGAAACGCCCAGCTTCAGATTTTTCGAAGGTAACATATATTTTCACCCCTTAAAAACTACCCCTAGGCATAATATAATTTTTTTACTGTTTTTCCTAGATTGACTGCAATATTTTCAGTTGGAATGCCTAGTTTTAGATTTTTCCTAAGTAAAAATTAATTTTCACCCCTTAGAAACTACCCCTATGCATCAAAGAATTTTTTTACTATTTTTCCCAGATTGATTGCGTTATTTTCAGTTGGAGTGTCTAGTTTTAGATTTTTCCTAAGTAAAAATTTATTTTCGCCCCTTAAAAACTACCCCTAGGCATGATATAATTTTTTTACTATTTTTTCCATATAGATTGCAATATTACTTCCACATCCACGTAGTGGATTGGAAGTATAGTAATCGCAAAAAAATGTTCTAAAATTTTTATTCGTGAAATAGGTTTAGAATGTCATGAAACGTCGAGATTTTAAATTTGAGCGAAAAAAAAATTTCTGTCTATCGGTCTGTCGGTCTGTCTGTCTGTCTGTAACTTTTTTTGTCCGCACGTTTTCTCCGCAACGGTTTAAGATATTGACTTGAAATTTTGTACATGTATATATTATAACGAGATCTGGAACTGGATTGTTTTTTGAGGATATCCGGTGAAGGGTTGGGGGTTAAATAGGGGTAAATAGAGGAAATAAGTAAAGCAAGCTTGTAAGAGTACAGAAACTTGAAATTCGGTGTATGTACTAGAAGTTAAGGCTTAAGATTTTTTCATAATATTTTTCAACCCCCCACCACCCCTACCCCATTAATGGGGTTGATAAAATAAAGTTGAGATTTTCATTTGAAATTTCGTACACGCATGTATTATAACGACGTCTCAAATTAGATTATATTTTGAGATGATTCCGTTGAAGGGTTGGGGGTTAATTTGGGGTAAATAGGGGAATATAAGTAAAACAAGTTGGTAAGAGTACAGAAACTTGAAATTCGGTGTATGTACTAGAAGCCAAAGCGTCAGATTTTTTTATAATATTTTTCAACCCCCACCACCCCTACTCCAATATGAAAAGGGTTGATAAAATAAAATTGAGATATTCATTTGAAATTTGGTACACGTATGTATTATAACGACATCTGGAACTAGATTATAATTTGAGATGATTCCGTTGAAGGGTTGGGGGTTAAATAGGGGTAAATAGAGGAAAATAAGTAAAGCGAGCTGGTAAGACTACAGATACTTGAAATTCGGTGTATGTACTAGAAGCCAAAGCGTCAGATTTTTTTGTAATATTTTTCAACCCCCACCACCCCTACTTCAATATGAAAAGGGATGATAAAATAAAATTGAGATATTCATTTGAAATTTCGTACACGTATGTATTATAACGACATCTGGAACTAGATTATGTTTTGAGATGATTCCTTTGAAGGGTTGGGGTTAAATAGGGGTAAATAGTGGAAAATAAGTAAAGCAAGCTGGTAAGACTACAGAAACTTGAAATTCGGTGTATGTACTAGAAGCCAAGGTATCAGATTATTTATAATATTTTTCAACCCCCACCACCCCTACTTCATTATTAAAAGGGTTGATAAAATAAAATTGAGATATTCATTTGAAATTTGGTACACGTATGAATTATAACATCTGGAACTAGATTATACTTTGAGATGATTTCGTTGAAGGGTTGGGGGTTATTTAGGGGTAAATAGGGGGATATAACTAAAGCAAGCTGGTATGAGTACAGAAACTTGAAATTCGGTGTATGTACTAGAAGCCAAGGCCTCAGATTTTTTAACAATATATTTTAGCCCCCCACCACCCCTACTCCATTATTCAAGGGGTTGATAAAATAAAATTGAGATATTCACATGAAATTTAGTACGCATATGTATTATAACGACATCTGGAACTATATTATATTTTGAGATGATTCCGTTGAAGGGTTGGGGTTAAATAGGGGTATATAGGGGAAAATAAGTAAAGCAAGCTGGTAAAAGTACAGAAATTTGTCATTTGGTGTATATACTAGAAGCGAAGGTCTCAGGTTTCTTTATTAGTATTTCCATCTCCCCACCCCCCCCCTCCCTTATTAAGAGTTGATAAAATTAAATTTAAATTTTCACTTGAAATTTGGGGCATTTATGTATTATAACTATATCTGAAACTAGATTATATTTTGACATGATTGCGTTGAAGGAGTGGGGGTTAAATAGGGGTAAATAGGGAAAATAAGTAAAGCAAGCTGGTAAGACTACAGAAACTTGAAATTCGGTGTATGTACTAGAAGCCAAGGTCTCAGATTATTCATAAGATTTTTTAACCCCCACTTACTTCATTATTAAGAGGGTTGATAAAATATAATTGAGATATTCATTTGAAATTTGGTACACGTATGGATTATAACATCTGGAACTAGATTATACTTTGAGATGGTTTCGTTGAAGGGTTGGGGGTTATTTAGGGGTAAATAGGGGATATAACTAAAGCAAGCTGGTATGTGTACAGAAACTTGAAATTCGGTGTATGTACTAGAAGCCAAGGCCTCAGATTTTTAAACAATATATTTTAGCCCCCCACCACCCCTACTCCATTATTCAAGGGGTTGATAAAATAAAATTGAGATATTCACATGAAATTTAGTACGCGTATGTATTATAACGTCATCTGGAACTAGATTATACTTTGAGATGATTCCGTTGAAGGGTTGGGGGTTAAATAGGGGTATATAAGGGAAAATAAGGGAAGCAAGCTGGTAAAAGTACAGAAATTTGAGATTTGGTGTATATACTAGAAGCGAAGGCCTCAGGTTTTTTTATTAGTATTTTCCATCCCCCCACCACCCCCACTCCCTTATTAAAATAGTTGATAAAATTAAATTTAAATTTTCACTTGAAATTTGGTACATTTATGTATTATAATTATATCTGAAACTAGATTATATTTTGACATGATTGCGTTGAAGGAATGGGGGTAAAGTAGAGGTAAATATGGAAAAATAAGTAAAGCAAGCTGGTAAGAGTATTGCAACTTGAAATTCGGTGTATGTCCTAGAAGCCAAGGCCTCAAATTTTTTAATAATATTTTTCATCCCTTCCACTACCCTTACTACATTATTAAAGGGGTTGATAAAATAAAATTGAGATGTTCACTTGTAAATCAAGCTGATAAGAGTACAGAAATTTGGGATTCGGTGTATATACTAGAAACCAAGGCCTCAGATTTCTATCTAATATTTTTCAAACTCCACCACCTCCGCTTCATTATAAATGGGATTGATAACATCAAATTGGGATATTCACTTGACAATTAGCACACGTATGTATTATAGTGACATCTGATTGAGATGACTCCTTTGAAGGGGTGGGAGGTGGTAAGTTGTGAATAGCAGAAAATAAGTAGGGTGACCTAGAAACTTCATTCTAAATGTATATGGTAGAAACCAACTCCTCAAACTTTTCTATGACATCTACCCCAAATATTATTAAAATTCTATGACCAATAATTTCCATATAGTAGAGTGCAAATATAGTCAAGACGTTTCCTTTAAAGTGACTTGGATGAAGAATCTGGATGTGGAAGTAGTGATTCCTTAGGCAGCGGTTTTTTTAGATGAATCGAGAAGTTTCAGATTTTTGTCCAGCTAGAAGTTGAATTGGAACCACTGTGAGGCGTGGGTACGATCATAGTCGATAAAATGGCGGAGGTTCCGGTTACTATATTAATAATAATAACGCTATTATTTTCTGAGGATTTTTCCGGTGTACTATGGGATTTTGGTGAATGTATGGTGAAGGATAATAAAGATTTAGACACGGATCAAGTCCAGCCAGATGATAGAGATTAAGAATAAGAAAATTGTACGGAATATGGAGAAGTATGGATGTTTCAAAAACTATAAAAAAAATTTGAAATTGTTTCAAAAATACAATTCAAGTTTATATTTCCATAGCAATACAACCGATAATACAACTAAACTATTCCTTTTCGATGTCTGTCAGTGTGAAAAGTAAATTAGATAAATTACACAAGTCAAATAATGGTATCTAGAAATTTTATAAAATGTCATAACTTTCCATAGTATAATACAATAGTATTAAACAGATAAATCAATATGCTTGTTTATTTACATATTATAAACACTACACACACATGTATACAGATTTACAAATGCAGTGAGCACGTAAAGGTTGGAATAAATTGATTAAAATAGTTACAAAACAAGTGACAAAAATTCGCTCATACCCGTCGATTTTTAAATACATGTCTCAATCTGTTTATTTAAAAAAAGTGCTGCAAATATTTTTTTTTAAGTTATGACGTCATCGCCATTTTTTTTAAATGGCAACCCCCATTTTTTAAATGTCATTTGAAAGAGCACATTTTTCTGCACACAGTACGTTAAATTCTAGGGAGTATTGCATGACGAAATTATCGAGAAAAAAACATTTAACATTAATAGAACACATTCATTACTTATCGTCGAACCTTTTTACAACTTACACTTTTTTTGTGTTTAAGCTTTTTTTCATTTACTTAGCAACGCGGACCTGGCTCTAACACATTAGTTGGTTACGCGCCTTGTAGTATTATACCTAGAAAAATATATGTTTTGAATTCTTTATGGTAATATTAAGAAGTCCTTGTAGCTAGTTTTTTAACGCCGTGTGGATCAAGCGCGACCCGCATAGAGACAGTAGTATGACAGTAAGTAAGACAATAGTCACTTACGCCGCAGAACGCTATAGTTATTTATCAGTGATAAGTGAATTATAATTGTCCTTTCTGAAATTAATTTAATAATTGTTACGTTAATTGTGTGTGTCGGAGATTTGTTCCTTTTCCTTTTGGCCCCGCCTATTGCCTAGGCCGACATCGACGACGGAGAATCCATCAAACCTACTGTGTAAGTTTCCGACACATGCTTTTTTTTTATTATACCTAAATACAGTTCACTAAATTATATTAGCCTCGCCACGCTGAAAGGGGTAGGCCCATTCATTAGTATTTACTTGTGATATCGTATTGAAAATGCTGATAATGCAACGTTTAAGTGAGACAGAACGAATTGAAATTTTGATAATGATTGGCTATGGAGACAAGGCCCGAACACAAACTATGGTTTGTGAATTATTTAATGGTAAATACCCTAATCGACCTATTACACAATCAACTGTTTGCAAAATAGAAAAGAAGTTCTGAGACTGTGGTCATGTAAGAGATAATTTCACGAAAGATCGTCCTACAATTTCAGAAAATAAACAGTTAGATGTTTTACTGATAATGGAGGAAAATCCTCAAAAACCAAGTCGCGAAGTCGCAGCAGAACAGTCAATTAGTCAGTCGGCTGACTGAAGAAGAATAAGTGATACCCATATAAAGTGAATTTAGTTCAGGAGCTTAACGAAGATGATTTCGACCGCAGAGTAGGTTTTTGCGAAACCATGTTGGAACGATGTAATATCAATCCACATTTCTTAAGTCGAGTACTTTTCTCTGACGAGGCCACCTTCTGTTTAAATGGCACTGTGAATAGGCAAAATTGTCGATATTGGTCACATGAAAATCCACACTGGATGGTGGAGGCCCATACTCAGTTTCCACAGAAAGTTGACGTGTGGGCTGGAATTGTTGGGACTACATATTGGATCCATTTTTTATTCAAGGTTCATTAGATGGCGAAAAATATTTGGAGCTGCTCCAACAAAACATAATTCCAGAACTCGTCGCACTGTAGCCAAATGGTGAAAACCCTAATGTACAGGAAAACAACATATGGTTTCAACAGGATGGCGCACCGCCACATTGTTCGGTAATAGTGCGTAATTCTTTAAACGAAATTTTCCCACGCAGATGGATTGATAGACGCGGATCAATAGAATGGCCGGCTAGATCTCCAGACCTAACCCCATTGGATTATTTTTTATGCGGTTACCTTAAATCCAAAGTTTATTTTAATAGACCGAACAATATTGAGAACTTAAAAGGCAGAATTACTTACGAAATTGGAAGAATTGGACCCGAAACAATTATTAACGTTTTGCGAGAATTTCAGTTTCGACTTGGACATTGTTAAGAAGCAAACGGCGCGCAATTTGAACATTTAATCTAATTATTCTTTGCTGTATTCTTAAATTCTTGTATTTTTGTTTTATTACATTTTTATAAGTAGTTAAGATTTTTTTTCTCGATAATTTCGTCATGCAATACTCCCCAGAATTTAACGTACTGTATGCAGAAAAATGTGCTCTTTCAAATGACATCTTAAAAAATGGGGGTTGCCATTTAAAAAAAAATGGCGATGACGTCATAACTTTTAAAAAAATATTTGCAGTACTTCTTTTTTTTTAATAAACAGATTGAGAAATGTATTTAAAAATCGACGGGTCTGAGCGAATTTTTGTCACTTGTTTTGTAACTATTTTAATGAATTTATTCCAACCTTCACGTGCTCACTATACTTTTATACAAAATTGTTATTCATTACACAGCCACAAACAAAAACAAAGTTCAGACCCAAAAACTAGACCCACCAATAAAGATTGGTGGGTGGAAACCACCTTAGGGTAAACTTTTTTGAACTCAATATTAGAAACTCAATGGAAAAAAAATCATGAAAATCTATTCATTATAACTGGGATCCGTCATTTCTTACTATTTGTGCCTCATTGCACTCGATTACATAAAGAAAAGTTATTTTGCATCCAAGTAAATAAATCCCCAGCGTCCCGCGTGTAATGAGCCGCGATCTACCTCTGTACACGACCCGCAGAGCTCCGTAACCTTCGTCACTGTGTTTGCCTCCACTACACGCCCTAATTATATCTTATTTATTAATCATCCAGGATTAAAACTTGTTGAGCTTGCACGGAGTTCTTTGTGGGTGTTTATGGAAGTAGAGGCGATGATGCGGGCGGGTTCGCCCATGTAAAAGCCCCCATAATGACGCCTGCGGCTCACTAAATGAGCGGTGACACTTCCTGGTGTGAGCCTAACGCATCATTACTCCATCTGTTCGCTTTAACGCCCTTCTCGACGACGAAGCAGCACACATTTCGCCGTTTTAAGCCCGCAATCATCAAATTAACATTATAATAAAATATGTCGCCTGGAAAATCCTTGTTTGTCGGAGGATTTGAAGCAGATGAAAAATTTATTCGCGGATAAGGTTCGGAGAACGGCGCAGCGCGACGTTTCTTGTTGACATGTAAAAACGGTTCGGTTTTATTGGGTTGACTGGGGAGACGGAACGGGATTGGAAACAATGTGACAATTGACGTAGTGCGGTTGTCCACCCCGTTTTCTCGTCTTCAATTGTTGATTGATGCTCTTATCTGCTCGTGCTGTAAAAAATGTTGAGGTAGTAATAAATGCCTCTCGTTGATCCACCGTTGCTTATAACAGAAATTTAATAATCAGCTTTCAAAATTGAGCGACAATAATTCAAAATTTTATGCTAGTACAGGAAGTAAAGTTAAAAATTTGGTGCAATAACTCATCAAGAACGACTAAATACCACCTTACATTTCGTTTACTACCTACCTGGGAGAAATGTCTAAAATTTTTATAAATTCTCCGTTATGTTAAATTCCAAAATCACCAAAATGTTACTGTGTTATCATTCTAATATAAAAATATTTGAATTTGAAAAATTATCTACTTAAAAGAACCAACTTTAGGTGGCCATTTCCAGGAAAGAGACAACCGATGGGGAAATATTTATTTTTTTTGGCAATAACTTTTTACTTCCCTCGCATACCGAAGAGTACTTCCCTTCCCCTCCGAGATTTTTTCGGATTTTCACGTTTCAGATCGTGTAGATTACGAAAATATAGGTTTTTCAATTCCGTCAGTCTGTCGGTCTGTCTGTCTGTCCGTCTGTCTGTCTGTCTGTTGGTGCATTAATTTAAAAAACTACTTGACGGAGAACAGTCAAATTTGGTAGGTCAGCGAAGGCATGGTTAAACTTTCACAGGAAAATATACAGGGTGGACCGTCTAAGGGGAATAAATAATGAACAAAATTTTTCTTTGCTCATGTTTTAAATTTCCACGTTTCATGACATTCTACACCTATTCAGAAAAAAAATGTTGAAAATGTTTTTACCGACATTTTTGAAAAATTTTTACTGCCCACGCATACCGAAGAGAAGTATTGTATTCGAGAAAAAAGCACCCTCCTAGATTTTTTCGGACTTTGACGTTTCAGATCACGTAGATTACGAAAATATAGATTTTTCAATTCTGTCAGTCTGTCTGTCTGTTGGTGCATTAACTAAAAAACTACTTGACGGAGAGCAGTCAAATTTGGTAGGTGGTTGACGCTACTGTCAGGGAAGGAATGGTTAAACTTTCACTGGAAAATATACAGGGTGGATCGCCTAAAGGGAATAAATAATGAAAAAAAAAATTTCTTGCTCAAATTTAAAATTTTCACGTTTCATGACACACTAAACCTATTTCAGAAAAAAAAAATGAAAATTTTTTTCATCAACATTTTTGAAAAAATTTTTAACACTAAAATAGATGAATTTTTTTTTTCTTTGTTCAAATTTAAAATTTATAAGTTTCATGGCATTCTAAACTTATTTCAAAAAAATAATAATAATTTTTAAATTTTTTTTAACATTTTAGAAAAAAAATTTACCACTAAAATAGGTGGAAAAAAAATCTTTGTTTAAATTAAAAATTTCCACGTTTCATAGTGTTCTAAACCTATTTAAAAAAAAAATTGGTAAAGTTATTTACACAGAACTTCCCTCGTTATTTGTGCATGACAGTCACTCAAAAAAATTATTAATTACGAAATGACATTGGGAATAATAATCGGAATATAATTATTGGTATTATTACAAAGAAAAGCTGATAACTTTTGGTCAAAAAAATATACAGAGTGTTCATCCAACAGCAAAAGTTCAATATACTAAATAACAGGTGCCAAATATGGAAGGCTTGCGCAAATACCTTTATAAATGTCCACCATGACTCAATTATTTCTCGGGATGCCATTATTCAATAAAAGTATATAATAGGATATGCCAAATATTATTGCCATCTCTCACATTCTCAATCCCACATTCACGTAATGGAGTGGAAGTATAGTGGTGATTAAAATATAGAACAAATTTTCAAAAATGTTTTCTGTCTATTCTAGTGTTAAATTTTTTTCCAAATTGGTGAAAATATGTTGCAATTTTTTTCCGAAATAGGTTTAGAATGTTATGAAACGTGGAAATTTTAAATTTGAGCAAAAAAAATATTTCGTCTATTCTATAATGGTGATAAATAGATTACATAAACATGTTTTCGTTTTTTTTAAATTTTCTAAAACATTTTTAAATTTGTTTTAATAAATTTGGAATGCCATGGAAACGTGGAAATTTTAAATCTGAAAAAAAAATTCCATCTGTGTGGTAAAATTTTTTCAAAAATTTTTAAATTTTTTTTTATTTTTCTTTAAATAGATTTAGAACGCTATGAAACGTGGAAATTTTAAATTTTGAGAAAAAAAAATCGGTAAAGGTATTTACACAGAACTTCCCTCGTTATTTGTGCATGGCAGTCACTCTAAAAAAATAATAATTACGAAATGGCATTGAGAATAATAATCGGAATAGAGTTATTGCTATTATTACAAAGAAAACTTGATAAGTTTTGGTCAAAAAAATATACAGATTGCTTATCCAACAGCAAAAGTTCAATACTAAATAGAAGGTGCCACATATGGCAGGCTTGCGCAAATACCTTTGCAAATGTCCACCATGACTGAATTGTATTGAAACATTCTTTATAGGATTTTGCAAACAGCAGAAAAGATAACTATCTATAAAAGAAAAACTTTGTGTAGAAATATTAATGAAATCTTTGCATTCTTTCGATAACCTGAATTCTGGTTATGCTAGCAAATTAAAATCCTAAAATGAATTTGTCTAATTTCTTATTTGACAATTCTCATTCTAACACTAGCATCCACACAGTCCCCTACGGCCATGCAGATTAAACTAGTATCCACATAACCCCCTACGATTATGAAGATTCAGTTAAAAATGAGAACAAAGACCTAAAATAAATTTATTTATCTACTTTGTCTTAAAAAATTTTTCATGAAAATGTAATCCATTGGAATGAAAAATTTTTTAAGACAAAGTAGATAAATAAATTTATTTTAGGTCTTTGTTCTCATTTTTAACTGAATCTTCATAATCGTAGGGGTTATGTGGATACTAGTTTAATCTGCATGGCCGTAGGGGACTGTGTGGATGCTAGTGTTAGAATGAGAATTGTCAAATAAGAAATTAGACAAATTCATTTTAGGATTTTAATTTGCTAGCATAACCAGAATTCAGGTTATCGAAAGAATGCAAAGATTTCATTAATATTTCTAAACAAAGTTTTTCTTTTATAGATAGTTATCTTTTCTGCTGTTTGCAAAATCCTATAAAGAATGTTTCAATACAATTATAAGCAAACAAATAATAATTCATTTTTAAACATGCATAGAGTATATAGGCTCCAATACTAGTTAGCTAATAGATAGGTGAGGTTGTTTTATCAGTCAATGTCAAATATAATCATTTCACAGTTATTCAAAGAAATTGTCTTGGCTTTGCATGAAACATCGTTATGAATGGCTTTATGTCTTTCTGATGAGCTCCAGAATAAGGGCGAAAAACGTTTCAAAGGCTAAGCATTTCCAGGAAACAGAATGATAGATTTCATGAAAATGTAATCCATTGGAATGAGAAATTTTTTAAGACAAAGTAGATAAATAAATTTATTTTAGGTCTTTGTTCTCATTTTTAACTGAATCTTCATAATCGTAGGGGGTTATGTGGATACTAGTTTAATCTGCATGGCCGTAGGGGACTGTGTGGATGCTAGTGTTAGAATGAGAATTGTCAAATAAGAAATTAGACAAATTCATTTTAGGATTTTAATTTGCTAGCATAACCAGAATTCAGGTTATCGAAAGAATGCAAAGATTTCATTAATATTTCTACACAAAGTTTTTCTTTTATAGATAGTTATCTTTTCTGCTGTTTGCAAAATCCTATAAAGAATGTTTCAATACAATTATAAGCAAACAAATAATAATTCATTTTTAAACATGCATAGAGTATATAGGCTCCAATACTAGTTAGCTAATAGATAGGTGAGGTTGTTTTATCAGTCAATGTCAAATATAATCATTTCACAGTTATTCAAAGAAATTGTCTTGGCTTTGCATGAAACATCGTTATGAATGGCTTTATGTCTTTCTGATGAGCTCCAGAATAAGGGCGAAAAACGTTTCAAAGGCTAAGCATTTCCAGGAAACAGAATGATAGATTTCATGAAAATGTAATCCATTGGAATGAAAAATTTTTTAAGACAAAGTAGATAAATAAATTTATTTTAGGTCTTTGTTCTCATTTTTAACTGAATCTTCATAATCGTAGGGGGTTATGTGGATACTAGTTTAATCTGCATGGCCGTAGGGGACTGTGTGGATGCTAGTGTTAGAATGAGAATTGTCAAATAAGAAATTAGACAAATTCATTTTAGGATTTTAATTTGCTAGCATAACCAGAATTCAGGTTATCGAAAGAATGCAAAGATTTCATTAATATTTCTACACAAAGTTTTTCTTTTATAGATAGTTATCTTTTCTGCTGTTTGCAAAATCCTATAAAGAATGTTTCAATACAATTATAAGCAAACAAATAATAATTCATTTTTAAACATGCATAGAGTATATAGGCTCCAATACTAGTTAGCTAATAGATAGGTGAGGTTGTTTTATCAGTCAATGTCAAATATAATCATTTCACAGTTATTCAAAGAAATTGTCTTGGCTTTGCATGAAACATCGTTATGAATGGCTTTATGTCTTTCTGATGAGCTCCAGAATAAGGGCGAAAAACGTTTCAAAGGCTAAGCATTTCCAGGAAACAGAATGATAAATTTCATGAAAATGTAATCCATTGGAATGAAAAATTTTTTAAGACAAAGTAGATAAATAAATTTATTTTAGGTCTTTGTTCTCATTTTTAACTGAATCTTCATAATCGTAGGGGGTTATGTGGATACTAGTTTAATCTGCATGGCCGTAGGGGACTGTGTGGATGCTAGTGTTAGAATGAGAATTGTCAAATAAGAAATTAGACAAATTCATTTTAGGATTTTAATTTGCTAGCATAACCAGAATTCAGGTTATCGAAAGAATGCAAAGATTTCATTAATATTTCTACACAAAGTTTTTCTTTTATAGATAGTTATCTTTTCTGCTGTTTGCAAAATCCTATAAAGAATGTTTCAATACAATTATAAGCAAACAAATAATAATTCATTTTTAAACATGACTGAATTATTTCTTGTACATTTTTCAATAAAAGTATAATAGGTGCATATGCCAGATATTATTGCCATCTGTCACATTTTCAATCCAACATTCACGTAATGGAGTGGAAGTATAGTGGTGGTTAAACAATTTCATTTTTTAAAAAAATGTTCAATTTTTTTTTTTTAATCAGGCTTAGAATGCCATGAAACGTCGAAATTTGAAATTTGAAGAAATAAAAAAAAATATATTTCATTTTAGTAGTAAAAATTTGTTCAAAAATTTTGGTGAAATTTTTTTTTTTTTGAAATAGGTTAAGCGTGTCATGAAACGTAGAAATTTTAAATTTGAGCAAAAAAAAAAATTTTTCATCTTGGTAAAAATTTTTTCAAAAATGTTTGAAAAAAATTTTCAAAATTTTTTTTTTCCTAAATAGGTTTAGAGCGTCATGAAACGTAGAAATTTTAAATTTGAGCAAAAAAAATTTTTTTCATGGTAAAAATTTTTTCAAAAATGTTTCAAAAAAATTTTCAAAATTTTTTTTTCTGAAATAGGTTAAGCGCGTCATGAAACATGGAAATTTTAAATTTGAGCAAAAAAAAAAATTTTTCACTATTTATTCCGTTTAGACGGTCCACCCTGTATATTTTCCAGTGAAATTTCTACCATTTCTTCGTAGTCAGTAGCGTCAACTACCTACCAAATTTGACTGCTCTCCGTCAAGTAGTTTTTTAGTAAATGCACCAACAGACAGACAGACAGACAGACAGACAGACCGACAGACAGACAGACAGACAGACAGACTGACGGAATTGAAAAACCTGTATTTTCGGAATCTACGTGTTCTGAAACGTCAGAATCCGAAAAAATCTCGGAGGGTGATTTTTTCTCGAATACAATACTTCCCTTCGGTATGCGAGGGAAGTAAAAAATTCATCTATTTTGGTGGTAAAAATTTTTTCAAAAATGGTAAAAAAATTTCAATTTTTTTTTTTCTTTTAAATAGGTTTAGAATGCCATGAAACGTGGAAATTTTAAATTTGAACAAAGAAAACAATTTTTTTTAGTGGTAAAATTTTTTTCAAAAATTGAAAAAAATTTTCAAAAAATTTTTTTTTCCTGAAATAGGTTTAGCGCGTCATGAAACATGGAAATTTTAAATTTGAGCAAAAAAAAAATTTTTTCACTATTTATTCCGTTTAGACGGTCCACCCTGTATATTTTTCAGTGAAAATTCTACCAGTTCTTCGCTGACAGTAGGGTTAACTACCTACCAAATTTGACTGCTCTCCGTCAAGTAGTTTTTTAGTTAATGCACCAACAGACAGACAGACAGACAGACAGACAGACAGACTGACGGAATTGAAAAACCTATATTTTCGTAATCTACGTGTTCTGAAACGTCAGAATCCGAAAAAATCTCGAAGGGTGATTTTTTCTCGAATACAATACTTCCCTTCGGTATGCGAGGGAAGTAAAAAATGATGAAATTTTTTTAACATTTTTGAACAAATTTGATCACTAATATAGATGGAAAATTTTTCTTTCTTTGTTCAAATTTAAAATTTCCACGTTTCCATGGCATTCTAAACCTATTCAAACAAATTTAAAACCTTTTTCGAAAAATAAAAAAAAATTATCCTATTTATCACTACCTAATATAGAATAGATGAAAATTTGTTTTGGTCAAATTTAAAATTTCCAGGTTTCATGACATTCCAAACCTACCTATTTCAAAAAAGAAAAATTTGAAAATTCTTTTGAAAAACTTTTAAATCTTTTTCTATCACTACTATTGAATAAATGAAAAAAATGTTTTGCCCACATTTAAAATTTCCAAGTTTCATGGCATTCTTAACCTGTTTCGGAAAAAAAGATTTGGAACACTTTTTTACCATTTTGGAAAAAAAATTTACCACTAGAATAGATGGAATGAAATTTTTTTTTACCATTTTTGAAAAAAATGTAACCACTAAAACAGACGGAAAATTTTTTTCTTTGTTCAAATTTAAAATTTCCACGTTCCGTGGCATTCTAAACCTATTCAAAAAAAACAAAAAAAATTGGAAATTTTTTTATCTTTTTTATCACTATTAGGAAAAAGATGAAACTAATTTTTTGCTCAAATTTAAAATTTCCATGTTTCATGAGATTCTAAACCTATTTTGGAACATTTTTTTACCATTTTGAAAAAAAAAAATTACCACTAGAATAGATGGAAAAAAAAGTATTTTTGCTCAAAGTTAAAATGTTCACGTTTCATGGCATTCTGAGCCTATTTAAAAAAAAAAATAGAAAATTTGTAATCTTTTTTACCACTACTATAAAATAGATGAAAAACATATTTTTTGCTCAAATTTAATATTTTCACGTTTCATGACATTCCAAACCTATTTAAGAAAAAAACCTCGAACAAATTCTTTACGACTAGAATAGATGGAAAAACAAAATTTTTAGCTCAAATTTCAAATATCCACGTTTCATGGCATTCTAACTCTATTTTTTAAAAAATTAGAATTTTTTTTTGAAAAAATTGTTTTACCACTACTATAGAATGGAAGGAAACATTTTTTCTCAAACTTAAAATTTTCACATTTCATGACATTTTGAAAATTTTTTTACCAATATTTTTGAACAATTTCAAAAATAATGAAATTTTTTAACCACTACTAATACTTTCACTCACTACGTGAATGTGGAATTGAAAATGTGACACAAGGCAATAATATTTGGCATGTGCAACTACTACATATCTAGTGTTTCTGTCCCGGGAATCCCGGGACGGAATTTCCCGGGAATTATGTCACTTTTTATGGTTCCCGTTCCCGGGAAATAATAGTCGGGATTTCCCGAACCCGTGGAAATAAAAATATGTTTTAAAAATATTAAATTTCGTGCTCCGAAATTTTACCAAGCGTGCGCGTCGGATGGCATTTATGTTTTATTTCGTTATTGTGTTATTTCCTGTAGTTAGTGTTGTTGTGTCTTTTTAATTTTAAATAAAGCAAAACAAAACTGACGGATTTATTTTTTGACCAAAGGAAGAAAAGAAAACAAACATTTAAAAAATTAATATTTGAATGGTGTGACATTTTGAAACAAAAAATTTGTGTTTTTCAAGAAATATATGAAAAATTTATAATTTCCCGGGAACGGCAAATTCTATTTCCCGATTCCCGGGAATGAAAAAAGTCGGGAAATCAGAAACCCTATATATATCCCAAGAAATAATTCAACCATGGTGGATATTTGTAAAGGTATTTGAGCAAGCCTTCCAAATTAGGTGCCTGTTATTTAGTATTGAATTTTTGCTGTTGGATGAGCACTATATCTTTTTGACCAAAAGTTATCTGGTTTTCTTTGTAATAACAGTGATAACTATATTCGTATTATTATTCTCAATGTCATTTCGTAATTAATAATTTTTTAGAGTGACCACCATGCACAAATAAAGAGGGAAGTTTTGTGTAAACACATTTACCGATTTTTTCCTTACTGCTTATATTTAAAAAAGCTATAAGACTACCTAAGTAGAACCATAACAAGACTATTACTATGAATAATGAAACATTTTCTTTATATAATTTTGCAAACAGCAGAAAAAACTATCTATGAGAAGTAAAATAAAAACTATTTGTAGAATTATTGATTTACAATTTTTGTATTATTTCGATAACCCGAATTCTGGTTATGCTAGCAATTAAAATCCTAAAATGAATTTGTCTTTCTTATTGGACAATTCTCATTCTAACACTAGTTTCCACACAGCGTCCTACGACTATACAGAGTAAAGCAGTATCCACATAACCCCCTACAGCTATGAAGATTCAGTTAAAATGAGAACACTGTCCTAAAATGAATTTATTTACGTACCTCGTCTTTTGGAACATTTTTCATCCAAATGGATTACATTTTCATGAGATCTATCATTCTCTTTCTTGCAAATGCTTAGTCCTTGAAACGTTTTTCACTCAATAATTTCAGTTGTTTGCAAAATAGATTTACATTTATAGATTATGCTAATCTTTCTCTTTCGTAGTTTTAAATCTAATTATTTTGGAAACGATTGAAATTATTGAGTGAAAATTCATAGTAGTAGTCTTATGCTTCTACTTAGGTAGTCTTATAATTTTTTAAAATATAAGCAGTACGAAAAAAAGTTATGGCCAAAAATAATAAATATTTACCTATCGTATGTCTCTTTCTTGGAAATGGCCACCTTAATTTTATTTTTAAGAATGTTCAAGATAAATAACTTTCGTTTCTAAATATACTTTTTATGTATAATGTTATTAAAAGTTTTTAAAATCTGGTGAAAAAGTATTGAATCAAGAATCTTTTCTATCATACACATTTAAGTTGACAAACGCGAATATCTTTGGGAAAAATGTTTTAGACAAAAGTTTCATCACTTGCAAAGTGGAATCTAATGACTATAACTTTTCAAAGTTTGGTGAAGGACTTCAATGTCATCCGAAGCTCAACTTCGATTTTTGTCCTATTACCCCTACTTTTTTACAGATTCATATTCTGCTCTGAGAAATAAACAACTTTTGTTTATACTGTTTTCTTTATTTTGTCTCACTGTTTGCAAGTAATTAAGCATTGAACCTGTAAGTAGCATGTCTCTGTAAGTGGAAACAAAACATTTTGTGGTAAAGTAATTTAGGAATTATTGTAAATATCCAATATGTAATGGCAGTAACAATTAAGAATTCTAATGATGCAAGAAATAAGACTTGTGTTTATCAAGGTAATTGAGTTTTCGTAAATTTTTTGTTTCAGATATCCCCACAAAAAGAAAGCTGGTGAAGTTAAGTCAGGTGATCGTGTGGGTCAGTGTACTGGACCACCTCGTCCAATCCATTGCACCGCACAGATTTATTTATGACAATAAAACTCAATTACCTTGATTAAGGACAGGATCGAAATGTCAAAAACTCGTAAGCTAGTACTTATGTTAATCCTAGATGGCACAGTGTGTATCTTATCTTATTTTATTGGCAAGTTTCAATATTTGTCGGAATGTTGTCCGCATTGCCACATGTACAAACATTTCTTTAGTATAAGATACAATTAATGTTACAAATTATAATTATAAATATTACTCAATTACATAAATAGTCGTAAAATAGCTAGTATGTGGTTAGGTAAATTCTAAAATGTAGTTTTGCATAATTTATGCCATGTACATCTAATATCATATAGGGATATTGTTTAAATTTTAAAACGAAATAGTTAACCACATTATTAATTTCGAATTAAACAGCAAGAACCTTTTATCCAATTTATGGGAACACATCAGTTTTAATTATTGAAAATGGCAAAGATAATATGTATTTAAATTTGGCAACTGTTCATCACCTAATTTTTATTCTACCTAACAGTTGTAAATATGTCCTTGAACGTAGTGTGTGTGACAAGCGTTTAGGTACACGAAGCTTCGACCTTGCGCAAAACGGGATATCATTTATTCCTTGATCTAGCGTTCACCGTCAGCCGAGTGGCTATGGATCGAAGGTCCCGGGTTCAAACTTCTACATCCGCTGAATTTTTTTTCTTTAATTTTGTAATGATTAATATATTTTTTCACTAATTCTTTTCTATGATTTTTTTACGTTAGGTTAGAGGTTTTTATTCTGCTTAAAATAATTTCATTCTTCGTGTAATTTCTTTAGGTTGGATTAGTAGGTTTTTATTCTGATATCTAATTGTTATAATAATAATTATTAGCGCCGCAGGCAGTATAATCGTCGCGTATAAAGAAATGGGGGCTGCGGGGGAGTCCCCCCGCCTTTTTTTCACAAAATAACACGAAATGCTTCAATTTCTCGACTTGCAGAATTTATTACACATTTGCAAGGTAATGCGCATGCTTGAAGCTCCGAACTTTCGGCAAAGATTAGGGAATTAACAAGATAGGACAGCCAGCGGGCCATTGACCTCGACATTTAAATTTGAGTTTTCGCGCAGTTGCCATAATGTGACAATCAGACGGAGAAGGTAACATTAGAAAGAGAGGCCAATACTGAAAATTGGACAACACTGTCTCCTCATAGAACGACCGAACTCAGCTGACTGTCAGTAGCCAAGCGCACTAAAAAACAGGTTGCTTAGTAATATATGTCACACGAAGTATTTCTGTTTATATGTAAGGTATCTATTTGGTTAGGATAGAGTTGTACATTGTAAGAATAATTTTGAAACTTTTTTCTATAAAATGAGGAAAAAACAGCCACACGCAGCTGTCATCGAGGTCTATACGTGACGTAGCACTGGTCGATTTTGATGAGCCAACCTATCTTTTAGTAAGCTTGGTCAAATTCGTTTAATGCGTAACCGACAAATCCCGAAACCGTTTCCGCTGGATGTCGTGTCCCTTTAAATTGGAGTACACCACTGCTTCGTCTATTTCGTCTTCTCCGTCTGACTGTCCTATCTTGTTAGGTCTCTAATCTTTTCCTGACCTCTAGATATAGTGTTTCATTATCCTATTTTCCAAAAAAATAACATACTTTTGCATATATATCTAAGAAAAGAACAACCAATATCTGAGTAAGTATACTGGGTTAATCATTCTTACACAATAAAAATTTACCAAAACTGGATGATTGAACCCGTAACTTCAGGGTTTAGGTTACACGTTGTTTCCTTTCGATGAAGCAGTCACACATTGAAATATAAGATACTCCTTTCTGCGGAAGCATAAACGAGATAAAGTTATGGACAGTTGATTAAAACACCAAAACACCAGGGTTCGAATCTAATTTATATATTTACATTAATTGAAAATTCACCCAATTTTTGACAAAAATTAACAGAATTTATTGTACCTTATATATTATACTATTGTATATACTTGCATATACTTGGGATATAGTGCCATTTTAGTGCTTGAATACAGTTGCAAAGTATTGACCATTTAATAATACTTTCATTGTTTAGTTTATTTAACAAATTTAAATGTGTCACTTTTCATTTCATTCATAAATCAAAATCATTACCCCTTTCATTCATAAAGGCTATTGGCGCCATCTTTTAGTTACATGCTGAACTTATTCTAAATATTCTTTACAATTATTCTGATGACTCATCGATTTGTGTTAAAAATTGATTTCATACATCACAATTTACAAAAGCAATTTTATGCACATTTTTACACAGATAAAAGATAATGACTGTAATACGCATCAATACGACCTAATTAAATGTAATTAAATAACTCTGATTATCTAATATAGCTACAAATGTATCGTCTGATAATTAGGCAATTTTAAAAATTTATTCCGAATTTATCGTGCACTTAAAAAAGAAACAAACAGGTCAGTCGTATTTGGCCGACTTCTGTTATAATACTGCCCACTTTAAAACTCCGTTTGAATTACTTGTAAAAAAGTTATTTATGAAATACCAAGTGTCGATTTGATGGAATTTTAATGATTACTAGGCAACCACATATACACTTTTTGACATTTCAATCCCGACCTTAACATAAATCTTATTTCTTGCATTATTGGAATTTTCAATTTTTGTTGTCATTACACATTGAATATTTACGATATTTCCCAAATAACTTTTCCACAGAATGATTTGTTCCCCAGTTACTGGGACGTGCTACTTCCACGTTCAATGCTTAATTACTGGCAAACAATGAGACCAATTAAAAAAATAGTTGAAACAAAAGTTGTTTATTGTTTAGAGCAGAATATGGATCTGTAAAAAATAGGAGTTTGTCCACTTAAATGCCCCACCCGTATAAGTACGCAAATAAAATATTAGCCTATATAGAAATTCCACTCTGACTAATACTATTTAACTACACGTACACGAACTAAAATACTGCCTTACGTCACTTTATTTTTAATGCAAATTTTTACGATCACTTAAGTTAATTAGGGTATAAATTATTACCTCTTCCAGTGCGGCAAATTAACCCTGATTGGCAACAAAGTAAAGCTCTGCCTGCTAATGTTATTCATTAAAAACCCTTTAATTGCTCGAATCCAATGATTTTAATTAACTCCATGGCACTTCCGACAGTATTTGTTCCCTAATTTTTACTTCAGTTCTCCTCGTAAGGAGGATCGAGACTGCGGCGACTTACAAAGAGACTAAAAAAAACCGGCATAATTTCGTGCGGACGAATCTAAACCAAGTAACAAATTTCCAAGACACAGGATTCGCCAAGGTCTTGAAGTCTCCTCTAAAGGGTAAGAATTATTAGTGTACACTGATAACAGATTTTTTAAAACAGTTGCCCACTTATCAGAAGTAAGTTACGACTTTCAGGCATCCACCAGAACAAAATTATATCAGTTGAGAGGCTAGGACTTACGAAATAGTTATAAGGTTGTAATTCGAAGTACGTTGGACAAACAAAACGTTCAGATATAACTAGGCTGATGGAGCATAATGCCCAACTCAAATGCAAAGTAATAGAGAAGGCGACTAGTGTTACCTACGCAACATACCCTTGATAAGAATTAGAGGACAGATATGGATAAGTTAATCCTGGAGGAGCCTGTCACACCGAAACGCGCATTTTGGTATTCCCTGAAGATGATTAAAATTAAAGTACTACTAAAAATGTTGCATTGCTTATTAAAATACTATCATGTTTGAACGAATTCAACCAACCCTGCATTTTCTACCTAACCTCTGTCCCGGATGCAATTTTATTAAACACACTACATACCTCCACAAGCCACGCCTACATTCATACATCATACTCCGTGTCAGCGCACTCTACTAAATATACCTGATGTCGGCGCATCTCTTTGTATTGCGCTATCACAACTGCCTCATTTGTTTTGAAGGATTGTGATTTGAAATACGTTGGGCAAGCGAAACGTCCAAATATAATAAGATTTAAGAAACATATGGCCCATCTCAAAATTAAAGGAGTGACTTATCTAAGTTTAATTAGTTCACTTGGAAGCCATTTTATTGATGAAATCATCGATATTAATTATTAGAAAACTAGGTTGTGCCTCTGGTAGTTTTTGAACTCTGCTTTTAACCATTTTAGCAGATGGTAATATCTCATTATTTTCATGAGGGCTGTAAAGAGATGAATAATTGAACGCAGAAAAGCGTTGGTAAAAAAAATACTATTGTGACAATTTGTAATATTATCTATCGAATATGAGTCTATTTCAATCACTTGCTGGATTTATGATCAATGCTGATAGCAGGCGGGTAGGCATTTTACAATATCTATGAATACATTCGACATATTAGCTGCACCCTGTTGTTTGCGATTAAAATTGAATAAAATCTTGCGGTTATAAATACTGACTTATATAAAAGATGACGTCTTGGGCCCGGGGGGAATATTTTGATGCTGCCTGAAAAGTAATTTGTGTTATGCAAACCTTGCACTAAGAGCTAGTCGACGAAGTTGATGGGGTACGAGAATTTTATATGTATACTCGTACTCTGTAAACAGGTTTGTTTACTTGAGTTTATCTTAAAGAAATATGCCCTATACATTATTCCGTGGATAAGCTACAAAGTCGAGGAAAATGAAGGGAAAAGGTGAACATACAAAAGTAAATTTCACGTCACGTTTTCCCCATTGATTTTTATCTCGGTTTTACTTAACCTGACTATGAAAGGTTTGTTTTCAGCTTTACAGGCGAATGTTTTCTAATAAATAAGCCTCAAAGTGGTAACAACTATTAATTATAAAGCAAATACTCTGATTTGTATTTTCAACATAGGGAACAATGAAGAGTTTTAATGTTCTGAACTTTACCTCTAGCACGAATTTGAATTTAATTCAATTTCGCCTATTCGAAGTTTCTAATTGTTTGCAATAGATGTCAGTAGGGTCCTACTTTACAACTAGCTGCGATATAGTGGCTCACCATTGGCAAGTTCTTTGGGAAACTGCTTCTGCAGGTACATTTAGCCTCTGTTTCACTCTGATGAGTGCCAACGAGCTCGAAACCGGCCCAGGGATGACAAAGATTTACCTTCCGAGGCACGATACCTAAAATGAATATAAGTTTTCTATCGGCATTTATTGCAAACAAACCTAACAACTCAAGTAGCAAAGTTATTACCAAGAATTTTTTGGACTTTCTTGCTTCAAGATTTAACTTTAAATCCTATAGAGACGTTTGTGGCTTCTAGTATATACACCAAATCCTAAATTTATGTACTCTTACCAGCTTGCTTTACTTATTTTTCCTTATTTACCCCTATTTAATCCCCAACCCTTCACGGGAATTAGCGCAAAATATGATCAAGTTGCAGCTCTCGTCATTATGCATACATGCACCCAATTTCAAATTAATATTTTGAACCTTTGCTGAGAAAACCCTTATTAGACAATATGAGAATTGGAGTGTTTTTGAAATAATTGTATTCATAGAATGCTGTCGAGGGCTATGGGAATATTTTTTATTGGCAGCTTTGGAGTGTAGCTAGTGTAGCGAAGTTAATACACACTTAGATTAAGTCTGGTTTGAAATATGTTCCAAAGATGTTGACTTGGAGGGCGAAAATCACGTTGAGTGTAATACTCAGAGTTTTGATACTTCTATTACTTCCACATCCACGTAGTGGATTGGAAGTATAGTAATCGCAAAAAAAATTTCTAAAATTTTTATTCGTGAAATAGGTTTAGAATGTCATGAAACGTCGAGATTTTAAATTTGAGCGAAAAAAACTTCTGTCTGTCTGTCTGTATGTCTGTCGGTCTGTCTGTCTGTAACTTTTTTTTTGTCCGCACGTTTTCTCCGGAACGGTTTAAGATATTGACTTGAAATTTTGTACACGTATATATTATAACGAGATCTGGAACTGGATTGTTTTTTGAGGATATCCGGTGAAGGGTTGGGGGTTAAATAGGGGTAAATAGGGGAAAATAAGTAAAGCAAGCTTGTAAGAGTACAGAAACTTGAAATTCGGTGTATGTACTAGAAGTCAAAGCCTTATATTTTTTTATAATAATTTTCAACCCCCCACCACTCCTACCCCATTAATGGGGTTGATAAAATAAAGTTGAGATATTCATTTGACATTTCGTACACGTATGTATTATAACGACATCTGGAACTAGATTATAATTTGAGATGATTCCGTTGAAGGGTTGGGGGTTAAATAGGGGTAAATAGGGGGAAATAAGTAAGGCAATCTGATATGAGTACAGAAACTTGAAATTCGGTGTATGTACTAGAAGCCAAGGCCTCAGGTTTTTTAATAATATATTTCAGACCCCCACCACCCCTACTCCATTATTCAAGGGGTTGATAAAATGAAATTGAGATATTCACATGAAATTTAGTACGCATATGTATTATAACGACATCTGGAACTAGCTTATATTTTGAGATGATTCCGTTGAAGGGTTAGGGGTTAAATAGGGGTATATAAGGGAAAATAAGTAAAGCAAGCTGGTAAAAGTACAGAAATTTGGGATTTGGTGTATATACTATAAGCGAAGGTCTCAGGTTTTTTTATTAGTATTTTTCATCCCCCCACCACCCCCACTCCCTTATTAAAAGAGTTGATAAAATTTAATTTAAATTTTCACTTGAAATTTGCTACATTTGTGTATTGTAACTATATCTAAAACTAGATTATATTTTGACATGATTGCGTTGAAGGAGTGGGGGTAAGTAGAGGTAAATAGGGAAAAATAAGTAAAGCAAGCTGGTAAGAGTACTGCAACTAGAAATTCGGTGTATGTCCTAGAAGCTAAGGCCTCAGATTTTTTAATAATATTTTTCAACTCTTCCACTACCCTTACTACATTATTAGAGGGGTTGATAAAATAAAATTGAGATATTCACTTGTAATTTGGTAGACGTATGTATTAAACGACATCTGGAACTAGATTATATTTTTGGATGATTCCGAGGAAGGGTTGGGGTTAACAGGAGGACTAGGGGAAAATAAGTAAATCAAGCTGGTAAGAGTACAGAAATTTGGGATTCGGTGTATATACTAGAAACCAAGGCCTCAGATTTCTTTTTAATATTTTTCAAACTCCACCACCTCGGCTTCATTATTAATGGGATTGATAACATCAAATTGAGATATTCACTTGAAAGTTAGTACACGCATGTATTGTAGTTACATCTGATTGAGATGACTGCATTGAAGGGGTGGGAGGTGGTAGGTTGTGAATAGGGGAAAATAAGTAGGGTAAACTAGAAACTTCATTTTTAACGTATATGATAGAAATCAACTCCTCAAACTTTTCTATGACATCTGCCCCAAATATTAAAATTCTATGACCAATAATTTCCACATACTAGCGTGCAAATATAGTCAAGATGTTTCCTTTAAAGTGACTTGGATGAAGAATCTGGATGTGGAAGTAGTGATTCCTTAGGCAGCGGTTTTTTATACTGTTTCGTCTTTTTTGACAACCATCCATTTGTAAGTTTGCATGTAAATATTTAGAAGCAAATGTAGAGCATACGGATCGACCACACGATATTTCCTAGTATCTCAGTTCATTCAAATAATGGTCGCGTGGCACTGAACAATTTCGTGCTTTCCTCACATTAGTTCGATGCTATGCCGTCCTCTCACAATTGCGAATCTACCTACAAAACCATTTGACCCTGTTTGGCCGTGCGCTGAAAGAAGCATGAAAATATATGCAAGAGTAACTTTATAGTAAATTTTTATTTATTCCGAGAGTATTTAATATTACAGATGTTGCTCAATTTTATGTAAATTTTCCTCTGGTGAACAAAAACATACTAGAACGATTTTGTTTGGTAAAGTGTTCAGTTGCATCGTTAAAATATTGCATAATTTACAGGCGTACTTGAAAAATGCAAGACCCGGGACAATTTTAACGCGTTTGGAAAGTTAAATAAACCGAGAAATGCATAAATGCATGCATTGTCTTATACAGGGTGTTCCTTAATGATGTGCTAATATTTCAGGGTGTGATTCATAGGTCATTTTATGAATAACAGTTCGTATGAACATGTCAGCAACGGTTCAAATTTTTTACCACAAGGTGTTCTTTTTTAATCGTCATTTTTCAATATCACAGCAAATACTTATTAGATATTACTAGATATTATTTTCAATTCTGGTATGTACTAATAAAAATTCTAGTGAAAATTGACTGTAGAAAACCATACGTACAGAATAAGCCTGGCATGACGAGGTTTCTCTAGCCGGGAGTATTTTTAATTAAATTAAATATCATTAATAAACAATAATGTTTTACCGTTACTACTTAATTTTGTGAATCTACAAATATTATTTTTAATGCATGTACGTACAATAACAATAAATACGTGAAAGTAATAAATACATAACTACATAAACTGTTCAAAGTGGCCTCCATTTCGTTGAATACATTTCTTTACTCTAGTAGTAATATTTCTAATTGCACGTCTAATCATATCTGGATTATTTCTAACTTCTACGCCAGCGTTATTAACGCGTTACAAAAGTTCCTCTCTACTATTAATGGCTACGTTACATACTTTTGCTTTTAAATATCCCCAAAGATAATAATCAACAGGATTGAAATCCGGTGACCTTGAAGGCCAATGGTGAGGTCCATTTCGACCTATCCACATATTTGGAAAATTGTAATTTAGGAAATTCCTCACAATATTCCTAACATGCTGGTAATACATTCCCGCAATAAGACGGGTTAAAAAAAATGCAAAAAGTCTAAATAAAGGTCACCTGATAATCTATCAGGGGGGATACGTGGCCCAATCAAATTATTGTTGAAAACACCGCACCAAATATTTCCAGCAAATCGACGCGCGACGTTTGGGTTTATTTTGTCTTACAGCATGTGAATTCTCTTCGGTCCAAATATGTGAATTTCTTAAATTATAAACACCATCTCTTGTAACGTGTGCCTCATCTGTCAAGAATTCTTCGATTCCGAATAATCCAGTTAACTACTAAAATTTAACCGATGAACTTCATCCCCTTCCTGTAACCTCTGAACCTGCTGAACATTAAATGGATATATTTTTTTTATTTTTTAGTGTTCTCCAAACAGTGATGTGTGGAACACCTAAAGCATAATCCACCCTTCTTATGCTAATTTTAGGATTATTTGCAACAATATTTAGTATATTCTCTTCTGCAGCTACAGCGTGCCTTACTTAATGATCATTTAAGGTGGCCGTTGGATACCGACCATGATTTTTAGAATAATTGCCAACTCTAGCTAAAGTTTTATGATCAGGAATTCGGCGTCCAGAATATCTTCTTTGATATTCTCTCACAGCAGCCCAGCCCATCCATTGCCATCACAAAATCCATACACATAGATTATATCCGCATATTCACCATTTGAACATTGATAAGGCATATTATGTACTTTGTAATGTGGGTAATAATATTAATACAAATAACTAACATTTTAGAATAATAAAACGAAATATGAACTGTTAAATACTAAAATTTTCAGCATTGCCTACTTGACGACAAAGGAGCTATGTTATAAAATCATCCTTTAAGTTTTAGTAAATGGATTATTCGGAATCGAAGCATTCTTAACAGATGTCTGTTTACAGATGAGGCACAATTTACAAAAGATGGTGTTTATAATTTAAGAAATTCACATGTTTGGACAGAAAAGAATCCACATGCTATAAGACAGAATAAATTCCAACATCAATTTGCTGTTAATATGTATGTATTTGGTGCGGTGTTTTCAACAATCACTCGATTGGGCCATATATCCTCCGTGATAGATTATCAGGCGAACTACATTGTTCTTAAAATTATTTTACAATAGTTCAATTACTTAGTCTAGAAGTGTAAGAACTGTCACTGCTGCAAGTTAATTTTTTTGTTAATTAAACCCTGAAATAAATATTCAAGTTCCAACTGTCTCGACCATTTTAATGAAATTGGATTTACAGCAAGTAATCAAGGTTAATGAATGAAATGCGCAAACAAATTTAGTAAGCTGCTTTATTAAAATTTTTCCGCTTTTTTCGAATGTCGAAACAGATCTACAAGATTTTGACATACTTACAACATATTGTCAATTTTTTATTAAACCGGACCTGGATTTCTTTTTGGTTTATAATGAAGTTGTATCAAGAAAAATAAGTAAAACATATGTTCTAAGTATGAACCGATTATACAGAGTGGTTCAATAGTTATGATCAAAGAAAGATTTCGCCAAAATCAATAAAACATCCCGTATCTCAGTAAGGAAAGACGATGGATGCATTAATGCCAGGTAATTTGGAACCGCCAAAGTGCCCTCTGTCCACAAGTAACGTATGTACCTTTAACTTTGAAACACCCTGTATATGTATAGTGTTTTCTCCAAATTCGAAAAAACCTTACGTAGTCTAGGTAATACATCAATTTTACTTAAAATATTTGTGCTTGATATGACTATTTCAAAACGGGTAAAAATCGCAGTCAGTAAAAGCAAATTACACAATGGGCCTTTTCAGCATATTTTTTTTATTGCGGAATTATAAATTTTATGAAAAATTAAAATACCCGTATTTTTTCAATTTCTATTTTGATGCAGATTAGAGCCAGAAAAAAATAATTAAAATCACGTATTTAGAAGTCCAATTTAAACGATTATCCGTAACGCGCCATTAATACGTCAGCAATCCCAAGCCAATAGTGTAAAAGGCGACTCGGCAACGTTGTACAAAATCAGCATTCAATTGACGTTTGTAGTGATGGGCGATATCGCCATTTTCCAATCACTCCTTAACGGCGACTTATATTTTTTACTTCCGGTGGTTTTAAACTAACGCCATCACAATCTGCAAGCTGATATGTTTACCGTTCGCCGTAATTTGTTTGTGTGAATGTATGGCTGCATTAAGCAGCCCTGGACATGTATGAATTGAAAGTAAAACGATGTAAACTACACTTTATATTAATATTTTATATAATCACGGTGATTTAATCACGGTGATTTAATCACCGGCAGTGACATATCGCTCATGACTAGACGTTTGACAGCTTGTTGATGTTAACATTTTGGTTTTGAGGTTAGCGTAAATTGAAAGCCTCCGATTTCGATTAAAATGTCTAGCAAGCAGTGTTTTGTTCCATTCTGTGAAAATACGACCGAAAATGCCCCAGAAAAGACGACAGCTCAAATGAAAGTTTAAGGTTATCCGCTATCCGCACGCTCGGCGATCGCAGTGTTGTCGGTTTGCAAGTTCTTCTGTTGTGTCCTCGATGATGATTGGTGGGATTACGTGTGCAACCAAGGCGCGTGAAACTCGAACGTTTGAAATACCCCGTGAAAGTTGTTGTACTTCGCTAATTTATTTCTCAGAGATTGCTGTTTTAAGACGCCTCATTTTTAGATAAAAAATTATTTTATTTTCCCCAAATGATACCCACCATATTTAAATGTCAAAATTCGAATGTACTGTAAAGGCCCATTTTCTAAGGTGTTAATTAAATAGATAATCGCAGTCGCAGTCGGTCACACTAGAATGAAACCTACTTATTAACTTATAGCAAGAGATACATACCATATTACTGTTTAAAATTTAAGGGCCAGTTTTACCTAATTCGTCTCAATTTACTTTTGATGGGTAGGTATTAATTAAATGAAAAATTAGCTTGAATGTATTTAATTACAGTTTAATTTAGATTTTCTTTATAAAGTAAATATATTAGAAACAATAAAGTGAACTTCAGTCGACAGAATTCCTTAATATATCTCATATATCAACTCACTGTTAATAGAAAATTCACACGGCCCTTTTATTAACCCACTTTTCAGGTCTGTATAGTCTATTCTTTACATCACAATAACTAATATATTCGTCCTAGAAAACGCACATAATAATGAATATAAATGTCGAGCCTCGTGTCAAGCAGGACATTACATACTAATATGTTTTTATCAAATTTCCTTCACGAAAATTTTCCGGCACGACACGACACGATATAATAATTCACTTAGCTGTAATACTCCCTTTTTTGAATTCTACCCTCTTTTTCGTCCTTTCGCCTTCACAGGTTTCCTTTTCACAGCTTACTGGACATATTTATCGTCTTTTTGTCTGAGTGATCAATTGTTTTACGGAGATGTAGCAAGAAATCCTTTTCTAGCATCTTTACACCTAGGAGCTAATAAAGTAAATAATAGTCGAGCGGTACCTACATACTGCTGTAAAAAATTATATTCAAAAAATGTTTTTAAAGAAGCATTTATCAACAAAAGTACTAAAAAGTAAAAAAGGTTTTTTTAAAACTGGTATATGACGGTCCATAAAGCTTTTGGTTTCCAGATGTATAAATTTAAAAAATATATTTTTTAATTTTAAGCACATTTTTTAAAAATATTTACTTTTTAGCCTTTACCTGTTTTACATACAGACAAAGCCCTTTCATTTGATACCCATGTCAAGGGGGTTGTGAAGAAAAAGGTAATCGGCCATCCTAGTTCGTCCGCTATATTGGGTTTAGATTTACGTCACATAGTTTATCGTATTTTACTCGTCAACCTCTTTCATTTGATACTCATGTCAAAGGGCTTATGAAAAGAAAGGTAAGCCGTGATTTTGGGACGTCCGTCATAGTGGATTTTAAATGACGTCACATCGTTTAGCGCTTTCATTTGATACTCATGGCAAGGGGGTTGTGAAGAAAACGCTGATCCACCATCTTGGGACGTTGACCATATTGGATTTGGAACTAGATTAGATATACCACATTGCATTGTTACCGAACTTAGGTGTGCAAAATTTCAAAGCTATAGCTTAATTAGAAATAGTCTAAATTTTATCTGCGCGTTCGCCATATTGGATTTAATATGACGTCATATGGTTTATCGTATCTTACTTGTCAAGCGCTTTCATTCGATACTCATGACAAGAGGGTTGTGAAGAAAACGTTGATCCGCCATCTTGGGACGTTGACCATATTGGATTTATAACAGTACTAGATATACTATTTTGCATAGATGGATTAAAACAACGAATCTGAGACGAAATACAAAACATAACACCAGACCAGATGTACTGATCACCGCGAAATTGTTAACGGTACACATTTTAAACTTTTGTTGTATTAAATGAAATACTGAACTGTAATAATTGTAACAAAGTTTTGAAAATTAAGTTTTTTCTTGGATGTTTAGAAAAAAATATATTTCACTGAATTCCTTTGTAAAAGGCTTATCAATCTTTAGAAT